>CM061042.1:39131898-39731898 GCA_030762985.1 Adelphocoris suturalis | reverse complement strand
CAAAACTTTCATCGACGATTTTTCTACTAAGACGCTGGTCTCGCTTCAAATGTTTCCCAATGTGTATCCCTCAAACCACAAAGCATCTAAAATGTAGGTTTTTCGGTGTTTTCCCAATTTGGTGTTGTAAATATCAATAAATGAACACCATTACGAGGTTCAGCATGAAAAAATACTCCAAAATCACGTATTACAAGTGGCAATTGAGTACCTTCAAAAACTCAGTATTTCACATTTATTGCAGTTTCGGAGCGGAATTGCGCAGTTTTGGAGCGGGATCACGCCCGTTTGCGTGCACCTAACAAATCGAGTGATGGGTCATTTCTTCATGAAATTTCACGTAGAATTCAAATCAGCAATAAAAAATAGGGGTTCTCATTTAAAATAAAGAAGTTGATGTGAATTGCGCACGTCTGGACCACACGTTAAATTAAAAAAAATTCTCTAGAATGCAACAAATAACCACACTACGGCTTATTTATTTATATTCTTCACAGATATCTACTATACTCAAGATTAGTATAGGTGCATCAATTTCCTACTATAATGTGGCACAACTATGGTCGACGAGATATATTGTGATATTTCGTTAAAGTATTTTGCAGTCAAGAATAAATTCATGACGCTAGAGAAGAAAGGAGACAAATTAGGAGGGGGAAAGATAAGACCCATGATGAGAGCGGGGAAACGAGTCTCGCGGCAGTAATAATATAAGATCCCATTTCCAGCGGTAGGAAAAATGAAAGAGTCCTGTTCCTCTGGTCATATTTGAGACGAGTATTTCAAAATGAGTTCACTGAGATATTTTCTGCCGTACAAGACAATGGGGTGTCGTATCGCAGGACTATCTAATAGGACTATCAATTTCTGGCACATCAAGAGACCAGCAAAGTGAGGAGTGTCATCCTGATCATCTGAAGCCTGTAAGCCCATTCGTCTCTTGTTATCCCAGTAGCTCCCCGTCAATTTTCAACGTCTTACGGTAAACAGGAGAGATTTTAGCTCACTCAGCTGATCAGGATGGCGTTCCTCACTTTGCTGGTCTCTTGATGTGCCAGAGAGGCTCTTTACCAAATTTCAACGTCCTACAATGAATCGGACAGATTTGAAAACGATTTTGCCATTATTTGGATTGATATGTCGGCTCGTGGTCGACTGATCCTCACCAAAGTCAGGGACGCACAAGTTCCGACATGGATCAATTATCGCATCAATATTTGGTCCAAATTGACCAGCGGTTTCGGAGGAGTTGTGAGCACAAAATTATATGTATATATATATATATATATATATATATATATATATATATATATATTATATATATATATTTCATTATATGTTTTGTAAAGGACTAAGAGCCTGCTGCGTTGTTTGCAGCCCGAACCCCGTCCAATTCACGTTGCTCTGCTATTTGATAGTCTTTGAGCACCGTGCTATCCTCAGCGATGACCCCTACAAATATCAGCTAGTTAATATATTGAGTGAGCTGTATTTTTGATGGATAAATAGGAATGCACTACGAGAATCAGTGACTAGATTAATGATATTTTGACTAGGAATGATAAATGAAGATAGATAAATAAGTTCACCTAGTTTATTGGTTAATGAGGTAACTTTGATGTATATATGTAGGTACAACTGTTAGAAGTTTTCCTACCTATGTGGCCACTTTGATTATAGCAGAAGAGAGAGATAGGTTCATATATGAGCTGACCAGGGTAAAGCAGCAACATAAAGTTAAAAGGATAACCCTGTTCCCCATAGTTCAGTCCCAAAGATGAATGTTGAAAGTGATGGCCAACTCCAGATAGGTAGGTAGGAAGAATGCTGACGTTAGGTAGCCAGAAAGAGCCCAGAATATTAAGAGAAGATAAAGATGTAGGTAAAGATAGGTAAGATCTCACCACAGCTATGTTGTGCTGGTGATCAAGCAGCAGAAAGAAAGGTTGTGAAAGGTGCTAACAACCAAGTTTGAATTTGTGGTGATACATACAATTACGGCGACCCAGATGGTTTTCCGGAAAGTATGTCCTGTTTTCACTGATTTGGTGACGGATAAGGTGAAAATACTTAAAAATCGCACGGATACAAAATGGGCTCAATAAAATGTGGTCAAAACGGAAAATGGATGGCTTGAAAGTGTCCTGCTTCTACCTCTTTATCCTTCGAGGGTTGGCTGGTTCATGATGCAAAATTAGGTTGAAATACAGCTGACGATCAGTTCACAAAACCAACACTGAAAACCACTTTATAAATATGGAAAGTTATAAATAATATTTGTGTTGAGAAGTCATTTAATTTATACGAGGTTAATCAATTGTAATATAGCAAACATTTCCTATTATGGAATAGTTAAAACACCTACGAATCTATGAGGAGTTATCTTAAACTTTGCTAATTACGGGAGAAAACTATGTTTAAATGTTGAAAAACATGGTTTTTTCAATGAAATCGAGGGTTGTCTTGAAAACTGGACTTCTACGAAAATGCGAGTTTGGGGTCGGTTTCTACGTATTTTTTATGCTGATCGAATGGTAACAATTACATATCTCTCCAACCTCGTTATAACCAAGATTTACACTTTAACTCACGAATTTGAGTTCATTTGGTATGATGATTTTTTTGTTTTCAGGGGTGAAACTAGTTAGTTAAAGTGTAAAACATGGTCATAACGGAGTTTGAGAGATCTGCAAGTGTTACCATTCCATTCGTCGTAAAAAATATATATATTAAAAAAAACGTAGAAACCGACCTAAAAACCGTATTTTCGTAGAAGATCATTTTTCAAGAAAACCCTCGATTTCATTGAAAAAATAATGTTTTTCAACATTAAAACATAGTTTTCTCTCCTAATTAGCGAATTAAAAGTAAAATTGACTACACCGTTAGAAAGGTGAGATCTTGGTGCAGTTTCTAACGTTACTGCACCTTGAAAAAATAAAGGTTTTCATAGTTCTATTCTCGTTGGAAAAACTCGAGGTTTAAAATTTTGTTTTCAGAGGGCTTTTTCATTTCTTAAATCTTAATTTTTAAAAGAGTTCAGGCATGTACCTGATAGGAAATTCAATGCTGTTTTCAATTATATCCTCAAATTTGAATTTAAGGTCGAAAACACCAGAAACATCTTAAAAACTAAATTACTCGAAAACTTTGAGGAACTTTCGATCAGAAATGAGCTCTAGAATTGACCCCTGGTCGATGGTCCACCCTTAAAGTTTACACCCTGTATAGATTTATTTTTCTATTTTCCAATTATTAGCCAAGAAAAAACCTTCTTCATCATCGTAGGAGAGGTAGCGCGTCTTAGTTAAGGTTTACTTGATACGTAGTAGGTGAATTATTCTGGTCTTTCCGAAAACAAATCACAGCCCGAGAAAACAAGACACCCGCCTCCGGCCCGATGTTGGGGTATAATCCTAATGAAAAACGTGTTTTCCGAAACTCAATAGAGCTTGTAGCTCATTATCCCCGTGAATATTTCACGGATGTTTCTGCCCTTAATATGGCGTTGGAAGGAGAAACAATAATCTAGAAACAAAAAATGTATCCCCAGAACATATTCATGGTTCAATTTTCATTTATGAACATATATAATCGACCAGGAAAAAAAATTAACCCCCCCCCCCCCCCTCTTCGAAATTTGTTGATTTACGTTTCAAAATACACAGATTAGAAAAAACTGAAGTTAGTGAAAAAAAGTTGTCTATTTCCACGAAAAATAAAGAGTTACAATGTTAAATCGGAAGGCTGTATGCTGGTGGACTAAAGGGTGATTTGAAGTACTATAGATAGTTATATCGCTGTATGTATCTTTCCTATAAAATGAAAAATCATGCTTTTCGTTTACCAAAGAGACGGACAGATCTAAACAATTAAGTTTATTTCCGCCGAATTCGAGGGTGAATTTGATAAAGGGATCTAATTTATTGATTTTTTCCTGAAAAGAATTTAGTTGTCTATGCAGCCTTCCATAGTGTGATCAACCAAGCACTATCTATTCCAATGAGTGAATAAAATTTGTCAAAAGAAAAATCCATCATCAAAAGCATCGCGGCTAGTAACGGATATGGACGAGATCTCGTTGAAACCATATGGGATAAGGTTCTTAGGAAAAAGAGTAGGGAAAAAGTTTCCAATCTGGCCAGGGAAGATGTAAATTTAGAATAACAGCAATGGATCAGTATACCTAATTATGGGAAAATTACGGATAAAATCGGCAAAATTCTATCATTGAGAGGTTACAAAGTAGGTTTTAAAATTAAAAACAGTCTTAAAGCATTACTAGGATCCGTTAAGTACAAAATCAATGTTCAGGATAAAAGTGGGGTTTATAAACTAAAATGTTCTTGTGGCTACGAATATTGCGGTGAAACTGGTGGGAAATTCAGGGAAAGAACAGTCGAGCATCAGGAGGATTTCAGGGAAAATGCGGGCAAGTCTACATTTGCGCAACATCTTAAGGTATCCAATCATAGTTACAATTTTGATTTGACAGATAGACAGTTTCTAGGATGTATGTACTTGAAAAATTCGAAATCATCAAAAGTGACAGATCTGGTAAATGTATAAATGAGGATATACCTCAATCTATTTCACCACTGATAGGTCCATTTCTATAATGCTTGGAATTATCCCTTCACACTGTTGAAACCATATTTAGTTATTTTCCCCCCCCCCCTTCATCTGATTTGCTATAATCCCCCTTCACTTTGTTGGCACTTAATTGGTTGTACCTCCTGCCCTTTTCCTTTCTCTTGACCAATGGGATTCAATCTCCCTTCACCTGTGACTACAAAAGCTTTCTAATGTGTCTTCAGTTATTGTTTGTTATTGATGATGGCCTAATCGTCGAAATCGATTTAACATTTTAACTCTTTTTAGTTTTCGTGGAAATAGACAACATTTTTTCAGTAACTTCCGTTTTGAAATGGGTTTCCACAACATCATCGCGAGTGATTTAGTTCGTATGCAGATTATACCCCCCCCCCCCCCTCCACCAATATCGGTTAATCGGCCGTTCGCCACGCCCGCTGCACAGTGTTTCAATCCTCAGGGTTTTGGTGGAAAAAAAAAAGGTTCAAAAACCGATCGTAATGAATATTGCGGTTCTACCATTCACAGTCAGGTTGTACGAGGCATCCGTTTTGAGACATACTGTAACAAATTAAAATAATTCATTTTTTGTTTCATTAAGTTAACCCTCAAAGGTTCAAATTAAAATAATACATTTTTTGTTTCATTAAGTTAACCCTCAAAGGTTATCTCACTCAATTTTCTGAACTGAAATCTCTAATACAAAATCTTACAAATGCATATGTTTATATATAATACGATACCTAATTTACGAAAATTCGCTCATACATTCATGCTGCACGACTGGAACTTCTTTTGATTAAAAATGTTCATTATTGAGAACGACACTTCAACAGAATGGTTCATTTCACGTAGGATCATCAGATATGAATAACCTCCTTGTGGCAAGGGGAGAAAAAAGGCTGGAGGTGATGGCGTGGCCACGGCAAAATAATAGATCGTTAGGAGAGGGGGAACAACCCACACTCGCGGCGATTTACCGCAAATCTGGGCCGCGGGTAATGGGCAATTAGCTTCCTCCTCGATTTTATTTTTTCATTTTTTCTTTTAGGTCCTTTTCTGGTCTTTTATTTTCGCCCTATAATGGACTGTACAAGGGGAAAAGGGCGCATGCGCGAGGAAAACAAGAAGCGTCCGGTCGCTTGGGATGAGAGATCGACACTAATAACCGGCTTTGAGACTAACTAACGACGACCCGTAAAAAAGGATGACGTCGGGTTTCAGCTGGGCGTTGTTAGCGGCGTCGTCATGTGTTATGGAGACACCATGAAAAACGAGGCTAATTATTTCGCGAGGTTGTGGTGGTCATTTAAAAGCGGTGATCCGTTTTCTATGGCCTTGGAGGACGGCCATCTATGCATTGCGGGTTTTTTTTAATTTTCATTTCAGCTTAGTGCGCCAGTTGGTTGTATCCGGAAACGTCGGCACCGTATAACATCCGCAATACCTACGCCATAATATCACATTTTTCAGTCAAATGAAACCTTTTTTTCTATCAAATGAAACCATGTATCAATCAAATGAAAGCTCTTCTCAACCAAATGAAACTTTTATCATTTAATAATGATTACCAGGACGTTTCCATTTTTTCCGACCGTTGCGTTACAGCGAAAATATTGATTTTCACGTACAACCAATGCGTTACTAGAGAAGTGTAACTCCCTTAGTTTTCCTAGCAGGAAAATCGTTTGAAAAAATTTTCATTTGGTTGAAAAGAGGTTTCATTTGATTGTTAGATGGTTTCATTTGGTAGGTACGAGGTTTAATTTGATTGGAACCAGGTTTCATTTGGCCGGTAAGAAGCTTCATTTTATAGAAAGAAGGTTTCATTTGACTGAAAAATGCTATATTTCAGCTGGTTCAGACAGTGACGTAACCGAGTACGTTTTCGAAAATGAGAAAGTTCCTAGTTACCACAGTTTACTTATACGGCCTACGTGAATCGAAGAAAAATCAAAATTTTGCTAACACACTGGCTGTTACAACGGTGAAAGCTCGGTGTTTCATGCGTCTTCACCTGATATCTCTTATCAAATACTAGCCGGTTAACCGTGAGTGGCTCAGACCCACCTGTACGAGTTAGTCGGTGCATAGACTGCTGAAATTACCATATCCAGACTGTGTTCGTAACTACGGAGGCTACATGCCCAATTGAAACATAAAAGTAGCAAAATCAGGTTCGAACTGATCAGGAAGGTTGAACTGATTCAATCGTCTCCTTGTCCCAAAGAGTCACCCTATCAAATTTCAACTTACTAGGGTGAACAGGAATTTTGCTCACACAGCTGATCAGAAAAGAAAACATAATTTCAATCGTCACTTAATGGCCCAGAAAGTCTCTCTGTAGAATTTCAACTTCATAGGGTAAACAGGGAAGAATTTAAGTCACTCAGCTGCTAAGGAAAAAGCCCATAATTTCAATCGTCTCTTATTGTCCCAAAGAGTCGCCCTATCAAATTTCAACTTCCTAGGGTGAACAGAAGGGAATTTAGCTCACACAGCTGATCAGGGAAGAGACCGTCATTTCAATCGTCTGTTGATGACCCAGTGAGTCTCCCTATCTAATTTCAACTTCCTAAGATCAAGAGGGTACCTAATACTTAGCTCACTCAGCTGATTATGAAAGAGTCCATATTTTCATTCGTATCTTGATATCCCAAAGAGTCTTCCTACCAAATTTCAACTTCCTAGGGTGAACATGATAGAATTAAGCTCACTCAGCTGATTGAAATCGTCAAAACCAAACACGCGCGAAGAATGGCTCCGAACTGCGCGTTGGCTACCATAATAAAATTTCTGCAGCCTAACAAATCGGTTTTCCGTCCTGCGCTTCGCAGGAAATGTCAAAATCCTGTCCATCACCTATTAATAATGCAACCCATGCCTCACTCGGAACACCCGTATACAACCCGTCAAGGCTTCTCGACTTGTCAGGAATATCCGCCGCTAACAAACTGCCTGTTAACAACCAAAATAACAAAAGTTCGGGAACTAAACAATCGGTTGCGAAGGGTAGCGCCGTTTATGAAGTAGAGGTATGTATTGGAGGTTCAGACCTAGCATATGTTGTGCGCCGGAACTTGCTGATTAGTCAGCTTACATTACATACATACATACAAAGATAGATAGTTAGAAACAAACTTAGAGTTTTATATATAAGGATTTGGTGGTAATTAATTTTAGTAGGTGGCAATTGGTTACTCTTATTATTTCAATTTAACTTCGAGCGATAACTAAAATCTGTGAGATAATAATTCATGAAGTTGAGGGTTAGCGAGGGTTGGTCAATAATTCAAAAACTTCTACACCGACGTTTCGCTATATTTGTATAGCATCTCTAGGGCTTAATAGTGGATCAGGAAATCTTTTTTAGGTCCTCATTGCACGTTATACAATCCTTGCTGGACCAATCGTACTTGTACACTATTTTCATACATGCTAACTGGAGACTTTATAATAATATAAACTTGATAATTATGGTGAAAATTAATGAAGAGGATACATATTGCATAGAAAAATGCCACGAGGCCTTGTTTGTCTGATCACACTGTGTATACAAGTACAATTTGTCCAGCAAGGATTGTATAACGTGCAATGAGGACCTAAAAAATGTTTCCTGCTCCACTACTGAGCCCTGCAGATGCTATACAAATATAGCGAAACGTCGGCATAGAAGAGTTTTTGAATTATTGACCAACCCTCGCTAACCCTCAACTTCATTATTATTCAAGTGGCCGAGAAAACTAACAAAATAATAATTTATGTCATTTCGTTTGAGAATTTATTTAGTAATTATTTTTCTATCATTCTATTCTATCTTGTGTTGCAGGCCTTATTTGGTGGCTGGAGCGGTCAGGCGGTCGTGTAAACGAAGTGGACCTATCCTGGGCCTCTCTGGGCATCCTTGGAACTGCTCTTCTTGTCCAAGGATTCCTTACAAGGTGCTTTGAAGAGTGGATCGTTCATCTATTTTTATGAACAATTTTACGAGTAATAATTGATCGATCAATATTAGTAGTTCATTCAATATGGAAATAGGTGACCCATGCATCTAAAAGTCATTCCTGGAAAATATAATAGCTTCCTTAGTTTTTGCAGGTTTCATCCTCAAAGATGTCTTGAACATCATGAATTACCTTTTGTATACCTTGATGGAGCTTGACTATAGGACATTTATGACAGATTTCTTGTGGGTGTTATCTGCATCTTGGTGACAGCAGACAAATCGAAGGCCTGTCGATGAATCATTCTAGAGTGAGATATAAGAAGTAGGTCGAAAACACAACCTTGAGGGCACTCCAGTTGATTGAGGAAATGGTGCACAACTGAAAATCAGTCCGCACATTCAAAATAAGACCAGCAAAAACAAATCCAACTAGATGCTAAGGTGATAAAAACGGATTGATTTAAGAATTCAGGAGGGAACTTAGTTAAGTGTTCAAAAGCTATTGGAGAAGTCTAGCAGCACTATAATGTCACCATAACAATTGTAGTTAAATGAGTCTCTGATGCCTCTGGTGACCTTAAAACTCTAGACTTGTAGGGGACTTCATCAGTAGATAATGGTAGGGTGTGAGTAAATTTTACTTACTTTACCTTTTCATGCAAATAAATCTGTTTTTTACACATGCTCAATTTAGCAACTTTGACGAAAAATTGAAAATATAGTTAACGATCATGACACCTTAGGCTTCACTCGTTTCCATCAATTCCTCATCATAAAATGCAGTATTCAACTTAAAACTTCAAGAAATAGGTACAATTATTAAGTAATTTTCATTAAATTCTTATTTATATTAAAAAACTTATTCTTATTATATTAAAAACTTCCAATTTTGAAACTGGACAAACCCATAGTTTTTTTTTTCTTCGTTCCTCTGTCTACTTCAAGCCACTACATTTCAACACCCATTATTATATGAAAAGAGAATAAACAATTAAAAATTAACAATCATAAAATAAGAAAGTACAATATCATTTGGTAAAACATTTGGAGGAAAAATCTCTGTCCATAACAAGACGATCACAAGATGAAGAAACAATAACATATAAGGTATCAGAGAACTAATGTCCTAGGAATTCTGAACGGCAGTTTTCCATTTCATGCATTCATTTTCGGGCAGAGAGCAAGCCAGAGAGGGTTCACTCATGAAAAGTACAGTGAAAATTAATGAAAACAACGGGGGAAGGGAAGATGGTCTGCTCATTTCTTTATCATTCAACTCTTCTTTTTAATTGATAAAATCTATCATCCCATCAACAGGTACCAAGGATTCAGGTCCTTGATTAGAGAAACTTCCCCAAAACATTTTTTGATGGGGTGTTTCACTGATTGTGAAACGTGTTTTGGACTCACCATTTCTCCTGGGCTCATTAGTCCAAAGCGAGGTTAATTTCCTTGCACGATAAAGTGAGTTTCGTCGGAGAAAAGTATATTAGACGTTATTTGCACAGTGGCGATATTTTTTGGCCCACTGGAGCCGAGCTTTCATTATTTTTTTCGGTGAGGGTCTTCACGCTTTACTACCGACCTCTAACAGCCTTCTTCTTACTGTTGAATCGCATACCTGTATTCCTGATGAGGCCCAATCCTGCTGCAAATCAGTACTGGTTTTCTGTGGATTAAGTTTAGAATTCCTCAAAAGCAATTTGTCATCTTTTGGAAAGGTTTCCTTTTTTTCTACCACATATTTTCTTCAAATGAAATCACGCTTGCTGTAAAATTCAGGCTATTTGAGGCGGTGCTGAGGACCTCAATCTGCTATTTGGCCCAGGTAGGGGGCTGCTGGAGCTACGTTAAGCTTGAAAAAATACAAAGGTCTTCTTAAAAAAAATTATTTAGTATCCCCCAAAAATCATCAATTTCATGATTCTAATCAACGTACAGACAGACGTACTTACGATTTTATTAATATAGATGAAAATATGTTGCTTGTGACTAGTTGATGGAGTTCATAATCAGAGGTAGGTGGTACTTGAGCATTCCGCTAGACCATAGCAGGTTAATCCAAAAACGAATTCAAGGACAATATTTTAACTAGAGGTATCTGGAAAATATTTTTCTTCTGTTCCTAAATGTTGTTTGTTTGTTTTTCCAGGTCTCAACCCCCCCTGGTGTTCACGTACCTCGACTACGCCCTTCTGGCCGTTGGGATTCAGCAAGCAGTGCTTGGAGCTGTTCTCTTGGCCATCATCCACCTATCCAGCCAGTTCGGTGGTGAAACGAGCGTCCAGGTGAATTATAACGCTTTTCAATCCGTAGTATTTAGAACTAACTAGTTTTCTTTTCGTACTCCACGATCTTAGTTCAAGTTGAATTTGCAGTACATTTATTTATAAGTGTTTTGGTTGATAAATCCATAATGCCATATTGGCTATGGAATGGATACGAGTAAACCATCAAGTTTTATCCATCTCCCAAGCCGTGTTCTACGAGATCCCATTGAAAAGTGGAATAAAATGTATGTATGAAATCACTTGAAAAGTTGTAAGTGTGAACTGGGTTGAGATTGGATTGTGAGGCGTAAGTCTATTAATGCTCGATTACGAAAAATTTCGCCTATTGACATCATTTCACATAATTACAATAGTTAGGCAATTTACAAAAATTGAGCGTTTTGTTCTAATTGTTTCCGTAGTAAGATACATAAGTACCCAAGCACCCAAGTACATACATTAGAAGGTACCCAAGCACCATTCCAATGTAAGCGCGTTTTACGCCGGATTTCGCATACTACCTACATTAAAAATTATGGGTATATTTACTCAGAATTTCACAGATAATTAGGTAGGTATTTAGTGAAACGAAAATAAAATTAAGAAAATAATAGAATAATTACAATTATATATAAATGTGGATTTAAACACCAAAATAAAATACGTAGTGATAGTGCATGCAGTTGAGGTGATTCTCACTATTTGATATATAGGTAATTATTCCCTCCGTCCCCACCTCAACAGCAAATCCGTAACTCTCATGTTTTATAGCACAACTAGACTAAAATTGAAATCAAACCTAAAAGAACCACGAAAATCGGTTGAGATTCGTAGCCTTGGTGGCGCCGACAAAATTTGACGAAAAAAACACGTTTTTTCGGCTTTACCCCCTCCATTCCCCCTCTTCCATCGTGGGATTCCTAATTTCCGGGATTTTTTGCACAACTTGACTGAAATTTGGATTGAACCAAGAAATAATCTCGATAATCGATCGAGAACTGTGGCCTGGGCAGCTACGACAAAATTCGTCACACACTCACTCACACTCACATACATACACGCAGACATACACCTATGGCTTTTTTCACGGATTTGGTCTCTAGAATGGTCAGAAACGGATTTGTATGCGGTTATTTTTTTCTCATGCTTGGGTTGTCCCCCACCCCCCTGGATCATTACAATAGGCGTCCCTCTTGTTAACGAAGCCTTACCTGTAGTACATAGCTTCAGATGGACGTCCTAAAAACTTGAAATATAACAACTACCGAATTTTGGGCGAATAGTTTTGCTTAGAGTGAATTTTACGGCCCGCATTCTTGCATAAAAGCTGCTTACTTCATAAATACTCGATTAGGTGGAAGTGTGGGGAACCCATTACCGTATTCACATAGGGGCTTCAACATCGGAGGGTATATCAGAAAACCACATCCTTTTGGCAGCAGCTTAAGCGATGTCTACCCATCAAAAATGCACGAACCCTGGGGCAAGGGCTTTTATACATTTTACAAGCCTTCCCCGGTCATCAATATTCATATCGTACCTACCTATCTAATCAATCTAGTGTAAAGTTTTATACCCGATGGAGCACGTAGTAATGCAATCCTCGACGATTTAACAAGAGAGGGCTTATCTCAACCTTCGGTCCACACTGTGAAACTCAGGAATAAGAATTAATTCCGTGACGCCCCATTCAGCGATGGCACAGAAGTCTTTAGTGAGTTAAAAACTCTCCTGCTCACCCTAGGAAGATAGGGATCCTCTCTGGGACATTA
Source organism: Adelphocoris suturalis (assembly GCA_030762985.1). NCBI lineage: Eukaryota > Metazoa > Arthropoda > Insecta > Hemiptera > Miridae > Adelphocoris > Adelphocoris suturalis. The sequence continues at coordinate 39,719,317 of CM061042.1, read as the reverse complement.
AGGGCGGCATTCATAGTTCTCACCAAGTTGAAAGTAATGCTTAAGTGAAGCTCTGAGTAGCTCGTGGCTACTCAGTTCATCCTTCCAAAAGCGTTTTTGTATAGTGTGTATATGGTAGTTTTCAGGGCGAAAGTCATAGTCCTCACTAAGTGGAAAGGGAATGCTGAAGTGAAGTTCTGAGTAGCTGGTGGCTACTTGAGTTATTCATGGTGAGTAACTAAAGAATTGCTGAAGCGAGTGCTCATGCTTTCGCTTAAGCATTTTCAAGTGGGATTCATAAACATAAAACCAAGCAAATGCTCAGGTGTTTTCCTCAAATGAGCAGAAAAACATAGGTAGGACGATAGCTACCTTGAGCATTTGCTAAGTGGGAATCCATCAGTTCATCCTTCGAAAAGTTTTTTTGTAAAAGAGAGGGATCCTTCCTGATCAGCTGAGTGAGATTCTCTCCTGTTCGCCCTAGGAAAAATAAATTTGAAAAGGAGCCTCTTTGGGACAACAAGAGTCCGATGAAATGACGGATTCCAACCTGATCAGCTGAGTAAACTCAATTCTTTCTATTGCACCCAAGGATGATGGAATTTGGTAGGCAGGAATACCGGCATCAGAAGTCGATGTATGTTCCACATTCTTGGTGGAAATAAATGGGGTCCGGGCGCTGTGTTTTAGCCGAAAAAAAAGTGTTGAGAAGGTTTTAGACCATCATTTATGGTAACGATTTGATCAGCAATTGAATTTTTTATAAGAATGGTACGATTTGATGAAAAAACTGAAAAATTAAAGATGTGTGTTTTTTTACCCTCTGGATCAAAAACGTTGAAAAAATCGCAAAAAATCAATTATTACTCCTCCGTAGCTGCTGTTGGTCTCATTCGACGCAGAAATAGTCTGATTACTAGAACAATTTTTTTCAGGTCGGCAAGTGGTGTTTTTTGTACAACATTTTTCAAAAAACTGAACAGAAATCGGTTAATAACCACGTTTTCGGGCAAAAGGCACGTTAAGGAGGCATTTCAGAACCATCTTGGTATAGGCGTGTTCAACTTTAAATTTCTAACTAGAATAGCACATCAGTTGAACAATTATCCTGGTATTGCTTCCGAGTCTACCTAAAGGTAGCGGAAGCATTTTTGGCGGAAATAAAATTTTTGGTATCCAAATTCGAAATTTTCAGTCGCATTTTACGTTTTAGACCATTCTGAACAACTTTGGTTCCGTGTCTGTGCGTATGTATCTGTCGTGTGTCCGCAAATCCTTGTAACAAGCTTATTTTCCACAGTTTTCATCCGATCTGGTAGAAATTTTCAAGGGATGTGCGGGCTAGGGGGTAGACGGTCCCCTGTCAGTTTCATTGTTGCCAAATCAATACTTCACTCTGTGCATGCGCAAACGTAAATTCCATTATGCTCCATTTTTTCACACTGTAGTCGTTCGATTTAGCTTAAATTTGGATGATAGCTGGAAGATGACTTGATTACTTCATATCAATTTCAACACGAGCTTATCAATAATTGCTACTGCGTTTTTTTTTTTTTTTTTTTTTTTTTTTTTTTTTTTTTTTTTTTTGCGGTGATAGATTGCTGTTTTGCATAGAGGGGCTATCAAATACATATAATAAACCATTATCTAATAATTTGCAGCGTTTTACATGTACGAGGCGGCAGCAAAAACAAAGCTATCCACCACTTTAATAAAGCCCCTTTTTATGAATGAATATCCAGTTTAAAACTCGCTCTGAGCCCGAAATACCTCTGAGGTAACATGAAAGGCATGCAAAATGTCAAAAACGTCCGTCTCTTTTCGGTAGCTTCTGGGAACTGAGGGGGTCTCGAGATTTGAAGAGGGATAATGAATATATAACAAGGGTCTTATTCAAGCGAAATTCGAGGGCTCTCTCTCTCTATCGCCCAAAACGGTGTTTCCCTGTTGACAGTTTCTTGGCTGAAACTCTAGAGGGCCCGAAATCCTTTTCGTAGTCAAACAAGAGAGTTAGGGTTTCATCCGAATCATCTTTGAAAAGGTTAGAGTCTAGTTTTGAGCGCGACAAAACGAACGAGTGTTTAATTTCGGTTAGGGTGGGATTTAATTTCAAGATGGAAGGAGATATGAAGTGAAGTCATAAGGTAGGGAGACGAGGCAAATGTAGAATGCGCCACCATCCAAGGAATATGAATATTGTATCACAATGGAGCAGATTGATTCATCTTTCGGCAACTCTTTTGAGTGGTATGTTTGCCAACGCATTTGGCGCATCAAGGCCCAAACTGTCAATACATTCACTCAAAAGGGATGAGTCAAATGAATATTTATTACATTTAGGTATATATTCAATGTATAAATTAGAAGTGTCCTATACAGGTTGTTCCAAAAGTAAACTCCTCCCTTCCCCCTCAAACTTTTCCCACAGTTTTTGAGATATCGAAGTGAAACTGGAGAGCGTTTTGGCGTGTTTAATACTATGTTTTGAGCAAATAAAAATCAGCAAAAAATCTAAAAGTTTTTGGATCAACCAAATGTATTGAGTGCTTCGAAATTTTTATCTTATTTTTATTTTGGCGCATTCTTTAAAAAAAAGGAAACATGAGCTACTGTGTTCACTTTGCCCGTTGATGTATTTATGTACTGTTAAAATCGTTTTAAATGCCACTTACCGACGTTTGATTTTGATAAAACTCAGGAACTGCTGACGCATGAGAGGTAATTGATCAGCCTAGTGAACTCCAAAATCATTTTGTCTCCTATTCGATAAAGGAAACTGAAATTTTAGAGGGAGGCTCAAGGGAGAATGTTGGAGACGACTGAGAGGTCATCAATCAGCTGATTGAGCTCCAAAGCCATTTTGTTTCCTATTCTACGCGGAAGCGTTTATTTCACGCTGACATCGTGAGCACTGGTCTACTCGTTTTATCTAGTGAAACCTTACTTTAAAGATCTTTTAGTGATAAATACGACGGTGAAACCAGAATTGCGATATCTTATTCCGTTCTCGAATTACAGCTGATGAACCAAGAAGAAGCGCGATTTTTCCCTTAAAGTACCGATTATCTCTATTATATTATAAGAATGAAACTCTGTCCGTCTGAGTCGCTTTCACGGCCGAACGGAATAAGAGATCCGAACGGGGTTTTTGTATCGTGACTGGAAATCTCCCGTCAGAATATAGGCTACTTTAAAATTTTCTAATCCCACTCGAACCATGAGCGGGAGGGATTTGGGAGCCTCTTGGCGCGTTTTTCCCGAGACGCCCGATCATCTATCCGCTGCCACATTAAAACTTGATCGTGACCACTTCGTTTGTCCGCGACAAAGTTACGTTTCAGGACCCGTAGAACACGAAAGTGCCTTCAAATTTGCTGAAAGATGCTGTCTTCCCGGAGAAATCTGCGAAAGAATGCGGAAAATGATGTTAAAAATACGTTCCCCTCTATGGTTTTTTCCCCTTAGACCCAGTTTTTGCTCGGGTTGGTCTTAAATTGTTCGTTGAAGTACCAATTTGATCTCATGCGAGTTTTGAGACATGAACTTCTTTTTTCCGATTGTAGTGACAGACAGATAAAATAATGGCCTATCTTTATTAAATCTAACAAACTTTTCGTGGTTCCACGCCGTTTTTATAAGATTTAATTTATTTGTAAGTAACTTCCAACAGGAAAAAACGTCTCCCAATTCGTGATGGCAGTATAAAATCCTCACATATTGTAACATGGGCGTGTAGAATTAGTTGAAGAATTGAAATGTCTTCAAAACTAAACTTTTCGTGGTCCCACATAGAAAATGCAGAAAATTATTACACAGCAATAAATAATGGCCTATCTTTATCAAATCTAATAAACTTTTCGTGTTTCCTCATAGTATTATCTGATTTGTTTGTAAGTAATTTCCAACAGAAAAAACTTCTTCCAAGTTGGGTGGGCAGTATAAGTATAAGGGGTATAAGTTGGGTGGGCAGTATTAGGCAGTATCCCACTATATCCCATCGCATCTGTACATCCCATAACGAGCAAGCGAAGCGAGTAACATCCCCTAGAGACTTCAAACCTACCCTTAGTGATCTACGTTTCCAATCATTCTACAAGTCTCACTCGACAGTTGAAGACCATCGCATCTATTACAGCCACACCGAGCGAGTAAAGCGAGCAACATTCCCTACACACGTCGGATTTCAACGAGGTTTTTCTTACACAGCTCTAATCCAAGAACGGAATAAGATTTCAATTACGGTTTCACCGTCGTGTTCATCTCTAAATAACCTTTAAAATGTGGTTTCATTCGGCAAAAAAAAAAAAAATGAAAATAATTTTTTTCGAATTGTCCAATACTCAACCCCAAAGTTTCATTTCAATATCTCAAAAATTGTGGAAAAAAGTTGAGGGGACACCCCTGTATATTGAAGGGTGTCCGAGCAAGATTATGTCAAAACTTCAAGTATCGATTTCAGAACTCATTTCTGATCGAATGTTCCTATTGCAGTTTTTTTACGCTTCTGTAATGATTAATGAATGAATAAATTACGTACTGAATAAAGTATGTAATGAGTTACATGAATTGCATACTGCCAATATGTTGTAGTTACATTTTTTGGAATTCTCAACACCCAGAAACTGTTGATCAACGAGAACCCCATGATTATAATATACCAAATATACCTTATATTATAAGTGTATGTGAAAAAGTATTCAATTCCTTCATCGTTTTAGAATGCCTCAAAATGGATTACCGCGGAGAAAATAGAGTTCTCTAAATCGGAAATGCTGCCCACGATCTTTTGAGAATAGCAATCTAACAGAAACTTCAACTAGCCACCGATCACTACACATTAAGTAATGTGTGTATGGTGAATACTGTATTAATTTATTCGGCCATCGAAAAGACTCAGCTACCGAGAGTTAAAACTCCAGTTTAGGATTCTGATTCCTATCTCCGCTCATGTTTAAATTAAGAGCTCCCCCTCGCCTACCTGGCCCACTTATGTCACACGATCTTGAATACACAACGAGGCAATTTTGACTGTGGGAGTCATCGGCCGGGGTTAGCAGTTGGGTGTAGGAAACGAAGAGAATAAATCATGGCGCCTCCCTTAGGTAAATGTAGCCGCATCTCTCCTTCCGTGATGCATTCCGGATTTTCTCGCGCTCGGCTCCTTCGTAAAGTCTTCATCCACGACTTCCCTCAAACACATCTGTCGCATACAAATGAACTTGTAAAAGCCTTCGTCTCGATTTGTGGGTTGGAATATCTTGTAGATTGCATGGAGGGGAAAAAATACTCATATCATGACAGTCGTGTTCCAACCGAAAGAACTAGCGTTTTTATTGAGGTGGTTATTTTTCTTGTGAGGAGCCATTTTTTTCCTTACTTGCCGTTCACCCGGATGGTAATAATGTAAGAAATATGTCGGTTTAAGTATCTTTTCTCTCCGACAGTCTTTCAAACAATGTATGCTCTATAGAGAAACACATGAAGGCATCAGTGGTTATAATACAGTTAGAAGAGTCTCAATACCACTCCCCAGTTGACACGGAGCTTCCTTACCGCCAAGCAACGGAAAGCTCCCTTCAGGGTTGCCAGATCTACAGTATTTTCAGTAGATCTACTGTTTTTTGAGCCCTTCACAGTTTTTGCTTCCAAATCTAACTACGGTTAGCGGAAATCATTGTTTTCACTTTCGGGAGAGAAAACAATTTTTGGTCTCTAAAATCACAATTTCCACCCTCATTTTACGTTTTAGACCATTCTGAACAACTTTGGTTCCGTGTCTATCTATCTGCCTCTGTGTGTGTCTGTCGTGTGTCCGCAAATCATTGTAACAAACCGGTTTGGATGAAATTTTCAGGGGATGTGCGGACTAGGGGGTAGATGGTCCCTTTTCAGTTTCATCGTTCTTGACTCGATACCTCACTCCGCGCATGTATATTTATTTGTCATTCCAGACGATAACTCTCCTTAGGATTGAGATAAAAATTCCATTTGACAAAAGGATGAGTTCATTTTCCAGGACTTTTTGAGCACATTAAATTGGTCAAATTTCAAAAAAAAAAAAAAAAAAAGTACTCAAAATAACTAAAAATGGCTAAAGATCGTTAAATTTACATTTTTTTGGTATAATATTGATTAACTATAAATCTGAATATTTAAAAATTTATTTACAAAGTTATGATGAAAAATTACTTAGAATTCTTTAAAATTTGTTACAAAATCGATAAAACTGCAAAATAAGCTAAAACTTCAAAACCACTATTTGAAAGAAGATTATTATTTAGAATACGTTTTTTGCCATTAACATAATTGTTAAAAATTTCATGAAACTCCAAAAGCTCAAATTTCAAAACAATTTAACATTATACAATACTATAATTTAGGAAAATTCGCTCATACGATCATTCTGCATGACTGGAACTTTTAGGGGCCATTCATCAATCACAGATAAAGTGAGTAATTGCTACCTAATAATGTACCATAATGTAGCATAAAATGACTATCGAGATCACTTGGCATCAGAGATGGTGGTGATTCTGTGCTTCGGTATCCTCCTTTTATGTCGGACGCATCAGAGATGAAGCCGAAAGGACAGGAGTGTTGTTGTTGTGTTGTGCTATACCTATCTACTCATTGCCCAAGGACGTCATGAAAAACTAAAAATACTAGTGTTGTAATGCTATTTTGAGGACAAATCATTGTTGTAGTAGTGGTACCCCTTTTTCCCACAGACCAAGTTATCTGAGCAGTTAGCTATCTGTAGGTAGCTTACCTGAGGGCATAAAGTTGATTGATAAACGCCCTACCAAATTTGTTCGTTAGGTTGCGGTAACCTCTAGGTATCTACCTGAGGTTTTTCTGGACGTTACCGCTGTAATTAGAGAGTTTTTGGCGACTTCAACTTAACGTCACCCGTTACCGTAGTTTTGAGGGAGCAAATACAGATGCTAACCCATATTTAACCGGGAGAACGGTTGCCTCAATTTTGATGTCACGTTAACGGTGGTTGGGCAACGCGATATTTTCCCCCCAGCTGTCTTGTTGTCTACTAGTTGACAAATCAATTTCTTCATTTCTAAATGAAACGCCGATTTTCAATCCTGAATTCGAATTTCGTGTCAATTTCAGTACAAATACGGGCTAATTTCTCATTTTTAGTTTTCAATTCGTAAACAGGGCATGGATTTAACACAAAGATTGTAAGCCTCAAGTGTGAAACACTGTGGTTTAGTTGCACTTATAGGTCATTAGTCGTTACGCACTTCATGTATTTGGGTTTTCCGTTGGGTATGAACAACAACTATGAAAAAATATTTATCTCTATGACAATGATTCAGGATTTTACCTGACACAATCATCAGTGGAGGCAGCAATTCACGCAATGTTCACGAGAAAATAGCTGATAGATCAGGCAAACTAAGATCAATACTGCGAAGAAGTAGGGTCTTAAAACTCAGTTTTCTCTCTTAAAATGTGAAATAATAATAGAAACAAGGCTCTAATCGACCAAATAGAGCCTGCAGGCATGGCGGACTTCAGATTGCACATTCTGTTTCAACGCGAATTGAAACGTAAAATAACCACGTTTGAGGGGTGTTCAAAAATCTACCCGCTACATCAGCATAATTAGTTGGTAATGAGGCATTTGATAAGAAAAACTATTATTGTTTACTTCACCAGTATTCGAGTAATTCTGAGGTCCCCAGTAGTGTTACATTTACAGGAAGGTTAGGCTGGTGTCGCGTGCCTTTAGGTCCCCAAACGGGTGACGTTAAATGAGCCATTCTAACGTACGACGTTGCTAACGTCCCCTCAAGGTTACGTACTCTTGGGTACGTTAGGGTGTCGTTAAGGGTACAGTACCGGTCACCGAAAACTCTCTATTGATAAACGGGCCCTTAATTAGATAGCGTGGAAGCCGAATAAAAGTACACCCGAAACGAACTCGATAATAACCGTGAGCGCGGCTGATTTGGCTGACGTAAGTGGAACAGAATTCAATCTAGAGAAACGATGTTGGTCGTTCAATACTGTGTATAGCCCTTGGATGGTTGACGTTTCACTCTGATTTCAACCTCTTTTCAAAGGCTGTTTGTTGACTTTATAGATTGTTAGTTTGCCTGGTGGAAAGAGCATTTGAAAAGTAGACGGGAAACATCAAAGAATGTTTCACAGGGAGACAACTTTGCCTTGTTAGCAAGATTGAACCTGAGCGGAGTGTTTGCAATTTACTATGGATTTTATTTATTCCTTTTTTTTCAACTTTTCTAGCCATTTTGTTTTCTTTTTCGAAAAAAATCCTGGCTCCGGGGCTGGAACTCGGGTCAAAACTTGTGTGAATGATTAAATAAGGGAGATGGAATCTTTTGATTAACTATCTATGACCTAGATCGAGTCTCCTCTCAACGAAGTGTTCTAGTCAAATGTTATGTAAGTGTAACTTTACATCGCGTCTGATTGGCTCAGACATATTGAGTAGACAGATATTGACTTTAACCCTAGAAAGACATGATTTACAGTTTGACAAGTTGCTTTACGATTCCAGAAGTTTGTCACTAAATAAATGTGGACAGATGGACACCGTTTTTTTGCTTCCGAGTCAACCTAAAGGAAGCGGAAGGTCCGCAAATCCATGTAACAACCTTATTTTCCACAGTTTTCATCCGATTTGGATGAGATTGTCAGGCGATGTACGAGCTAGAATGCAGACGGTCCCCTATCACTTCCATCGTTCTTGACTCGATACCTCACTCTGCGCATGCCCAAACGTAAATTCTACCAAGAATCGTTTTCCCACGCCCTAGTCGTCCGATCTCGCTCAAATTTGGATAATAGTTAGGGGTGACAATTTGATTATCTTATATCAATTTCAACGATTGTATCATTAATAGCTACTGCGCAAGCGTCAATATGAAATCCTTGTTACAAGCTTATTGTCCACAGTTTTCATCTGATTAGGATGAAATTTTCAGGAAATGTGCGGTCTACGGGGTAGACAGTCCCCTATCAGTTTCATTGATGCCATATCAATAATTCACTCTGCACATGCGCGAACGTGTATTCCATTGTGCTCTATTTTTCCACATTCCAGTCGTTCGATTTCGCTTAAATTTGGATGATAGTTGAAAGTAGATGACTTGAATACCTCACATCAATTTCAACACGATTGTATCGTCAATAGAAAGCTCCTAATGCGATAGGGAGATAGAGATGAGGTGCCTTATCGTGAACGGAAAAGTCTACTGCGCATGTGCGGGCAGACGAGGCGCCTCATCTCCAATAAGACAAATTTATTTCACCTAAACATAAGACGCTTTATCCCGAACCAACCTATCTCATCTCTTCCTGCCTATCGCAAAGAAACCTTACACATCGATACCAGTGATAATAATTTCTTGTTGGTATTCATGGTTCATGAAAATTATATTCATTTTCTTGTTAATAAATTTTCAAAATCTGCCATTGCGAAACCTTTTCCTGAATAAGAAAAGAAATAGGAAACTTAGAAATGCTGGTAACTAAACACACGAGATAGGCGAGAAAATCGCCTTGGTGGTTCAGCGTTACTTGAAGATAAGTAGCGTCACTCTAAGATGAAATGCTAATTCGACCCTCTTGACTTTATCAGGTTACCATCCACTGTGGCTCGCCCCAGATGATAAAATCCCCAAGCATCTTATCCCAATTGACTGATCGTTTAGGAACTCTCTAATAGCTACTGCGCATACGCCATTGTGAAATACTAGTAGGTAATGACCTTAATTTCCACAGTTTTTATGCAATTTTGATGGAATTGTCAGCGAATGCGCGGTTTTGGTTGAAGATGGTCCCGTACCTATTTCATTGTTTTCAACTCATCTGTTCATTCCGCGCTTGCAAAAACGTAAATTACATTGAGTATCATTTTTTCGTTTCTTAATTAACCAATTATGAAGTTTCATGCTACTTCTTGATTTACTCTTTTCAACTATGGAATTTTTCAAGATCATTTAAAACTTTTCAATGATCGCATGATGATGATCGCATAGATTTAGCTTCATTTTCTACTAAAATTAAGTAAAAGTTGTTACCTATACGATAAAACTTTGAACATTTTTTTTTGCTAAATTTGGTGGAGAATCGCGCCTAAAAGATGGATTTTTCTTTCTGGGCCCACCTGTAGCTTAATTGAACTAAATTATTCGTGCACTTGTCCCTGTACTTTTTCGATATTTTTGTTTGCATCATAGCGTAGGGTGTATGATGCGGTGGTTCCTAGGGGAAATCATCTACAAACACGAGTTGGCTTGAGGTTTCATCGAATACGTTACGAAGAAAATGGTTATTAGAAGTTTCCGAGAGCGACAGGGGAAAAGAGAGAAAAATTCCTCGAACGTCAAACACGTGTGCGGCTGTTTCCAATCATGGGCCCATACATTTGGAATGGCATGAAAGTGGATAAAGTTGACAAGAACAATACGTCTTCCAATCGTTGTGGTTTGATGGTGTTGAAATTTTGATAAGGTGGGGCAACAGCACGTCAAACTCTTGTGCGGTGCGATTAGGTATACTCGGAATTGTTTCCTACGACCGCCAATCCGGTTTTTTACAAATAATGGGTATCAGTCTAAATAATGAAGAAATGATCAAGGGTAATTACAATGCACATTCAACGAACTTTAGAAGAAAATGAAGCCATTGTAGTGGCTTCTAGAATTCAAAAGGTAAATTTGAAAGAAATTAATTTCATAGAATCCGTTTTGAGGCGTTCTGATGAAGCGCGATTTCTGAATCGTTGAAAGCCCGATTTTTTCGCGCAAGAATGGAATATATCTCAATCATGAAGAGATTTATCATCTGGTATGAAGTGTATATAATAGCGTACCTCCCAGCTCGAGCCACTAATAATTCTCAACACTTTAAATCCACCCGGTATAAAGCATTAAATTAAGAACTTTCACTTGTATGTTCATGCTGCAGGATTCCCGTTCGATTTGGATTCCAAATTTCCCGCCACGACACGAGTGTTGACTAAATTTATAACAATTTATTGAAATAGCTTCATGTTTCGCTGAGATTGTCTGAAATGATTCAACCGTCGTGAATGAAAAATTGGATGAATTCAAACATTTCCTAGTTTTATCGGTACAAGATGGAGATACTCATGGAATATTGGGGGAAAAAAATAAAATACATTTTTTCGTCATGCAGCATGACCGTATGAGCGAATTTTCTTAGATTATCGTATTATATAATGCTACTTAGTTTTGAAACTTAAGGACTTTGAGTGTTAAGCAATGGTTAAGCACCAATTTTATGACAAATAAAGTCCTTCTAAATAATATTCTACAATTCTAGAAGACATTTCGGATTTTTAGCTTTTTTGCAGTTTCTATCGATTCTTTTATCAAATTTTAATGACATTTATGTTCATTTTTTCACCATAATTTTTTGAACAGATTTTGCAATGTTCTAGTTAGTCGTAGATAAACTTCTTTTGAAAAAACATGAATTTTCCGCCCATTTAGTGAATTTTTAGCACATTTTTTGAAATTTGACCAATTTAATAAGCTTGATTTTCTTGGCGCTATTGTTATTTCAATTCTAAGAAGAGTTCTCGTCTGGAAGGACACACACACACACACACACACACACACACACACACACACACACACACACACACACACACACACACACACACACACACACATACAAAAAAAAAAAAACACACAAACGTATAAAGAAAAAATGAAATAAACAAACACACACACACATAAGTTCAACTGGGTGGGTGTGAAGATTGCTAATACTATGTGATATATATATACGTTTGGCGTAGGGTCCAAGAATTGAAGGAACCCTAACCGCCTTTTATCGTTCTAATCAGTTCTAGTCCGAAGAAGTTCGTTTAATTGATGAGAGGTTTGATATACATCGTAATTCGAGTCAAGTTACATATATATATATGTTAAAAGCGTTAAACCCTGAGATTCGTTTCAGAATGTCTCAAAACGGATTTGAATAAAGAAAATTTTCAAACATTTTGATTTTCAAATTTTTGGAGCCATTGCAATTTTTTACGAGAATTTTCTACGAGAATTCGCTTGTGGATCATTGTAGGCATTCTTTTACCAATCAGGATCATCACGGGAAACCCCTCGGAGTCCAATCCCATTTCTAGTTATTTTTCGAGCGGTTGGTCATCTCAAAAACATGGGTTGAAAGAACTACGTTGATAACGATCAGTTTCAGCCGCTCTCGTATTATGGTTAGTATAATCAACCTTAATACGATCAATCCGAACGTTTTGATTAGATCATGCAAAACTATAATTGCTTATATAGCTAGATAATCTCGTTTTCTGGCTTTTCAAGGGTCCATATCCCTCCGGGCTTAGATCGTTGATTAAAAGCCCAACCGACGATGAATTAATCATGGGGGGGCGGAAGGGGTTGTTGACAACGGAGATGCGCCTGAACTGTCCTGACGTTTCGATCCAGAATAATTAATTCAATTACGTTGGTCAATCCTTCAACCCCCCTCTCCTACGCCTTACTAAGCTTTCCGTTTCGGCTTGGCTCCCGCGTCTAATCGCGTTATAAGGGCAGAGGGAACTTCTGGAAAATAAACGTAAGGGAAGATGCTATATCGCGAGATTGGAGGGTTCTTGACCACGAGCATGAAATATTAAGATTTAGGCGAGAATCTATGTTGAGTCGAAAACGAATTTTCCGCCAATGTTTCGGGTACCTTCATTTTCTATCTTCAATACTACAAAGCGCCTTGTTTCAAAGCCTATTCTTGATATCAAGGAAAAGCACAAAGTGTGATGATGCCCTTGCGAGGAGAGTCATTGGTGATAACTCGATCGATGTTGCCTATACGCATTGAGGATTAAATCTCCTACGTGCAACTTATAGCCAATTCTATCTGGCATGAGCAATGACAGGGTGAGGTCACTGATCTGCGTGGTGTCCTTCAGAACTTCTGCTCGGTGGGCCCTTTCGTAACCCAACTTCCAAGGAGGGACCGAATAGTGTTCAACCGGGTTGCCACTGGCCATAACCAGTCTTACTCACAAGCACCTGCTTAGCGCAGAAGCTAGTGATGTTTATGGGAGGTGTAGGGGTGATCTGTCCATCCGGCGCGTCGCTTCCTGGAGGACTGCCCAGATCTTATGGACCAGCACCAGCCTCCTCAGTGGGTGTACGTTTTATCTGGACCAGACAAAATCCAGTCCCTGTTGTCGTACCTGCGTGCCGCCGGTCTCTACTACGAATTGTGATATATGATCTGTGATACATTTTTGTACACTCTAGTCATAGTTTTATTTCACTTTGCTGAATATATATATATAGTAACATACATTTAGTTATAAGCCTGTTCTAGATCTAGTCTTAGTTGTATTATTTTATTTTTGAGGTTTTTTTTATCAGCTTTAGGGGCTACACAGTGGCAATTACTGTACCTCTCATTTTTCTCACTCCGATTTGCCATTGGAGTCCTTGATGGCACTCCGTTTGGCGACGGAGGGCAGCATGATATATATACACATATATATATATATATATATATATATATATATGTATATATATATATATATATATATATATATATATATATGTATTTGATTGTTCTTGTTCTACTAATATATATAATGGAAAATCACATAAATACATGAGTCAATCGAAGGAAAAAGGCTGCAAAACCTAGTGCAGAGGTTTATTAATTCTGAAATTATTACTACATCATCTAAAATATCACTACATAGGTACGCACCGGTGCGTTTGTCCCTTATCAGTTGTAAAATCAGCGCTCCCGTTTGGAACCAGGTAGCAGTGAGAGGAGGGGATTAATCATTAAATGCACGACTAATAATGATCATTTTTGGTAATTCTGCATATTAACTGCCTCAACTCTAAACTTTTTCAAATTGACGCACAATCAACTAAAAGCAATACTAGTGTTTATTGATAAGAATTGGTTGCCGGAAAGTGTACAGCTGATAGTGCGGTGCGATCAAAGTGCCCACATACAGGAGCCCATAAGCAAAGTATTGAAAGAACATGGCATGAGGTGCGTAACCGGAAACACCATCTACACGGACATATCGCGGAGTTTCTGTTCAAACGCAAATATACTGACTATAAAACTAGACTACACTTCCTTTGGGTGGCGATTAGTGAGCTGTACAGCGGCCAACAACAAGCAACACAATCTTCAACGGTTGCAGAAAAAAGTGACTGACTCCGATTATTTAGTTAATTCTTTTTCCGGCCTTTAGTTAAGCTTGTTATACGCATTAATACAGTACAACAATCATCTGCGTCAATATGAAAAATTTTGGAGTTGAGGCAGTTAATATGCACTTTTACCTAATTTTTAGCTAATTGATCTGTGGGCTGCTGATATTCCTAACATATACGCATGGTTGGAGTTCGGCCTAAGGAACCGACGAAGATTTCGGGTAAATACACAAATAATGAAGAGATTCCCTCAACTACAATAAAGAAGAAAACCCCCTTTCTACTCCCTTCGGCCAACGTTTACCGCCTTTCCCTTGTTTGTCTGCGCCGAAAAACCACTTGAAGGGCCTTCAGTTGAAACTTTTTTGCGACCCCTCGCTATAACCCCTCCGTTTCTTTTTGCCACACAACCGAAAATGCTGAGAAAAAGGAGGGAGTTAGTTGTTTACATTGGAAGAGGAGCGGCCTCCTTGCAGGCGTCTTTAGCGGTCTGTATTTTTTTCTAAGACGTCGAGGCGCAGCGAAAACATTTTCTTCTAATTTCCGGCGGTTCCTTGTTTGTGTCGAAAGGCAAAGAAACGCGACCCTCATGCTGTTAAAGGGTTCAGGAAAGACATTCTTTGGATGCGGTACATTTCGCCTCGAAAATCAGTACGGTATGGGTGCCAGTGAAACGCTGCAATTTATTACACGACAGTTTATTTTGTATTTTTCACAATGTTTGCCGCATCAGCGGAAACACTGCATGGTGCACGATTATCAGGAGAGCATTGACCTCCATGATAAATATAAATTAATTATATCTAGTTAGGTAATTATTTTATAGTCCCTCCACATGTCATTAACTAACAGGACAAAATGTGTGCGTAGAAATTACCTCACCCAGCTGATCTGGATTGCTTTCGTCTCTTGAAGTCCCAGAAAGGCTCTCCGTCTATTTTCAACTTCCTACAGCGAAAAGGAGAGAATTTAGCTCACTCAGCTGATCAGGAAAGACCCATAATTTCAATCGTCTCTTGATGTCCCAGAAAGGTGGCACCCTGACAAATTTCAAAATCCTGCACTGAAAAGGTAAAAATTTAGATCACTTAGATCATTTAGATCACAGATTTAGATCGGAAAGATCCCATCATTTCATTCGTCTCTTAATGCCCCTCAGACGATCCCAGTCAAAATTCAACATCCTGCAGTGGAAAGGAGAGAATTTAGCTCACTCAGCTGATCAGGAAAGAGCCCATCGTTTCATTCGTCTCTTGGTGTCCCAGAGAGGAGGCTCTCTGTCAAATTTCAACATACAACACCGAATAAGAGAGAATTTGGCTCACTCAGCTGATCAGAAATTAGTCTATCATTTATGAGTCTTTTGATGTCCCAGAGACGCTCTCAGTCAAATTTCAACCTCCTATAGCGATAAGGAGAGAATTCAGCTCACTCAGTCGATTTGGAAAGAGCCCATCATTTCATTCGTCTTTTGATTGATGCCCCTGAGAGGCTCCCCGTCAAAATTCTTCTGTTCTGCAAAAATTCAAATCACGGGCCATCCTAAAGACATGAAACTCGTCAATATGAGGAGTCACCCGCGTTATCTGTACATAATTAACTCGTTATCCATTCGTTCCATTCAAAGAAGTTCCAAAACACATCAATATTGAATCGACCCACACATCAGCCTGAAGATCAACCAAGCTTTCCCCCCCATCTAACTGAATCTCCCTGTAAAGTTTCAACATCCTACAGCGAAAAGAGAGAATTTAGCTCACTTGGCTGATCTGGAAAGAGCCCATCGTTTCATTCGTCTCTTGATGTCCCAGAGAGGAGGTCCAAGTTGAATTTGAACATCAAACACCGAATAGGAGACTATTTAGCTCACTCAGCTGTTCAGGAAAGAGCCTATCATTCATAAGTCTGTTGATGCCCCTGAGATGCTCCCCGTCAAAATTGAATATCCTACACTGAAAAGGAGAGAATTGAGCTCACTCAGCTGACCTGTACTACGTTTCCCCGTCTCGCTGTCCTGCAAAATTAAAATCACGGGCCATTCTAAAGACTTGAAACTTGTCAATATGAGAAAGTTGTTTGCCATCTGCGTTAACTGTACACAATTACAGTTATCAACTTGTTATTCATTCGTTCCATTCATCGAAGTTCCAAAACACGTCAATATTGAATCGACCCACACATCATCCTGAAGATCCACCAAGCTTTTCCCCTATCTAAACATCCATAACCGAATTTCCCTGTAAAGTTTCAACATCTTGATGCCCCTGAGAGGCCCCCCGTCAAAATTCAATATCCTACAGTGGAAAGGAGATAATTAAGCTCACTCAGCTGACCCACACTACGTTTGCTCGTCTCGCTGTCCTGCAAAAATTCAAATGACGGGCCATCCTAAAGACATGAAACTCGTCAATATGAGGAGTCACCCGCGTTAACTGTACATAATTATAGTTATTAACTCGTTATTCATTCGTTCCATTCAAAGATGTTCCAAAACATCAATATTGAATCGACCCACACATCAGCCTGAAGATCCACCAAGCTCTTCCCCCTATCTAAACATCCATAACTGAATCTTCCTAGTTTCCCTTTACTAGCTCATCTTTTTTCGTCGTGAAGGGTTCCTCCCTAACCACTCTTTTTTTTCTGTATATAAAAGGCGGCCTCTTTCATCGTTTTCAGCCTCTACGGCGAAATTCGCTCGTTGGGGCGTGAATAGAACAACTAACGACTCCCTTGAATACCCTTCGCTACCGCCATCAACATTCTTTTGCGGACGTTATGGTATTTTTCTTTACCTCGTTCCAACAAAATAGGTCCTCGTTTCTCCCCCGTTCCACCCATGTATTGTCAAGTGTCTTGGAGCACGTTGATTCTATCGAGGAAACTGCTCTTCTACAGGTGCTGCCATAACACCATCGATACCAGTTTTGAAATGGATATCTTCTATCTATTCTATAAATGAGTAATGTCAGCGCCTTCTCGCTCAAACTCATGGACGGATTTCAACAGGGTTTTTTGCAAAATGATCGGGATGGCACGGAGAAAATTTGTGTAAAAGAAAAATTAAAAAAAACTACCAACCAGATCAGCTGGCTGATCTAATTTCTCTCCTATTAACCCTAGGAATGGACCCTAGGACTGAATATTAGCAGACCTTCAAAATGACCCTAGCGCATTTTGTTAGTTCAAATATAGGCTAAATTTCAAATTTAATCAAAATTGGCTGAGGGGAACTGGGAGAAGTGAGTGGGCAAAATAAATGAGGTGTGACGTGAAAAAAATGAAGAAAGTCCGAAAACGTGCATATTCAAGCCTCGTTTCAGCTTACATGGAATCAATCTACCGTTACATTCTTGACATCAGGCGACTCAGGTGGAGGGGGTGAAGTCGTGAGGGGCCGAAGTTCTACTTTGTTACTTAGCTTCGCGCGTGTAGTTGCAATGGTATATTGAAAGCTTGGCAATGCGATTTCAGTGGTTTATTGAAAGCTTGGCACAATGCGAGACTATCATCTCGCTTGGTTATCTTGGCACGTCTCGTTGCAATGGTATATAAAAAGCTTCAATGCGATTGCAATGGGTTATTGAAAGCTTGGCAACGCGAGACTGGCGTCTTCTTGATACAAATCGGACTCAAATCGAGTTATTTTCGAACACTGATCTGCGCTTTTATTGCGTCCAACAGGCAAGCATTTTCTTCCCCTTCCGCATTGCTACCAGTTCTTAGAAGTGGTATAAAGTTTTCTTCACTATTAAATTTCAAAGGGGATCCATTTTGGTGCGCTATGGTAGTCTTGTCTCAAATTTGAAAATTTCTGACTTTTGCCAGTAGTGTTTTCACCTGTAGATATATTTTCACTGACAAGTTGGGAAAATTGAACGACATTTCAACTTATTTGAACTTGTGAGCGATTTATTTCGAGACAGACATTGAACAGGTAATTTTAACAACGTCTACAAAATTATAAAATGCTGCTGAGTAAAATTTAACTGGAGGCCAGATAAAACATCGTAAAGTTTTATATTATGAATTTTGAATATGGTTGATTCATAGTGCCCTTAGGTGGTGTAAACATTACGTTACGTTAGCGCCGCTTCGTCTTGATATTTTACTCATTTGACTTTATGATGTGTCGCCCTCGAGGTAAAGCGTAATTCTCACATTAATTTCAAACCGTCCAGTAACTGAGTATCCTCAGCTGAGCAGGTACATACATCACCTCCAGGGTTCCCCGAAGTTGCGGCTGTGAAGGCGTGATAAGGCTGTGTAAACTTTCAAGAGCTAAGTGACGCAAGTTGTAAGTCCGGGGCGGTGGAGACTTAATCCGTTGAGGACTTCGGAAAACTTTCATCCCCCTCTCAGCCCCCAGTTTAAATAAGTTGGACCCATCACTGGGCTTTCATGCCTCTCGAGAGGTGTTTTCCAGGTTTAACCCCTTTAACAAACCCATCAAAGGGCTGGCTAGAGCTCGGGCAAACGAGGTGACAGGTACTGGATCAGTGGCGGATCTAGGCGGATCTAGTAAAGGGGAGGGTTGGAGGGTCTAATGGCCTCCGGGGAGTATGGGATACCCCCAGAAGAGCGGGGGGTCTTCTTAATCACTAAAAAAATAAATACTTTCAAAGTGGTCATTTAAAGCATTTTGACGTACAAAAAAGTGCAATTTCATACACTCTGAAAAAGTGGATTAAGGGCCCCAACAATACCCTATTTTATTCCCAAGTTAGCTTCCCTATTAAAAAATATTAAAGCTTCCTAGTATAAATTAGAAAAATAACTTTTTTTAAATAGTTTTATTTGATTTAGTTGTACAAATGATATATTCACATCATGACTATAGATACTTGCATGTTTCATAACCCTACTTCCAAGGAGGGATCGAATAGTGGTCAACCGGGTTGCCATACTCGTCTTACTCACAGACACCTGCTTAGTGCAGAAGCTCGAGATGTTGTGGGTGGGAGGTGTGGGGGTGATCTGTCCATCCGCCACTTTCTGGAGGACTGCCCAGCCCTTGTGGACCTCCGAGTCCAGCATCAGCCCCCTCAGTGGGTTGATGTTTTATCCGGACCAGACAAGCTCCGATCCTTGTTGTTGTACCTGAGAGCCGCTGAGCTCCACTACGAACTGTGATATCTGATCTGTGATATATTTATATAAATCTAGTCGAAGTTTTATTTCCTTTGCTGATTGTATATAGTAGCATGTATATAGATATTACCCCATTTTACATCTAGTCTTAGTTGTATTACTTTATTTTTGGGTTTTTTTTTATCCACTTTGGGGGCTAAACAGTGGTCATCACTGTACCCTTCTAGTGTCCCTTTAGACACCTTGTTCAATGCCGTTAATGACACTTCTGGTTGAGGTGTGGCTTAAACCTTAAATAAAAAAAATAAAATAAATAAATTAAAAAAAACAGGTGTGCTAAAGACCACACGGGAGAAGTGTAAACTTCTATGACGATTTCGCCTGCCTCCCCTCTGGAACACCACCACCTTCGACTTATCCAAATTAGCCTCAAGCCCCCACAGCTCACAATACGCTCGAACTGCATCAATGTTCAACTGTAGCTCCACAGGGTCATCCGCCAAAACTACCAAGTCATCCGCATATAGCAGCACTTTAATTACTGTCTTGCCAACCTGAACACCATACTGTAGTACATCAGGCAAGTCATTAATGAAGAGCGCAAACAACAGTGGGCTGAGGGGACAACCCTGCCTAACGCCACACACAACTGGAAATGACTCAGTCCTCCCCTCTTTTGTCCACACCGATGAAGTAATATTTGTATACAGACTACGAAGAGATGCAACGAATTTGGACGATACCCCACAATTGAACAGTTTGCAGAAGAGCAGGTCCCTGTTGACGCGGTCAAAAGCAGCTCTTAAGTCAACGAAAAAGGCGTACCTGTCTGAGGGTAAGCTCAATCAAACCAGTCAGCACGAAAATTGAATCGACCGTCGAGTAGCCTTTACGAAATCCAGACTGGCACTCAGACATAATATTTTTTTCTTCCACGAAAAGTTTCAGTTGGTTTGCAAGAATGCACGAAAGAAGCTTGGCAATTGCATTGATGAAAGATAAGCCTCTGAAGTTGGCTGCATCCGCTGAGTCCCCCCTTTTAAATAGCGGAAAAATAACCGCTTCTTTGAAACTGCTAGGGATCCGTCCAGTAGAGATTATATAATTGAAAAAATCCAGTAACATTTCTTGAAAAGTGGTGGGTGTGTTTTTGAAAAATTCAAATGGTACGCCGTCACAACCAGGTGCCTTATTGTCCTTGACGCTCGACAGCACACTCTGAAGTTCGGTTATAGTAAAAGGATCATCCAACATCGGAGAAGCAATGCTTGGTTCCACAAAACACAATGAATATCCTGAAACATCCGGATTGAGCAAGGATCTAAAATGGTGCATCCAATCAGAAGCGGATATCGACGACTGAAGTGAAGGAACAGTGTTTTTGAACGTCTTTACCAAGCGCCAGAAGTGCTTACTGTCAACAACTTCCCTGAACCTCGCCGCCAAGCCACAGTAGAATTCTTTTTTCTTCTTGAGCACCATATCCTTGTATATTTGGTTGGCCATAACATAATCTTCTCTAGCTATATCTGAGGCGGTTTTTCTGTGTAGATTGAGTAAACTCATGGATCTCCTTCTGGCCCTTTCGCAATCCCAGTCGTACCATGGTTTTTTGCTGTTAGGAGAATCAACTGTTCCAGTACAAGCAGCCAAATCTCTAATCGCACACACTATAGAGTCCGCCCACAAATCCACATCCCCACCCGCCCGTTGGACAATCTCCGGCACTGCAACATCTAGTTTGGTCATATATTTTTTAGCGAATTTGGGGAACCATCTTAGCCACGGGAGAGGAGGAACCAACACATCAGAACAGCCCAAAGAGACACTGAAAGTGACCGGCATGTGATCCGAGAAATTTTCTTGTAGTACCGAAAAATCCGCTAAGAGGGAGAAGTGTAAACTTCTATGACGATTTTCTGCTAAATATAATAAATATAAAATATATTATGGAAATGATGTTGGTTGCCGAAAAAATCTTGTAAAGACCAATTTCAAAATATACAAAATTTTTATTCAAACATTATTAAAATTTTCTTACACATAAACTAGTCACAACATTGTTTCTATATTTTCTGTTTACCTAAGTACCTAAGTAGGTAATTTTCTGTTATGGTGCGCGTCTACAATTACTATA
Source organism: Adelphocoris suturalis (assembly GCA_030762985.1). Classification (NCBI taxonomy): domain Eukaryota; kingdom Metazoa; phylum Arthropoda; class Insecta; order Hemiptera; family Miridae; genus Adelphocoris; species Adelphocoris suturalis. Next base: position 39,697,888 of record CM061042.1, on the reverse strand, counting down.
AGCAAGATTAACTTCTCAACTAAGTGACAACAAAACAAGCGGCATTGTTTACCATGTCCATTTATAACATAAATAAATATAAAACTACGACATGAATAGAAGAACAAGTACGAAAGAAATGCGTGATAAATCGAGAGCTTTCCAACGAGTGGAGAACGATTTTTGTCCGGTGAAAAATAAAGAAGTTTAATTTCCTCAGCAACGGCTTGGTTGTACGTGAAAATCAAAAGAAAAAAAAGAAAAAAAAAAAAAAAAAAAAAAAATTCTTAAGAAATCAGCCAATTTTACATTTAAAGATATACCTACTACCTAATTAAAGAAGTTCCATTCCCCTAGCAACGGCTGGGTTGTACGTGAAAACCGCATGTGTATGCTGATAACGCTTGCATACGAGTCTGCAACGCATTGGGACATTTTCATGTGTTTACCTATGAATGGTCAACGTCATTTCTGATGGTCATAATCATCGTTGTGGCCACTTGGGACAATTTTTTTCGTGACGATTTTTTTGTTATGTGCCATATGAAAGACATGAAAATGTCAAAAACAGCGTGACGGAAAAAAACGTGACGGTAAAATCGTATTCACACCCCGCTAAATTTTTTGACGCGGTGCGCCTAAAGAAGTTTACACTTCAACAAGGGACAAATGTTCTTGGCTCAATTTTGTCAAGGTAATTTTCTGTTAGGGAAATAATAATGGGGGCGTCTACACTAACTATAAGCATGATTAACTTCTCAACCAAGTGACAACAAAACAAGCGGCATTGTTTACTATATCCATTTATAACATAAATAAATATAAAACTACGACATGAATAGAAGAACAAGTACGAAAGAAATGCGTGATAAGTCGAGAGCTTTCCAACGAGTGGAGAACGACTTTTGTCCGGTGAAAAATAAAAAAAGTTTCATTTCCCCAGCAACGGCTTGGTTGCCAAAACAGCGTGACGAAAAAAAAAAACGTGACGGTAAAATCGTATTCACACCCCGCTAAATTTTTCGACGCGGTGCGCTTATAGAAGTTTACACTTCAAAAATATATCACACTAGCCGCTCCGGCTCGCTACGCTCGCCTCCACGTCCAGCCGGGGGGCAAGCCCCCCGGACCCCCCATTCAATTGCTCGCTTCGCTCGCAAAGTGTGGCATGTAGGGAATATTGCTCGCTTCGCTCGCAAAGTGTGGCATGTAGGGAATGTTGCTCGCTTCGCTCGCAAACGATAGATCCCTAAGGGTAGGTTTAACTTCTGTAAGGGATGCTGCTCGCTTCGCTCGCTTGAGGAAGTTATACTGCCCACCCAACTTGGCAGACGTTTTTTTCTGTTGGAAATTCTTACAAACAAATTAAATCTTATGAAACTACGTGGAACCACAAAAAGTTTATTCGGGGATGTTGCTCGCTTCGCTCGCAAGGTATTGCTGTATATTTGTAGGAAAAAATCCGAATTTATTCTGTTGACATGGCTCTCGCTTCGCTCGCAAAGTGTGGCATGTAGGGCATGTTGCTCGCTTTGCTCGCAAACGGTAGATCCCTAAGGGTAGGTTTAACGTGTGTAGGGGATGTTGCTCGCTTCGCTCGCAAACGGTAGATCTCTAAGGGTAGGTTTAACTTCTGTAGGGGATGCTGCTCGCTTCGCTCGCTTGAGGGAGTTATACTGCCCAACTTGGCAGACGTTTTTTTCTGTTGGAAATTCTTACAAACAAATTAAATCTTATAACACTACGTGGAACCACAAAACGATTATTCGGGGATGTTGCTCGCTTCGCTCGCAAGGTATACCTGTATATAGGTAGGAAAAAACCCGTATTTATTATTTTGAAATAGGCCTGCAGGTAACATTGTGAAATACCTGACAAACCCCTTGACGTCTTCGTAGAGCCTTCTCGCGAACACGGCAAAATTAATTTCTGATGTTAAACGCTTCTTCTCGCTTCCGCTCGCGATTTGACCGACTTAACGTCACTTTTTTCGATATCCGATTTCGGATTCAGATTCGGCGGACCCAAAGCTGTATTTCGCCCGCGAAAACCGTTCCGAAAAACGTACCTTTATGGGGTATATTTTAATCGGAAAAAACCAAGTTTTTCGGCGGACTTTTCGAGAAAACGGGTCCGTATTCTCGCATTTTTTTAACGCATTTCCCGATACTTTTTTCGCGATCCGATCGCGCCGTCGTCTTCCTCGTTCAAAAACCTACGAAACCCGTATTTTTCCGGAATTGTCAACGGCCGTTTAGAGGGGTAGGGGAAGCGGGGAAGTCCAAAAAGCGCACATTAACCGTTACCTCGACCCCCCTCCCGCCCTACGGCCCATGGTTCGGGTGGGATTAGAAAATTTTAAATTCGCTCGCTCCCCCTTTCGGAAAATCCCAAGAAGATCCCCCCACTCGTAGACTCCCCCCACTCAGCCGTTTGGCCGTGCATAGACACGACAAATAAACAGACAGACAAACGGAGTTTCATTCTTATTAATAGTACTTGCCGCTCCGGCTCGCTACGCTCGCCTCCACGTCCAGCCGGGGGGCAAGCCCCCCGGACCCCCCATTAAGTTGCTCGCTTCGCTCGCAACGTTTGGCGTGTAGGGAATATTGCTCGCTTCGCTCGCAAAGTCTGGCATGTAGGATATGTTGCTCGCTTCGCTCGCAAAGTCTGGCATGTAGAAAATTTTGCTCGCTTCGCTCGCAAAGTATGGCATTTAGGGAATTTTACTCGCTTTGCTCGCAAACGGTAGATCCCTAAGGGTAGGTTTAACTTCTGTAGGGGATGCTGCTCGCTACGCTCGCTTGAGGAAGTTATACTGCCCACCCAACTTGGCAGACGTTTTTTTCTGTTGGGGAATTCTTACTTACAAATTAAATCTTATAAAACTACGTGGAACCACGAAAAGTTTATTAGGGGATGTTGCTCGCTTCGCTCGCAAGTCCGTATTTATTCTGTAGGGGATGCTGCTCGCTTCGCTCGCTTGAAGAAGTTATACTGCCCACCCAACTTGGCAGACGTTTTTTTCTGTTGGAAATTCTTACAAACAAATTAATTCTTATAAAACTACGTGGAACCACGAAAAGTTTATTAGGGAATGTTGTACTGCCCACCCAACTTGGCAGACGTTTTTTTCAGTTGGGAATTCTTACAACCAAATTAAATCTTAGAAACTACGTGGAACCACGAAAAGTTTATTCGGGGATGTTGCTCGCTTCGCTCGCAAGGTATACCTGTATATGTGTAGGACAAAGTCCGTATTTATTATTTGAAATGGCTCTCGCTTCGCTCGCAAAGTATGGCATGTAGGAGATGTTGCTCCCATCGCTCGCAAACGGTAGATCTCTAAGGGTAGGTTTAACTTCTGTAGGGGATGCTGCTCGCTACGCTCGCTTGAGGAAGTTATACTGCCCACCCAACTTGGCAGACGTTTTTTTCTGTTGGGGAATTCTTACTTACAAATTAAATCTTATAAAACTACGTGGAACCACGAAAAGTTTATTAGGGGATGTTGCTCGCTTCGCTCGCAAGTCCGTATTTATTCTGTAGGGGATGCTGCTCGCTTCGCTCGCTTGAAGAAGTTATACTGCCCACCCAACTTGGCAGACGTTTTTTTCTGTTGGAAATTCTTACAAACAAATTAATTCTTATAAAACTACGTGGAACCACGAAAAGTTTATTAGGGAATGTTGTACTGCCCACCCAACTTGGCAGACGTTTTTTTCAGTTGGGAATTCTTACAAACAAATTAAATCTTAGAAACTACGTGGAACCACGAAAAGTTTATTCGGGGATGTTGCTCGCTTCGCTCGCAAGGTATACCTGTATATGTGTAGGACAAAGTCCGTATTTATTATTTGAAATGGCTCTCGCTTCGCTCGCAAAGTCTGGCATGTAGGAGATGTTGCTCGCTTTGCTCGCAAACGGTAGATCTCTAAGGGTAGGTTTAACTTCTGTAGGGGATGCTGCTCGCTACGCTCGCTTGAGGAAGTTATACTGCCCACCCAACTTGGCAGACGTTTTTTTCTGTTGGGGAATTCTTACTTACAAATTAAATCTTATAAAACTACGTGGAACCACGAAAAGTTTATTAGGGGATGTTGCTCGCTTCGCTCGCAAGTCCGTATTTATTCTGTAGGGGATGCTGCTCGCTTCGCTCGCTTGAAGAAGTTATACTGCCCACCCAACTTGGCAGACGTTTTTTTCTGTTGGAAATTCTTACAAACAAATTAATTCTTATAAAACTACGTGGAACCACGAAAAGTTTATTAGGGAATGTTGTACTGCCCACCCAACTTGGCAGACGTTTTTTTCAGTTGGGAATTCTTACAAACAAATTAAATCTTAGAAACTACGTGGAACCACGAAAAGTTTATTCGGGGATGTTGCTCGCTTCGCTCGCAAGGTATACCTGTATATGTGTAGGACAAAGTCCGTATTTATTATTTGAAATGGCTCTCGCTTCGCTCGCAAAGTATGGCATGTAGGGGATGTTGCTCGCTTCGCTCGCAAACGGTAGATCTCTAAGGGTAGGTTTAACTTCTGTAGGGTATGCTGCTCGCTTCGCTCGCTTGAGGAAGTTATACTGCCCACCCAACTTGGCAAACGTTTTTTTCTGTTGGAAATTCTTACAAACAAATTAAATCTTATAAAACTACATGGAACCACGAAAGGTTTATTAGAGAATGTTGCTCGCTTCGCTCGCAAGGTATTGCTGTATATGTGTAGGAAAAAACCCGTATTTATTCTGTTGAAATGAGTCATCGAGTCCCTTCTGGTTAGCAACATTGTGAAACGGCGGCGGTCTCGATTTGTAGGAGGAAGTTATATTGGAGGAAGTTATACTGCCCACCCAACTTGGCAGACGTTTTTTTCTGTTGGGGAATTCTTACTTACAAATTAAATCTTATAAAACTACGTGGAACCACGAAAAGTTTATTAGGGAATGTTGTACTGCCCACCCAACTTGGCAGACGTTTTTTTCAGTTGGGAATTCTTACAAACAAATTAAATCTTAGAAACTACGTGGAACCACGAAAAGTTTATTCGGGGATGTTGCTCGCTTCGCTCGCAAGGTATACCTGTGTATGTGTAGGACAAAGTCCGTATTTATTATTTGAAATGGCTCTCGCTTCGCTCGCAAGGTATTGCGTAGAAGTGCAAATGGTAACCCCCCTGTGAGGGTCCCTTCAGGTAAGCAACGTTGTGTAACGGCGGCCCGTGGTCGATTAATTTCTGATGTTAAACGCTTCCCTCGCAATTCCCCTCCCAATTTGACCTACTTTCCGTCACTTTTTTCGATATCCGACTTCGGATTCAGATTCGGCGGGATCAAAGCTGTATTTCGCCCGCGAAAACCGTTCCGAAAAACGTACCTTTATGGGGTATATTTTAATCGGAAAAAACCAAGTTTTTCGGCTGACTTTTCGAGAAAACGGGTCTGTACTCTCGCATTTTTTTAACGCATTTCCCGATACTTTTTTCGCGATCCGATCGCGCCGTCGTCTTCCTCGTAGGAAAACCTACGAAACCCGTATTTTTCCGGAATTGTCAACGGCCGTTTAGAGGGGTAGGGGAAGCGGGGAAGTCCAAAAAGCGCACATTAATTCTTACTTCGACCCCCCTCCCGCCCTACGGCCCATGGTTCGGGTGGGATTAGAAAATTTTAAATTCGCTTATACACCCTATCGGAAAATCCCAAAAAGATCCCCCCACTCGTAGATCCGGCCCACTCAGCCGTTTGGCCGTGCATAGACACGACAGAGCGACAGATAGACAGACAGACAGACGGAGTTTCATTCTTATTAATAACTAGCCGCTCCGGCTCGCTACGCTCGCCTCCACGTCCAGCCGGGGGGCAAGCCCCCCGGACCCCCCATTAAGTTGCTCGCTTCGCTCGCAAAGTGTGGCATGTAGGGAATATTGCTCGCTTCGCTCGCAAAGTCTGGCATGTAGGGAATGTTGCTCGCTTCGCTCGCAAAGTTTGGCATGTAAAAAATGTAGCTCAGTTCGCTCTCAACGTGTGGCATGTAGGGGATGTTGCTCACTTCGCTCGCAAACAGTAGATCCCTAGGGGTAGGTTTAACTTCTGTAGGGTATGCTTGCTCGCTTCGCTCGCTTGAGGAAGTTATACTGCCCACCCAACTTGGCAAACGTTTTTTTCTGTTGGAAATTCTTACAAACAAAACAAATCTTATAAAACTACATGGAACCACGAAAAGTTTATTAGGGGATGTTGCTCGCTTCGCTCGCAAGGTATTGCTGTATATGTGTAGGAAAAAACCCGTATTTATTCTGTTGAAATGAGTCATCGAGTCTCTTTTGGTAAGCAACATTGTGAAACGGCGGCGGTCTCGATTTGCAGGAGGAAGTTATATTGGAGGAAGTTATACTGCCCACCCAACTTGGCAGACGTTTTTTTCTGTTGGAAATTCTTACAAACAAATTAAATCTTATAAAACTACGTGGAACCACAAAAAAGTTTATTTGGGGATGTTGCTCGCTTCGCTCGCAAGGCATTGCTGTATATGTGTAGGACAAACCCGTATTTATTCTGTTGAATTGGCGCTCGAAAGGGAAAGTTCCATCCTTATACGCGCGCGTGCGTTGGCCTGCTCGCAAGGTATTGCGTAGAAGTCGAGTCCCTTCCGTTGTGAAATGGGCGGCGGGGTCGATTAAAAATGTAATTTTAAACGCTTTGCTCGCTTCCACTCGCAATTTGACCGAGTTCTCGTCACTTTTTTCGATATCCGATTTCGGATTCAGATTCGGCGGACCTAAAGCTGTATTTCGCCCGCGAAAACCGTTCCGAAAAACGTACCTTTATGGGGTATATTTAATCGGAAAAAACCAAGTTTTTCGGCGGACTTTTCGAGAAAACGGGTCCGTACTCTCGCATTTTTTTGACGCATTTCCCGATACTTTTTTCGCGATCCGATCGTGCCGTCGTCTTCCTCGTAGGAAAACCTACGAAACCCGTATTTTTCCGGAATTGTCAACGGCCGTTTAGAGGGGTAGGGGAAGCGGGGAAGTGGAAAAAGCGCACATTAACCGGAACTTCGACCCCCCTCCCGCCCTACGGCCCATGGTTCGGGTGGGATTAGCATATCCCAGAGCTCGTTACAAAACCTTGTTTACCTCTGGAAGTACGAAATAAAAACCGTTCAAGATTTATTTTGTAATAGACTCGTGTCCATAATGGAGAGAAATGTAAATATTTCTCTTCAAGTTTATTGCTGAAAGAAGAAAAACCACATCAATACAATTAAAAATCAATATTTTAATTTCTCCCTTGATGGGAAAAACAAATGATCATGGATATGTCTTGTACCTACTGCTTACCAGTAGGTACCTACTGCTCAATTGTATACCAACCATGCAGTGCCCTCTTTATGGCTTAAGATTATTCCATTATGGTTACAAAACAATATTAGTTTATAACTTAGAGTAATAAATCAGCATTCCTTGACACTACAATGGCTTAGAGGTCATGAGATGTAGTGATAAAATGAGAGCATTCCAAAAAGTGGCGAACGATTTTCCTACTATGAAAACTATGGGAGTTACTCTTCCCTAGTAACTCATTGGTTGTACGTGAAAAATCAATAGAAATTCTACCTAGCCTTCACTTTTCGAGTTAATAATAATATAAAGTGCCGGAGCGTTGCATTTTGTGTTGAGAAAAAATAGTATCGCGAAAAATTCCTTGACCCCCAGCCAAAAGACATATCCATGTCAATAAATAAAAATAATAGAAAACTTAAATTTTATGTTTTAAATGTATTTTAATATGGAAAACTGAAGCTTATCTATAGGTGCAAAATTATCCTCCCCCACTATGAGCAAGCTCGTGTCGTGGGATGAGGAGATTTTCAAGATGCACTTGGACACGTTATCAACCCTTTATCTTCACAAACATTTATTTATTAATATAAATTACTACTCTGCTAAGTATACGTCCATTAAATTAATGTAACGTAAGAAAAATATTCACAGATAGTTTGGTCGTCTGGATGCTCGCAAGCTCGCATCTCAAAAATACATCAAGTGGTCAATCCCTCATTAAAAATGCAGATTATTTGGATATACAGGTCAGAATGAATGAATGGTTGTGAATTAACGGTAAAGGGCCTTTTTTAACAAGTACAAGTTTTCATTGCATTTCAGAAAAACAACTATCGTTCAGTTTCTATAGAAAATTGTTTTGCGGTCGTATAACGAAAAGACGCCCTAAACGTCTCTATTCACATTGATTTAGAACGAGTTTATTTGCCATAAAATTTGTGGTTAACAATTTCTTTGTACTCGAATTACTCAAATTTCAAAACAATTCAACATAATATAGTTCGATAATTTACGAAAATTCGCTCATACGGTCATGCGGTATGATTGGAATACATCTCATCTTTTGTTGTCTATGACCGCAGAAGCGTCGGACACAACACATCCGTAGCTGCTCTGACTCGCTCAATGTTCAATAGTGTGGTTACGCATTAAAGCCCTGCTAGGTAGATGAGGAGTTACAATTTAAAAAAATTAATAAAAATAAATTAATTATTGAACAGCTGAGGCCAAGATGCTCTCGATCAGAAATTAATGAGTTCTAGAATCGACCCCTTGATTTTCGTCCAAACCTGGCGTAGACACCCTGTACAACAGTGATCTGGACGTGAAGGCTCTCCAATATTTATTGTTCGCACTGTTACTTCGCTGTGATAGATGGAATGCGTAACATAAGTGAAACAAGATTCCCAAATTCACGGAAAATTCTGTAATTTCGTTTTCGTAATAATGATTCCTTCCTTGCAGGTGGTGATTGGGAATTTGATTCTCGTCTTGGCCACGAATTTCGCTGGTGTTTTGACTCACTACCCCAGTGAAGTCGCGAAGCGGGAGGCGTTCCTGGAAACGAGACGCTGCGTTGGAGCCAGGCTTACAACTCAGGCTCAAAACCAGCAACAGGTGAGTTCAATGTAATTTTAATATTGATCTATGGTGATTTGGCGGCTTAAATAAGGAAAATGTAGAAATTATTATCATTTGTTTCGTATTATTTAATGCATATCGTTTACTGTTGTTTTGACGCCTCGGAAAAGAGTTTTTGTACTTCTCGTATTCATTTTTTCGTATACGAAAATGGCCTTTCCGAAACGAGAATAGGTTTTCGTAACGTGGAAACGCTTTTCGGAACGGGAAGAATCAGCTTTACTCGTGCTCAGCTTTCTCGGAATCGTAAATACGAGACGAAAACTTGACCTTTCTCTAGGATAACAATCTAGAATAACTTAGCAACTATCATGCAGTTGGAATGGGCACTCACAAACACACACACCCGACAAAATCGACTCACTTCTCCCCGTGCCCTCTTTTGTTGTTAGCTTAACCTTTGTATATTGTCTTTCTTTCGTGTTTTTTCCCCTCACCTCAACCAGAAGGGTCATTAGCGGCATTTTGTTCTTGCTTTCGACTTTTTATCGAAGATTTCAGCTTTTTCACTCTCAAGATTTTGTTTCAAGGTTCATCTTACACGTTTTGAAGATTCGTGTTATTTCTCAGCTTAACGGCTGAATCTTTTTAATATGATGTAGAGGTAAGTGGTCGTGGTTTCTTACTTCATTTTATATTTCGTAGCAGTGATTTACTAGAAGAGTCACGTTAACGTCTATATAAGAGTTCTATTTCTCTCGGACTTACGAAAACGCTACGAGAAATCAATGCGAAAAGGTTAGCATTCATTGTGCTCGCTCTAACAGCTTGTTTTCGTGTTTACGAGAAATACAAAAACTCTCCTATGAGATGGGTACGAAACTATTTCTCGAACAGGAAGCAGTTAGTAACGGTTGACGGAGTGAATAGTACCTACTGAAACTTCAACAGATTATGGGGTTATGCAAGGTGGAACATTAGCTGCAATATTTTTTCTAATTTTTATAAACTAAATTGGTAATCTAAATTTTTTCTAATTTTTATAAACTAAATTGGTAATCTAAATTTTTTCTAATTTTTATAAACTAAATTGGTAATCTAAATCTTAGAGGGACATTTATATTTCAGCAGATGACACCGCGATCCTGTGCGAGGGTAATACTTGTACATGGAACGAGGTATTCAAATCTGCGAATATTTTAACGCTCTCGGATCCTTTCTATGCCACCTTTGGGGTACCACAAGGTTCTCAATTGGGTCCCCTATTATTTCTGGTTGATGACAATGATGAAATTCGTGGATTGTTTGACGGTAATATAATGCACCAGGTTTTCGCTGACGACCTTAAGGTTTACAGTGTGGTGGGATCTGAGATGGATTGTGTCGCATTGCAGGATTCTCTCTTTACGTTATACGATGGTGCAGTGTGAAAGAACTATGTCTTAAGGTAAGCAAGTGCTCGTTAACACCCATGTTGCCAGGTGTCCGGCTTTGGCCCAGACTGTCCGGGGTTTTTTCAAGGCGTCCGGGCGAAAATTGAAAGTCGCTCCGGACGCTTAATGTCTGGTTTTCATTAAAAGAAAGGAAAACGTCCGGTTTTTAATATCAAAACTGCGCGCCTTATCATGTGGGACGTTGTGTGGATGCGTCAAACTGAAAATTATCGCGAGCATAATAAAATTTCATTCACCCTCTCCCGCTTTCTCATTTTCTCACTCCGTCACACTCTTACAACTATATACATAAATTCTCAACGAACAAGGATTCAATATTTAACAGTGAGAGCCCGATCCAGGCGGGAGGAACAATGACTTTCGTCATTAACTAATAAGGCCCTTGTCCTGTCTTACCAAGGAATAAGGATTTATCACCACAAAATGCAAAAATACCAAGAAAAGAATAAGCTTTGAGAACTGTTATCTGTCAGTGTGGAGTGTGAGAGAGAATTTCCTGTCCCTTTTCCCTCAAACCAGGGAAACTTCCCCTACAATATACTGTCAGAGCAGCCAACTTGCATTGAAAATGCTGCAAATTATTACATAATGGTTTATTATTTCTGCCAGCTATAGCCAGCTATAGTAACCAGCATGCTCTGGGGCTTTTGCCAGTCCCTTTTCTAGTATCCACCTCTGTTCTTCCTCTCACTCCACCCCCCGCTCACCACCCTCACCACCCACCGTGACCCCCTGCCAAGCGTACCAGGCGTGCGCGCGTGCGTAAGTCTAACACTTGAAGTCTCGAAAAAGACACTTTTTCGCCCGTTTTTGACTCATAGCATCTCTGCGAGTAAAGCGATCGGGATGGTTAAACGTTAGGACCAACTAGACCCCAAATGGAGTCTATGTGCGAAAGAACGGGTTTTTTAAGTAAATTCTTAGGCCTTTTATGGCCCGGACGGCGGACGGCGAACGGTGGACGGACATTTCAAATTTGGATTCTACGCTACCTTGAAACGTAAAGTGACAAAGTTTGAGGGGAGTTTATAAAGATTTTTTGCTATACGATCACATAGGCTCATTATTGGAAATAATAAACCAAAAGTGATGAGTATTCCCTGATTGAACTGTCAAACTCGTGTAGTCCGAGTGTGCCACTGTCTGCTGAGTGAACCACCGCACTCAACCATGAATTCGAACCACAGAGTGGAGGTTGACCCTCCATTATGAGTGTGAGTGTACGATATACACACACACACTCAGGCTTTGTCTATGAATTATGCCCTTAGAATACAATTACAAGTAAAGGAGGGGGATCTTATAATTAGGAGCGGGTTTAATAATTATAGACCAATGATTTGCTGAGAATGGCTATCAAATTCAGAAATAATATATTATACCTTTGACCTAATGACCCTTCCGGTTTAGACGTGACTTAAATTCTAAAAAAGAAAAAAAAGTATATATATATACCTTTGTGAAATAATTTGCACATTTTTAGATTTTATTGCCTACTGTACGTCGTTCCTACCTTCAATAGTGGGGGATTCACTCAAACAAATGGATCGCCTGATATTAGATACGGTTTGAGAGTTTTACATCGAAGAAACATCCCTACTTTCCCAAGATGGAGGAGTTTTGAACAACCTATTTAATTCCCCTCTAGTTGAGACAAGGATTATCCGTCCCCCCCGTTGCTTCCAAGAGAGTCAGCTTCAACGACAACCCCGTTCGTACTTTGTCGAACAAACTTCGCCTGGAGAGCTGCCAGAAAGCCTAGTGAGTGGGGTTCTTTTTTTGGAGACTTACCAGGAAAAGGTCGTTTTCCCCTCGGAAATCGACCAGGGTAACTTTATACTGCAAACACTGCAAAGGGGAAAGGGGGTTTGATAATTTTTCATTAACTTGATATCTTTTTGAGAGGTGGAGGAGGAGGGGGGGGGGGGAATCTGCGCGAATTATAAGTTGAAGTTTTGTATTAGAGAGAGTGGTTGGGGTGTGGGAACATACATTGTCTTGGCATGGAACTGTTGAGTTAAATAATAACGCTTCAGTCGTTTCGTGAAAATATTTCTTGAATTTGTCGAATAAACATATTGGTAAGTCAGGGTGGCTCCCAACTGGAAAAGTCAAGGAAAACCTGGAATTCTTAGCGTCGGGAAAAGTCTGGAAAATGTCAGGGAATTTTCTTAATAAAAACTTTGTGTAATAATTCGCAGCGGTCTTAGGTATATTCTAACTCCTAAACAATCGAACTTCAACAGCCTACTTCATGAGACTACATATTATTTCATAGGTGTCAAATGTGATTATCAAGAGCGGTGGTTAAACTGTTCAAAGAATAACACGCAGATACATTGTGACATCGATATCTCTTTGGCTCTCGGTTCCTGTGTGGGAAAAATCAACTGAATATTGAACTAGGGAGCATACCAAGCAGAGTAGTGGATTGATCCATTGAGAATCCCAACAATTAGTTTGTATCCATAACCTAGGACTTCTCAGTAAGGTTAAGGAGGGGGAAATTGGCCCGTTGATATGTGGAGTCAAGTTTAATGCTTTCCAACGAACTATTTTTTAGGGATGGGAAATCAGGAAGTTATATTATCTCTAGCAACGACTGGTTGTAGTTGAAAAAAAGCGTGTCATTTTTTGCTGTCGGTAGAAAATTTGGAATTTTTACCCCCAGAACTAAGAAATATCCATGTAAAAAAAAAAAAAAAAAAAAAAAAAAAAAAATTTAAAAATTTGAACTTCAAATTGAGAGACCATAAAACATTAAATAAAATATCATGCAGCATGATTGACGAGTGAATTTTTGTAAATCATCATATTACATTTAGGTTAAATTGTTTTGAAATTTGAGCACCCTGAGGGTAATGAATTAAATATATATTTTATGACAAAAATCTTTTTCTAAATAATGGTCTGCTATCCAAAAAATTATTTCAGGTGTCTAGTTTTTTCGGTAGTTTTTATTGATTTTTTTGCACATAATATTATTGAAATTCAAACTTTTTTTTTCTGTAGGTTATGTGCATAAATGTTTGAATGTTCTAATTTATAGTTGATGAACTGTATTTGAGTAATTTTCCGCTAATCCCCAGTCCCTGTAATGCATGCATTACTTATCAATATGTTTCTTCAGCACTCCTTGCCCAATATCCGTCTTCTCGCTTGATTGGAGGTATTGGTATTTTTGGCCGTTTTCGACCTTTCGTGGCTGTGTACTAAGAATAATCTGTTCCTTTTGCGGCATTAAGGCTTTGCAAATTGATAGCGAGTGTTTCCTCTTCGATTTCCCTGATCAGAGCTTTAAGCTCCTCACATAATGTATTTTTACATCTATTAGTGGATTACACTGTATATATGTAGATATTGATGTGACGTAGGGTTCACACAGCACAAAACACACAGCAGAATTCACATAGTAGTCAACATGTAGCTCTACAATATGAATAGAGAGAGAAGGAGACATCAAAATGAACCTGAAAAACAGGTCTCATGTTGAAGTTGAAGGAGGCTGAAGAGGGAAAGGATGAGGTTGAAGGGGGGTTGAAGAAATTTGAATACCTCCCTAAATCAATTCCCCACTCGGTTGCAGGGAAAGAGAGAGAACGTAGGGATCGGAGATTCAGCAGGATCTCTACTTTTTTCTGTACCTACCAAAACCTCAAAGTAAGTTTTTTGAACGATTTTGACTCCACTTGTCGGTCCACAATTTTCAGTCCTGGTGTTCGAACTTGAAATAGGTAGGTAACTATGTTCTTATTGAGATAGGTAGTAATTATTCGTATTAGGTATACCTAGGTTCCAGTTTTTGATTTACGTTCCTTTTTACATCTTTAATATGTAGTTGTTGATGTGACGTAGGGTTCACACAGCACAAAACACACAGCAGACTTCACATAGAAGTCAACAAGTAGCTCCACAATATGAATAGAGAGAGAAAGAGATATCAAAATGAACCTGAAAAACAGGTCTCTTGTTGAAGTTGAAGGAGGTTGAAGAGGGGAAGGATGAGGTTGAAGGCGGGGGTGAGGGGGGTTGAAGAAAGTTGAAAACCTCCCTAATCAATTCCCCACTCAGATGCAGGGAAAGAGAGAACGTAGGGATCGGAGATGGCGCACACCTGTTGCCCCTCGACGTCGCTCCCTCCTCATTCCCTCCCGCATCCATCCTTATTCCACCCTTCATCCTCAAGGGGGCACCCGGGATACTGTAAACTGTTCTTATAGCATCCACGGTGCATCCCCCGACCCATATTGTCCATCCCGGCTGCTATGGTAACCCGAGGTCACGGCCCCAGTCATCGCGTGGGCTCCAGGGCTATTTATCTTCGTCCGACTCTCAGATTGGATTTCGCGATTTTAGCTAAATTTACGGAGTATTAATTGAAAAAGTTCCTATCCTGCAGTTCCAGTTTTCGTAAAAAAGTTTCAAATTTCGTAAATTATCTGGCTGTATTGAAGACTAGCTGGTTCACCCGTGCGTTGCACAGGTTGACTCGAATATACGCAACCCCCCTCCCCCTCCCTCCTCTCCCATCACATTTTGTGACACCCCTATGGATCTGATTCAAAAAAGTCCTTACTCACAAGTACTTACTTAAAGTACTTACTTATAAATTACCTCTTAGGACCAAACTACTGAGATCAGAAGTTCTTTCTATGAAATCAAGGGTTTTCGTGAAAAATGGCCCCCTAAAAAAATACTTATTCGTGGTCCGTTTCTACGTATTTCTTCACACTGAATCGAATGGTAACACTCGCACATCTCTCTAACTCCGTTACAACCGAGTTTTTCACTTGAACATTATTAATTTTCAGTTCATTTGTTATGCTCAATTTTATGTATTTTTAAGGGTAAAATTTGTTAGTTAAAGTGTAATATTCTCTTACAACGATAACATTCGTAGATCTCTCCAACTCTCTTACAACCGAGTTTTACACTTTAACGTAACTAATTTTTAGTTCATTTGTTATGCTCAATTTTAAGTATTTTTAAGGGTATAACTTGTTAGTTAAAGTGTAAAATTCTCTTATAACGGAGTTGGGGAAATCTATTCCACCATTCGACTCAGCGTGAAGAAATACCTTGGAACCGGGCAAAAACTCGTACTTTCCTAAGGGCTAATTTTTCACAAAAACCCTCGATTTCATAGAAAAAACCACATTTTTAAACATACAAACATACTTTTCTCCCCCAATTAACACAGAAAAGTTAATAACATATTTTTCTTCCCCAATTAAAAAAGTAAAATTAATATTGATTATACCGTTAGAAAGCTGAGATTATGACGCAGATCTTAGACTTACCTGCAAACATTCACGTGTCTAATTACTGGGACCTATGAGCGTTGAAAAAACTAATGATTTTCGAAAAATTTCCCATTTCGCTTTTTAGCGTTCAATCCAAGCACTCCGTTCAAATCAAGCAAAACATTTTGATTTGGCATCAGCGAGACTGGAAATTTAATCTACTTTCCAACGATCTCTTCAGATTTGATTTTAATTGCAAAATTAAGGGAGTTATGGCCGTTTCGGGTCATAAAGTCTAAAACACGAGAAAAAAAAATTAAAATGGAAAAAAACTCGTTTTTTTAGCGGAGTAAAAAAAATATACTGCCAAGGGCATGGCACAGAAGCTTCCTCGTGGCTTCAACGAGACTTCAACAAGAAAATTACGTTCATGCATGCGCTGAGCGTACCGCTGATTCAATCATGATGAAACTGATAGGGGACCACCTAGGGCTGAATCCACACTATTCCCGAAAATTTCATTAAAATCCGATCAAAATCGTGGAAGTTATGGCTGTGGCAAGGAAATATAGAAAGCCAAACGCTCGCGCATGCGCACAGCGTGCCGCTGATTCAATCATGATGATTGACTCAAGGGACCTTCCTCGCGTCATCCCTGAAAACCTGACTAAAATCTGTTCAACATTGACGGACTTATGACTGTCATAAGAAAATTACGTTCACGCATGCGCAGAGCGTACCGCTGATTCCATCATGATGAAACTAATAGGGGACCATCTAGGGCCAAACCCACACTATTCCTGAAAATTTCATCAAAATCCAATCGAAATTGTGGAAGTTATGGCTGTGGCAAAGAAATGTGCACAGACAGATGGACGGACAGACAGGCACGAAACCAAATTTGTTCAGGACGCAATGAAACGCAAATTGTAAGAGGAAACGTTGATTTTGGAACGCAAAATGTTTTTTCATTTCGAAAGTGAAAACAAAGCTTTTGCTACCTTGCAGACTTGGAAGCAAAATACTAAGAGACACTTTCGATCTAAAATTAGTTGAAATTAGTTGTAGAATAAAACCCCGGCCGGTGGTGCGACCTTAATGTGTACACCCTGTGTATTATACACTTACACTATCCTTACCATTATCACTACTTATTATTACCTACTATATTCCTGGTGGCAGGGCAATTTGCTGGAGTTAAATTCTGCGAAGGGTCGTATGAATGATGGGTTTTCACACGGATTTCGTATTCAGGAGGTTGAGGAGGTAATGAAGGTGGGCACGATGTAGGTGGAGGCTGGAGGTAAGTAGGTACACATCCTGTATGTGTGAGGTATTCATCATTGGGAAGGGGCCTTCGCGTCGTTACTCGTTCCAAATTAATCGTTTTCACGTCGGAACCCCATACGAAGACCCCGTGTGTCACATCTGTGATGGATCGCCCTATTAAATATTCAGTAGGGAGAGGGGAAAGGCGATAGACTTGCAAGGGGCACCTGTTGGGAGGGGGGTGATGATGTTATGATGCCTTGGGTGGTTTACGATGGTGAAGATAAACTTGAGTAATATCTCATTATACCCGAAATTGACTATCAAAATATAGGTATATTTCCCCCTGGATGACCCTCTTATTCTCCGGTATTAAATTTATGTTAGCCTGGATATATTATATTCATGGGCGTGGAACCCCAAGACGTTGTTTCGATGCTTGATCTCGTGGTGATCTACTCCACCCTTGATTGCCAGAATGCAGCCACTTGGTAGAGCTTATGTGCTATACTAATTCTTTTACTTCTATGTGACGGAATTTTGAGCTTGGCAGCAATATTATTGAACCGATGTGATACTTTCAAATGATATGAATATTGTTAAAGATTATTTTACAGCTGTATAATCTGATACATTCAATTGTATAACACTGCCTATGCATGGGTGGAGTACAATAGAGAAGATAACATCGCTTAATATTCCACTACACCATATTCCACAAAACCGTAGTAGAATTAGTGTGGATGGCATGAAAATATACCTCCCGCATGAAGATTTGCATTGGCGTTGATCCCAAGCTTGATCTTGTCGTAATCTTCTCGTCCTTTGATTGCCAGAATGCAGCCACTTTTAAGCAGCATTTAAGCTCTTTTACTTCCATCATTGATTATTTAATGTATAGCAACTGATGAGAGGCCATACACTCATCTCACTCATCTCACTGCAATTTCCTTCTAGTCCTCCGAACTCGCCCGCAATCCCCATTGCAATACTTTTCTCAGTTTACAATAGGATTTTCGTATTTTCTAACCCAGAATTAGTGAAATTAGTAAGGTTGACAATATTCTTCTATGACTCACATCATTGTATGCCTCTATGCGTACATGAATTGTTGTGGCGGATTGTACAGTTTTATTCACTGCAAACATCATATTGTACAGTTCTACCATTTGACAGTGCCCAATTACATGAATCTACCAATGGGGCAAGGGTGTTATTTGACAAATGCAAGGGTAGAATATGACAGTGTATATGAACTTTGGTAATTTCTCAATATATCCAATTATCACAGGTTTTTCGCACTTGATCCAGAGCTAGTGAATTTAGAGTTTTAAAGTGGGTGACCATATACCACACTGCTTCAAATCTTTCGATATCTCAATGGAATATATCAATTTTCTAATAGAGGATTTTGCAATTATATCCACGGCAAAAACATTACACAGCTGTATAATTTGATAATTTCAAATGATATGACACTGCCTATGTATTGTACCGCCAATACAAGAGTGGGATACGACGGAGAAGATGAACTCGAGTAATTTTCCACTACACATTCCGGAGTTGCCATTTAAAATATTTATAATGACCCTCTTATAAGCTAGTACTATGATCTATAATACGTCATGAGACCCAACGCTGATACCACCAAGCTTGTTCTAGTCGTATTTTACTCCTCCCTGGATTTCCAGAATGCAGCCACTTGGCAGTCCTCATCTGCATACAAGTTATCTTACTTCCATCTGAGGGAATTTATAGCTTGGCTGCAATATCATTGAACTGATGCGATACCATACTGATATCTTACTCATCTCACAATATTATTTTCGCCTTACTTCTAGTCCTCCTATCTCTCTATATCCACTGCAATCCTGTTCTCCATTTATTATATGTTTTTCGAACTTCCTGATCCAGAACTAGTAAAGTTAGTGTGCATATCAATATTTCTCTCTACCTCACATTATTCTATGCCCATATGAATACAGGGTGTCTCCAAAAACATTCCCCCCGTTTCTAATGGTTTAAAATATTTTTTAAACGTTTCTAATATGTTAGAAAAGTGCAATTCTGGTCAATTTTTCGGTATTTTCCCAAGCAGGTGTTGCAAATATCAATAATTGATAAACGCATGAGCGCAATTCCGCTCTAAAAGTGCAATAAATGAGTTTTTTCAAGTATTCAATTGCCACGTGTATTACATGATTTTGGAGTATTTTTTCATGCTAAACCTCGTAATGATGTTAGTTAAATGATATTTGCCCGTTTGCGCGCTCCTAAAAAATCGAGTGATGGGTCATTTCTTCATGAAATTTCACTTAGAATTCAACTCTGAAATAAAAAATGAGGGTTCCCATTTAAAACAAGGAAGTTGCTGTCAGTAGCGCATTTTTGCGCTCGTGCGCAATGCGCAATTTTGTCTTTTTTGAGATCCTTACAAAAAATCATTAATATTGGGGGAAAAAATTATTTTTTGAGCCATTATTAACAAATTAAGGGGAGGGGGGGGGGGTTTGGAGACACCCTATATATAAATTATTCTCGTGGCGGATTGTGCGGTTTATCCACTGCAAACATCATTGTATACAGTATACACAGTACACTTCATTTGGTAGTGCTCAATTATACGAAGCTGTCAATATTGGTTTATTATTTTCAATAATAAGCCTATGTGATCGTATGGAAAATTTTTTTTATAACCCCCCCCTCTAACCCCACTCTATAACCCCCCCCCCCCACCAACTTTGCCATTTTACGTTTCAAAGTGCGTAGAATCCAAATTTGCAATGTCCGTCCGCCGTCCGGGCCATAGATGGCCTTAGAATTGACTTAAAAAATCCATTCTTTCGCACATAGACTCCACTTGGGGTCTAGTTGGTCCTAACTTCTCGCCACCTCGATCGCTCCACACCCATGGGTGATGAGCCAAAAATAGGTGGAAAAGTGTCTTTTTCGAGGCTTTTAAATGGGGATAATGACATGATAGTGCTATAATTTAATATTAAAATCAGGTTAAATGCGAGTCTAACGACGACTTGCGTTTGCTAGCGCGTGATGCAACATCTTACAATTACTGCGTCAGCTACTGAGGTTCATTAGTTACCGCTAGAAAGCGTATTTGGTGGTAAAAGTAGGTTGGTAGGTACTCGTCCGTGTCGAGCGTTTCGTTCTCATTTACATATAATTTCAAAACAAATCGAATGAAATCATCCAGAAGGCCGTACGATCTTCCGATCTCTCACTACGAGCATAATGGAGCCGCGACTCAATTATTTTTCGGGGAACTAACGAAGTTTCATCAATGACCCCTAGATAGCAAGCTAGCGGCACGGCATGCTCGCGGCCGCACACAGGTTCTAACGACAAAAACGGGACAAAAGTCTGCAAAACAGTAAAGTTCGCCTCAAATATTCTTTCCCACTTTCGTAATGAAGATATTGATGGAAAACTGGTAAAGAACATTTCATGTCAGATACATTTTCCAAAAATAGCACAAAAATAATCCGAAAATAGACACACAAAAAAAAAACAACTTTCACAAAAATCAAGTGTGACCCATGATTTTCAATGTTTTTTTTTTTTCTTTCTGCTGAATGCAATGGTGTTAGTTTACGCGACCTATTCAACAAAAAAGAAAATATTGGTATGTTTTCCACCAAGTCACCATTGCTTTTAAAGTGAACAAGTTTTAGACGGATTGAAAACATGCAATGACGTGTATTATTAATTACACCTTTTTCCTCTACTGGTGCCTATATCTACGCAGGCATATTGATGTCAACCTTCGGATCTGCGATTGAAATTGACCTCCTTTGTAGTATCAAGAATGAATTCAATATCAGTGCACACTGAAATCAGCTGTGAGGCTTCTAAGCCTAATTTGTTTTTTAATTGACTTATGATGCTGAAACCTGAAATGTAGCTCTTTTTTGGAGATCTGGAATACAATTACAAAGTATGGAGGGACTCAGATCAGCTTCGGAGCCTCCGAGGGTAAATGTCCCATTCGATCCACGGTGTTGTTATTTAGATGGAGCTTCTCTAAGACTCCTCGGTAACTATAACGAGGTACACACATGTACATATTTTAATATTTTGGTTAAACATTTTTACAGTGAAGCGAAAAATTGCGGGGTCTTGGAACTGTAAAAATGTCACTCTTCTCGGAGTCACGATGCGCCACGTTCTGATCATATATTACATACGGGGTTTAATAATAAATAATGATCTGCGTAGAAGGGCTATCTAACACAGAAATAATAAACCATTGTGTAATAATTTCCAGCGTTTTTTTATATTGCCAATGTAAAGATAGAATTCGACATTGTACATGAACTCTAGTAATTTATCATTATATCCGGAATCGTTTATCAAAATATGGGTTTGTTGCGATAGACTCGTAAGGGGCACATGCTGTAGGAGGGGTATGATGGAGGTCGTATGATGCTCCGGGTGGTTTACGGTGAAGCTAAACTCGAGTAATATTGTATCGTTATACCCGAAATTAGCTATCAAAATATTGCTCCTGTATGACCCTCATGTTCCCCAGTATTATAGATGCATAATATCCACGCGTCAAAGCCCAAGACGTTGTAAGCTTGATCTCGTCGCAATCGACTCCGCCACTTGGCAGTCTGCATATCTTATCTGCATACAAGCTCTTTTACTTCCATCAGTGAGGATTTAGAGCATAGCAGTAATATCATTTGAACATACAGATATCTTACTAATCTCTTTGTTTTTCCGAGTTACTTCTAGTCCTCCGATCTATCTCACAATCTCCAAAATGCACTGCAATCGTCTTCTCTATTTATCATAGGTTTTTCTTTCTTCCCGATCCAGAACTAGTTGAATTAGGATGGGTGACAATATACAGCCCTGCCACATATCTTTCGACACCCCTGTATAATATATAAATTTTCCTAGGAGGATTTTGCAGTACAGTTGTATAATTTGATACTACAAATCTACATGATAGAAGCAGTAATAGAATATACTGCTAATTCAAGGGTAAGATATGGCGGGGAAGATAAATTCGAGTATCAAATCAAATCAAAGCGTTTATTTTTAGAGAACAAGTAAAGTTTGTTACTTCGGTGTCGATTGGGACTTGTAGAATGATTGGAAACGGTAGATCACTAAGGGTAGGTTCAACGTCTGTAGGGGATGTTGCTCGCTTCGCTCGCGTGAGGAATTTATACTGCCCGCCCAACTTGGCAGACGTTTTTTTCCGTTGGAAATTCTTACAAACAAATTAAATCTTATAAAACTACGTGGCCATTATTTTATCTGCATAGAAGGGCTCTCCTTTTCCCCGTCTATTATTCTGTTGAAATGTCTTTCAATCGGAGAGGTTCCTTCCTTCAAGAGGTTCCGAATACAAAGTTCATCGGAACCCCTTCAGGTGAAAAGGGCCCGCGTCGAACATTCCTAACTGACGGCACATTCAACTTCTCACTTTCCCCATTTTGTCCAACTTCCCGTCACTTTTTTCTATATCCGATTTCGGATTCAGATTCGGCGAAATCAAAACTGTATTTCGCCCGCAAACACCGTCCCGAAAAACGTCTCTTCATGGGGTCATTTTAAATGAGAAAAAACGAAGTTTTTCGTCGGAATTTTCGAGAAAACGGGTCCGTACTCGTGCATTTTTTTGACGCATTTCCCGATACTTTTTTCGCGATCCGATCACGCCGTCGTCTTCCCCGTACAAAAACTTTCGAAACCGGTACTTTTTTCGGAATTTTCGACATCCGTTCACTGGGGTAGGGGAAGCGGGGAGTTTGTAAAGAACGAGGAAAAACGCCCGAAAAACGGAAAAAACGTCAAAATTTAGGTAAAAACCGGAATTTCAACGTCGAAAGAGTGGGGGGAAAACGAATAACACATAGCCTATATTCTGACCGGGAGATTTCCGGTGACGATAAAAAAAACCCCCCGTTCGGATCCCTCTGTCAGTTCGGCCATAAAAGCGGCACAGACAGACAGAATCCTTTTTTTTCATTATTATTATTTTTAAATATTTTTATTATTATTATTTTTTATACATTATAGTCGTGCGACTATATAGTATACATTATGGTCGTTACGACCTTGATGTTTTTGGGTTTTCCATTGGGTAAATCAACAGCAGCATCAAAAAGTATTCATCTCTGACCAAGTAGGTACCCGATAGTCATCACTGGAGGCAGCACTTCACGACAATGTTCACGAGAACACAGCTGAAAGATCAGTCAAACTAAGAACAAAATTGCGTAGAATTATTAGTGTCTTTAAACTCAAGTTTCTGATTTTAAATATGTGGAATAATAATAAAAACGAGGCTTTAATCGACCAAATATAGCCTGTGTGTGTAAAAGAACAGATTATTTTCGATTGAGTTGAAGGCTATTACAGCCAGGACGGCAGAGGTTGACTACAGATAGCAGATTCGGATTCTACGCGACTCGAAACGAAAAATAACCAAGTTTGAGGGCATATTTCACCGTTTGAGTTAATCTTGATTTAGCCCTAGAGCCCATGGTTCGGGTGGGAGTAGAAAATTTTAAAATCGCTTGTACACTATTTCGAAAAAGCCCAAGAAGATCCCCTCACTCGTAGACTCCCGCCACTCAGCCACTTGGCCGTGCATAGCATGGACTAACAGTTCTTTCTTACAAATAAATAATAGAGATAGAGATAGATATATTAGCAAATCAGATAGATACTTCATATCGACTATCAATCATATGCATGTAAATTATTGTGCTACATACATCGAGCTCATAACTGTATATTTTTTTAGCAGTTTTTTGAATCTGCTTTCTCGACTTACAGCGTTCGGTTGGAATGCTCTCAATTTACCTCAAAACGTCTCGCTGTCATATTAATCCTCCTTACGGGATTAAAACGAATTAATCTTTCCTCGGACTACGTATTATTTATTACTAAGTATTCATTTACTCACTCCATTCTTAATTTCCTCCGTTGGTAATTTGTAAAATGAGATACCAATTAAGAAAAGACATGCCGTGACCTTTTGTTTCTCCCATCAAGGGAGACATTTTGGTCATGACAGTGGACCATTCCTTTTGATAATTTTCATTCTAAAGTTGGTGACACTATTACAATGGCCGTATTTTCTATGAAATTCCACTAAAATGCTCAAAAGTTCATTAAAGATATAATTAACAATCAGAGCACAATAATGTCTACCTGGCCATTTGGCAAACTCCGACGGTAAAACGTGAATGCTCAGAACGGTGAATGAGTTAAGTTGACTACTCATTAAAGTACAGTTGATGAAAGGAAGTTTTTAGCGCCCGAACTTTCGCGAAGGTTATTCGAGAACCTCCATCCAATCTAATTGCCTCATCTATAAACTTTTGATTGGGGGTTGTTGGTACGTAAATCTCTAGTTGTTGTTCTCTAGCGCCTGTTTGTACTTTGGTTAACTTCGTCAGTATAGGAAGATTTATTTATGATTGTCAATACTGCATAGTGCAATCTCATGATGTTTTTGGGGTGTTTGCAGGGTTGTTTGGTTTAGATCAAATTGATTTAAAACATGGTTTAAATCAAGATATAAAACATGGTTTAAATCAAGATATAAAACATGGTTTAAATCAAGATTTAAAACATGGTTTAAATCAAGATTTGAAACATGGTTTAAATCAAGATTTAAAACATGGTTTAAATCACGATTTAAATCAGCCAACTAAAATTGCGTTTTAAATCAAAAGCTCATTAAATTAAAATCAGGACAAATGCATTGCTAAGAATGAAGAGTTGTTAGGGAGAGGTGTATACTGCCAAGTTGGGTGTGGCACATAGCTTCCTCGTTTACCTATCATGAATGTATAGATCATTGAAAAGTTTCAAATGATCTTGAAAAATGCCATAGCGGAAAAGAATAAATGAAGAAGTAGCGTGAAATGTCATAATTGGTCAATTAAGGAAAGAAAAAATGATACTCAATGTAATTTACGTTTGTGCAAGCGCAGAATGGCCTGATGAGTTGAAAACAATGAAATAGGTACAGGAGCATCTACAACCTAAACCGCGCATTCGCTGACAGTTTCATCAAAATCGGATGAAAACTGGAAATTAGGGTCATTACTAGGATTTCACATTGGCGCATGCGCAGTAGCTATTAATGATAGAATTGTGTTGAAATTGATATGAGGTAATCAAGTCATCTAATCTAAGCCAACTATCATACAAATTTAAGCGAAATCGAAAGACTAGAGTGTGAAAAAATTGAGCTTAATAGAGTTTACATTTGCGCATGCGCAGAATGAAGTATTGATTTGGCAACAATGAAACTGATAGGGGACCATCTACAACCTAACCCGCGCATTCTCTGACAATTTCATCAAAATCGGATGAAAACAGTGGAACTTAAGGTCTTTACTAGGATTTCACATAGACGCATGCGCAGTAGCTATTAATGATACAATCATGTTGAAATTGATTTGGGGTGATCAAATCGTCATCCCCCAACTCTCATCCAAATTTGTGAGAGATCGGACGACTAGGGCGTGACAAAATTATGCTTGGCAGAATTTACGTTTGCGCATGCTCAGAGTGAGGTATTGAGTCAAGAACGATGAAACTGATAGGAGACCGTCTACCCTCTAGCTCGCACATCCCCTGAAAATTTCCTCCAAATCGGAGGAAAACTGTGGAAAATAAGCTTGCTACAAGGATTCGCGGACACAGACAGACGCACACACACAGGCAGACACGGAACCAAAGTTGTTCAGGATGGTCTAAAACGTAAAATGCAAGTGTAAATTTTGGTTTTGGAGACCAAACATTTTTTTCTTCCGAAAGTGACAAGAATGCTTCCGCTACCTTCAGGTAGACTCTGAAGCAAAAAAACGAAGAGTGAAATAGAAGAGGTCTGTTCACGAGTATTTCCGTGTAGATTTACCATGGCATTACATAACCAATGAATGGTATTACCTAATACCAATGAATGGTATTACCAATTATGGTATTACCTAATTGGGTGAGCGCTTAGCAGACATATCGAATCGGCCCCAGACGGTAGGTAGTTCAAGGTTGGTTAAGAGTCCGTATCACAATGGCTGTATTATGTGCATCCAGCATGTGTCTTAAAACCACAAGAAGAAGATAGAGAAGTGCTGAGCTTGGGTTTGGAGACGGAGCAGCACTTCAGTTTGGCTTGTAAGAGACCAAACAATGAACGATGAAGAGATAAAATGTGGCATATATCAATGACATTTAATAAAAGTTCATAATAAAAATTACCTAGTTGGTATTACTTAACCTATGAAGGTAAATCTTTGGGCGGTAACGAGATCCTCGAATTTCCGATCGAGACTAAAGTGAGCCCTTCAAGTTTAGGAAAAGTCCCGGAAGGCCCCTTCTTTGCCGCTTTGCTCAATATCCCTAGCTTCTAGCGATTTCTCGTAGAAAATGAAGCTATTGGAATGGCTCGGAAAATTTTAAAATCAAAATTTCTTCATTAAAATCCGGTTTGAATCGGCATTTTGAAACGATTCCTGAAGTTTGCGCTTTTTCATATATATATATACAACGTTATAATCTAGGATTGTGTTCTTTGATGTATGAAATTGATTTGTTGGGGGTCCCCGACCCTTCGAACGCACTTTTAAAATTTCGAAGCTATCTAAATTGTCATGGACCCCCTATCCAAGGTTCCATGCACTTCCTCCAAACATAGCCTTCTAAATGGTCAGCCTTCTAGGTGGTGCCATGGATAGTTTTTTCTGTTGTACGTTTGGATATATTGTTTTGTCCTCTTCCCTCTTCAAGGGATCCTTTTGTAAAGAGAATAATTTATCTCCCCATTCTTTTCTTTGAAGCCATTCAAATAGTTTTGTGCCCAATAAGCCAACTCCACCATGCCATGAATTTTTTCTGGAGATTGCTCCAGTGGTTGCAGAACAAATGCTTGTTCACTGGTTACTCATTTCTTCACAATTGGTCAACCATTGTCACAAAATAGCTCGTTATTTCTTTGGAAATTCGCTAACATCCTGGTCGCTAAAGCCCATTGTTTACTCAATTTCCAGAAGATTGGGCTGTGTCTTGAAATGTCCCTCGTTTAGGATGTCGGAATTGAAATACATATTTAAAGATAATTGTTGCTACGCGATAATGGCAATGATGATAACAACAATGATAAATTAATTATATTCCCTCCCTTCTCGATTTTAATAAGATGAAACCAAAGAAGCGGATGCGTCCTTTTCCACTGTTTGCACAAACCAAAGGGCCAAATGAAACGACAGTCGACAGCGAAAAACGAGGGAACGACCGGAGGACAAAAGAGGTTGTCCCGGTTCGTCCATTTGCGGCCTCTTTTGTTTGTGTTTTGAAGTAAACTCTTTTTGCTCCCGAGTCTCTCCTGAGACTTTTCTCCTGTTGGAGTTGGAAGTTTTGTCTTCCGAGTCAGTAGGGCTACGTGTAGTGGTGAAAAATCGTCCAGCTCTTGTTAGCGGCTTGTAACAGTGTGTTTCATTTTCAGGGTTGATATCGGAGCATGCTTCTTAATTTATTTATTCCTTATAAGGGGTGTCTACGTTGAGTTATAATAAGCAATGTGAGCAAAAAACTATAAAACTATGGCAACAAACAATATGCTCAGGGCAGGATTCTGAGTTGAGTTATATAGTTTACTATACATATACGTAGCAGACTGCTTATTAAGTGACTCAATGCTACAACGTGATCTGCTATATAGAATGAAATAGGACAATAACATCCCTCTGCCCTGAAGATGTCTAATAAATTGGACGAAACGTCGGGCGTAACGAAAAAACCTGATTTATTGACCAACCCTCGAGAACTTAACACCTTGTTTTAAAAAGAAGTGGTCGAGAACTCAACGTATGTTCTATATATATATTTATATATATATATATTTATATATATATATATATATATATTTATATATTTATATATATATTTATATATATATATATTTATATTTATATATATATACATATCTTGTTATGTCTTATATAACTCTTTTTGCTCCCGAGTCTCCCCTGGGACTTTTCCCCTGTTGGATTTGGAAGTTTTGTCTTCCGAGTCAGTAGGGCTACGTGTAGTTGTGAAAAATCATCCAGCTCTTGTTAGCAGCTCGTAACAGTGTATTTCATTTTCACGGTCGATAGCGGAGCATGCTTCTTAATTTATTCATTCCTTATTTGTTATTGTTATTGTGGGACAAACTCAGTGAATCGGTCCTAGAGTCAGGGTTGCCATCAGTACGGTAATTACCGTTAACATACGGTAATTTTGATGCATGGTAGTAATATCATTACTACGTAGTAATCTACATAGTAATCTCATACCGTACGCGAAAATACGGTAATATGGAAAAACCTTGGTGATCATAATATTATTAATCTATTTATCATTTTAGCATGAGCTCATAACTAAAGGTTACCTTCAACAGGTATTGAAGAAGGAGAATTACAAACTTTTTGTTCTCACTTAGGAAGCTACCTACTATCTAGGAAGGGTAAAAAGTTAATGCAACTTCACCCATAATTTGTATTGAAGGTATTTGCCCTCCCGGCCTCTCTCACTCAAATGCACAATGCGATAGGATTTTTAGCAGAGTGATTCTTATAAAAACTAAACCATGAAATAAAAACGCTGCAAATTAATTCACAAAGGTTTATTATTTTTTCAATTGCGTATGATCGTAGTTTTAGTTGGCTTGCGTACGTCCTAAGGCCCGTCCAGACTCCTCGGCATGTCCTACGCCCCTGGCGCCGTTCTGCTACGCCCCTGGTGACGTGCCGCTATGCCCCTACAAGGCGCCACGCCTCCTCCCCCTCCCTCCTCATGACCCTCTGCCAGTATTTTCATCATTCCACTAAGCGTGCCAGGCGTGCGCGCGTACGTCAGTCTAACACTCAAAGCCTCGAAAAAGACACTTTTTCACCTATTTTTGGCTCATAGCACCCATGGGTGTGGGGCGATCGAGCTTGCGAGAAGTTAGGACCAACTAGACCCCAAGTGGAGTCTATGTGCGAAAGAACGGATTTTTTAAGTCAATTCTAAGGCTTTTATGGCCCGGACGGCGAACGGCAGAAGGCGGACGGATATTGCAAATTTGGATTCTTCGCACTTTGAAACGTAAAATGACAAAGTTTGAGGAGAGGTTATAAAAATGTTTTGCTACACGATCACATAGGCTTATTATTGAAAATAATAAACCAAAAGTGCAAGCCCGTTTCTGTAGTCATTTGAACTCAATTTCGACCTGTGATGTGCGATAAATGGTGATGACGTCTGCCTTCATATGTATACATCCACTTTCACCGAATCACAATGCAAGCTCAAACTACCAGGATCCCCAAGCCTGAGAAATCAATAGATGATGAATTTCTCTTATACCTTTTTTCGTTTTTAGTATGAAGTTGTATTGAAAATATATTAATTTGTAAGTTTATCAAAAAAACCTACTAAGTTCCGTCTTTTTTGACTAAATTCATATGATGAACTTCCAAGTCTTGTTGAAATATGCGCACGGTTTCAGAATGGGAGTACGAGAATGTACGGTAATTTGGAAAAGATTGGTACGGTAATGGATGAACATGAGTTGGCAACCCTGCCTAGAGCTCATTTTTTATGGAAAGTTCCTCTTAGAGACATTTTTTCAAACGCTTAGTTTTCGAATAAACGCTCAGCAATTTTTCCTGATCGGGTATTGAGAATCTCCCCATCATTGAAGAACAATGTGAAGATCATCTCAAAGTTACATATGACATTCCTAACCCCAGCAGTACTTGATGAATTAATAAATCATTTCCGCTGAATAAAGGAGAAAAATCCAATTATGCCAGCCACAGAATAAGTTGAAATCAAATACACATTTTCTGCACTTTTCAGTTTATAATTTGTTCTTCTTCCAATCATTACCTACACCTAGTCATGTACGATAAACATCCTATCGTGTACTTAGAACCGTTTATGCGATGTGATACGCTGACAAAACTTCAATTTCGGCATCCCGCTTGACGTTGATCATTTCGTTTGTCCCCACACGCCATTTTTCTTTTCTGCTACACTTGTAAACTACGCTTCTACAAGTGTAACTGTCCTACACTCGTACTCTTTGTTTTGTTGAAACACTTGTTCTAGTTTACGGTGGAATACAAGTACCTGTACTTGTTAACTTGTACACTTGTAACTTGATGTTTTATGAAATAGGCTGCCAGACACCGCCAATGACAGAATGCAGCAGCAATCAGAAAGAGCCCATAGGTGGGTGCTAATCGACCACCTGGCCTCAACTTGAATGATTAACTGAAAATGTATTCGAATACCTAATTATTATTATCTCGGCCATGGATACGATTGTCCCGAAGATCGCAAGTTTGATCATTTCTTTCTGTACCAACTTATCTGTGATCAAGAATATTCGAAATATCAGATTTATTTATTTCCCTTCTTTTATTTGTGAAATTTCTCTTCTAAATTAATCTATCATATAGTTCAGTAGTTCCAAACAATTATATATATATATATATATATATATATATGAAAATTTTAGTAGTCATTGCAAATGCCAATTCTCTATAGAGCAAAACATTTAGACAGTAATTTGTCATTAATAATTATCTAAAACTTTCTTTCAGAGATCTTGCGTTCATTATGACCAAAACATAAAACTTTGCAGATACAGTTGAACTTGGATTATTCGAAGTTCTTTAATTCGAAATCTTCTTTAATTCGAATATTTCTCTTGGTACCAAGCATTTTGTATTTAAACAATGCTAAGAAATCGTGGATAATTAGAATTTTATTTTGGATAATTCAAATTCTCGGCGTGCCCGAGAACCTGATCTGACCAGCCCGAGAACTTGATCCAGCTGACGTCACTTCCTGGGCTAAGAACTTGACCCAGCTGATCATCAACCCTTCTATATTACAATTTAAGAGCCTCATCAATACGGAGGGTGGGCGGGACCTCAGTAGTAGTGTCACACAGTGGTCTCGTACTCGAGAGGTCCTGCGTTCGATCCCAAGTCATGCATGGTTTTCTCACCGAAACTGGAAGGGAATTCCATAGCCTCGCTCCTGCAATGGAAATTGACCTAGCCATGGGCATGCTAAAGTGCCGTTTAATAGCAATGTTGTTGGCTCGATCTGAACTGCCCGGTGGGAAAAGGGAATTGACAAAATTTGGTAAGCAACCCTTTGTTGCTTTATGTATGATGCTCAAAGAAAGATCATTTATGTAAGTAATGGTATCCATACCCAAGAATCGATTTACGTAAGGAGAGATGTGTCCTTGGGATTAGAGGTGAAATACATAACGGGTACAGGTATTGAAGAGGACTCTGAGACGTTTCAGTGAGTTGAAGTCAAGTGACCAGATGAAAAGTATAGTGCAATAGGTGAAGTGTGGGAGAAGAAGTGTCTGAAATAACTTGAGGGGCACATGGAAAGGGGTACAGAAGGCCAAGTTGAGAAGGGAGTGAAGAGATGAGAGGACGGATCTAGAGATCTTGGCCACATGATCTAGAGATCTTGGCCACATGGTCTAGAGATCTTGGCCACATGATCTAGAGATCTTGGCCACATGATCCTTCCAGGTGAGGGTGGAGTTAATGATTACACCCAAGTTACGTACGGATGAAAAATATGGTATGGTTATATTATTGATAAGGATAGGTGGGAGAGAGCTGGTAGTAATGTGCTGCTTATAGATTACAATCGCTTGACTTTTTTGGGGATTCAGGATAAGGCCGTTGCTTATACACCAGTTGTGAACTGAGGCGAGGTCATTATTTACAAGAGAAATTGAATGGGAGAGTGAAGGAAGATCAGTGGGGCTGTGTCTGTAAATTTGGGTATCATCTGCAAAGAGATGAAATAAACAATTGTGAATAATACGAGACATGAGGCGAGCCGATAGTGATGCTGGCGAGGAGGACCTGGAACAACATCCCTAGCATTTTGTATTTAAACAATGCTGAAAAATCGTGGATAATTCGAATTTTCGGCGTGTTAATTAAGGTGTGATTTTAAACTGCGACTCAAAATATACTTCTATGGCGATTTGGACATTACTTTCCACTCTGTTGGGATGTTGGGAAAGTAAAAGTGGACAGGCTCCGTGCCTGGACCCTCGGTAACTTTCCGCCTTGAGCCTTCGGCTAAAATGCTAAAACATGGAACATGCTTTCTTCCCGCTAATTCGTAAATGTAAATAAATTTAAAACTACGACATAAGTAAATGTTTTAAAAATCGAAATTAGAACAGAGTACCTAAGTAGGTAATTTTCTGTTATGGTGCGCGTCTACAATTACTATAACCAAGATTAACTTCTCAACCAAGTGACAACAAAACAAGCGGCATTGTTTACTATATCCATTTATAACATAAATAAATATAAAACTACGACATGAATAGAAGAACAAGTACAAAAGAAATGTGTGATAAATTGAGAGCTTTCCAACGAGTGGAGAACGATTTTTGTCCGGTAAAAAATAAAGAAGTTTCATTTCCCCAGCAACGGCTTGGTTGTTAAAACAGCGTGACGAAAAAAACGTGACGGTAAAATCGTATTCACACCCCGCTAAATTTTTTGACGCGGTGCGCCTATAGAAGTTTACACTTCAATAATTGTAAATTTATCGGAAAATACGTTTTAGTAACGATATTCGGCAAAAGGTTTGCGTTGGACCAAATGCATGCAAGTCAGTGCCATCGTACAGTCTGATAATCCCCTTCCCCTCCCGACAACCGACCGTCCCAAAACAGGACCAGGCCAAGGCTGAGAAATTCGCCAAAGAATAGGGAAAACCACTGGGTGTATGACACAAGTGTGCACTGTGAATGTAAGTGATTCATACTTCAACTCTTTGTATGCGTTGGAATCTTTTATAATGGCCGAGAGACTTAATTCAAGAAAACAGGCCAAAATACCATCTTTTTTTGAAAAACAATAGATTGTTTTTTATGGTTGCAGTTAAATACAGTACCGTTCAAGGTGTCTTTATATTTATTGTTCAATATCCTGTTGGTCAATACAGTATCTATTCAATAGTACTGTATGTACTTTACTTCGTACTGTAGTTTGTTAAAATATAATTTATTAAAAACTTCTTTAATTCGAAGTTTTTGACTGGTCCCTTGAGGTTCGGATTATCCAAGTTTCACTGTATTGAGAAAGTACATGAAGTCTCCACCACAGATACATAACTAGTTTCCATCATTTTTAGCGGTCTGCCAACTCACAACGCTGGGAGTCGTAACTCCAACAAATAAAGTCGATCGTAAAATCGCAACAGTATCCGCGCAAAAACTCTGAAAACTGCATCCAAAGGGAGGGAAGAGGGCTCTCAGTTTCCGCCATTTCCAGCTCGTATTTTATGAACTCGATAAAACCCCAGTTTTCGACGTCCCTTTGAAAAAAATTCATTGGGGCGATGCATATGAAAAATATCGACTCGGAAGAGTTGACTTCAACTCACCTCGTCTCGTGTTTGTTCAACTCCGGTCTGGAAGCTTGTTTGAGTTCTCTATACGTCCTGGTTCCAAGTCCTTTCGTGTTTACGTTTCCGCGTTGACTCCGAGTAAAGCTTGAAACGTCCGCTGCTGGATGAATTATTATTCAACGGTTTATCATTTCAAGTGTGAAGCTCGTTTCACACTTACCCAGCAGCCCTGTAAACGGCACCGGGAATCCGGTTGTTTCAGTCATGCAGCATGATCGTATGAGCGAATTTTCGTAAATTATCTTATTGTATGATGTTAAATTGTTTTGAAATTAGTGCTTTTTGAGTGCAGCGAAATTGTTAACCATTGATTTTATGACAAAATACGTATATATAATCCCCTATTCAAATAGATGTATATATATCCCCTAGAACTATAGATTATCTTCTAAACTACGGGAGTTTTACGAAAATTTGGAAATTGAGCTAATCTTGCCAACGATGCCTTCCTCCTTGATCTTTTCTGTTCAGTTTCTAGATGAGCATACAGGCCGAAAATAATTCATGAGTGAGGAACGACCTAAAAACGAAAGGCTGAAGAATTCTTTGTTGTATAACTTAAACATGGAAAATTATATTCTTGTTCCCTCTGAAACCCATATGAATTTTATTAGGCTGATCGAAGTTTGGATTTGGCCGTATTTCCTGGATATATAAAAGCTCAGGAGCACCAAAGTGTTTGTTTGCTATTATTGCTTATGATGCTTATTTGAAATGTCGTTGGTAGGTATGATGTTGTGCTATATATTATTGAATTTTTGTAGAAAATAAAGCTATTGCGATGGATCCAAAATTTTTAAAATACTTATTTTTTACAATTTTCTTCATGAAACTTCTTAAGTCCCTGGTGCATTTTCTACGCGTTACACACAACTTACCTCCAGGATTGATCGCTAACTGAGGGAGATGAGTCTCAGGTAAGGATATCAAGCAGATAGTGGCATCTTGCAGGTAAATATTAGTTGATAAACAGCCAACGAGAAGTTATCCGAGGCCGCTAGTTGCTTAGAGTTTGCGTGGGCTTTATCTGTGACTGATAAACGGCCCTTAAGTAACATATTCTTGTACCTAGTTTGACTGATGTAGTTAGAAATATACCTACCTAAATATCTGATAAACTAATAATACACTCTATCTGTAAACAAAATAAAAAACTTTCAAGAACTGAAATAATGGGTGAAAAGGATAGAATCCAGGCTAAACTCAATAAATTCAGCGTTATAAAAGCTCCCACAACGTTTTTCAACTTCGAGTTTGGAAAATAACATAATTTTACTATCTTGGGTAGTGGTGAAGGGAAGTGCAATGTTTGCGATCCACTCACTGAAATCAATGTGACCACTAAACTACCAACAGAACCGCCAGTTATTTAATGGCGAACGAGGTATTGGTCGGAACCCTCGCAAAACAATCGGCGGTATTCACCGCCCGTTTAATCAATGGCAATTTACTCTTTGTAACGTCCCCGCGTTCATCTGCTGCGGAAAGCTTATTCCGTTGAAATTGACAGTTACGGAATCGGGAGTTGATGTGTTGACCTCCGTTTCACGAGGTTTGTTACCACGCTTCGTGAGAGGGAATGAAAAAGTTCCAGTCATGCAGCATGGATCCTATGAGCGAATTTTTGTAAATTATCATATTTTATTATGTTACATTGTTTTGCAATTTGAGCACTTTGATGTAGTTAATAAACAATTTTATGGCAACGAAATTCGTTCTAAATAATGCTATGCGACTTAAGAAAGAATTGGAAATTTTAGCTTTTTAGGGAGCTTTTATCGCTTTTTCAGCAAATATTAATAAAATTCAAGTAAATTTTCTGCATAATTTTACGCATAAACTTAATACTGTTCTAGTTTGCTGTTGATAAACTATTTTTGACTATAAGTTTGCTAAATAATGTAAATTTAACGATTTTTAGCTATTTTTAGTGATTTTTTTTCAGTAGGTTTTTTTGAAATTTTACCAATTTAATGTGCTTAAAAAGTGTTGGCCAACGAACTCATCCTTTCGATTCGAAAGCTTGATTTTTGGGCGCAAGAACGGAATTTTTATCTCAATCCTAAGGAGAGTTATCGTCTGAAATGACGCTCGTCTAATGGGTTATCGTCCAATAAGTTTTATTTTACTTTATTTATCTCATAATTTACTCTCACTCTATTCCTCTTGACTATGAGTCTCAATGAACTAATAAAACCAAAACGTAATTATTCCCAGCTGGTTATCGTTTAATTAGGTAAAAACACTAAAAAACGAACATAAATTTTAACCTCTGTATGTTCTTCTAACTCAATTTGTCTATAAAATTGAAATCGTTAAATTCGTGAGCCTTTGGTGGTTTCCAAACGAGGTATAGCAATAATTATATTACCGATTATTATTCAACCTTCTGAATGTATGCGGTGCATGTACTTCTATTATTATAATAGGATCAGCAAAGGGGTAGGTACCTACCGGTTAAAATTATAGGTAAACAAAAAATGTAGGTATTTAAAATATCGCATAAAATTTGAAAAAAAAAAAAAAAAAAATGACCTAATTAAAGAATCTATTATTTAATGAACATGGTAGAAAATGCATATTTCAGATAGATAATATCAACTATCAGTCATATGCATATCAATTATTGTGCTTCGAGTACAAATATTACATTATAATTTGTTTAAATATTTTTTGACTCTTCCTTCTCGACTCATCATAGCGTCCAGTTTTTTATCATACTACCTGGCAACCCTGACAAGAACTGAGCGTTTGTAGGCGGTATCGGAGGAATTATTTAGGTACGTTCCAGAACTGAGGGCTCCATAATCGTAATATGGATGGAAATATCACAGCCTAGGACTGAGAGCTTCAAAGGCGAGATATCGGAAGGAATATTACTTTCTGGAACTAAGAGGTTCGTAGGCGTAATATAGATGGATATATCAGCACCAGGACTGAGAGCTCTAAAAAGGCGAGATAAGGGAGGAATTACTTCCTGGAACTCAGGCCTTCTCAGGCGTAATATGGTTGGATATTCCACGACCTAAAACAGAGCTCTGTTGGCTAAATATCAATTCAATTCAATTCAATTTTATTCTATAACCTGTAGGCATTACAAGGAGTCCCTTAAATACATATTAAAAAATAGCTTTGATATCTCGCTTTAATTTCTGCCTCAACAATGTTAGACTTTTACGTATGATATATCAAATAATTACTTATATAGGTTTGCATAATTTACTTACCTATGATAAATGAGTACTGCATAGTTAACATAGATCACAATCAATAATGCCTACACTCCACTGCCAAATTTCAATAATATCCCGAGTTATTGCCAAAATTTCCGAAGCGGTGTTGATGTTCGTTCTATCTCTTGAAGATTTTCATTTTCTTCTTGACCTATTTTCTGGAAATGTTGGGAGGGGACGGAGGAGGAGTATTCAGAATAATCTCCACTTCTGACCCAGTAAATGTAGAATCCTCCAACGTACTCCGTCCATAGTGAATGATGAGTTTTTTTTTTTTTTTTTCATCAACCATAGTTAATCTCCAATCAATTCGGCATCATCCCATCATCATTTCGCCATCATTATTTTCTTGCTTGAAACAGCTTGGGCAAGAGATGCTTCCTAAATTCCCGTGTTCGTATGTCGTAGGATTCGGATGTAATAAATTGGGATCCCTTGAACTTGTAAATGTTCTGGCGTACTTTAGATTTCTAGAAATTATTAGCTAAATGAATGTGAACTGGTCTACTTCTAGAAGGTTGGATGGTGCCTAAACGTCTTACACCTTTAACTTCATAATTCTCAAGAACACAATTTAATTCCGTTCTGAAAATGTCCATCACCTTCCTCTTGAGAATATTCATGTTTTCTTTCCCTTTTAGAACGTTATGAAGAATAAGATCGTTTCTGTGGTCCGTGTGCCGGTTCTGTTTCGTATTATGTTTTTCAGATAATGCTAGATTTTCTTCTATACTGTCAATATTCTTGATTTTTTTTTTTTTTTATGAGCAAGATTGTATCTTGGCTGTTAGCAATATCTTGCGACGGAGCATGCACTTGAGTATTCAAAACATTTGAATGTACCTTCAAAATGCAGTCGCAGTTTTGAAGTTTGCTTTTCATTACGTCAAGACATTGAATTGCCTGATGTTTCTCGGATGTCGACATTCTCGTAGTTGCAATTATTCCACGCGACACCGGTCGGCTCTTCGAGTGCTACTGACTAAGGAATACGGTATTCGGTCGAGTGGATAGTCCTTTCCCTTCGGTAAACAACAAATCACCAACCAAACTCGCAAAAATGACCTTTTTCCAAAAATCTACCCGTTAAAAATTTATGAAAATTGTTATTGCTGAGAGTTAATCATAGAGCAACCGCTAAAAACAAAAACTGAAATGAAATTCACAATAAAACCCTGCTAAATCAATACCTAATACGGAGCTCGCAAAAAAACACGTGCGCTCGGCTCGGTTACCTACCTAATGGAACTCTATTGGCTATATATAGGAAGGAGTATTAATTGGTAATTTAATATTAATATTAATTGGTTCTTTATTTGTTCCCAGGAAAGGCTCCTGCTCTCCGTCCTTCCCCGTCACGTCGCGATGGAAATGAAAGCTGACATCGCTGGAAAACCCCAGGACACGATGTTCCATAAAATTTATATCCAGAGACACGAGAACGTGAGGTAATTTCCGTCGTATTTGTAGTAATTTGCTTGAGATATGAAATGAATGTAACTCTAGATTGCGTTGGATTAATTGTGGATCATCTGAACATCTATGGGCCAGTTCCACCAATAAGAGTTATTTCCTGAGTCCAGTAACACAGGATCTAGATAACAACCGCGAGCCAGTGTTGTCACTATCCTACGATCAATTTTTAATCCTAGATTAGCCGATCCGAGGATCAAATAGTTAGCATCAAAATTACTGCCCTCAGACCAAGAATTAGTGAACAACAGCTGATGAAAGTCAAGAAACTGTCTTTTTTTTAGGAAGTGATTATTATTTTTTTATAACACGAACGATCTCTGATGCACAACAGCATTTTCATTGCCAACCCACCCCGTAATATTTGGTACCTACTTAAATGAAAGATAAGTATCCGAGGAATAATTCTAAAGCACGATTGACTGAGGTATTTCAACCCTACTTTTACCATTATCATTAAACCGTACCTTACTTAATCTTATAGCCGGACCATTACTTCGTCGCTCTATGAGCTAATCGCCGGACTCAAAGCCCGTAGCACTAACTAATAGCTGGATCTTAATCCCGTTGCTCTATATCTACATCAGCGCCATAGCTAAATAATCTAAATAAGGAAATGCAGGATCAAAAAGATGCTATAGGATAAAAAAGAGAAAAATAACAAATAGCTTGTTGTGAACTGTTGAAGAAAAGCGTGACATTTTATCTGTCAGATGAAAATTTGGAATGGCCTTTATAGCTAAGAGATGTTCATGTCCAACAAAATGAGAAAAGTGGACCTACATAATATAATTATAATTTATCGGAACTATCCCATTACCATTGTAACTCCCTCCACATTTGTGTTACAAAACAAGATTAATATCTTGACCAAGAAAAAAATCTGACAATGAAAACCAGATGAGCATATATTATTTGAAACATAACAGTTTAGCTGTATTGCCCTCTCCATATTGTTGTCTAATTTCTATCAACATACTCGTATTTTGAGCTTTATGTAATGTGTGTTTCATGTAAAGTTTGTGTATAAATGAAATGATGAATTTTAATTTTTTCCAGCATATTGTTCGCTGATATATGCGGATTCACGAGTTTATCGGACCAGTGCACAGCCCAAGAAGTTGTCCGGCTCCTCAACGAACTGTTCGCTAGGTAATGGTTTGCATACTAAATGGACCCTGCATGAAAAAAATTGGTTCCATGCACTTTTTCCAATTCGTTGCCCACCTGCATATCGTAGTACGTCTCTAGTAGCCTATCATTAGAAGGTACCTACATTTATTTTACGTTAACTAATCTTAAGGCAACCAATAGATAAGGCGGTTGAGAGGGCCACTTGCACCTTATAATCCATCTTAAGTGGCCTACCTACCATTAGTACATTTTATGTCAGGTGGCCCCCGCATTCGTTAATCATAATAATAATTATTATTTATTTCCATTTTTTACACATAACATTTCCTTAAAGTGTCGAGCAAACGTCAAAAGATCATGAAAAACTAAAATATAAGTCAATCTACATTCACTGAAGTTTGAAAAAGTCTTCCACTTTATATAATTCACGCTGAATGAGATACGATTTTAAAAGTTTCTTAAACTGACGTAATGGCGCATCAAAAGAGCAAATTTCAATCATATAGTGTGTCACGTAATGGTTGAATATAGTCACGGCCGAGTACAAGATCCACTCTCGAAGAACTGCAGTCGGTGATTCGGCACTTTAAGGAGAAAATCTGAACCTCTTGTTGTGTATTTGTGATCAAATTTCAAGTGGTTAAATACATTTGGGTGCTTCTTTACATAAGTTAATATTTCGAAAACGTACAGGCTTGGAAGAGTTATTATGCCTTCACGTCTGAAATAGCCTTCGCAAGAAGATCCAGGTGTGATGCCAAGCGTGATTCGAATTGCACGCTTTAGCATTTTAAAGATTTGTTCTAAATTCGTCAGCATGCCCCAGAAAACTATCCCTTATCGTGCTCTTGACATGGACAATCCGTAGAAGCTACATGTGAGAGTTTCCCTCGAGGTAACTAACTGGCTTTAGCTTTCTAAGTGCATAGCACAAAGACGACAGCCTGGAAGCGAGTTTCCTCACGTGACCCCGAAAATACATAGTAGACTCAAGTAGAATCCCCAAAACTCGAGCCTCCTCAGAAAACTGTATGATTTCATCACCAAGGGTAAGAGTCAGAGGTGATTTTGTTGAGACAGCAGTTCGAAAAAGCACGCAGTGTGTCTTTTCCTCGTCGCCATAATGGTCTGAAACAGATTTGTATGGTTTTTTTGTTCATGCTTGAGTTGTCCCCCCACCCCCCTGGATCAATTCCAATAGGCGTCCCTCTTGTTAACGAAGCCTTGCCTATAACACATAGTTTCAGAGGGACATCCTAAAAATAAAGAAAAAAAAAAAAACATAGAAAAAATAGAGAACGAAAGGAAGAAAATCACATTTATGGTGGGATGGGGTTGAAATTGAAACTCATACGGTGGATACAGCTTTCGTACAAGTACGCAACCACAAGAGACATTTTATGTCTTTGCGCCCCCTTTCCCCTTCCTATAAAACCCCGTATTGTACTCTAGAGCCACTCAGCTGATCTGGGATCGGTCAGTTGTGTTCAGAAGTCCCTCAAGGGCCCACATAACAAATCTCAGAATCATGGGATCATTAGGGAAAAAACTGGATTCTAGAGCCACTCAGCTGATCTGGGATCGGTCAATTGTGTTCAGAAGTCCCTCAAGGGCCCACATACCAAATCTCAGAATCGTGAGATCATTAGGGAAAAAACTGGATTCTAGAGCCACTCAGCTGATCTGGGATCGGTCAGCTGTGTTCAGAAGTCCCTCAAGGGAATCTCCGCGTAACGCTCTCCGCGTGACGCTCCCCCGCGTGACGCTTTTTCATTTATGTGCCATAGTAAAGACATAAAATGTCAAAAAAAAAAGAAATGTCGTCCCTGCTA
This sequence comes from Adelphocoris suturalis, assembly GCA_030762985.1. NCBI lineage: Eukaryota > Metazoa > Arthropoda > Insecta > Hemiptera > Miridae > Adelphocoris > Adelphocoris suturalis. The sequence continues at coordinate 39,656,852 of CM061042.1, read as the reverse complement.
AAGTAAGAGCCCTAGCACTATTACCTTCTAACTACCCTCGACTACTTCAAATCAACATTATATCTTACATCGAAGATATTTTCACAATTATTACGACGTTTCAATTTGTTTGTTTAACAACTGCTGCAAGTCATAACCTTCTCAGTATGCTTTAGTTGTAATTATAAACTCGTTCTAATTACCTAATCATTTGTTTGTTACGAACAAAGGGCAAAATCCTTTGCTCTCAGGTCAACCTTAGCCGAATGAAACGCATGTACATAATTAAGCGGACTGGGGAAGAAGGTTGAGTTATTTACTTCGTAGAACGAACCTCTGTACATTAAAATTTCAAACCTCTGACCTCGTTGTGACCCAAGTTGAGTCTTTTCATGAGCTAAGTACATAAGTAGCCGTTGTATGATCTGATTCATTTTCTCAACAATATAATTAATTTTTAGCTAGTTTAGCTTGTAACTTTGATGTAGGGGGATCTTTCGATGAACCCAACACCGATGTCACCAATATAATTGTGTATAATAGGCACACCCCTTAGCCCATCTGAGAATTATTGGTTTATTATTTTCAGTTATCGATAATAATCTTAGTAATCGACAGAGATAAAAACTTGTTTAACCCCCCCTACGAAATACGAGTTGGGGGCCGGTTGCTACGTATTTTTCACGCAGAATCGAATGGTAGCACTTGCAGATCTCCATAAATTAGTTATAACCGAATTTTCCACTTTGAAAACTGGAGCGAGATTGGACGACTAGGGCGTGAAAAAATTATGGTTGATGTAATTTACGGTTGCGCATGCGGATAATGAAGTAATAATTTGAAAAGTGTGAAAACAGGACCATTTACAGCTTAACTGGCACATTACCTGGAAATTTAATAAAACTCGGATGAAAAGTGTTGAAATTAGGCTCGTTAGAAGGAATACACATTCGAGCATGTGCAGTAGCTACTAATGATAGGATTACGTTGAAATTACCGGAGAAGACTTAAATTACTCTCTTCCTCCTATCCTCCAAATTTTGAGCGAGATCGGGCCGCGGGGGCGTGAGAAAATGATGCTTGATGGAACTTACGTTTGCGCATGCGCTGAGTCAAGTATTGATTTGGGATCAACGAAACTGATACAGGATTATCTACACCCTTATCCGCACATTCCACGAATATTTCGTAAAAATCGGTTGAATATTGTGGTAATTGAGCTTGTTACTAGGATTAGAGGATACATGACAGACATACATACACACACCCACATACCGAAAGACAGGGAACGAAAGTTTTTCAGAATGGCCTAAATCGTAAAATGCGAGAGGAAATTATACCACTATAAAAAAAACAACCGTTAGATTTTTAGTAGACGATTTTTTTTTTTTTTTTTTTTTTTTTTAAATGAAGAAAAAGCCAAACTAATCATATCTTATCCCCTCACATCCCCTCTACATAATATTATGAATGTATAAGCCAGTGAGCTGCGAAGATGGGCTAATACAGAAATAGTACACCTTTGTGTAATACTTTGCTGCTCTATTATTATTCAACAATCCTAATGGTGTAGGTAGTGTTGCTACTCTAATGTTTTATACGAACAAATATACCGAAGTAAATGAAATAATAGCGAAATAAGGACTCGGCGGTAGGTGTATTTTGATTAGAATATTCAAATATTTGCATGCAAATATCTGTATACTCTAAACCCGTCGGGCGTCTAAGGTACAACGCCTTCCTTGAAGGGATTTAAGCCGTGAAATCTCTCGGCTCTCCCCCTTTCGGGAACTTTACAGTCCCCTGATAATCCGAATTTATGCAAAAACCTCCGGGAGGACGGCTCGAAGATAACTACGGAGAGAATATCACGTATAAAATTATTATCAAAAAGTCTGAAATACGCTGACTACCGTATTTTCCGAGTTTCAACACCGAGTAAGGTAATCTTGTGGATCTTTACAACTTCAAGGGGAGACTGGTAATTACGTAGTGAATTTAAAAAACGTGTACAACCGTGTCCTCCATTCACCACTACATATTTTCCATTAGTGTCTATCTAATTGTGCTGCTGTTTTTTAGGACGTCCCACTGAAGATTGGCTACTTCAATAGAGGGACGATCCATTGGAATTGATCCAGGGGGGTAGGGGACAACCTAAGCACGGAAAAAAAATAACCGCATACAAATCCGTTTCAGACCAATGACAACCAAAAGGAAAAAAACCAAGGTGTATGTCTGTTGCGTGTATTAGTGACAAATTTTGTCGACTCAGCTCAGGCCTTAATTCTCAGCCGATTCTTGAGATTCTTTCTTTTTTTTCGATCCCAATTTTAGTCTAGTTCTGCAACGAATCTTGGAAATTTAAAATTTCAGATGGAAGAGGGGTGATGGAGGGGGTGAAGCCGAAAAACGTGGTTGTTTTCGACAAATTTTGTTGACGCCACCCAGGCCACAATTCTCAACCGATTTTCGCGATTTTAATTTTGTTCAATCCAATTTCAGTCTAGATGTGCGACGAACCTTTCGAATTTTGGATTTTTAGTCGAGGTTGGGAAGGGGTGGTGAATAATTACCGAACAATTTTCGTGTTTTTTCCCCCCAACTATGAATTTGGTCTTGTTTTGAAATGTACACCAGGAGTTTCAAATTTCATTATGGAAGGTGGTGTATTATAAGATGCGACGAAATTGGAAGGTTATGAAAGATATCGGTGTTTTTTGCATTCCAGAAATTTCCCTTGAGAAACTTGCCGATAATTCTTACTTCCTATTGGTCAACTCAGAATAAATTATTATCGACCCAAACACAGCAATCTGTCGTGGAATTAACAGGAATGGGGCCAAACAAATGATTCCTCCTCTTTCGCCAAGCTTTCGATAAATTTACTATCTTCTTCAGGTCCTATAATATACGATACAACCGCTCAACCCTTAGAAAAACGGCGAACTCATAAAAGATGATAAGTAAAGGTATAATCGCAAAAATACTCCAGCAAGAAACAAGTATACTATCGCAAAAATATTCCGTCTTAGAAACAGGTATACTATAGCGTGAAAATCACACTACTTAGCTCAACTCAGCAAATTTATCACAGGTTGCAAATAGATACTAAAGTAGAACAGGTTCACAAATTAACAACTTCATATAAGGTATGCTAATACCAATAATGGAACAAACAACAACAGTGACCCCATGACAGTGATGATACCGAATGAGAAGACAGTGAGGAAGACAATTTCGGGAAGAAAGATTTATCAATTCGCCAGATAATTTTTGAATGTTCGTTAAATTTCGATTTCCCGTTTTTATGACATACCTACTATTCAAGAACGGAGGAACCCAATTGGAAATTCGGATTAATTTGAAGACCATATTTAACTAAAGCAATATAACATATATTGCGGTAAAACTTCACGCAGCATCGACAATATACACACTATATACAACTGGGTTTTTTTTTCTCTTTTCAGTCAGGATGATCTGAAACGGATTTGTATGCGGTTATTTTTTTTCTTATGCCTGGGTTGTCCCCCCACCCCCCTGGATCAATTTCAATTGGCGTCCCTCTTGTTAACGAAACCTTGCCTAAAAGAAGTAGCTTCAGAGGGATTTCCTAAAAAAAAAAAAAAAAAAAAAAGAAAGAAAAACACGCCTACACATAACATGAATATAATTTCAATTGTCTCTTAATGCCCCAAAGAGTCTCCCCCTCAAATTTCAACTCCCTGGGGTGAACAGGAGCGAATTTAGCTCACTCAGCTACTCAGGCAAGAGCCAATCGTTTCAATAGTCTCATAATGTTACAGAGAGTCTCCCTATCGAATTTCAACCCGAACGAAAAGACATATCCATGTTAAAAGAATTAATTAAACTAGAGTGAAATTGAAGTAAAACACAGTCTAGCGCTATTTTCTCTCACGCAATAACTGGAGAAATATAACTCAGTAGGATTTTTACTTACAAAAATCATTATCCACTCGTTGGGATGATCTCGATTTATACAGAAATTTTATGCTGACTGCTCGACCATAAAAATAAAGTAACCATGTCAAACATGGTAACGTTTTTTGCGGACAAGATTGGTACCGCTTTTGAGGGGACACATTTTTGCATTGACCCCAGCGAAAATACATTCATGTCAAAACGTGTTTCGAGATTGGATTGGATGAAAATATGTGGTTGCCGGCGTTTTACTGAATTGTGTAACAGAACAAACTAAAATAACGTGGGTAGGTATAATATGTACCTAGACGTTAATGCTACGGCCTCAACAAACAGAACAGGAATGCCAATCTAATAAGCTGATTGTGATGCCATTACTCGGTTTCCAATAATTAGCATGAGAATAGATGCACATAAACCGCCTCCAATTACATCGCGGAATTCCTCCTGTTCGCTATGAAGCTGAAATCGATTTAGTTCGCCATATTGACGTGCTCTTTGACGGGTATAGAAGGTAGACGGCGCAAGTTATACCCTTCTCTCATGACTTGTTGGTCGTGCGGGCTCAGTCTAACCATTAAACCAGCAATGTCTAACTCAATAGGTTTGTTCCTTGAGGCGAATGGCAGTGTCTTGCAAATCATTCCAACTGATTGGAGACTGCTAAAGTGCGCATGCGCGACTTCAGCCAACATTCAAATAGATTTCAAACTGGTTGGGTATTGGAGTGTGTGCGAACGATTCTGACGGTTTTGTAAACATGGAGCAACCTTCCGAGTGAAAAAAACAACAAACCACTGCTTTGGCGCTTTCCATACTTTATTTAGCGCCCCTTCTACCTTGTGCTCCCATTCATTGGTTAGGTATTTAAAATTTATTGTTGTAATTTCTACTGTTGTATTTAACTTGTAGGTACCTGCTAATAAAAGACACCTTTAAGAACATAGGGTAAAAAAAATTGTTATCGTACTCAGAAACTGTTAGGAATTATCTATCCTTCACCCTCCTTTAGCTTTTTGTCACATAGGTAGGTCCCCATTTCTAAAATCTTCACGTCTAGGTACATGTATTTACTTACTTGGTATGTAAATGCTTCTGAAGTTTCGTACCTCGACGCCAACCCTTCCACAATTTCCCGGCTCACTCGAAAGTGGCTCAAGAATACATCATCGTCATAATTCGGTACAACTTCACTTGAATAATTCTGCACCTTCTGCTTCAGGCACACATCCATTTCGTGTTCGTTGTTGAAAACGTTGGTAAAGGAGAAAACCCTCGAGATGAGTCAGAATCAAAAAGTTGGTCATACATTTTATGAATGTTTGAGAAATACGCGATAGAAGGCAGCGATAACGTATGCTAAAATTCGAATGATTTCATTGGCTGCTGTGAGTTTGGAATGGAGGGGGCAAACAGTCAGAAAGTGGACAGCGGGAGAAAGCTCTGATCGATTTGAAGATCCGCAACCGGTTGGAAACTAATTTGGAAACCTCTGCGTACGGACCAAGATCGTTGGTGGGGGAAGGGCGGCGGTTGTGCGCGCTCTAATAGTCAGAGAACTCAGCGAACGCCTCGAGTGGATTGCAAACTGGTTTGGTGGTCTCAGCGAACAAACCTATTATTTACACATGTCACATTGTCATTATTTACACAATTTAATATTCATTTGTTCAGAGTTCTCCTAAACTTAATTCTTTCCCGACGATTGACGGCATATATCATCAACGATTGTTGAGTCTGGGGCGACTATTGATTGCGAATGCTGTCAGTCAGCTCGAGTGACTGACTAGCCGACGATTTGTCATCCATCATCATGTTCTGGCAGCAGTTATTGTCATTTTTACGAATTTTCAAAGAAAAATTGAGCCATTTAGATGGCTTCAAAATTTAAAAATTGGGAGGAAGGGGGTGGGGACCCCCTACAAATCCATTTCGTACATCATAGAATGCAATCCTAGATTTTAACGTTATATATATATATATATATATATATATATATATATATATATATATATATATATATATATATATATATATATATATAGTGTATTCCCAGAAACTCCCTTAAAATACGGCTAAAAAAATTCGTCCCTTGGCAAAAGACAGGTCGAGTTCGTTGGCCAGCCCGATCGCCAAATTCAAATTTGCAGTCTCAAAAAATTCTAAAATATCAGTTTTTTGACAATAGGGCATGTGGGGTGTCACAGTCGAAGTATTTTTCAGCGCTGATTCGATTACGACCTCTCCCAGATCTCTAAGATTCACAAATAAGTGAGAAAAAATAGATTTTTAGGTGAAAAATGCCCATGTATCTGCGTGTTACACTTTGAACAATGTAATAACTCTTGACTATTATTTTTGACATTCGGATAACCCACCTATGAAATAATATGTAGTATGATAGACTATTGAAGTTCGATCGCTGCAAATTATTACACAAGGTGTCATTAAAAAAATTCCCTGACATTTGGTGGTTTTCGTAAAAATTTCCCTGACTTTTTCCGACGCTAAGAATTCCCGGACAATTCCAGGTTTTCCCTGACTTTTCCAGATGGGGGCCATCCTGGTTTACTACAATTATAGTTCTATGACAACTAACTCCTGGACGGGTCTTCAAGACCTTTGGGATCCATTCCCGAACCTAACTTTATTTTTGCAGCGTTAGCTGTTTAAGTGTATAAAATGTCGTATGAACATATATCTAGTAAATGACAAATTTGGATTTGAATTTTTCACTGAAAAATCATCTCTCTCTATGAAGAGTGTGATGTTCATTTCCCCTTAATTGAGGACTTGCTGGACGCGAAAATGGAGCCTTCCACTGGAGGTTACCGAAGCAAGGTTATCCATGTTGGACGACCACAGTTAGCGGCAAGTTCAAATCCAACTACAGAGTATTATTTTCTCAACGAGGCGCATTCGATTTATTTTGAGGCGAATTTGCCTTATTTTGACCTTCTACTTGATAAGATTATTCAAAATACCTCAATCCACAAAAATAGGATGGGTAAAACTATGAAATCCAATGAAATAGGAGGTGGAGGATTGAGAGATATGCGTAGGTACATACGTCTATCGTGGAAAAAGGTGAGTAGCTGGGTAGGAAAATTTCTTACTCCATGGCTTTGTATCATTTAGAAGTTACTGGTCTTGTAGGTTTTGCATTGTCCCTTTCGCGAAAATGAAACCGCTACTAAGGGTGGATATTTTTGTCTGATTGAAACCAGGTCAATAGACGGCTGTCACTTTACAGTTTCCAAAACAACAATATTTAACCATTTTAGTTTATTATTCGGGAATCCAGCACGAATTTTTACGACGGTATTACATCCGAGTTATATCCCTTTAAAGGGGAGTTGCGTGAGCGGTGGCAGAGGTCCAACACAATGGATACCCTGCTTAGGCGGATAACCTTGCGTTCACGCGTGGCCTTCCCTTCGTCTCAGCAAGATCTCTATTTTCAATGCAGAATCAAAAGCTACCACTCACATTCTCCCTGACGATAAAGGTTCATACTGAACGGAAGAGTATGAAAGCGCTAATCCGTTGTGGTACGTTCAAGAAAGAGTTGCAAAAGCGCGAATTTATGGCAGGGAGTCAGTTGCATAAGCGCGAACACTTGGAGCTGAGAGATGGGCCGGCCGAGCGATGGGAAGTGCGGGAGGAGATGAAGGAAGTGGGTGGGGGGAGATGTCAACAATCGATATCAAGCATATCATACTGACAACTAAAAAAATCTCGCATTCATGAGTAATTGCCGATATTTTGCCGTACTAAGAATAGATCCTGTATCTAACCATCTCTAGGTTTTGAGACGACATTTCCTGATATTAGCTCTATTTTACGTTGTCTCGAGCTCCAAAAGCACTCATTCCAAAACAACCGAGTGCTACCAACGTATGTGGGAGTTTGTGCAGGAGCATTGTGATTCTTTGGGTGTGAACTTTTCTCCAAAAGTGTTCATTCTTGACTTTGAAAAGGCAGTTCACTCGTCAGTAGAATTGGTCTTCTTAACGATCATGCCAACAACACTCCGAAAGGGCAACACTCGAAAACGTATTTCGGGCTACTTTACTGGAAGCCAAACCGTCCCTGCTACTATTGGCAGGTAAAAACTCTCGTTAGGCCTAAAAGCCGGTTTCCACCGGACATATTTTTGCGCTTTCGCACCTTATTTATTGCGCTTATGTACAACCTATGCTTCCCGGAAATTAGCGCTTTCGTACACCATCCTTCAGCGTATATTGGGTGTTTCTTGGTGAAAGGGGCAGAAGTAGTGTCCGGTGCAATTTTGACGTTCCTATTGACATTTTCGAGTTTCTGAAAAAATTTTTTGGTAGTATTTATCTAATTCTAGTCTGGAGAACAGTGACAAGCCGGTCAAGAAATTTTTTCCTATTTAAAAAAATGCTAGAACCATCAAATCGTCAGGGACCTGTCCTGTCCGCGGACGACCTTCCCAACTTCAAGTTGCAGTGGGGGCTCCTAAATCTATTTTACGAAGCTCACCAGTTTACCATCAGTTCGAATAACTCCAGAGATTCAAAAATGAGTGTCCCCATAATTTTCGAAAAATCTCGTCTTGATGAATCGTGGAAAATGTCGGTGTCCAGGCGAAATGCGTCAGGAGCCTGTCCCCTTACGGTTTTTCAATTTTAGCGGTCAAGGACGCACGTTTGACGGTTTTTTTTGGCGCCATCGTTTTCCCGTGCTTCTCAGCTATTGGAAACGGCAGCCATCGGCCGAGATCAGTCAAGACTGTTCTCTTGTGGGAGAAGGTTGTAGTGCCGAGTGTGAGCTTGTCAAACAGCATCGTCAGAATCCTGTCCAGTCTCAAGCGGCGAGTTTTCCATGCAACTTTTTTTTCTCTTCATTAATCTGGTAGATCTGAGCGATTAGTTTCCATTTCTATAATCACTTCCGGGAAAATTATTGAAAATAGTCTAGTAAAATTGAAAAAACCCAAGTTCCGTCAGGAGCCTGTCCTCTTAGTTTTTTTCAAGGACAGGCTCCTGACGCAGAGGACAGGCACTTGATCCAACTGCCTATAAATTTGATTCAAAATACTTGAGTATTTCTACTGGATGTTACTATTAAGCAAATAAATTCATCGGAGTAGGTACAATCGTCCAGAGTAACACAAAAATAACACAAGACTGACTTGCATTCAGATTGCTCAAGTTGTGAAAAGAGTCAACATCAACATAGTCAATAGAGACGATTCTTTTCCCTGTCGAAGCTATTTAGACGATTTTCCTTTTTTCTCCTAGGTTTCAACTTCTCAATGCAACTTCGTACCTGCCAAATCTCTAAGAAAGGATGTCAGAATAAGGCAGAGTAACTCTTGCATGGACCGCCGCGCCAAGACACTTACAGAAAGGGTCAGAGCTGACTTAGTGTCTTTTTATTAATTGAAAAAAATTGAAGAAACTGATGTTCCTGTATTCAGAAGGGTTAAAAAGTTACTCGAACTAATGTTTGGGAGTGGTTGAATTTTAATGAGAAAGTTTATATTCTTGGTGTTGACAATATTAAAAAGTTAAGAAACTGGTTGCTAAAAACCAGCGTCCTCATTAGCTTAAAAGTGAAATCTTCGTGACATCCATTCGTGTAATACCGGTAAATATTTAAGAATGAGGAAATAATACTCGAAAAACGAGACAAGCGTGAAGTGGTTCATTTGCAGTACTTGGTTGAACTCTGCGGCAGTCTCTTGGTTTCTTGTGCGGAAGATCTGTCAGGGGTCAGGGGCCTGTCCACTGCGTCAGGGGCCTGTCCTAGTGCTTTATAATAATTGATTTTATTGCTTAATGAAGCCACCTACTGTTTGGTTGGGCTTGGAGATTCGATCGAGAAGTTGAAGAGATCATCCTAAATTTTTTTCCTGCTCATTTTTAAAAGCTCTAAAATTCAGAAAACTCAGATCCGAAAGTGACCACTTCACCAAGAATCACCCATTTGCGCTTATGCAATCTGGCCATACTGAAAATGCAGGAAATTGAGTAAAAATAATCAATGGATAACTTTATCCATGCACATCCACAATTATCCTCATTATACTGAGACATTTTGTATTTGTTGTTGAATTTATTTTTCCATTATACAAAAAATTAATTTGATTTCAGGTTTGACCGGCTCGCCTACGAGCACCACTGCCTAAGAATCAAACTCCTGGGAGATTGTTACTACTGTGTGTCGGGTCTTCCCGAGCCCCGCCCAGACCACGCTCACTGCTGCGTGGAAATGGCGCTCGACATGATCGACGCCATTGCGTGAGTAATGAGACACATCAGTAAGAGATAAGACACATCAATAAGACATAAGCCATATTAGAGAGTTCCTAAAGCGATAGGAAGATTGAGATGAGGCGCCCTATTGTGAACGGAAAACGCTACTGCGCATGTGCGGGCAGATGAGGCACCTCATCTCCAATAAGTCAAATTTATTTCACCTAAACGACGCTTCATCCTGAACCAACCTATCTCATCTCTTCCTCCCTATCGCAAAGTAACATTTCACATCGATAACAGCGATATTCATTTCTTGTTGGTATTCATGATTCATGAAAATTATATTCATTTTCTTGTTCACCAATTTTCAAAATCTGCCATTGCAAAACCTTTTCCTGAATAAGAAAAGAACTAGGAAACTTAGAAATGCTGGAAACTGAACACACGGGATAGGCGGGAAAATCCCCTTGGTGGTTCAGCGTTACTTGAAGATAATAAGTAGCGTCACTCTAAGATGTATTGCTAATTCGACCCTCTTGACTTTATCAGGTTACCATCCGCTGTGGCTAGCCCCAGATGATAAAATCGTTTAGGAACTCTCTATTATAAGCAGGGTTACCGGAGTTATGGGATAAAAAACTGGACACCGGAATGGCTGTATTGTATTTGTGTTTTTCATACCCAATACGTATTACTAGGTCCGCTGACCAGAAGCCTCGCAACTTACATAGTTGATATGCATTTACTTAGCAGAATATTACTCAAATAGAGTTTATCAACTATAAAGCATAACAATTAAAAATTTATGCATAACATTATGCTGAAAATGTAATAAAATTCATTAATATGTGCTAAACAAAAAATTGATGAAAACTGAATGAAAAAACTGAATATCCAAAATCTCCTTAGGGATGGAAGATTATCATTTAAGCTAGTTTTTTTTTAACATGGAATCATGTTTTAGCGATGGATCCCCCGCTGAAAAGTGAGACTATAAAGTGACATGAAAGTAGCGCCAATAATTGTGATGATTTCCGCTTACAACCGATTCGTTGCTAGGGGAATGTTACTTCGTTGTTTTTCAACCTACAAAATTCGTTGACCATTCGTTCGAAAGCTCTCGATTTATCCAACCATAATTATTATGTTAACTACTGCGAAGTGCGTGGCCAACAAGCTGAGTTATGAGCATGGTTATATGAATAATTGTTTACACACAGGTGATCATTCTCAATTATTGATATTGTGAACATGATTGCAACCGCTTGTTAATTTCTGATGATTTCATTGAGCTGGTGTTTCGATTATGTGATTCATAGCAGGTGATCCGAATATTGCGAGAACGGTTTGATTTGTGAAGCGGTGGTTAAATCATTTTAATAGGTAATTTCTATACTTTACACTATAGGAAGCTGTAATTTCGTACACAATATGGCGACTGGAACTTTCGTTGATTTATTGTGAAACTTGCGCGCGTGATTCGGCCGAACGTCCAGTATATTAATGTGGAGGAGGCTAGCTCGAATTACCGGAAGCAATATAATGAAGGCGTAACCTTCCTCTCGGGTTACCCATGAATATTCCGATCGTGGATACGCGGAGTTTTAATCCGAAAGGGGTGATCATCGTTTGATGAACTAATTGTAATAAATATTGACGGAGGGATGTCTGTGAATTTTTAAACAGACGCGATTAACTCGAGGTAATTTCGCACCGTTATGAAAGGGACGGGTATTTTGGAGGTAATCTCCCCATCATTAGCCGTTAAAGTATCAGGATGGCATAAATTTGTAATTTTGTCTTCCTAATACCTAACGCTGTAAAAAAAAAAAAAAAAAAAAAAAAAAAAAAAAAAAAAAAAAAAAAAAAACCTGTTCTCATAGTAGTAACCCGTGCGTAGCGCAAACAAATAAATTATCCAGTGAGAGTTTCGCATCACCAAGCATTCAATAAATTATCGCAACGAGACGCTCAGAGATAAGTAACAAAGTAGATATTCCACCCGTCATTGCCCCATTCCGATTTCTTCCTGTCGGCTCAAACTTAATTTTGTTTGCATGCCTCCTGAGTCGCCTGATGCCAAATATGTAAAAATAGATCGATTCTATATAAGCTAAAACGGGGCGTCAAAATTCATGTTTTGAAACTTTTTAAAGTATTTTGTTTAAAAAAAAGGAAAAATGAGCTATTGTGTTCATTTTAGCTGTTGATGTATGTATGTATGTATCGTATGTACGAGTATGTATGTCCTATTAAAATCGTTTTAAATGCCACTTCCCGACGTCCGAATTTGTTGAAACTTGGTATGGATGCAATCTGTAATATGGCGAAGATAAAGACATATCAGGGGTCGCTGACACATGATCAGCTGAATGTGCTCCAAAGCCATTTAGTCTCCTATTCGGCGCAGGAAGCTGAAATTTTAGAGGGAGGCTCAAGGAAGAATGCTATAGACAACAGAAAGTTCATCGGTCAGCTAAGTGAGCTCCAAAGCTATTTTGTCTCCCATTCGACGCAGGAAGCTGAAATTTTAGAGGCAGGCTCAAGGAAGAATGCTGAAGATGACTGAGGTCATCGATCAGTGAGCTTCAAAGCCATTTTGTCTACATTCAACGGTGGAAGCTGAAATGTGAGATGGAGGCTCAAGGGAATATACTGAAGACGCATGAGGGGTCATCGATCATTTGAGTGAGCTCCAAAGCCATCTTGTTTCTTATTCAACGCAGGAAGCGTATATTTCACGCGGATCTCCTTCCAGGAAAATGCCTTATCATGTGACTCACTTCCCAAGCACTGTGAAGCACTGGTCTACTGTCATTAGTATTATTTTACCCACTTTTGGGCCAATTTTGATGAAATTTGAAACAGGTCACATTTGACCAGAAGTATTTGGGAATTTCGTCGTATTTTGGAGGGAGTCGTGACCAGTTGAGTGTACTAAATTCTCTCCCGTTTACCCTGGGACATTAATCCCCAAAAGTGTATGGTATCTCCACAAAATACATGATTATCATCCAATTTTGGCCAAGCCAATGGTCGGATTTGTTCACACTTTTAAACTATGTTGGGGAATAAAACGCTTCTCCTAAGGCTTGGCCGATTTTCGCCAATTACACGACGAACACCATTGCTGTTCTCTAAATGTGGTGAGGAAATATCTCCTTCAAATGGACTTCCCTGATTTTCATTCCATTTCTATATAAGGACCAGAACCCACAACCTCTGCATTGCCAACCATTCAGAGCTCTACAACTTTTAACACGAGACCATTACACTATTTCATACTTTTCTTATCCCACTTTGTGTATACATTTTGTACACTGTTAGTCTAACGGTATTGAAATTTATATGGCCGTCTATAGGCTAACCCGCACAACATCTGAACATTTATTGAAAATCGCACTAGAACTTTATGTAGTTCAGGGCGGTACAAGGATTTACCACAGACACACAGATCTCAGACAGACAGATACTGAACCGAAATTATCAGCAAGCTCTGAAACGCAAAAAGCATGTGGAAACTTTGATTTTGAAGGACAAATTTATTGATTGGTGCACGAACGCCGACCGACCGAGGATTTATAAGACCCACGAGCACCGAAATCCGGCATCTTTCTTCACTAGACTGTCAACGCTTGGTAACAATTGGCCATCGTTATCCTGCACCGTGAGTTGGTTCCGGGACGAATAGCTACCGTCTCGTCAACGACGGTGCCCTCTTGGAAGCTCCCAATGCCTCTCCACTACTTGAAGTCACCTTAGACCTTCCAGATCTTCAAGCCTCTACCGAGAACCAAGGTAAAACGAGGAGAGATTTTAGGGTGAATTATGTTTTAAAAGTATTGTATCAATAAAGGGGGACAATTTATCACTCTCTTTGTTTAATATCAACTCTTCCCTAAATTCCTAATCTAGTTCAAAATTGGGCTATTATGTACCTAAGCAAGAGCCTGCTGTTTGTTTGCAGCTAAAACCCTCCCTATGGTACAAGTGGTAAAATGGTAAAAATATATCACTATGAGGCTCCTGGCAACTAGTATGCTGATACCCTAGTTTCCTGATACCACTTAAAGTGGACTGTATTTAAAATATTGTTGCACTGTAGTAACCAATGACTAGATGTGATAAATGTGACTAGGATAAGTAAATAAATATGTATGTATATATAAGCTTCAGGTTATTTATTGCACAGCATAAACCTAAGTGAGGAAACTTGTGAAAATGAATAAGTTTTCTACCTATTGAGTTGTTACTGAAGAAAATGAGGATGAAGGTAACAGATAATGATAAATATCACTGATATTTCCCAAAGTTCATGCCCATATCTGAAGAAGTAGATAGATGAAGAGAATGAAGGCCCAACTCCAAGTAAGGTTGGTAGAAGATATAGATGAATTGGTACAGCTAGAACAGACCTTAAGGTGAAATGAAGAGAGAATATAAAAATAAAGAAAAATCTCACCACTATTATCTCTTTAATCCTGAGCTGGAGACCGGTCAGCATGCAGGTGGCACCTTATTGGAAGTGTTTAACCAACCAAGTACCACAGATATGTGGTAGTACCCACACCGGCAGCGACTCCCTGTGATATTTCGGGAAGGTTGATGAAATATGAAGCGATTTGGTACCAAAATCGAACTGAATAATTGCTTAGTGCGCAGATGTTACATGATACAAAGTTGCAATCTTAAGAGGTCTGGGTATAGAATCAAGGCTGAATTGAAAGTGTAAAGTGGCGCTATAACATGGCAGGTTCCAGTCAGTGATGCATGGTGTAACGGCCCAAAAATATTTGATACCTCGCCAGGAGTTTGAACTCGCGTTGTCATAACCACGAGAAATTTCCCCGCAGTTGCGACACTCTAACGATCAGAGCTAGGAGGCCAGGGTGACCAAACCTCTTCGACTGTGAGAGTTATTTTCCTGGAGCGTAACATTTCCCCGGAGTCAAATACCATGTGGTAGTGTTTACACCCACACCTCGACAGGAGTTCCGTCCTCACAACTACGAGCAGCAGTCAGAGCCAGGGTGATCAAACCTCAGTAACCGGTGAGAGCACTAAATCACAACTCACTCACAGTCACATTTAACAATATACTCGTACATAATGCGTTTATACAAGCTGTAAGGTCTTCTGTTAACATGAATATATTTGCGGATATTATGAAGGAAAAATAGGTGTAGGTTTGGTGACGAATGCAAATTTCGTGCTGAACGGTTGCGGTAAGGTCTTCTGTTAACAGTTGCTCGTGTTGCTGATTCAACCGACGTTTTACAACCATGGGCTCTGACAAACCTGCAATCAGCAGGCAGTATGTACTCGTGAATTTCAACTTGCACTGTGGAATAAATCATTGCCAAGGAATTTTCATCTATTCCTATCACCTACACAAATATTAATCGTTTACAAAGCAAAACCCTGTTCGGCTCCTTCCCGATATCTCCTCCCTCACGAAGGCATTTCATTTCCTCCGGATCATCAGTCACTGCCACCCACCTCATCGCCTCCTCCCAAAAAAAGAAAAGAAATTTTCTTTCAAGGAACAAATGGATCAGGTGCACGAACAATTAAGCTCCCGGCAGACGGAATGAGAAACGAATGCGAACACTGGAAAAATTAACAAACTCATCTCGTACGAAATTCCATTTATCTTGATCTCTCTCCCGCTCTTTACATTACAACATTCTTCTATCCTTTCCTCCTCCGTATTTTAACCCATTTTAACCCTACAGGTGATGCTTTAAAAAATTGAGGAATAAAAAAGAGAAAATAAAAAGAAAAGATAAAAATAGCTCGCAGAAACCCAATTGAGTTTTGTTGAATAATGTATGAAGAAGCCTTTAAATTCATAGCGAAAAAAAGGAGGTTCATCAGCAGCTCATCCAGCTGAAATTGTCTAACTGAATTTACTTTCGGTACTTTGAGAGACGGTTGACGTTTTGAGTTAAGGTTTTCAGGTTGACGCTGGTTGAAATTTGTACGTCGTTATGAAATGCCATTTATTTATTAGCAGTATATTCGTGTGTCTCATATAGATATATTAATATAGTAAAATAAGGGTTTGGTTAGGGATGGACAAGCACTGCGAGCAGTATGAGAATTTTCGTTTACCTAATGCCACATGAAATAACGTCTGCCAAGTTGGGTGTGGCACATTGCTTCCTCGCATCCTTAACATGAATATAGTATTTTACAATCTAATTCAACCTTATTTTGATTGAATTCACCAATTTTTCAGTTGAATTAAACGTTTTTCCAATTAAATGATCTTTTTTTCCAAATGAATTCATCTTTTTTTTCCAATTTATTTAAACCTTTTTCCTATCGAATTCAACTTTTTTCCAATTAAATTAAACCTTTATAGTCTGAAAAATGTGTACGTACCTAACATTAGAAAAGTTGATGAAGAGAGGGAAGCTACTTACGGAGTGGGTAGGTAGTAGAAACCCTGGCACACACACAGCCCACTAATTCTACCTATAACCACCTGACTGGCTCTCCCAAATACCCACTCTTTAGAGTGGAGGCACTCTGAAATAGATGGACAAGGTTCCCCATTTTGCTACTAGGGTGGGTTGGAGTTGTCTCCTCTCTTGTTCCCATGCCAGAGAAGTGACACTTTTACAGATGGATCAAGTGTCATACTCTTGAGTGGGGCATAAATACAGCATTTATGGATAAAAATCTAAAGAAAAAAGGTTGAATTCATTCGGAAAAAGGGTGAATTAGATTGGAAATTACTGTATTTAGAATAATTTTTTTGCCATACAATTAATAGTTAACTTTAAAAGCTCAAATTTCAAAACAGTTTAACATTATACAATACAATAATTTACGAAAATTCGCTCATACGATACGATCATGCTGCATGAATTTTTTAGACTAAAATCTATAGGTTTAATTTAATTGGAAAGAAGTTGAATTCAATTAGAAAAAGGTTTAATTGAATTGAGAAAAATGATGAATTCATTTGGCAAAAAGGTGAATTTAAATGGAAAAAGGTTTAATTCAATTGGAAATAGGTGAATTCAAATGAAAAAGGGTGAATTCAATTGAAAAAACGTTTAATTATATTGGAAAATACTATATATATACACTGCTGTGTAAATTAATGTATCATTGTCGAAAAAACTCAGTTTCGGATTCGTGGTGGCCGGCTCGTAAAATACCTGTCCAATTGCCGCTGTTAACTTTGCCAATCTATACCTAACTATACTATTTTATAAGAATGAAACTCTGTGCGTCTGTCTGTGAGTCTGTCTGTCTATGTCGCTTTCACAGACGAAGGGATCCGAACGGTTTTTTTTAAACTGTAGGCTATGTTTTATCCGTTTCCCTTCATTCTTTCGACCATAAAATTCTGTTTTTCACCTAAATTTTGACGTTTGTTGGGCGACTTCCCCGCTTACCCTACCCCTCTAAACAGCCGTCGAAAATTCCGGGAAAATACCGGTTAGGTAGGTTTTTGTACGAGGAACACAACGGCACGATCGGATCGCGAAAAAAGTATCGGGAAACGCGTCAATAATATGAAAGAGTACGGACCCGTCTCAGTAAAATATACCCCATAAAGAGACGTTTTTCGGGACAGTGTTTGCGGGCGAAATACAGTTTTGATTCCGCCGAATCTGAATCCGAAATCGGATATCGAAAAAAGTGACAGAAAGTTGGACAAAATGCGAGGGGAAGGGAGGCGAAGCGATTAAAATGAAAAGTTAATTGTACCGTCCAGGAACGTGCGACGCAGGCTCTTTTTACCTGAAGGGGTTCCGATGACGAAATGTCCCAACATTGCTGTACTCCGGGGGGGGGGGGGGGGGGGGTCCCATTTGTCCTACGCACATAAAATGCCTACCTTTAGAAAAACAGAACTGGAAAAAAAAATCCGTACAAGTTTATTAAAACTAATAAAGTTTTCGTGATTCCACGTAGTTTTATAACATTTAATTTGTTTGTAAGTAATTTCCAACCGACAAAAACGTCTACCAAGTTGGGTGGGCAGTATAACTTCCTCACATATTTTAACATGGACTCATAGAATAAGTTGAAGAATTGAAATGTCGTTAAAACTAAACTTTTCGTGGTCCCACATAGAAAACGTAGCAAGTTATCACACAGCAATAAATAATGGCCTCTCTTTATTAAATCTAGCCGCTCCGGCTCGCTACGCTCGCCTCCACGTCCAGCCGGGGGGCAAGCCCCCCGGACCCCCCATTCAATTGCTCGCTTCGCTCGCAAAGTGTGGCATGTAGGAAATATTGCTCGCTTCGCTCGCAAAGTGTGGCATGTAGGGAATGTTGCTCGCTTCGCTCGCAAACGATAGATCCCTAAGGGTAGGTTTAACTTCTGTAAGGGATGCTGCTCGCTTCGCTCGCTTGAGGAAGTTATACTGCCCACCCAACTTGGCAGACGTTTTTTTCTGTTGGAAATTCTTACAAACAAATTAAATCTTATGAAACTACGTGGAACCACAAAAAGTTTATTCGGGGATGTTGCTCGCTTCGCTCGCAAGGTATTGCTGTATATTTGTAGGAAAAAATCCGAATTTATTCTGTTGACATGGCTCTCGCTTCGCTCGCAAAGTGTGGCATGTAGGGCATGTTGCTCGCTTTGCTCGCAAACGGTAGATCCCTAAGGGTAGGTTTAACGTGTGTAGGGGATGTTGCTCGCTTCGCTCGCAAACGGTAGATCTCTAAGGGTAGGTTTAACTTCTGTAGGGGATGCTGCTCGCTTCGCTCGCTTGAGGGAGTTATACTGCCCACCCAACTTGGCAGACGTTTTTTTCTGTTGGAAATTCTTACAAACAAATTAAATCTTATAAAACTACGTGGAACCACAAAAAGATTATTCGGGGATGTTGCTCGCTTCGCTCGCAAGGTATACATGTATATAGGTAGGAAAAAACCCGTATTTATTCTTTTGAAATAGGCCTGCAGGTAACATTGTGAAATACCTGACAAACCCCTTGACGTCTTCGTAGAGCCTTCTCGCGAACACGGCAAAATTAATTTCTGATGTTAAACGCTTCTTCTCGCTTCCGCTCGCGATTTGACCGACCGACGTCGCTTCGCTCGCAACGTGTGGCGTGTAGGGAATATTGCTCGCTTCGCTCGCAAAGTCTGGCGTGTAGGATATGTTGCTCGCTTCGCTCGCAAAGTCTGGCATGTAGAAAATGTTGCTCGCTTCGCTCGCAAAGTATGGCATTTAGGGGATGTTGCTCGGTTTGCTCGTAAACGGTAGGTCTCTATGGGTAGGTTTAACTTCTGTAGGGGATGCTGCTCGCTTCGCTCACTTGAGGAAGTTATACTGCCCCCGGACCCCCCATTAAATTGCTCACTTCGCTCGCAAAATGTGGCATGTAGGGAATTTTACTCGCTTTGCTCGCAAACGGTAGATCCCTAAGGGTAGGTTTAACTTCTGTAGGGGATGCTGCTCACTACGCTCGCTTGAGGAAGTTATACTGCCCACCCAACTTGGCAGACGTTTTTTTCTGTTGGGGAATTCTTACTAACAAATTAAATCTTATAAAACTACGCGGAACCACGAAAAGTTTATTAGGGGATGTTGCTCGCTTCGCTCGCAAGGTATACCTGTATATGTATAGGACAAAGTCCGTATTTATTCTGTAGGGGATGCTGCTCGCTTCGCTCGCTTGAAAAAGTTATACTGCCCACCCAACTTGGCAGACGTTTTTTTCTGTTGGAAATTCTTACAAACAAATTAATTCTTATAAAACTACGTGGAACCACGAAAAGTTTATTAGGGAATGTTGTACTGCCCACCCAACTTGGCAGACGTTTTTTTCAGTTGGGAATTCTTACAAACAAATTAAATCTTAGAAACTACGAGGAACCACGAAAAGTTTATTCGGGGATGTTGCTCGCTTCGCTCCAAGGTATACCTGTATATGTGTAGGACAAAGTCCGTATTTATTATTTGAAATGGCTCTCGCTTCGCTCGCAAGGTATTGCGTAGAAGTGCAAATGGGAACCCCCCTGTGAGGGTCCCTTCAGGTAAGCAACGTTGTGTAACGGTGGCCCGTGGTCGATTAATTTCTGATGTTAAACGCTTCCCTCGCAATTCCCCTCCCAATTTGACCTACTTTCCGTCACTTTTTTCGATATCCGACTTCGGATTCAGATTCGGCGGGATCAAAGCTGTATTTCGCCCGCGAAAACCGTTCCGAAAAACGTACCTTTATGGGGTATATTTTAATCGGAAAAAACCAAGTTTTTCGGCGGACTTTTCGAGAAAACGGGTCCGTACTCTCGCATTTTTTTAACGCATTTCCCGATACTTTTTTCGCGATCCGATCGCGCCGTCGTCTTCCTCGTAGGAAAACCTACGAAACCCGTATTTTTCTGGAATTGTCAACGGCCGTTTAGAGGGGTAGGGGAAGCGGGGAAGTGGAAAAAGCGCACATTAATTATTACTTCGACCCCCCTCCCGCCCTACGGCCCATGGTTCGGGTGGGATTAGAAAATTTTAAATTCGCTTATACACCCTATCGGAAAATCCCAAAAAGATCCCCCCACTCGTAGATCCGGCCCACTCAGCCGTTTGGCCGTGCATAGACACGACAGACAGAGCGACAGACAGACGGAGTTTCATTCTTATTAATAACTAGCCACTCCGGCTCGCTACGCTCGCCTCCACGTCCAGCCGGGGGGCAAGCCCCCCGGACCCCCCATTAAGTTGCTCTCTTCGCTCGCAACGTGTGGCGTGTAGGGAATATTGCTCGCTTCGCTCGCAAAGTCTGGCATGTAGGATATGTTGCTCGCTTCGCTCGCAAAGTCTGGCATGTAGAAAATGTTGCTCGCTCCGCTCGCAAAGTATGGCATTTAGGGGATGTTGCTCGGTTCGCTCGCAAACGGTAGATCTCTATGGGTAGGTTTAACTTCTGTAGGGGATGCTGCTCGCTTCGCTCACTTGAGGAAGTTATACTGCCCCCGGACCCCCCATTAAATAACGGCGAAATTAAGTAACGGCGGCCCGTGGTCGATTAATTTCTGATGTTAAACGCTTCCCTCGAAATTCCCCTCGCAATTTGACCGACCGCCCGTCACTTTTTTCGATATCCGATTTCGGATTCAGATTCGGCGGACCCAAAGCTGTATTTCGCCCGCGAAAACCGTTCCGAAAAACGTACCTTTATGGGGTATATTTTAATCGGAAAAAACCAAGTTTTTCGGCGGACTTTTCGAGAAAACGGGTCCGTACTCTCGCATTTTTTTAACGCATTTCCCGATACTTTTTTCGCGATCCGATCGCGCCGTCGTCTTCCTCGTAGGAAAACCTACGAAACCCGTATTTTTTCCGGAATTGTCAACGGCCGTTTAGAGGGGTAGGGGAAGCGGGGAAGTCCAAAAAGCGCACATTAATTCTTACTTCGACCCCCCTCCCGCCCTACGGCCCATGGTTCGGGTGGGATTAGAAAATTTTAAATTCGCTTATACACCCTATCGGAAAATCCCAAAAAGATCCCCCCACTCGTAGACTCCCCCCACTCAGCCGTTTGGCCGTGCATAGACACGACAGAGCGACAGACAGACGGAGTTTCATTCTTATTAATAGTATAGATAGAGATAGAGATAGAGATAATAAACTTTTCGTGGTTCCACATAGTTTTATAAGATGTAATTTATTAGTAAGTAATTTCCAACAGAAAAAAAGTATACCAAGTTGGGTGGGCAGTATAACTTCCTGACATATTGTGACATGGGCTGTGGGTCTCGATGGTATCCCACTATATCCCATCGCATCTATACATCTCATACCGAGCGAGCGAAGCGAGAAACATTCCCTACCCACGTCGGGTTTCAATGAGGTTGTTCCTACACATATGCAGCCATACCGAGCCAGCGAAGCGAGCAACATCCCTTACAGACGTTAAACCTACCCTTAGTGTTCTACCGTTTCCAATCATTCTACAAGTCCAACTCGACAGTAAAAGACCATCGCATCTATACATCCACACCTTGCGAGCAACATTCCCTACACACGTCGGATTTCAACGAGGTTTTTCCTACACATATACATCCATACCGAGCGATCGAAGCGAGCAACATCCCCTTCACACGTTATACCTACACTTGGTGATCTACCGTTTGCGAGCGAAGCGAGCCAGAGCGTCTAGTCCTATCTACATGCAAAATACGAAGACAACCATATGATTACACCCCCGAGATACAAAATAAAGTTCTCACTGAATTCAATTTAATATAGCCACAGCGTTCAGTACATTGAAAAATACCCTGTATTAAAAAAGCCCAACAGTTTAAATCCTGGACAAAGTCTTTTTTCTTTTATGTCTCACAATTATTATCTCCTGATGTAATTTGAAACTTCCCAAAGTCTCAGGCAAAGTCACGAAGACAATTTTCCGCGTCAGGGGACGAACATCTTTTCTTATTTAATGAGAAGGGTGACAAGCAAAACGAAAACAGAGTGTTTCAAAGAACTGGGTAATAACGTTTAGAACAATGAGATGCTTCATTACCTTTCATTACAATAAACAGGATGCTTGATAAAATCCTGCTCTAGTTCCTTATTGTGATGGAATTGTAATGGTGTGGAATTGTAATGGAATGGAGGGATCGATTCTATAACTAATTTCCGACAAAAAGTTCCACCTTGCAATATTTTTTAAACCCTTAATTTTTGGATTTTTTTACTTTTTTTTCGTGTTTTTGACCTTACATTACTATAATGGCCATATCTTCCCTAACTTACAATGTAAACTTGAATCTGGATATACCTGTCGTTGGAAGGAGCGTTAAATGTCCCATCTCCCTAAGGTATTGGGATTCTTTTTACGGTAGGTCAAATAGACTAAACACTAGAATTTTTTTTTTTTTTTTTTTTTTTAATCGTATTATTATTGTTATTTTTTTCAATAATGAACCTTTGTAATCGAACAAGAAAAAAATTATTTAAACCCCCCTCAAAATTTGTTGGTTTACGTTTCAAGATGCGTAGAATCCAAAAATCGAAAGAAAAAAAATCCTTCCGTAAGTACGCCGTCCAAAGCTTTTCTCAAAACCTTTAAGAAATTTGGCTTAAAATTCATTTACCGGCCGGGGATGTGCCAGTAACATCGTCATCGCGTTCGATGAACACTTAAGGGTAGAACCTAAGGGCTGAAATATTCAAAAATCGAGATCTTGAAATCTTTCTCCCTTGAGCCTCCCTCTCAAATTTCAGCTTCCTGCGTTGAATAGAAGACAAAATGGCTTTGGTGCTCACTCAGCTGATCAATGACCTCTCAGTCGTCTTCAGCATTCTCGCTTGAGCCTACCTTTCAAATTTCAGCTTCCTGCGTTCAATAGGAGACAAAATGGCTTTGGAGCAGATTCAGCTGATCTTGCGTCAAAATCGGACGTCGGGAAGTGACATTTAAAACGATTTTAAGAGGAGGTACCTACGTAGATACATCAACGGACAAAGTGAACACAATAGCTGATTTTTCCTTTTTTTAAAGAAAATGCGCTAAAAATGGTGAGTCAAGCCAAAGGACTTTTCACTATTGCACGTCTCTAATAAATTAAACTCCATCGTATTACAAAATTTGGATAGTGAAAACACAAAAACTATACAAATCAAATTAATAGTTAACCTCCCAACCAGAAAAACAATAGCAACTGGGGGAGCATTGGAGTCCACAGGGAACATAGCCTAATATGAATTCGAAAAGAAAACACACAAAAGCCTTCTTAGTTTTCGCTCGCCTCACGCGAGCTTTTAAGAAGCGAAGGTTATAGACGTTCCTTCGACTGTCAGGGCGTAACAGCAACGTATTGCAGGCCTGAGATGTAGGACGCATCGAGATTCGTCGCAGCGTTACCTTGGTGCGCTACGTTTCCTGCCATGGAATTCCAGATGAGTTTGCAGATTTGTTGTCGGTTTCGTGCCTCTAAAACTCTCTAATATTACTCAGTACGTGAGCTCAGCTCTATATTTTTTGACATGGATATGTCTTTGCTCTGGGGGGTCAACCAAAATTTTCGTCACGCAAAAGTTGATGTTACGATTTTCCAAACTAATGATTTTCACGTACAACCCAGCCGTTGCTAGGGGAATGGAACTTCCGCAGTTTTCATCGCACAGAAATAGTTCGCCACTCGTTGGAAAGAGCTTGATTTATTTGATAAATGTTCACATGTTAAGCTACCAATTTCCCCCTCCTTACGTACTTGGCTACATTCCTAAACCAAGTTGATATGACTATAAACAATAATTTTCGTTTGGCGGAAACTAAATAGCGTCTGTATTGGAGAAATAACTTTAACAGTATTATTTATAGTATGCTTTTTGTGCCACCAAGAATAATAAAATAAATTCTTTATCCTACATTTCGTCGCCTACAGTCCAAAGTTAAAGGATTTGTTTACAACTCTCGAGGACAACCGTTATGAAATCCCCAATCGAAGACATATCCATGTAACATGGTATCTGCTTGTAAAGCACATAGTGGAACCCGTTTACGAGTTTTCCCTGAAATCCTCCTCATGTTCTTTAAACTATTTATCAGTTAACACAACCAAACTCCATTCTTGACAACTGGACTCTATTGCAGGTTGGTCCGAGAGGTGATGGGCGTCAACGTGAACATGCGCGTCGGGATCCACACAGGCCGCGTGCACTGTGGCGTCCTCGGCCTTAGGAAATGGCAGTTTGACGTCTGGTCGAATGACGTCACACTCGCCAACTACATGGAGTCCGGAGGTGTACCTGGGTATGTGAACGCATCCTCTATGAATAATTCTTACATTGTTTTTATATATTCCTGTAACACAATTATACAATACAGGGTGTCACGGAAAGCTTACACCCCCCTTCATTTCTCCTGAATTCAGCGTAAAGAAATTGGGACCAACGCCATTCTTCATAATTATTTACGGAAATCTCGAGAAAAATACTATCGAGCGTGCCACTTGCGCCAAAAGTGGTGCAAATGACTTTTCTTTTTTTTTAAATATATAATGAGAACCCCCTTTAAACTGCAGATTTGGATTCTACGCAAAATGTAATGAATTTACGACCCCTCAATCGATAGTGTACAATGGGAGTCCAGTGAAGACTACGCCCTCATATTAATACCTTGGCTGTACCCCTACTACCAGGCTTCCATTCAGTCAGCACTTCATAGAAAGGGCAGAAGCAGCAAAATTGGACATCAACTGCATATGTATAGGTATTTTTTGTCAGCCAGCCACCCCACCAGTTGCCAAGTACCAGATATTCAATGCTGTGGCCAGAGCGGTCATGTGTTACGGGGCTCAGGTCACTTTCCGTAATCTCACTGGGTCTCTCCCGTCTAATACCATAGAGCTGGCCCAGAGTTACTTCATTAAAAAGATTTGTGGCCTCCCAAGGAACCCGCCGAACTACTTTGTGTATTTGGAGTCCTCATAGCAGTAAATTTTTGCACGCACTCTTTCCCTCACTTGTCAGTATGTGGTTAAAGCTCTGGGGATGCCACACAGCCTTTACCCTGATATGGGCGCCTGTGCCATTGTTGGCAGGGAGGTTGATGCGGTTCCGAGTGATAAAGGACCTAGCTGAGTGTCATGTGCACATTCCATGGAATCTAGAGATGCTGGGTGAGTGGCCGGAACAGCTTAAGGCACTAGTGGAGGCGATTCGGCGTAACTGGGCCGAGAATATGTGGATGGCAGCTCAGCAATCAAGAAATCCTCTGTACTCATTGCTGGATGTGAGCATAAGACCTGTGGGTGCGACGCTGGACTTTAAAAATCCGGGGTGGTTTGCTTTGGCTTAACGATGTGACATATGTGAGGTCGGACAGCCCTAGTTTGGGTGTGCTAAATGTGTAGCATAAACATATTTGAAGACATTGTTTCGGGTATGTCCTGCCTTGAAGGAGTTCCAAGCTCACTATCTGCGGGTCACTGTTCTCGGTTCAGTCTCTATGGTCACTTCCCTAAACAACCGAGAGCAATGGTTAAGGTGACCGAATATGCACACCACGGTTGACAATACCGGTCGTGTCTCTCATCAGAATTCAACTGGTGATACAAATTTGAAAACTGTTTTGGCACATGGGTATATTTTAATGATTATACTAATAAGTACTCTATCTACCCCCTGATCAACTCCCTCAACTCAAGTGATGGCTCTAGACACTCCCCGGCAGACGGAAATCAAGTCCATTGCCTATCACTTTCTTTCTCCCTGTATGAGTACCGAATCCAATGACAAACCAATTATTACAAAGTTAAGTTATTTTGAAAATTATCCTTTTTATTTTCTATGGAAAACTACGTATGTATTCATAAATATTTTAGCGAATTTTCGTAAAAACTGAAACTATTGCAATGGCTCCAAAAATTTTAAAATCAAAATTTTCGAAAATTTTCTTCATTGAAATATTTCCATTTTGAAATATTCTGAAACGAACCCTTAGTTTAACGCTTTTGCATCTTACCTTAACATGTACTCTATTCTATTTTATTCTATTCTACTATAATTTCTGTAGGAGAGTCCACATCACGGAAGACACACTGAGATACCTGAACGGAGACTACAAAGTGGAGCCGGGGAGCGGGGGCGAGCGGAACGCCTACCTCAGGGACCACAACATCCAAACCTACCTGATCATCCCTCCAGAAACCTCGAGGCAGGTAAACAAATGTATACAATCTATAAACATCAGGTTCACGAACGTACTGTACATCAAGGATCAACTGGAATGTTTTGAACTCAACAAAGTTCACTGATCTGAGCTAAATCATTTCTTGTTCGCCCTAGAAACTTGAAAATTTATAAGGAGACTCTCTGAGGTAATGATGGACGATTGAAATTGAGGGCACTTTACTGATCAGCTGAGTGAGTTGAGTTGTCTCCTTTTCACCCTAGTAGGTTGAAATTTTATAGGGAGATTAGGGAGTTTTTGTAGTTTTCCATCTGATTCGTTCTGCTGAGTTGTTGTACGAATAGAGGTTTTTGTGGCGCAAGCAAACCAGAAGCTAACCACTTAGACGTACTGTACGAATAGGGAATCGTTGTACGATTGAATGAAACGATTCAAAAGTCACACTAACGTGACTACACTACTCCAAATCTTCATAATTGATCCCGAGTCATAGATTACCTAACGTGTAATATATTCTTTTTCTTTCATAATGGAAGAAGCACCTATTAAATTATCTACAACTTTATCTACATATGTGGTTTAATTTTTCACTAGAAATAGATGTGGTGGAAGAAGGAAGGGAACTTGGAAGGGGAACATGAAAATTCGCCTTGGGTTTGGAGAAGCTCTTTCGGAAACTTCATCATGATCAACGATCAAGGTGTAGCTATATTATGAATATGTACCTACCTGTACCTATTACCTACATACGTACGATATTTTACAATTTTTTCCCTTGGACAATTACATTTTATTATTGAAAATAACGAACCATTTTTGAAAATGTGGATAGCTGCTAATTATCGATAAATGGCGAAGACAGCAGATTCTGTCCATTTCATAAAAATCGATCTGTCAGTATCAGAGCTTCGTCTATAACAACCAATTTCAGGTTTTTTATGTTTTTTGTGGTGTAATGGTTACCTATTTCAACAAAATTAGTAGGATGCCATCCCGATACTTGTACTCGAATGCCCTTGAACAAAATCGGACTGCTTTAGAATCAATTGTAAGGTAGGTATTTTTTGAAAACCACGAATATTACAATGTCCATGTCATGCCACCTTGAAACAGGAACAACAACAAATTGATTATAGCGATATAGGTTATCGTCATGGAAGGCTACATGCCTATTCGGAGCTGTATTCGGCTTCCCTTGAGCTCCGAATGTGATTTTTCTATACGTACAACAAATGGACCGCAAACCGTTAGTATTTTCAGTGCATGCACAATGCTCCATTTATATTCGTAGTTCCTTCCACTTGATTACGACTCAGCTTGTACCTACCTAATTAATTTTTCCAGCAAGGTCCTCCGTTCGAATTCACTGTAACCCAGCAGACTCTTAATGCCTCTATATCTAATTTCATTATCGCAGGTTTAATAGGAAAGAAAATAGCCTCGGATCTCACTCAGCTGATCAGAGTGGAAGATTTTACCTTAACCTTCAACCATCTTAGGAACTTGGGAGAAACAAAAGGTGGCTTCGCACCTTGCTATTTTCACCCAGCAGTCCCAAATATATGAAAAAGTGCTAATTTCAGGAATTGTTTCAGAATGCGTCAAAACGGATTTCAATGAAGAAACTTTTCACAAATTTTTATTTTAAAAATTTCCGAGCCTTTGCAATAGCTTCACTTTCTACGAAAATTCGCTAAAATCCTATCTGTCCTCCCACATTCGGTCGGGCACCCAAATTAAAACAAGAGAATATATTCTCAAGGTACAAGGTAACGAGAAAAGCGAGAAGACAAAACGCCAGAGAAAGACAAAAACAAGGGATAACTCGTTTTTTCGTATTTCGTTGCTCCAGAGAAAAACGGGTGGAAGGAAATATTTTGGATATCGTGGCATCCTTTCTCTTGGCCTTAGAAATCAAACCTTTTGTGGAAGGGAGGCTAAACTTTTCCGAACAAGTACGCCCAATTATGGCGAATTCCTCTAACGAGAACTGCTCCGATGCTTTTGACGAGTTGAGGGAATGAAATTTTCCTCAAAAACCCACTTTCCACCGTTCTTTCGGTTGATTTGGCATTGAGAGGAAGATGTTGAGCGAAAGGAGAAGTACTTTTTACCTGTCAAAAGGGTTTAATTATAGGTTTTCGGTCGGGTACGATATTTACCGGTGGATGCTTGACATTTTAATTAATTTTAGTCGTCTGTTGAAATTGATTGATAGAAATTTCATGGTCACTTATTTGGGAATCCTGAAGGTGGTGTAACAGTTATATAGTTTAAATTTAAATTCGTTTGGAGGTACTGTTGAATGGTTCAAACCTGTCTCACATGAAGAGACCAATAGCTCTCGCAAATTCCAGTTACGTGAATAATATCAGGTTACTACAGATTTATAATTATAGCTATCAGCGATGTGTAAAAGGTAAAAGGTACCCCGAAATTGTTTTTCAATGACAAATTTTGCTCTCTCTCTCTCTCTCTCTCTCTCTCTCTCTCTCTCTCTCTCTCTCTCTCTCTCTCTCTCTCTCTGTGTGTGTGTGTGTGTGTGTGTGTGTGTGTGTGTGTGTGTGTGTGTGCTCTTTGTCATCCTGCGGTTGGGCTGATGGGAGAGACTATAATCACATGCCAAGTGACCGGGGCAAGAAGCCGGATATCGTTGCCGTCAAGCCCGATGGGTCTGCCATAGTCCTGGATGTCCATGTTGTCAGTGGCAGCGTACATAGACATGGAGCAGACCTGGCGGGCTAAAATAAATAAATACGACAGAAATGACCTGCGGCAAGCAATTTCCGAGCTAAAAGGAGTGGCGACCAATAACATCAAGGTCATGGCTGCGACCCTGTCATGGCGTGGGGTGTGGTGCGGGAAAAGCGCCTCGGAGTTACTTGAGTTGGGCATCTCAGCAGGAGTGCTCCGTGGTATCACCACCCGCGTCCTGAGGGGTTCTTACTTGAACTGGTGGTCATTTTATCGGGGCACTTCCTTTCATCCCATTTTTCCTCCTCATCCTGCAACTTCCCTTATCCCTAGAACCGCCGTCGGCTAAACCTGGGCGTCCTCCCCACTTTTTTATTTTATTTGTTTATTATTCAAGTTAATGGTATGTCCCCTCCGCCTTTGAGGGGAGTTTGTAATTAAAGAAAAAAAAATGTGTGTGTGTGTGTGTGTGTGTGTGTGTGTGTGTTGTGTGCGTGCGTGTATGAGTGTTTGCGGCAAAATGTTATAATTCAGGCATTGGAAGAAGTGCTTGGGCATTTCATATAATGCCAAGCCATTTTAAGCGATTCGTAAAACTCTTTCTAGATTTCAAGCTGAACTGAGGCGATGTTCATAACTTTTTGGCATTGTTTAGAATATCAGGAAAAGTATTGAAAAACCGAAATATCAAGAGAACATGTGTCATTTCAACAAAACATTTCTTTCATGTCACGTAGTTAGTTCGATTTCAATTTATTTTGCTACCTCTCTACCAAAGGTAGGGTAGCTTTGTGTTCGTGAAAGAAGTCGAAAAAATTGTTGTTCTCCAAAATCAAAATTTCCACTTGTTTTTTGCGTTTAAGAGGTTGCTGACCGATTTCGGTTCCGTATCTGTCTGATGCCTGTCTGTGGTAATTCCTTGTCACGCCCAAAACTAGGTATACCAAGTTTCAGCCCGATTCCTATCAAATGTTTTGGGATTGTGCGGGTTAGTTCCTATACAGGTCCCTATAATTTTCAATGCCGTCGGATCCACAGTAACCTGTGCGCATGCCCAAACGTTAATTTCCCATCATCTGATGGTCTGATTTCGTTAAAACTTTATTAGTAGTTGGGTATGTGATCTAGAAAAATGTCCTATAATTAACATCGTTATTGGGGAGTAATAGCCGAAACTAAAGCTGAAAATTCCCCATTTAACCTCATTATTTGCGAATTTATTAGAATGATTCAGGACTAACACTTTTGATGTAGTGAGCGTGAATAAAATAATGTAGGTAGGTCCCGACTTGAACACTTACTCTACTGAGTCACAACCATATGCTCTAAAGAAATGTTCAACCCGTTTTAGAATCTAACTTTTTTGGTTCAAATGGTACCAAACTTTTTTTGGAAACTAAATTTCTCTTTAAAAAAAAAGAAGTAATTTCAACACAACGGGCTTTTACATTCAAATAACAGGAAATATTTGTTTGATGGATTGTAGATTTGATATCTTCAGTGCTTGCAGAACAATAAAAATATTCTAAATTATCTTGAAGTTAGTACACAGTTGTTTGTCCGCGAGAAGAAGAGGGGATTGTTTTATTATTCTCTACAAATGTAAGGTCACAATATAAAATTACATGATGCTGAAAAAAGGAACATAAGTTAAAATGTAGTTTAAGGCCCGGTGCACACGAGCGTCAAAATGACGCTGGGCGCCGCGTCATTTTCAATCGGATAACTAGAGATACACAGCGGAGCATGGTGCGGTGCACACGGGACGCCGATACCTATCTGCAGCTGGCGTTGACGCGGATAGGTATCAAAGTTGACGCAGGTTTCTGTGGGACGCGCGTTGCGGGCGATAGGTATCTTGCCGCCCGATACCCCTAGCAGTACTCAACAGTCAATCGTCCGGTGCACACGTGCAGCTGCGTCACTTAGCGTCATCCGTGTTTTTGAAGATTTCGGCCCACGATGGATGACAATGTTGATGTCGAATTACTCATCGACGCTGTAAAAAACCACCGAGAAATTTGGGACGTCAGTCACCAGTGTTTTAAAGACCGCAACAAAAAACAGGCTGCCTGGGAATCAATTTGCGAAGCTATTTTGCGAAGACTTCGGGAGAAAAATAGAAAATTATAAAAACGCATGGAGTAAGTAATATATCTCATGTTTTTATTGAAATTGGAGGCTATTGGCCGTAGTACATAAATATATTGAAAAAGACAATTGTAACATCTAGACTATTTTTTTTACCATGGTTTTTTTTGGCCTATTCGTCATTGCCATTGGTTAATTAATAATTAATTAGTACCTACCGATTATTACTACCTACCTCTTTTTCAAGTATGACGTTGTCGAACTTATGACAATAAATTTGTATGAATAAAAATAAGATAAAACGTGCTGATATTAATATGTAAAACTCCAGTTTTATAAAAAAACATCTGTGCTCGCGGCATCACCAAGGACGCGTGGAAACATTCCAATAATTCGTTCCTCAATTAATATTAATTTGTGTTTCAAGAATTTACTTCGCTGAAAGGAAGCTTGTTCGTTTCGATTCGTTTTCAGGTATTCAATCAAAAACTCTCATCTAATTGACGTTATTCATAATATTATCATGATTATTAATTAATAAACGTTTTCAGAACGCATCGCACCTGCTTTCTTTAACTTCCACGCTTATAAATAGAAAATCTTTTACATACCTCAACGTTACTGCCAGCATCTCCAAAGGTGGGATAGGAGATCTCATGTTGGTTTCTCTCCCTTGTACTGCAGCGCTGATCCGACCGGCCAATTCGTCAAAGGATCGGATTGACATCCGGAAATAATTGAAAAATTTCTCTTCATCTTCTCTGAGATCTATCAAGCATGAATTGAATGCACCTTTCAAATACCGCTCACTGTTGAACGGATGGACCCAATACTTTCGAATTCTGCCCTCTTCTTTTACGTACTTGTGTACTAAATAAGCAAAAATCACTTTCTTTTTAAATAACTGGGCGCGGGTTGAGAGATCCATCCTCGTTGGTGGCGAGCGAGTGACTGACACGTCATGACGCGGCGTCCTGCGTCCTTTTGCCGCTCGTGTGCATTGAAACTCAGATAGGACGCAGATAGCGATTCCAAGAAATGACGCGGCATCCAGCGTCATTTTGCCGCTCGTGTGCACCGGGGCTAACCCTTAGCCCCGGTGCACACGAGCGTCAAAATGACGCGTGACGCCGCGTCATTTTCAATCGGATAACTAGAGATACACAGCGGAGCATGGTGCGGTGCACACGGGACGCCGATACCTGCGTTGACGCGGATAGGTATCGAAGTTGACGCAGGTTTCTGTGGGACGCGCGTCACGGGCGATAGGTATCTTGCCGCCCGATACCCCTAGCAGTACTCAACAGTCAATCGTCCGGTGCACACGTGCAGCTGCGTCACTTAGCGTCATCCGTGTTTTTGAAGATTTCGGCCCACGATGGATGACAATGTTGATGTCGAATTACTCATCGACGCTGTATAAAACCGCCGAGAAATTTGGGACGTCAGTCACCAGTGTTTTAAAGACCCCAACAAAAAAAAAAAAAAATCGGTGTGCGTCGGACCACACGGTGGAAGTTATACTTCTGTGGCCATAATTTATAATTAATAAATAAATTATGAATAATAATTTATAAATTATAAATTTATAATTTATAATAATTATAAATTTATAAATTTATAATAATTTATAATAAATTTATAATTATAATATTTATAAATTTATAATAATAATCTATAAATTTATTATAATTTATTAATTATAATTTATATATTATGAATCGATAGTTCTTAAAAATTTGTTCTTAAAAATTTGTTCTTAAAAATTTGTTCTTAAAAATTATAAATTTATAATTTATAATAATTATAAATTTATAAATTTATAATAATTTATAATAAATTTATAATTATAATATTTATAAATTTATAATAATAATCTATAAATTTATTATAATTTATTAATTTTAATTATAATTTATATATTATGAATCGATAGTTCTTAAAAATTTGTTCTTACTTTTCTTACTTTTCTTACTTTTCAGCGTGACGCGGTTTCTCGACCAACATCCCATCCCAAAGGGTCTAACTCCTCCTCCTCCTCCTCCCTCCCTCCTCCTCCTCCGCCTCCCTCCTCCTCCTCCTCCCTCCTCCTCCTCCTCCTCCTCCTCCTCCCTCCTCCTCCTCCCTCCTCCTCCTCCTCCTCCTCGATTAATCGATAGTTCTTAAAAATTTGTTCTTACTTTTCTTACTTTTCTTACTTTTCAGCGTGACGCGGTTTCTCGACCAACATCCCATCTCAAAGGGTCTAACTCCGATAGTTCTTAAAAATTTGTTCTTAAATCCGATAGTTCTTAAAATTCAGCGTGACGCGGTTTCTCGACCAACATCCCATCCCAAAGTGTCTAACGGGCGCAAAGAAGTATAACTTCAAAAGTCCAGTCATGCAGCATGACCCCATGAGCGAATTTTTGAAGATGTTTCATGCAAATATTACCGATTTTTACAACTAGCGAACGGCATTATTTCGATTTTTGACTGATTTTTCAACTTTGAAATTTTTGGAAACTTGATACATATTCTTATAGGAAATTTTACGCTGATTCCGAATATACCACATATTAGTATGCTGAAAAAATTATTTCGCACAACAAATCGCAAAAAACAGGCTATTTTGAAATTGTTGACAACATTTTTGAAAATTTCAACCCGAAGATGTAATCCGATCAAGCTGGCCAACGAACTTGAACTTTCGTTTTGTGTCCTTAACATTTTAAAATTTGTTTGAAGTTTCTATCACAATTCTACGGACAGTTATCGTCTGGAATGACATATACATATATACATACATACATACATACATACATATATACATACATACATTAAAAAATGCGTTAAACTTCAGAATATGATTCAGAATAGCCTGAAACGGATTTCTGCATAATTTTTTTTCAAATATTCACATTCTACAAATTTTGAGGCGAGAGCAATAGCTTAATTTTCTTAAAAAATTCGCTAACAGGCTGCCTGGGAATCAATTTGCGAAGCTATTTTTGGAGAAGACTTCGGGAGATAAACAGAAAATGATAAAAACGCATGGAGTAAGTAATATATCTCATGTTTTTATTGAAATTGGAGGCTATTGGCCGTAGTACATAAATATATTGAAAAAGACAATTGTAACATCTAGACTATTATTATTTCATTGAAGGTGGCGAGCGAGAGACTGACACGTCATGACGCGGCGTCCTGCGTCCTTTTGCCGCTCGTGTGCATTGAAACTCAGATAGGACGCAGATAGCGATTCCAAGAAATGACGCGGCGTCACGCGTCATTTCTTGGAATCGCTATCTGCGTCCTATCTGAGTTTCAATGCACACGAGCGGCAAAAGGACGCAGGACGCCGCGTCATGACGTGTCAGTCACTCGCTCGCCAACTACGAGGATGGATCTGTACCCAGATATTGAAGAAGAAAGTGGTTTTTTCGTATTTGGTGCACAAGTAAGTACGTATTTCGCAAAGAAGAGGGCAGAAATCGGAAGTACTGAAGAAGCGAATATTATTGAAATTAAAGTACCTACGTTTTTCAGCATAATTTTGAGCAAAACTTATTAAATGTCCTAGTTAATCGTTTATAGTTTAGTTTTGACTAAAATTGTGCTAAAACTTATATATGTAACGCTTTTTGGCTGTTTTTAGCCATTTTTAGTGATTTTTTTAGTACATTTTTCGAAATTTGCCAATTTAATGGGCTAAAAAATACGTAGTTGACCAACAAACTCATCCTTTCGTTTGGAATGCTTGATTTGTTGGCCCAAGAACGGTATTTTTATCTCAATCCTAAGGAGAGTTATCGTCAGGAATGATGTATATATATATATATAAAGGTATATATATAATCAATTGCTGAAATTTCGATACAATTTAGCATAATATAATAAGACATGTAATTTAAGAAAATTCGCTCATTCGATCATACTGCATGACTGGAACTTTTTCTAAATAACATCCCCATACTCCCACATACATGCCCATATGTATACGTATATGAAATTGATATGAATATGGATTTTGGTTGGGGTTGGACGAAAAGTTGGAAGGACCTCGGAGCTAGGACTCGGATTTCAATGAAGAATGTTTTCGAAAATTGTTATTTTATAATTGCAGTAGCAATTTTCTGCGAAGATTCGCTAAAAACGGCATGTTGGGCATAGCACGTAGCTTTCTCGTATCCTTTGACAATGAATCAATGTGCAGAAAATTGAAGTTTTTCAAAAAATCGTGGGCCGAAATCTTCAAAATGATGGTTGACGCGAAGTGACGCAGCTGCACGTGTGCACCGGACGATTGACTGCTGAGTACTGCTAGGGGTAT
This sequence comes from Adelphocoris suturalis, assembly GCA_030762985.1. Taxonomy (NCBI): domain Eukaryota; kingdom Metazoa; phylum Arthropoda; class Insecta; order Hemiptera; family Miridae; genus Adelphocoris; species Adelphocoris suturalis. The sequence continues at coordinate 39,620,983 of CM061042.1, read as the reverse complement.
CGGGCGGCAAGATACCTATCGCCCGCAACGCGCGTCCCACAGAAACCTGCGTCAACTTTGATGCCTATCCGCGTCAACGCCAGCTGCAGATAGGTATCGGCGTCCCGTGTGCACCGCACCATGCTCCGCTGTGTATCTCTAGTTATCCGATTGAAAATGACGCGGCGTCAAGCGTCATTTTGACGCTCGTGTGCACCGGGGCTTAGAGCATGTTTTCCAACTGCTATTTTTAATAGCCATTTACCTATACTTATCAGTAACACACTAACATACACATTTGTATTCTGAAAGTACGCCTCCTTTGTTTTAGTAACATGTATTAGAGAAGTCTTTTACGGCATTCATTTGTTAATATGTGCGCATGCGCAAACGTTAATTACTTATAGCATCGGTTTCATATTATCTATTGATACGATTTCTCTCAAAATCGGGGAGTAGATCTATCTATCGGGGAGTAAAATCGATTGACAAAGGCATAGCTCCGAGTCTAATGGTACAAATTTTGATTAAATTTTAAGACATTGTGCGGGATAACTTCGAGACGGTTCCTTATAACTTTCATCTTATAGCGTTCATGAACAGTAATCTGTGTGCATACGCAAACGTTAATTTCTTATATCATCGATTTCATATCATCTATTCATCCGATTTCTTTTAAACTCGGGGAGTTGGTGGGTATGTATTCCAAGAATATTCCCTATAAATTATATTTCGATTGGTAGAGTAGTAACTATATGCGCAAAGCCAAAATTGATCGACAAAACTCAAAAACTAATGGACCGATTTTTATGAAAGTTTCAGGGATTGTGCGGTGTAGTGTGGAAATAGTATTCGCAGACTCTGCTGTGGTATTACACCAAGTTTATGATAATTGTTATTTTGTGTTACAGACGAGGCCTAACGTCAAGAAAACCGGCAACATGTCCAACGGAAATATAGCCAAAGAGCTGAGAGTGATGGGCCACAGCTCAAAAGGCAGCAAATACAACAAGTATGTGTTCACATTGACTTAATTTAACATGGACTTACTAGCATGCATGGTTGTTGTTGAACAAAAGGAATGTGTAACTTTGATGGTAGGTACGAATGGGATTGCCTCACAGTCCTGGTGACCAGGCCGTGAGTAGGTACCTAGTGATATCCCAAGAAAGTATGAGATTAAATTGTGGAAATTTAGTCCGTTCCGTGTAAAAAAAATCCTCGTCTACTATGTCAAAATAGGTGGAATACAAAATGGCGGCCTCATAAAGGTTGCTTTTAAAGTTTTTCTCTAATACTCGTAATCCCTAAACCTTACATCCTATAGAAATAGGCAGATGACATTAAGTCGGATAATCATAATCATAATCTTCATCATCGATTTATTGTTGATGTACAGCAACGGTACATAACAAACGTCATAAAGTACAAGTCAATAACAACATACGTCAAATGTATGTACTTAGTACATCGTTTCCACTGCTGTACCGAACAGGTTCAGGCCAAGTTGCGCTTGCGCAGTGAAGAAGGAGTAAGAAAAGGGCGTTTCCGCAGTCCCCCAGTTCATATTCTATGCAAGATAACCGGTGTTTCCGCTACTCAAGGAACATGATCCGAGCATGAACTTTCTGCTCCACCGGAAGACCAGGTACAGCTTGTTCCGAGCATGCGCTCTTTGGAACTTTGGATAACCCGATATATCCTTCCTCAAATGTCTATAACCGTACACAGAACAGCACCAGAAGGTTGGACGTCGGAGGGCACGAAAACAAGTGCTTGTTTGCAAAAGTTCCGGTGACGTGACTCCATTTTCATGGATCTTCGTGTATCCATGGTTATTGCTCCCAACATATCCTTGACCGTTTCTACTGCTATCTGAACTGAACAGCCATGAAGGTGCACTTGCTCTGAACTGAACCTGCTCCTGAGCAGCAGTGGAAACAATCTTACCCACTATTGACACTACATCCCTCCCTCTCGGGGGTTGTCAAGGATCCCATATCAATTTCAACATGATAGTGTCATTAATAGCTACTGCGCCTATGTGAAATTATTGTGACGACCCTAATTTCTACTATTTTCATCCGATTTCGATGAAATTATCAGAGAATGTGTGGGTTAGGTTGTAGATGGTCCCCTATCAGTTGCACTGTTGCCAAATCAGTACTTCATTCTGCGCATGCGCAAACGAAAAATTCCATCATGCTCAATTTTTTTCACACCCCTGTCGTTAAATTTCGCTTAAATTTGGATAATAGTTGGGAGAAGATGACTCGATGATCATATCAATTTCAACATGATAGTGTCATTAATAGCTACTGCGCATGTGCCAATGTGAGATACTTGTAATCACCTTAATTTCCACAGTTTTCATCCGATTTTGATGAAATTGTTTGCGGTTTAGGTTGTAGATGGTCCCGTACATATTTCATTGTTTTTAACTCATCAGTTCATTCTGCGCTTGCACAAACGTAAATTACATTGAGTATCGTTTTTTCGTTTCTTAAATGACCAATTATGACATTTCACGCTACTCTTTTCCGCTATGGAATTTTTTCCTTAATCCAAACTTCAATCTTGACAGATTGAATGGCAGTTATTTCCAACTAGATCCCACCGATAAACTCAACACCGAGGAACGACAGTAAAAAGATTATACTGCGGCAGCAGCCCGCCTCCTCGATTTCCCTCCCCCGTCCACACTCTGCAGATTGTGTCTCTCCAGTTCGACGCGAAAATCGAATCAAGTTTCCTAGGAAAAACTTCGAAGAAAAGCAGAGAAAAAAATGTTGATTCGCTGGGTTTACCGTCTCTAAACCAATTTCCTTCATTAGAACGACCGGCGCCGGCGGTCGGGGCGGTCTTTCGCATTTTCAAGATTCACCGGCGAATGAATCGATCATTTCAAGAGCAGGACGCATAGAGGATCAAAGGAGGAAAAATAGTTACGAATCAAATTAATGGAAAAAACGCTTATGCGGTTCGCGTAAGCAGAACCAGATTTTCGAATAGAGATAGGTAAAATATTAGTAGGTGAGAAGTCAAGCTTCATACGCGACCTACCTCAAATTTCACCTGAAGTTGTACCTATGTTAATAGAAGATTAATAAATAAATGAACTGATAAAGGATTAGGGTGACGTGTTATTTTAAATATTAATACGTTGATTATTAATTTCCATCTATTTCGATCGGTTTTGTTGCAGGTTGGGGATGTGCGAAGAGAACTCTCCCAGGAAAGACCCCGAGGACGAGGTCAACGACTACCTGATGAGGGCAATCGACGCTCGGAGCATAGACCAGCTTCGGGCCAAACATTGCAAGCCCATCCTCATGCACTTCAAACAGCCCGAAGTTGAAGTGAAGGTTAGCTACACTATAGAGAAAGAAAAATACAGAGAGAAACAACTTGTAGTAGATTTTATTAGAAAATGTTGAAAAGGCTCCAAAAATGTTAAAATCAAAATTTTCGAAAATTTTGTGTGTGTGTCGTTCTAGACGTTAACCCTCCTGAGGATTCAGATAAGAATGCCATTCTTGAGTCAAAAAATCAAGCTTTCCAAATGAAAGAAGAGTATATTGGTCGGCACTTTTTGAGTACAATAAATTGGTCAAATTTCAAAAAATGTGCTTTAAAAAATCATTAAAAATGGTTAAAAGTCGTTAATTTTTTATTTATTTTATTTTATTTTTTTAATAAGACGTTTTAGTCAAAAAAAAAAAAAGTTGATCAACAATTAACTACAACAGTAAATTATGTATGTACAAAAACTTGTTGAAAAATGTACTTAAATTTTATTACGATTCGCTAAAAAAAAAAAAAAAAAAAAAAAAAAAAAAAAAAAAAAAAAAAAAATCGATGAAACTGCAAAAAAGCTAAAAATCCAAATTTTGTTTGAATCAGAAAAATATCATGCAGAACAAGTTTTATTTTAACCATAAAATTGGTAGTTAATGATTCCATTGCACTACACGTGCTCAAGTTTCAAAATAATTCTCCATTAATATAATACTATAATACGATAACTTACTCAAATTCGCTCATACTATCATGCTGCATGACTGAATATTGAAATAAAATAAAGTTATCTGTCCACCATGTGGCTCGCTATATGGCATAGACTTCCACCGAAAAATGTACCGAAATCTCATCAATCTTTTGCTGAGATATCAGTAAAAACTTCGAAAACTACTCTGCTATGCAGTATGGCTAATAGAGCGAATTTTTGAAGAAGATTTGTTGATAAACTTAAATTCTGATCATTGAGGCCAACCATCTCCTGAATAAAACTGAGGGGACAGCCGTGTGACAAGATCGCAAAGAAAATTTTAGGGCTCGCAACACAACTTGAAAACTATAAAATTTTCGTCAATTATGGGTATTTTAGTGTGTGATGCTACAAAAATGGAAGGGATCTACATTTTTGGATCCAAAATAATTTTTTTGGGGGTCTTTAGGCCTTCCTTGAGTGTTCATTTTTAGTCGTGTTGCTTCCGAGCATTGTTTTCACTTTCAGAAGAAAAAAAATTGTTGGTTTCAAAATGAAAATTTCCACTCGCATTTTACGTTTTAGACCATTCTGAACAACTTTGGTTCCGTGTCTGTCTGTATGTGTGTGTCTGTCGTGTGTCCGCGCTTATTTTCCACAGTTTTCATCCAATTTGGATGAAATTTTCAGAGAATGTGCGGGCTAGGGGGTAGACGGTCCCCTATCAGTTTCATCGTTCTTGACTCAATACCTCACTCTGCGCATGCACAAACGTAAATTCTACCATGCATCATTTTCTCACGCCCTAGTCGTTCGATCTCGCTCAAATTCGGATGATAGTTGGGGGATGACAATTTGATCATCCCATATCAATTTCAGCATGATTGTATCATAAATAGCTACTGCGCATGCGCCTAAAATCCTTTAATGACCTTAATTTTCACTGTTTTCATCCGATTTCAATGAAACTGTCAGAGAATGCGCAGGTTAGGTTGTAGATGGTCCCCTACCCGTTTCATTGTTCCCAAATCAATACTTCCTTCTGCGCATGTGCAAACGTACATTTCATCATGTTCCAACTTTTCACTCTCTAGTTGTTCGATTTCGCTCAAATTTGGATGATAGTTGGTAGAATATGATAGGTAATCGAGGAAGCTATGTGCCACTGTGCCACACCCAACTTGGCAGAATTTTTTTTTATTGCAATTATTTTCAGAATCCTTCAAGCCCTAATCCTTAGCGAAGGGGCAAAATTTTTATTTTGGATATGAATTCAACTTCAGTGAAGTTAAAACGAAAGGTTTGACTTATTTTAGTCCACAAACAACGGGTAATATTATGAACGAAATCTGAGGGGGACATAGCTGAGCTTCCCTTTGTTAGCTTACAGCGACGTTCTGAAACGCATTCCTGCTTCTTTGTCATATCCACCAATAATTCAAACGCTGCGCATGATGTTTGTACCGAGAGTTTTGACACAAACTTTCTTCATTTCATCTCCCACGGGACCGGCAGAACTTGGGAACGACTCGAGGATTTCATCTCTGGGGGAAAAACCTGGCTCCCGCATGTTGAAGTTTCATACGAACTCTCGGAACGCTCTAGCGTCATTCATATTCACAAAGCCCCTCTCAAGGGCCTCTGCAAGGATCTGAATACGTACTTCCGAAGCCCTCGTATCGATTCAGATGCGCTCCATGTTCACCGATAATTCGCATTTATATATTCCCGAGGGAATGTATTCTCCGACACGGGCGTAACGTTTGCTATGATGTGCTTCGAAAATGAAGGAAATCAATAAACGATCCATAAAAGGAACTTGCCAGAAAATCCGGTGCACTCAAAGAATATAAATTTCCAGTCTAGGGGCGTCGCTATTGAAAATATTGAGGGGGGGGGGGGGGGGGGGGCTCCCCAATCAGTTTTCACCAACTTAGAGGAGTTTGGTAACCTTGGGAGGTGGCAATAAAACCCTTAGGTAATTCGAAAAGATATATTAGGAAGTCTTTAGACTTTAGAATCCTAATCAAATCTCGAAATCAACACAAGAGGGAAAAAATAAAAACAAAAGAGGGAGGCGGCGCTGAGGAAACAGGAAGCGCACGCTTAATCTTACCTTTTATGGGAAAAACAACAAGGTTAAGTAAGCACCTATTTTTGGACACGAACAAAATGTAAATTTGGGTATATTCCAGGAACGATAATTGGTGGGCTCATTTGTAATAAAAAACAAATACAATCAAAATCGCCACCGGGGATATACAAAATTACATGCGAATGTTCAGAAGAATACGAAGGAGAATCCGGGAGACCGTATAAAGATAGAGTAGCTGAACATTTCAGAAGGAGCTCAAATTGGGAAGTAGCTGACCACAGGAAGCAGTTTCCAACCGATAATATCTCTCCAGAATCTGCAACTTTAGTGGAAGTGGAGCCACGCTATTACCAGCGGACGGTTAAAGAAGGACTCCATATTCAAATGATTGACCCGGACAAAAAACTCAACAGAAGAAACGGAAAAATTTTGAACCCAATTACCAACACGTTTTTGATAGCTACACTCCAACATACATGAAAATTATCACCAAGCTAACACACAACACTTTAAAAACCAATTTCCAAGATTTTAAATTTATTTCATTATCTCCTGACGAAGGAAACAAACAGTTTCTGAAAGCTTGAGATCCTTAAATCCTGATTTTTCCCAACTGTAGACATCAGACGTTATTAAATATAAAAGACTTGAATTATTTTCATTTTGTACGTGATTTTCATTTTTCGTTCAAATTTTCCCAAACTTTCTCAGCATTTCTCAATCGTGTTGTATTTCGAAAAACGGATTAAGGTAGAAAAAAGTTAGAGTCATGCAGCATGATCGTGAGAGCGAATTTTCGTAGATTATCTTATTACACAATGTTATAGAGCTTTGAGTTGTGAGAACTTTGAGTTCAAAGAAACAGTTCTAAGGCAACGAAATTCGTTCTGAATAATATTCTACGATTCAGAAAATATTTGTATAATTTTAGTTCTTTTAGGCAGTTTTGTTGATTTTTCAGCAAATATTAATGAAATTAAAGTAAATTTTTCTGCTAAATTTTTTGCTTAAATTTTAAGTACATATATTGTTCAAGTTCGTTGTTGATAAACTCTTTTTGTCTAAATCGTTGCTATCCATCTATATAAAACTCAAAGTTTGTTTGTTGTTTGTTTCTATCTATCTATGTATGTATGTATGTTCCCAATAGACGGCTAAATGGAAGGACCGATTCTGATGTGAGAGGTCGTACAATGATCAGCGAATTCTGGTGCACAACATAGGCTAGGTCGGAACCTCCAAAAATCCTTCTACTTCAAAATGGAGCTACCCTTCGCAACCGATTTGTTTAGTTCCCGAACTTTTGTTATTATGGTTCCTAAGAGGCAGTTCGTTAGCGGCGGAATTTCGTGACAAGTGGAGAAGCCTTGACGGATTGTTACACGGGTGTTCCGAGTGCAGCATGGGTAAAATTGTATCCCGTTCATCCTAGGAAGTTGAAATTTGGTAGGGCGACTCTTTGGGACGTTAAGAGACTATTGAAATGATGGAATCTTTCCTAAATAGCTGAGGGACCTAAATTCTCTCCTGTTCGCCCTAGGAAGTTGAAATTTAACAGGGAGACTCTCTGGGTCATTAAAAGACGATTGCAACTATGGTCTCTGTTGCGATCAGCTGAGTGAGCTAAATTCTGTCCTGTTCACCCGAGGAAGTTGAAATTTGACAGGGATACTGATACTGGGTTATTAAGACGATTGAAATTGTGGTCTGTTTTCTGATCAGCTGAGTGAGCTAAATTCTCTCCTGTTCATCCTTGGAAGCTGACAATTGATAGGGCGACTCTTAGGGACATTAAAAAACTATTGAAATGATGGGATCTTTCTTAAATAGCTGAGTGAGCAAAATTATTTCCTATTCACCCTAGGAAGTTGAGATTTGACAGGGAGACTCTCTGGGTCATTAAGCGACGATTTAAATTATGGGCTCTTCCCTGATCAGCTGAGTGAGCTAAATTCTCTCCTGTTCTCCCTAGGAAGTTGACATTTGATAGGGAGACTCTCTGGGTCATTAAGACCCAAAATTGAAATGATGGGCTCTTTAATGATCAGCTGAGTGAGCAAAATTATTTCCTATTCACCCTAGGAAGTTGAAATGAAGATAGGGGGACTGTCTAGTTCATTAAAAGAAGATTCGAATGATGGTATCTTTTCTGATCAGCTGAGTGTGCTAAATTCTCTCCTGTTCGCGTTTGGAAGTTGAAATATGATAGGAACATTAAGAGACTATTGAAATTATGGTATCTTTTCTGATCAGCTGAGTGTGCTAAATTCTCTCCTGTTTACCCTAGGAAGTTGAAATTTGACAGGGTGACTCTTTGGGGCAATCAGAGACGATCGAAATTATGGGCTCTTTTCTGATCAGTTCGAGCCTGATTTTGCTACTTTTATGCAGTAATTTGGCATTTAGCCTCCGTAGTTACGAACACAGTCTGGATATGGTTATTTCAGCATCTATACACCGACTAACCCGTACAGGTGGGTCCGTGCAACGCACGGGTAACCGGCTAGTAAAATATGTAATATTTAACGATTTTTAGCAGTTTTTATTAATTTTTAGTGATATTTTTAGTAAATTTTTTGGAAGCTGACCAACTTAATGAGCTCAAAAAGTTCTGGCCAACAAACTCATCCTTTTATTTGGACAGCTTTATTTTTTGGCGCAAGAATGGAATTTTTATCTCAATCCTAAGGAGAGGAGAGTTAGCGTCTGGAATGAGACAAACACACACACACACACACACGCGCGCGCACAACACACACACACACACACACACACACACACACACACACACACACACACACACACACACACACACATATATATATATATATATATATATATATATATATATATATATATATATATATATAAAGCGCTACACTCTAGGATTCGTTTCAGAATGCCTAAAAACGGATTTCAATGAAGAAAATTTTGATTTTCTAAATTTTGGATCCATTGCCATAGCTTCATTTTGTACAATTCGCTAAAATTATGGGCATACCTGTTTTTGGTGTTTTAAACTTGTTGGTATATTGACCGAGATAAGACAACCTCTGTATAATGCAGCCACAATGTATTCCAAACATCATATCCTATCCTAATCTAAGTTAGTTACCGAGACAGGTTTTTAGTTTGGTATCCTTTGAGGAACAGCATGTTTAGCATTAGTTTCTAGTTTCCGAACCCGCGGATGATCTCGCGAAGTTCTCTCAACCGGAAAGGTTTCTCCTCTAACCGTGAACTTGGGAATTAGCCAGTCTGAAATCGTCAAGAGGACTTCGTACTCTGAAATTCACCTGACTGCTACATTCCAAGCTCAAAGTTTGGCATCTATTCAGTTTCTACCATTTAGTTACGCTGTTACATTACAACAAGGTGGCTAACAGGAGAACGGAAATTCATATTTTGGATCATATTCTATGAAATATTGTCAAGTATTATTACAGAAAGTTGCATTGTGCCCTAATGGTTAGCTCTTATGTGCAGATCACTGTTCTGTAGATAATTATTAACCGATGCCTTAGGTGCATCATCATACAGGGTGTTCACACTTGAGATTGTTAACCTCCTAAGGATAGACTCTACTACTGATTCCCAACAAAAAGTTCCTCCTTGCAATTTTTTAAACCCTTGATTTTCGGAGTTTTTTCACTTTTAAGTTTTCCCTGACTTACAATGTAATCTTAAAATTAAATATATTGTTGGAAGGAGCGTTAAATTTCCTATCTCCCTAAGGTATCTGGATTAATTTTACAGTAGGTATGGTAGGCAAAAAAAAAGGAGTGTAAATAACCTGATGAACCTTCCGAATATTATTAGAAGCACATAGATATTATTTGCTTATTAGTAAATCAGATATATATTTATATATTTTTAAATTAAAACAATAATTACAATTAATTAATAATAACAAGGAAGTATAGTATTATTAAAACTTATGACTCTATACGATTAGTGATTGTAAGTTTGAATTTTTATTGGAAGTGGATATGCCAATTTTTCAATTTAGCCCATGCTTGTACCAACTGCCAAGATTCTCAATACGATGATGTAATTGGAGCAATGGACATTGGCACTCATCAGAATTTTGTTTATTTGTCTATCCTTACATATAAAAATCAAAGGTTGCTTGCTTCTATATATTTTTCTATGTTCCCAATAGACGGCTAAATGGCTGGACCGATTCCAAATCTCGGAGGCCAATATCCATCTAGCTAGTTTTAATTTTTGACAATGATCTTCCGGAAGTTATCCCGTCAGTTTCGATACAGCTGTATCTATTCCGTCCGTAAATTGTAATTCCGCCTGGAAACGTCAAAAGGTGACTTTCTATCATGAAATTAGCCTGATATCTCCTATTCCTGTGTGAAGAGGTTAGTTTCTTCCTCTTACGACGCTCTGTTGTGCCAAACTTCTCGCCCTACTACGGGCGTCAAGGTGGCAAACGCGCGACTCGAAAGTTAGGTAACTTTTTAACTGAGTTACCGATTCGTTAGGAGGGAACGTCTCGCAACGAGGGGTGACATTGTGAAGCGAGAGGTGTAAGGTAACTTTCCGATACCATCACCCGTTTCGCGGAGCCAACGACATTTTTTGCGACGACGAGAGGAGACCTGGCCTGAAAATTGGATATTGACCTCCGAGATTTGGATGCTCTCATTCCAATGGTGGAGGCCAGTGGCGTAGCGTGGTCTCCCATTCTGGCTCTTCGCAAAAAGCTGGACAAAAAAACGGAAGTTAGTGAAATATCCATGTCAAAATCCTAAGAAATTTTCAAGCATTTTAATTTCTCCCTTGATGGGAAAACAAAAGATCGTGGATATGTCTAGTGCCTACTACTTACCAGCAGGTACCTACTACTCAATTGTATATCAACCATGTAGTGCCTTCTTTTCACAAGATTATTCCATTATGGTTACAAAACAATATTATAACTTAGAGTAATAAATCAGCATTCCTTGACACTACAATGGCTTAGAGGTCATGAGCTGTTGTGATAAAATGAGAGCATTCCAAAAAGTGGCGAACGATTTTCCTACTATGAAAACTATGGGAGTTACTCTTCCCTAGTAACTCATTGGTTGTACGTGAAAAATCAAAAGAAATTCTACCTAGCCTTCACTTTTCGTATTAATAATAATCTATAGTGCCGAGTCGTCACAAATTTTGGTGTCGTTACGCAAATTTTAGAATGATCCCGAGCCCAAAGACATATACATGTCAAAAACGTGGTCTATTTTCACGAAAAATGAAGTTTTACAATGTTGGATCGATTTCGACGGTTAGGCCATAATTAGAGTTTTTGGCGACTTCAACTTGACGTCACGCGTTACCATAGTCTTGAGGGAGCACGGAGGAATCGGGAGAACGGTTGCCTTAATTTATGTCACGTTAACGGTGGTTGGGCAACGCGATATTTTTCCCCAGTGTCTTGCTTTCTACTGGTTGGCTATCAACTTCTTCATTTCGATATGAAACGCCGATTTTCAGTTCCTAATTCGAATTTCATTGTAGTTTCAGTACAAATCCGGGCTAATTTCTCATTTTTAGTTGTCAATTCGTGTACAGGGCATGGATTTAACGCAAAGATAGCAAGCCTCAAGTGTGGAACACCGCGGTTTAGTTGCACTTATAGGTCATTAGTCGTTAAGAACTTCTTGTTATTGGGTTTTCCGTTGGGTATTATATCAACAGCTATAAACAAGTATTTATCTCTATGACAATGAACCAGGATTTTACCTGATACAGTCATCAGTGGAGGCAGCACTTCATGCAATGTTCACGAGAAGATAGCCGAGAGATCAGGCAAATTAAGAACAATAGTGCGAAGAATTAGTATCTTAAAACACAGTTTTCTCATTTAAAATATTATAAATAATATTATAAACAATGCTCTAATCGACCAGATACAGCCTGTGCACAAATTTCTTTGTGTTGAAGGCCAGTAAAGCTAGACAGCGGAGGCGGACTTCAGATGGCACATTCGGTTTCTGGGTGACTTGAAACATAAAATAACCAAGTTTGAGGGGTTTTTAAAAACCTACCCGCTACATCAACATAATTAGTCATGGGGCATTTCGAAAAAAACTATTATTATTTACTTCACCATATTCGAGTAATTTTGAGGTGACCAGTAGTGTTACATTTACAGGAAGGTTAGGCTGGTGTCGTGTGCCTTTGGGTCCCCAAACGGGTGTCGTTAAATGAGCCGTTCTAACGTACGTCGTTGCTAACGTCCCCTCGAGGTCACGTACTGTTGGGTACGTTAGGGTGACGTCTAGGGTACGTTAGTGGTCACCAAAAACTCTCTGTTATTAACAAACAATAACTGAACACACGTTAGACAGACACAGCTTATATCCCCCTCCCCCGTGTTCCATTTCTCGCTGTCATCACTTTACGAGCCACCTTGTTGTTCTTTGCTGCTTTTTTGCGTCCACAACACAGTCGTGCGGCATGATCGTATGAGGGAATTTTTCTTAAATTATCGTATTATATTTATTAATTGGAGCACTTTGAGCGCAAATAAAGTGTTACCCATCAATTTTATGGCGAAAACCCTATTTTAAATGATAGACGGCTATTCAAAAGAGATTTTAAATTTTTAGCTTTTTTGCAGGTTTTGTTTTTGTCGGCTTTTTAGCGCAGATTAATAAAATTTGAGTAAATTTTACAGCATAATTTTGTGCATAAATTTTCTTAATTAATAGTTTATAGACTATATACGATTATTATTCTTTAAAATATAAATTTTTTTTCTAGTGTATAGGGTGTCCCAAAGTAACCCTTGCCCCTCCCCTCCCAACTGTTTTCCACAATTTTGAAGTGAAAGTTTGAGAAAGTTTTTGGGGTGCCTGATACTAAGTTTTAATAAATCAAAATCAGACGAAAAAAAATCCATCAGTTTTCAGACAACCCGAAAGAGGAAGAAGAGGGAGTATTCGGTACTTTGAAGAAAGAAAAGTTTATATTTTTTGCCAAATGACAACTCATTTTAAAGATTTTGTGCTGAATACGATAGTGAAACCAGAATTGCAATATCTTATTCCTTTCTCGAATTAGAGCTGATAGGCCACGAAGAAGTGCGATTTTTCCTAAAGATAGGTAGGGTATTGTTAGATACCCTAGATAGGTAACTAATTAGGTAAGATAGGTAACTAATTGTAGGTAAGATAGGTAAGATAATAGATAGGTAAGATAGGTGACTAATTGTTGACACATCCAAACGTTGTCACTTCAATTTCAAATCCAAGAAATATGAAAATGAGACACTGTAGATGATCAATATCGACGTCATTCGGAAGATAAGAAAGTAATCGTTAAGGTTGACCGATTCCGCTAGTTATGAAGAAAGTAACAAATCGTCTGGGTGATGTGATATTGATGACAACCGTAACCTGTCACTCCAGTGACATTGTCACAGCTCTGCAGCTTATTGAGGTGAGTCTACAAATTTGGATGTTTCGGGTCAAGTATATGAGTAAAAATTACGATTTGAATTCAGATGATCAATTAATAATACGAGGAAGAAGGCGTAACCCTGAAAACCCTAAAATTTCAACAGAAAAATATGGTATTGTTCGGTGTCAACATTAGGTTCCATAAAACGTGTTTGTGTCCTAATGTTGACAACTGTGTCAATATCAGGGGAAACTTTTAATTTCATTGTAAAGTTGATATTTGGATTTAAATCAGCAAGGCGAATATGGAAGGGTAATATTTCTAAGCAAATATAGATAGAGAATGAATATTTCTAAGCAACCCAACATACCATTTTCTAATGGTGGTCTAATAAGCCTAATCCATTGTAAGATATTCTTTGAGAATATATTTCTACGTGTTCACAAGCATTTTTGTCCATTTTATGACAAAAAATGACAACTTCAGGTAAAAGAAGCATTAAAATTTAACACAAGTGTCAACATTAGGAACTGAAAATGTCAACATTTGGAATTTCTGAAGGTATGTCTGTCAACATTTGGTTAAAAAAGTTGAATTTCAAAAAAGTGCTTTGTGGTAATCAACAAAGTTATTTGGAGAAATTGAATACATGCAAACTATTCTCAACGAACTCACAATTATGTATAATACCAATTATATATATAAAATAAATAAAATATATTTAATACATGCATATATATATATATATATATATATATATATATATATATATATATATATATATATATATATATATATATCAGAATCTAAGGGAGATGTCCCCTAATAGTGTCAACAATTGGTGCTTTTACCTTAACAAGGTTCATAAATTAATGGTCATAAATATTACATTTGAATTCCACTCATAGATTTTATGCGAATTAATAGATTTGACGCAATTTTAACATGGAGTCATGTTTTAGTGATGGATCCCCCGCCGAAAAGTGAGACTATAAAGTGACATGAAAGTAGCGCCAATAATTGTGATGATTTCCGCTTACAACCGAGTCGTTGCTAGGGATATGATACTTCGTCGTTTTTCATCCCACAAAATTCGTTGACCATTATTCGTTCGAAAGCTCTCGATTTATCCAACCATACTATATTAACTACTGCGAAGTGCGTGGCCAACAAGCTGAGTTATGAGCATGGTTATATGAATAATTGATTACACACAGGTGATCATTCTCAATTATTGATATTTTGAACATGATTGCAACCGCTTGTTAATTTCTGATAATTTCATTGAGCTGGTGTTTCGATTATGTGATTCATAGCAGGTGATCCGAATATTGCGAGAACGGTTTGATTTGTGAAGCGGTGGTTAAATCATTTTAATAGGTAATTTCTATACTTTACACTATAGGAAGCTGTAATTTCGTATGTAGCCTCTTTAGCCTCTTTCTATAATAAAGTGAATGTTTACTCGCGAGTTTCTATTAGGAGATCATCATCTCACAAGAGCTCAATCGTCGTGATCATTTCTATAATAAAGTGAGAGCGAGGAGCTAAAACATGATTCCATGTTTTTTACATTTTAGCAGTCAGGCTCAAAGTAATAACATCCGGGGGGGTCCAGGAGGGCGAAGCCCCCCTGGCGGGGTCAAGGGGCGGAGCCCCTTGTGAGGCCCGAAAGGCCGAGTTTTTTTAATGAGTTTCTCGTGCATCGAGTTTCGACAAGTTTCCACACCATGCGGGTAACCGATTAAAAACTCGTGCTGTACTTATACGTCTATAGCACATTGAAGTAGGAATTCGACTGTCACACTTTCAAAGTAGGACTTTAAATTGCAGAAAACCTTGCTAACGTTATTCTTTTTTTGTGTTATCTGTTTCAGTATTCGAGAGAACGCGATAAAATGCTCCACATCTATTTTTTATGCTCTCTGGGAGTCATCGTTGCTATAGTCACGGTCCTCCTCCTCGTCTTCCCACAGTAAGTTGAGATTCTTTTGACAAAGAATTAAGCTTAAGACGGTTTCAGAATAAATAAGTTTCATTTGCAGGGTTTTGCAGAAAGTACAAACGTGAAATCAACATTAGTATGGTATTGTTTGTAAATGTATTGTACTATGTATGGTTTGATCAATTGTTCGTTTGATTGCTTTAATTTCTATCTCCACCAATTCATCTTAATTTCTGCATTTAAGAGGGTTGAATTTTTACTTTGAGCTAAATTATCAAGAATTTTATTTTGTGGACAGTTTGGATACAATGCTAAACTTTTGATTCTGTCTGTGGTATTTGAAATATGCCTAGGTGTAACATTTGGGTGTTACATTAAACAAGAAATGTGTTATGATTAGCTACTTTGCTAGATTTCTTCATTAGTCCGATGAGGTAGTTTATGTTTGACATCATGTGATGTCCGTATCTTGCCGTGATGTCTTGTATCTTATGTGATGTCTTGTTTAGGGCCATTGTAGGTTATCCCCTAGTATTAATACTTTGTTGTTGTTTTATGACTTAGTCGATGTTCAATTTGATTTGGGTTGAATTACCACACCAGTCTTGGAAGTTTGGGCTTTTATTTTATCACACGCAATATTTCGGTGCCATGATGGCCGCCTACATCGGTAGCAAAGATACGATTGGCATCACATTTTTTAATATGTTTATAGAAAATAATATTGAAAAATCATCAACTTTCAACTAATCTATTTTGGAGAATAACATAATAAGGAGAGTAATATAAAGTGATGTATGAATATATAATTGGTGGGTACTCACAATATTGAATGCTGATAATCCTTTTTAGTGTTTACTCACAACCCAAATCTACACTGTTCCTGTAAATTTCATTAAAATCCAATCGATTTCGAATTGTGGAAGTTATGGTTGTGGTAAGGAAATGTGGACAGACAGACGGACGGATGGACAGACAGACACGAAACCGAATTTGCTCAGGAGGCCATGAAACGCAAAATGCGAGTGGAAATTTTCATTTTGGAGGACAAAAATGTTTTTCATTTCGAAAGTGAAGGTGCTTTGCAGATGAGTGTAACAAGAAAATCACGTTCGCGCATGACCATGAGCGTACTGCTGATTCAATCATGATGAAACTAATAAGGGACCATCTAGGGCTTAACCCACACTATTCTCAGATAATCTTGAGATAAGTCGAAGCTACAATTTCGGATCCTCAGTTCAACTATTCGTAAGACCGAAAAGGACTTGAGGGGTTTGCTGATTCAATCATGATGAAACTAATAAGGGACCATCTAGGGCTAAACCTACGCTATTCCTGAAAATTTCATTAAAATCCAATCGAAATTGTGGAAGTTAGGGCTGTGGCAAGGAAATGTGGACAGACAGACACGAAACCAAATTCTTTCAGGAGGCCATGAAACGCAAAATGCGAGAGGAAATTTTGATTTTGGAGCACAAAAATTGTTTTAATTTCGAAAGTTAAAACAAAGCTTCCGCTGCCTTGCAGAATCGGAAGCAATAGACTATATTAATCTATCATTGAAGTTGATATTTCGAGATATCTTTAGGGTTCTCGAAATTCCTGTCAAGCCCTTGAGGTTTGGGTTTTAGAGACGCAGTCATCGTGTTAACAAGCAGATAATCTTGAGATAAGTCGAAGCTACAATTTCGGACCCTCAGTTCAACTATTCCAACAACCCTGACGGTATAAGACCAAAAAGGACTGAGGGGTTTGCGTGGGGGTAATTGAAAATTGTCACGAGGCGTTTGGCTGTGAAAGGTAGAAGTAACTTGAGTTGATTAAATTCCTTCCCGGGCGTCAGGAGGCTAAGTTGTTAGGAATCAATTAATACCTCGACAAGATTCCCGTTCTCCCGATAAGTTGTGATTCTGTAATCAAAGTCGGATACCAACGAAACAGGGTAGATTGATTGATAGATTGATTATTTATATATTTATTTTATGTTTATTGTTCTCAATAATGAACCTTTATAATCGACCAAGAAAACATTTTTTTTTTTTTACCCCTCCTAAAAATTTGTTGGTTTGAAAAGTTTCAAGATGCATACAATCTAAACGTTCTGGTCATTCTCATCATTTTCTCCAATTACCTTTTATACTCATCAGTAATCAATATTTTCGCCATAACGTGACGGTCGGAAAAAATGGAAAAGTCCTGTAGATCATTAATTAAGATTTAAAGATTAAATGATCTTACTGTAGAACCGTAGGTCTACCGTCCGTTTTATTAAATAACATTTTAATTGGATAATTATTGGCCTGATGATTGATTACCCTTGTATGAATGGTAATAGTATATGCAATTACTGGAGAGGTAACTGTACGCAAAAACCATTAATTTGCTTGTTGTAATAGCGATTATATTTACTTCATGTCATTTCCAGCTTTTCAAGGAAATTAATTGGAAATATTACCCTTGTAATCCTTACTTACAACTCTGTTTTCCATTCTTTGTTTTCAGTTCTACGGTCCTATATGTTTTGTACAGCGTCTCCATAACTATAGTGCTCCTCGTCAATGCGTTAGTTGTCACCGAAAAAATCAAGGTAAACTACACTTTCTGGAATGAGATTAGAGCATAATATTACCTGGAGGCAGGGTTACCAGGTGAGATGGGGAAAAACCAGAAGAGTTTGAAAGTATACCGAAATAAATTCCAGGCACGTGGCACTATTATTGATAAATGTATTTTCCATATATGAATTTCCTATCTGATATAGGTGCGTTCCAATAAATAATATTTTCTTCAATTTAAGTAATTCTTGCTTATTATAATTATGGGATGTTTTGAATACATCCGAAAATTTCAACCAGTTGGATTATTAATTCCTATACGTTATTGGTGAACGTATCACAAATAGTCAGAAGATTGAATAATTACTGGCAACATAATTGCTAACCATCAACTGGAAATCATTAAATGTACACAACTTCAACTAGGCAGGGTTGTCTCGACCAATGAGTTCTATAAAAGATATGTGGATTCTTGAGGGTTGGTCAACCACATTGGCAACCATCTTTTACACAACTTTAATCTTATAGATAAATAGAGCTAGAAGAACATGAGGTTAAAATATGAGCTCATGTTCAATGTACAATCAACAGCTGAAGATACGTTATCATTCTTTGGTATCTCAAAATTATAATCAGTAGGAGTTTCAAGTACATTTATAAGATGCCATTCATGCTATTAACATATTAATTAGGTAGGCAGGAAACATTAGGATCATCAAATACCTGATAACTGGGAATTTCGCAACAAAAATCTTGATATTATCTACGTCAAGAACTAAAACTTAGGGATATCAATCTCCAGTATTTTAGGATTATTTACTTCAGTCTAAACAGAAAGAGAGAATGCACAAAGTGTTGGCTAACAGAAGTGGTAGAGAGTTACTTCAAAAAAGGACAAGACTACAAAAATGATTTTGGACTTTTACTCAGCTTTCTAGTGTCGATTGCGAAATAAAATATGTACGATCCGAAAGTCTATGGATAGGCTACGCTAGGACATGTGGAAACGGGATATTTGTCGCTTTTTCTGAGAAAACTGGACTTTTGACGATCAGAGCGACTTTGAATTTTTGTCCGGACAACTCAGTGAAAAACCAGACTGTCCAACCTAAAGCCTTACACCTGGCAACCCTGCCTGGAAGGCCAAATGGTGAAGTGCAGGAGCACGGCCGTAGGTGCCGCCACTGTTGCTCTGGTTATGCGTGCCCCAAGACTCCCAGCCATTTAGAAATGAAGACCTCAGAACGAAGCAGTACGATCTTTGAGTATAAATAATCTGGAGGGCTATTGCTCTTATTTTAGCACTGTTTTCCTGTCAGTTGAGACATGCCACTGGCATCGCGTTGGACCAGGAAAATTATATGCTTCCTGCTACGCACCTCGTCGAAGTACGCAATAACACGTAGTAGATATTAGTTAAAAATTGAATCATAAAACATCCTGTGTCGAATAATTTGAGAAAGTATATTCGAATACGATTCATAGAAAACTATAATAGGTGCCACAGAATATAATAACGATTTATCTCATATGACATCAGCTGATCGGTGTACCTTGAAAGTAGCGTAGTTTGCAAGGTCCATCGTGATAAGAAGCGGCACCTATGGTTGACTCAACTACCACTAATAGTACTCAAAGGGTAAAACGGAGTTCTACACCATCTTGGAATCTTACCTAGGCCAGAGCGACAGTGGTGGCACGTATGGTCATGTACAGACCCTTTGTTGAAGAGTTTGGATCTGGCTCTCCAGGTAACATATTTATGCTTCAAGGGAATGAGGCAAGAGAGGATTTGCAGAAAATTTTAGCAACATTTGAGGAATCTAACTAAAAGTTATTTTCATTTCAGAATCCCGTACCGATTCTGAAGCGATTCTCGAAGAAAATCCACGAAAACCGAGCGCTGGCGCAAGTCTTGGCTTTTCTTGTGATCTCTGTCACGTTTCTCATCACCCTTACCCCATTGGTGAGTTGATCCTTCCCACATTTATAATTCAACATGATTATTTAGGTGCCTACTAATTGAGGTATAAATGCGTTCCGAAGGGCTTCCACAAAGTGACCCCAAGAGGCGGGGTCGTGAAAGTGATTGCAAACAAAGCTGCCATCATTAAGGAGGTGACAGATGGTTAATATGTGGTTTTTTCAACTTTTCTCGGCCAATAGTGGACCGATTTTGGTGATTCTTGCGGCAATCTACTGGTTTCGAAATTCCCATAGAATCGTTCCTCTGAAATTTTCATATTTAAAATTTTTCAATTTTGGAAACCATTTAACAATTTTACTTTCAAATTTCGAGGTTCGTGGGACCTAGAGGTTTCGAAAATAGACCGAACGCTGCAATTGAACTTGGTTAATTATCTTCTGCGGAAAGTTGAATAAACTGCTTGGTCGTGTCCGCGTGTCTGCCGCTAGGTATCACTACATTCGAGTCACTCACCTTCTTGCACTTTTGTGTGGAAAGGCGCCAGTCGGTCTGCTTTTGGAGAGTTGCAAGTGCCCCCCTCACCCCCTATTGAATGAAAAAGTTACATCTGACTAACATGAAGCCAAACATTATACCCTGG
The DNA here is from genome assembly GCA_030762985.1 of Adelphocoris suturalis. Classification (NCBI taxonomy): domain Eukaryota; kingdom Metazoa; phylum Arthropoda; class Insecta; order Hemiptera; family Miridae; genus Adelphocoris; species Adelphocoris suturalis. Next base: position 39,600,450 of record CM061042.1, on the reverse strand, counting down.
TATTCTTTCACCGGCCGAAAAAGTTAAACCACAATATTCACTACCCACCATTCCAAAAGCTTGGTAGGTATATACCTCCTTATAACAGGTATATTATACGTTATAATATTATGCATTTATTAAGAGAGAGACTCTAATAATAGTGCCTCAGAGAATCGGGTTTGTGTTCCATTGGTCTAGGTACCGAGGAAATTTGGTAGACCCGAATTAGTTTTCCTTTAACAAAACAATTTTCATGGAGTTCGTATTTGGCGGTTTCTGCTTCGTATCGATCCCCCAACTGGATTTCGGCGGTTCCCGAACAATCTCCGATCCTGTTCGAAGAAAATAATGAATATGGATTGTCAAATTCAAATTGTTCAACACACCGGAAATCGCAAAGTGGTATTACCTACCTATTGCATCCTTACTAAATTATCGAATGTGGCAGGTTAGGTACCTAACAAACACGTAAAATAAAAATGGCCACTTCATTAAAGTCAACCTGTTTCTACTGGTACATGTTACGAAAAGTACAATATAACATTGTAATATAGCATTATGTGAAATTAAATCAATATAATAGAAATCTGAAGTTACTAATTTTACCACTTGAAGTTCCTGCTCATTTTTTAACATAACTGTTACATTGACGTTCCTATTTATTTTCCCAATATTTAATTATCTCAAGTTCCTACTGCATCTCCAAATTATTGGAAAGTAGGTACCTATTCTTCCTAAAATAATCCTAAAAATATTCCTAAAATGTATTCTTCATAATATGTATATATTATTATTTTCATTTTCAAGAGCCTTAATTGTAAAAAAGGCGAAATCATCATTTTTAATGGGTAGGCATATGTTGTATCAAATATGTCGTACATGTTGAATTAAACGAGAAAAAACTTTTCTGTCTCTTTTTGAAAAAACTCAATTTAATTACTAACCAACCATGTGTTAGTAAAAAACTTGAAAATCAAATTACTCGAAAACTCAGCGCTTAAAAAGATCTCAAATGGGTACTTTTAATCAGAAATCAGCTGTAGAATCAACTCCTGCAGTTTGGCGGACCTGTTTTGTGTAGTCCATGTGTATGCTCAACATTCTTATTCCCTTATTCGTAAATACTATTAATCCCGTTAATATGTGTATGAATAAATAAATGGTACCCATCATAAACATAAACCACCAATAATATTTACCTGTTGTAATGGATGTGTACGGATACGCGTTCGTTGTACCCCCCGAAAACCGCTACCAGGTCCTCTTCTGTTGTTTCTTATAACATAATCGGTAAAGGGAAAAAACATTACTCCATGATGAATAATAAACACTGTCGATTAAAAACATTTGTATAAATATGATGAAGACTACGAAAATTTGCTCAGATGGTCATGCTGCATAACTAGAACATCGGTTCATGCGTACATATTTAAGTAATAGAGGACTCTATTCTCCCTACTTCTTGGCAGGCGTTTATTGCAGGTTGTTGAATTTTATCTACCTTAGAAGAGTTCTTGAGTATAGTAATTAATATCAACGTATAATTTTTTTTTTTTTTCCTTAAAGGCCCCCATCTGCTTTGATGGGTTTTACTTAGAATTAAAAAAAAAGGAAAAAAAAAATTGTTTTAAACTTACCTCTACGGAGGGAAGTCACGAACAAACGGGATGAACCCGAAAACAAATACGCTGATGCTGACTGGGGTGCGTGTCCAGATGATCGGCGATCTTACACTGGATTCGCATTTCTCTTGGGAGGAGCAGCAGTCACTTGGGAAAGCAAAAAACAAAAAAAACCGTAGCATTGTCGACTGTAGAAGCAGAGTACATGGCTCTAGCTGAATCTGCGAAAGAAGCAATTTTCTTAAAAACTTTTCTCTCTGAGAACTACGGAAAACTTCAGTCATCTGTAACTATTTACAATGACAATCAAGGAGCTCACTGTCTCGCCAAGAACCCAACTCAGCACTCGAGAACAAAACATATAGACAGAATGGAGCCTTTGTGCTTCGAGTAGGCTCCGAGAAGTGTTTGGCTGATTTCAGCAAATCACTACTTTTGCAAAGTCTTGTCGAATTGACAGATTTCCGGCGCAAGGTTTTCGGTAAGCTGCAGAAAAATTAAGTTCATAAGTGATAGGCCATTTAAATAATTTTGGGAAATTGTATCAGCGAATTTCGTTAAAAAATTAAACTTGCAATTACTTACATTTCATCAATTCCTGGACATTTATTTATATATATTTATATAATATGTCATTCCAGATGATAACTCTCCTTAGCATTGAAGAGAAGGAAAAGCAAGGGCAAGCAAGAAAATAAAGGACGAGTTTCTAAAACGGCTTTTTCTGAGTACAGTAAATAGCTCAACTTTCAAAGAATGTGCTAAATGTATCGGATCTAGTTGGTTATGAGTCTGAAAAATCAACTTTCCGTGACCGAGGCTCGCTTTCCGTGTCCAACTGATCTGAATTTTTACTGATGGATTGACTACTTTTTGTTATGTAGTTCTGAGATGCGAGCGTAGCGAGCATCCAGACCGCTGATCTAAGCGAAAACCTGATCGGTGTAAAATCTCTCTAAGAGTGGTGGTAGATGAGCGTATACAGCTTGCAGGTGTATAGTTGTAGATGAGCTTATTGCACTAGTTTCCAATACTTGAATAGATCAGTGGTTTGGATGCTTGCTAAACTCGCATCTCAAACAATCATATCAAGCAGTCACTCCGTTAGTAAAAATTCAGATTATTTGCAGCGGTATGAAAACATTAAAGTTCTTTAGGGGAGATTTTACCACCTCGAGTTTGTGTTCGAGTTACTGATATTCTCCACTCCGAGGCAATCGTAACCCCTGGTTTCCTGAGGGATTGACTACTTTTTGTCATGTAGTTCTGAGATGCGAGCGTATCCAGCATCCAGACCGCAGATCTAATCAAAAACCTGATCTGTGTAAAATCTAAGAGTGGTTCTAGATGAGCTAACATAGCTTGCAGATGTATAGTTGTAGATGAGCTTATTACACTGGTTTCGATTACTCAAGTAGATCAGTGGTTTGGGTGATAACATCACGTAGTCAATCCATTAGTAAAAATTCAAATTAGTTGGACATGGCAGGAGGCCGAGGGGGGGGGGGGGGGGGTTGCAGCGGTATGAAAACGTTAAAGTTCTTTAGGGGGGTTTTACCACCTCGAGTTAGTGTTCGAGTTACTGATATTCTCCACTTCGAGGCAATCGTGACCCCTAGGTTAGCGATCGCGTTAGCTCCCAGATTTTATTCCCTACTTTATCCAGGTATTAAGTGTTAACTCCAAGAGCTACCGCAGTTGTTGCAATAAAACGGAAGCCATGTTGTTTTATCACTAAAAATCGTCTTGGTTAGAGATTGCTGTATTTGATTCTTGTATTGATTGTATTGTATTGTATTGAGATGCTGTATTGAGATTCTTGTGTTTTGCGCGTTAATTAAAATGGCTTATGCATTTCGTATTCAACATCGATGATAATGACGATTGCTTGGTTACGAAGGTTCATTCATTATAAACTAGTTTGTTGGCTGACCAAAAGCCTCACGCAACTTTTTGTGCGAACATAATAGACATGCATTGTCTGGAAGTACCTACCTATTCAATATTACCCAACATGAAATGCTCGGAAAGGATAAAAATGTATGTTTGGTGTTGAAAACTTAATGGTCCGTAATTCGTATCACATTGTTTTTGCTGGAATGGATAAGCTCTGATGAAGTGAATGTCTATTTGTAAAATCCCAACAGCTGTAGAAATCCATAAACGAAAGGCCAAATACGATCAAATTCAGTACGGAAAAGCGCAGCTTGTTTTTGGGCTTCATTGACTCATTCCCAATTGATGCATGTTAGTGATGTGAATAGTTTGGTGGCCTCGATACCCACCAGTTCGTATCTCAAAAATTAAAAACATCCTAAATCACTCCTTGTAGCAAAATGTGCCTAGATTAGTGGGGCACATAGATCAGAACTAAGTTTATAGTTTTTTGGTCTGGATACTAACAAAAAAGAAAAGCATAATCATATGCATGTCAAAAATTAAAGAGAATCCTAAAATAAATATTTGTAGGACCAATAGATCAGAATTATATTTATGTTTTGGACATCTAACCTTAAAATTGTCGCGTCATCTGATCACATCTCTGCGATGGTCGAGTATATTTACCTGTTATTTAACCTGGGTTTCCCATAACTTTGAACAGCTGTATGTCGAAAAGAACCTATTTGTCCTACTTACTAGAAGAATTATTGGATCAGAATTTGACGGAAATTTGATTCTCTAGATGTTATGTCCCGAAAGAAATCCTTGAAAAACTTGTGTTGAGAAGTTATAGGCAAAAACTATCGGCACCAAAAACTATACAGCGAATTTTGGGTATATGAAGAGAAATCCTCAAAATTAAAACAGGTAAAAATACGTCTGCTAAGTTGGGTATGGCAAATTGTTTCCTCGTTTACCTATCAAGAATGTATAGATCATTGAAAAGTTTTAAATGATCTTGAAAAATTCCATAGCGGAAAAGAGTAAATCAAGAAGTGTCATAATTGGTCAAATAAGAAACGAAAAAATGATGTAATTTACGTTTGTGCAAGCACAGAATGAACTGATGAGTTGAAAACAATGAAATAGGTACGGGGCCATCTACAACCTAAGCCACGTACTCGCTGACAATTTTATCAAAATCGGATGAAAACTGATGAAATTAAGGTCATTACAAGTATTTCACATTGGCGCATGCGCAGTAACTATTAATGATACAATCAAATTGAAATTGATATAAGATGATGAAATAGTCATCCCCCAACTATCATCCAAATTTGAGCGAGATCGGACGACTAGGGCGTGAAAAAATGGAGTATAATGGAATTTACGTGTGCGCATATGCACAGTGAAAAATTGATTTGGCAACAATGAAACTGACAGGGGACCGTCTACCCCCTAGCCCGCATATTCCCTGAAAATTTCATCCAGATCGGATGAAAACTGTGGATAATAAGCTTGTTACAAGGGTTTTATATTGGCGCAGGCTCAGTAGTTATTGACGATCCAATCATGTTGAAATTGATATTAGATAATCAAATTGTCATCCTCCCACTATCGTCCAAATTTGAGCGAGATCGAACTACTAGGACGTGAGAAAATAATGCTTGGTAGAATTTCCTTTTGAGCATGCGCAGAGTGAGGTATTGAGTCAAGAACGATGAAACTGATAGGGGACCGTCTACCCCCTAGCTCGCACATCCCCTGAAAATTTCATCGAAATCGGATGAAAACTGGAAAATAAGCTCGTTACAAGGATTTGCGGACACACGACAGACATACACACGCACATACACACACACACACACAGACTCGCACACATACAGACAGACAGACGCGAAACCAAAGTTGTTCAGAATGGTCTAAAACGTAAAATGCGAGTGAAAACCTTGATTTTTGAGACCAAAAATGTTTTTTTCTCCCGATAGTGAAAACAATGCTTCCGCTATCTTTAGGTAGACTCGGAAGCAACATTAGCTATAGAGCTCACTCAACTGATTTGAGTGGTTCTTTTTGTAGCAATTTTTCTCCCAGATAGGTAGGTACTTAAAGATAAATTAAGAGGCTGGCATACATTTTTGATGTACTGCTGATCCTTGATTCATTTGAGGTTGTATCTGGTCTTGATTTCGAGGTGACTCGGTTGGGAACTTTCCGTTTTTTGTAATCATCTTCACTCTCACTTGTGGTGCTCCATCCATTCTTCACCACTCGGCGCTTCCTAAATACAAAAAGTGTTTGTCAACAAGTATAACATCTACAAACTGTATAAACACCTGGAATAACACTTATCATGGACACGATTCTAATCATACCTACTAATCCAACTCCATATTTGTCACCTGTATAATTTCAACGTGTCGTTCTCGACCAATCAAGTCGAGTTATGAGACTCTAGACCCTGACTTGCTCTTTAGTTAGACTCCCCACTGCGTGGCATTCTTAGCGCTCCAGTCGCCATGAGATTTTACACAGATTAGTAGTCCTAGTCTGTATGCTCACTACGCTCGCATCTCAAAAACACACAACATCAAGTAGTCAATCCCTTAGTAAAAACTTAGATTAGTTGGTCAGGGTCTAGAGTCCCGTGACTCAAATTTTTTGTTCGCGAACGTGACAGTTGTATTTGAAAGTTTTAAAACAAACAAAGATTTTTTAAAGACATTGGGAGTTTTTTGAGTTGGTAAGTTTAGAACTTTCCAGGTTGTCACTCTCCGTGATTCCGTAAAACCGATTTTTTCAGTAATACGCCAAGTTTTTTATTTAGTCTTTAGGATTGTTTTTTATTTTTAATCTCTATGGTTGTTTTATATTTATTCAATTTCAAGAGCCCGGATATTATGCATTCGGGGAAAACAGTGAATAGGTACTAACATTGAGCGAGAAAAATTTCGTAGAAGTTTATCTCAATTTCATCTCCGCAATTTTTTTTTATTCTTTCATTGAAAACTTATTTCGTTATGTACCTCTGAACGCCATTTTATCTAAAGAGCTTTTCTATTATAACTCATTGTAAGAATCAAAAAGTTAACCCTCCCCCCTCTCAAACTTAGTTGGTTTACGTGTCAAAATCCTTAGAATCCAAATATGAATAAATTTTTAAAAAAGTTTCGATCTTCCGCAGTCCGGAGCTTTTTTCGAAAAATATTGGGCCAAAGTTTACGAATCGTTAGCCCCACTTTCGATCGACCCTTAGGACAATTTTCTCTCAATCAATGGTTTGAACTTAAGGGCTGAAATATTTTTAAAAAACGAAGGTCTCGAAAATTTTCGAAAAACAATTGGGTTTTTGTTGGTTATTGGTGTGCACATTAGTTAGTTGTAAGGGCTAGAAATTTTAGCAGGGAAGAATAACGTGAACATGTATATGAATGATATCCGGTGAGAACGTAGGCATTGATTTCGATCTACCCTTAACGGTAGAATTGAAGGGTTGAGGTATTTGAAAGCCAAGTCCTCGAAAACTTCCAAAATAAGTATAGTTTTTTGGCTGTCATTGATAGAGATCATTCCAAAGAATCGAATGAAACTAGCCGGATCGCTGTACGTTCATCTGACCACTCTCCACAAGGGCTGAAACTTTGACAGAATAGAAGAACGCTTACATACATGCATGAGATCTGGTGAGAACATAGGCATTGATTTCAAGTAATCCTAAAGGGTAGAATCGAAGGGCTGACATACCTATTTAGTATGTAATCGAGATCTCGAAAACTTCCGAGATAAGAAGAGTTTTTTGGATGTCATTGATAGATATCATCTCAAAGAATCGAATGAAACCACCCGGATCGCTGTACGTTCGTCCGTTCGCTCCCCTCTGGGGTTGAAAGTTTGACAGGAAAAATTTTGATCGACATGGAAGCAAATCGAAACTGGTGGAAACCGGTATAAATTGCCTTATAAATTAAGTCAATCGTATTAGCTTATATAATTCCAATGTAACTTTCACTTAAGGAAATCGAGTCAATCTAATTAATTTTTAGTTGGTTTGGTTGCCTGCGTCTGTGTCATTATACCTACTCAAGTTCCAATAATGTACGAGACCTACTTAGAGATGAATTCCTTTGTGAATAGTTTGTGTCCGATTTAAGTGTATATATATATTGACGATGGCTCTGCTAACAATTTAATTCCTCAAAAGTAAATAATTCTCAAAGCTTATGCGCATACAAAGGAAAGGGGGGGATCACTTTTGGGACACCCTGAACTTATCTGAACGATTTTGTCAATACTGCGAGTATCGACAATTTTACACTCTACCAAATCCCGAGTGCTACGAAGTTCAGCGTCTTCAGTTGAACAGGAACGAAATAAGCGACAGAGCTCAGCCCATCAGAGCCCATCAGCTGATTAGAGTGGTTCCTACAGTTGCGATTATTCACCATATATTTATTATTTCAATTTGCAATTATTTCATCATTTATCACTCTACAATATAAATGTCACCTTAAGCCACTCCAGATAAGGCGTTCCAATTCCTACGTGATTTTCCTCAGCAAGTTTGTGCGAGGCGATTTGAACTTATGCCCTCCTTTCAAAAATTGAATTTGTGGTTCCCTAGGTCGATACCCACACCCGGCAACACTGTGCTGTTGATTTTCCTCCTTCGAATTACCTTGATAATCGCCAATGAACTGACTTCCGCGGCGGGCAATTGGCTCTTTCAATCACGTGCCGATATTGATTTCTTTACAATCCCCATCATCTCTATTAAGAAATCTATTTCTTAACTATTTTCGCTCCTCCTTTCCTTTTGTGTCACGTGCATACCCAACGGTTTTCTTCTTTTTTTTTTTTTTAATAATTTTCTCGTCATTACTTCATTTGTCGTAGAATTATCAGGAATGGGGCCTAACAAATGATTCCTCCTCTTTCGCCAAGCTTTCGATAAACGTATTATCTTCTTCAGGGCCTATAATATACAGTACAACAGCTCAATCCTTAGAAAACTTCATTGAATTGGTGAGTGTTGGTTGGTTGGTGTTGTTATGTTTGTTCCGTTATTGTTATTAGCATCCCTTGATATGAAGTTGTTGATTTGTGTACCTGTTCTATTTTAGTACCAGTTATCAACCTATGATGAATTTATTGAACAGTTGGTCGCTGAGTAGTGCGATATTCACGCTGTAGTTCAACTCTGAGTAAGTTAGCTGATTTTACCAATAGTACACTTGTTTCTTGCTGGAGTATTTTTGCGTTTATACCTTTATTTTATTATCTTTTATGAGTTCACCGTTTTTCTAAGGGTTGAGCTGTTGTACTGTATACGAACTAAATCACTCGCGACGAAGTTGTGGAAACCCATTTCAAATTTCTCTTTGATACACGAAAAGCATGATTTTTCAATTTATAGAAAAGATACATACAGCGATATAACTATCCATAGTACTTCAAATCACCCTTTAGTCCATTAGCATGCAGCCTTCTTTAGTATAATCAACCGAGCACTATCTGTTCCAATGAGTGAACAAAATTTATCAAAAGAAAAATCCATTATCAAAAGCATAGCGGCTAGTAACGGATATGGAGGAGATCTCGTTGATACCATATGGGATAAGGTTCTCAGGAAAAAGAGTAGGGAAAAAGTTTCCAATCTGGCTAGGGAAGATGTAAATTTAGAAGAAAAGCAGTGGATAAAAATACCTTATTATGGGAAAATATTGGATAAAATCGGCAAAATAAATTAAGAGGCTGGCATACATTTTTGATGTGCTGCTGATCCTTGGTTCGTTTGATATTGTATCTGGTCTTGATTTCGAGGTGATTCGGATGGAAACCTTCCGTTTTTCGCAATCGTCTTCTCTTTCACTTGTGGTGCTCCATTCATTCTTCGCCACTCGGCGCTTCCTAAATACGAGTACATGAAGCGTTTGTCAACAAATAATGTAATATCTACCTACAAGCTAACCACCTGGGGCTTATTTCGTAAAGCAACAAGTTACAAGTAGATTTTATGTTCAAGTACCTAGTGAAAAATGAGTGTGCAAGCGTTTCGTAAAGGTACAAGTGTTGACTTGTAATGCACAGTGAAAATTAACAAGTGTACAGGCGAATTTTGACAAGTTACAAGTGTTTCCCCATCATTTTGTACAAGTCATTGTTTTACAGTTGTAAAAAATGGCCGATTTTTAACCTACGTCCATTCACCTGTAAACTTGTTATTTTTCAGCATTGTGAGTTCACCATTTTTTGGTGTTTAATATGTGGGAATCATCTTCTGCTGATGAATACAGACAAGAAAGAAGCATTCAGCGTAAAAGACGCCAACGATTTTTTCGTGGGTATTTTCGAGTTTAACGAGAGATTTAGGATGTCTTCCAAGACCTTTGAATGATTCAAGTGCTGCGTGACCCTGTGCAATTTTTCCTGATCGGGTATTGAGGATCTCCCTATCATTGAAGAACAAAGTGAAGATAATTTCGAAGTTACACATGACATTCGTAACCCAGCAGCATTATGACTTGATGAACTGATTAATCATTTCCGCTGAATGAAGGAGAAAAATCCGATGATGCAGGCATAAGTTGAAATCAAATACACACTTTTTCAACTTTTCAGTTTATAGTTTGTCTGTCTTCCAATCATCACACTTGATCATGTACGATAAACATCCTATCGTGTACTTAGAACCATTTTTACGTTATGATTCGCTGAAAAAACTTCTATTTCGGCATCCCGCTTGACGTTGTTCATTTCGTTAGTTCCCACACGCCATTTTTCTTTTCTGCTACACTTGTAAACTTAGCTTCTACACTTGTACTCTTTGTTTTGGTGAAACACTTGTTCTAGTTTACCGTGCATTACAAGTACCTGTACTTGTTAACTTGTACACTTGTAACTTGTTGTTAGCTTGGTACCTACATCTGGCGATTCACAACTTTCTCTGACAATAGCGTTCGCTTTCCAGATATATAAGTCTATAGTTAGGGAGACCGCCCGAGTGCTCCCGAGGGGCTGAAAAAACACCTGAGTGCTCCCGTAGAAAAATCACGCCAGTGCTCCGCCTAACCTGCGTGATCCCCTAGAAAAAAAGCGCGAGTGCTCCGACACGCCTGAATGATCCCGTGTTTGAAAAGTAGCCAGTACAATGCGTTTTGTAAATGTAATCAACTATTACGTGCATTAGGTTCAGTACACAATATTTTTTCAGTACACAAGAAAAGGTGATCGGACAAGAAGTAGGGCATTTAAAAACTTACATAAAAAATTCAACAGAAAAATGTGCTTCAATTTCATTAAAACAAGCTAATAAATTAATAAAACCCCAAAAATTGCAACAATCTAAAAATTGGTTTTGTGCAGCTGAAAAAGTTTATTAGGAATAACATGTAAATAGCGATATATTTTTCCTCTAATTTCCCGATTAGAGGAAAACTTTCGATGGGCGGGAAGAAAATTCATTTGCGATGACGTTTCTTTTGAAGGCCGCCCATAATTCGTTAGTTTCTGTTGTGGTCTTGGGTTCATGGTTATGTTGGGTTTTGTGAATCACCTCACATCCATTTGTTTTAGCGTATGATTTACATCGGATTTGCCCACCCCTTGCACTACAATTCCACTTTCTTACACCCCCAGGTAATAATTTATGATAATTATATTTGAATCCGTCAATAAATGCAACAGCCTCTTGACGGCTTCCGCCACTAACGAATTTCACGTCCGACATGGTGCACGGAGAGAGGTACCTAATGGACAAACTGATGGTAAATGCCCCAAGGATTCATGTCGATTCCAGTGCACTTTCTCTTATTGTCTACGGGATCACTCGGGACAATCCATTTTCGAGATTGCGAAGTGAAGGGGATCACTCGGGTGTCCAACTTTCGCCCCTCGGACTCGACGGGAGCACTGGAGCCGTCGCCCTATGGTTCTTCCTCATTGGACTATCCAGATGCACATCCCGCACAACCCCTTAAAATAGCGTTAATTTGTCCAATAAATGAATGCCATGTGAATTCAACATACATGAGTTTCACGTATGCTATGCTTATTCGCTATGAATATGTTCGAATACAATTGATCCCTCTAAAATGAAATTTGCGAGAGTCAATACCATGAAATGATTCCTGCAAATTATTTTCCGAAAAACTAGATAAGTGTTGCTAATACCGTTAAATTACATAAATAAACACCTTCCAAGCGGAGGGTTCTCCTCACTGCTCCATTCTTCAGAACTTGACATGGATCAATGAATCAATATAAAATGGAAAACAACAACTTGAATTATAATTGAGTCAACAATTATCTATCCAAACAATAGAGCAGAATTGTGGTAACGTTGGATATGAAAAATAGTTTCCATGTGCACCATCATATTTACATTGATCACTGTGTGCGTCTCAACTAGGGACACTGAGGTTATAATTTTAAATAATTTATGAGTTAGGTGTGTAAAACTTGTCGGAAATATAATCTCTCCTTCCACAAATTAAAATATCTCTATAAATCAACTCTGTATGATCTTTTTGCAATAAGGTTAATCCTACCGCAAATGAATTTCCTAAAATGCCTGCATATGCTTCCTTGCGTAACTGCAAATAATTTCTCTGGGTTTGGTTTAGGGAAACCGGTTCGAAATCAATAGGAAGTAGAACATCACCTGATTTGAGGAGGACTCTTGCAGAGTCTTGCATCGACTGATAGTACAACAAACAGTGATGGGTCAAACAGAATGAACCTAGTTTTCTCAGGAAGTAAACTTTTGGCAGCCTCAAAGGATTGCTGGTGATCAAAGACCATTCCCATGATACGTTTTTCCTTAGCCGAACTTGCAAGGGTTCTAGAATATTGGCTGTGCAATGCAAAAAATGGTGGAAAAGATTTAATAACCCTAAAAATGAGCGAAGCTGTGAGATATTTGTTGGTGCTAGCATTTCCTGAACAGCTTTGACCTTTTTGACAATATCGTCGTTACATTGAATCAGATCGCTCTGAATCCGATTCTTCACAATACAATGTATACCAAACACGTCCTGTATACGTGTAGAAATTGGTACAAACATCGTGTTGCATTGACAAAACCTGTACAGCACATTACCGATGTCTGAGGAATACACCTACCAAATTTCAAGTCGACGGTTCCAAAATTAGGTACGACGTAGCGTGGAAAAATAGACAAGCAGGCACACTCTCAAACTAAAGCTTGTTTCGTCAAATATCCGAGCGAACGATAATTGCTACAATTAGCAAAACCTATTTTCCGATGTTTCTTATTTTAGATATTTGGAATAATAAATCCCATTCACTTTTTCAGGGCTTTGTGCTGCTGACTGATGCCACTTTGCGGAACGTGACGCTCAACATTTCAACGGATTCAAACAATTCAAACACCTCGATGACGTATCTAACGGCCGAGGAGAACCTGACTGATTTCGACATCATTTCTGAGGTGAGCATTTCGATTTATCAACTTCAATGTCAAACTTTGAAATCGTTCAAGGAAATATAGATGAATTATTCATTCACATAAAATAACAGTACAAGATTGTAAAGTAAGTAAACTCTTCTAAGGAAAACAAAAATAAACTGCCAACCAATTCATACGTGGAGAGAACTAGGTCGAACCCGGCGACATCCCCTGAGGTTTTGTCAGATCCTTCTGATCTACCTATGTGTCCAACTGATCTGAAATTTTATCAAGGGATTGACTACTTTATGCTATTTATTTTTGAGATGCGATCTTGCGAACAATCAGACCACTAAACTATACACATCATTCTGATCTATTTGTCCAACTGTATGTTACTAAAAGGATTGATTTAGGATATTTTTTATTTTTGAGATGCGAGTATCCAGATCACCAAACTATACACCGTAGGGTTAGGCATTCATATTCTAGGATTGCCCATCGACGAGTTCGACCAACCCTCCAGAAGGGTAATAGTGACAATTCGTTGTCATAAGTAATCAATAACCTACCATTAATCAAACGGTATTCACCATGTTGTACAGGATCAACAAAAAGCTATGGCACGATTCCTGTCCATTTGATCAAAACCTTTCTGTTATGAACGGCATCGCCAAACAAGCAGATCATGTTATTTCAAGACAAACATGGATTGGAAAAGTTGTACCTACCACTTATAATCAATGCCCTCATCGCTCATCACCCACAATGTTCAGATCGGTTTACTAGCCAATGAAATATTGCTTTCTGCATGGATTATAACACTTTATTCACATTCATCGCTGTACATATTCCGACCAATATATGGTTCAGTTGGCCATGATTGAGGTGACGAATTGTGTATTTTTTACCTGTCAATGTTCTTGACATTAGGGAAAGCGAACGGATGTACGTAAAGCGGCCTGGCTGGTTTCTATCGATTCTTTGGAATGATGTCTATATATTACATCCCCCAAAAAATTAGTTTCCTTGAAAGTTTTCAAGATCTCGAATTTTCATTATTTCAGCCCTTAAATTTCACTCTTTAGGGTTGATTGGATCTGATGCCGATGTTACTGGCGTATACCCGGCCCATGTATGATTTATGAGTCTAATTCCATAAAGTTTGGTCCAATAGTTTCGGAGAAAAGCTTCGTACGGCGTACGGACGGATTTTAGCGTGGAACACTATTTTCCCGGGACCTATTAGGTGGAAAACGTCTCACGAAATTTCAAAAAACGAGACTAAATTAGCGGCGGATCTAATTTCTTTGCTATTCAACCTATGAAACTGAAATTTGAAATGGAGCGTGTTCCGCTTTCCTCCAAAGAATAGCCGAGACTCAAGGTGAAAGCAAAATAGGGTCTGGGGTATCTCCAGCGGGGTCAAGGGGGGCGGAGAGATAATTATGAGGTTTGCTTTAAAATTAGGAGAGGCCCCATTTTGCCTTTTCATAACTGCAGGGTGTGAATGATACCCACCTTCTTGTACTAATTGATGTGGATGGTTTCATTTTGTCTGTGAGTATCATAATTCAGAATTCGGTAGGCACTGAGTTTTGGCTTCGTGGTGAGAGTTCGGAAATTCAATACCTGTTTGTTGGCCCCCGATATCCTGATGATGCAATCACTGCGAAACGTCGGGAATGAGAAAATGAAAAGATAAAGTACTTACAAAATACTTACAAGTACTGACATCACCTGACTTCCTGGATGCACTTCTTAAGTTATATTGAAGATAATAATGACAGATAATAAAGGGTTTTCTTGGTTTACTAGGCATTTTTTTTATAGTTCACCTTAATGCACAACTTTATAAACATAACTATTGATAGTTAATTCTTAATATTGATGTTTCTGATGTATTTCTCCATCTTTTTAGTTCACGATAATGTGCGTAATCTTGGTGATGATCGTCACCGCAGCCTTCCAAATCCTGACGAGCATCCTCAAAGTCTTCATTCTGTCTTCCATAACCTTCAGCTTCCTCCTGCTGTTCTTCTGCACTGATTTGTCCAGGTAACTACTATGTTTTTAACGTGTATCATATTTTACCGCTGGATTTTATGCTAAAAAAAATTAGCTCGGTCTTCTCTCAGTTTCATTGTTTTGACTCAACACTTCACTCTGCGCATGCGCAAACGTAAATTCTATGACGCTTATTAAGTTTCTTAATTGAACATTGATGACTAAGTATTTTTCCAAGCTATGTGCCACACCCAACCTGGCACAAGTATTCTCCTTTTACTTCAGAGTCTACCTAAAAGTAGCGGAAGCATTGTTTTCGCTTTCGGGAGAGAACAATTTTTTGATATCTCCAAAATCAAAATTTAAACTCGCATTTTATGTTTTAGACGATTTTTAACTACTTTGGTTCCGTTTCTGTCTGTGAGTGTGCGTGCGTGTGTGTGTCTGTCCGTCTGTCGTGTGTCCGCAAATCCTTTTAAAAACAAGCTTATTTTCCATAGTTTTCATCCGATTTGGATGAAATTTTCTGGAAATGTGCGGGCTAGAAGGCAGATGGCCCCCTAACAGTTTCATCGTTCTTGACTCAATATCTCACTCTGCGCATGCGCAAACGTAAATTCTACCAAGCATAATTTTCTTAGCCCTAGTCGTTCGAACTCGCTCAAATTCGGATGATAGTTGGAGGATGACAATTTGATCATCTTATATCAATTTCATCATGATTGTATCGTCAATAACTACTGCGCATGCGCCAATATTAAATCCTTGTAACGACCTTAATTTCCACC
Organism: Adelphocoris suturalis; assembly: GCA_030762985.1. Classification (NCBI taxonomy): domain Eukaryota; kingdom Metazoa; phylum Arthropoda; class Insecta; order Hemiptera; family Miridae; genus Adelphocoris; species Adelphocoris suturalis. The sequence continues at coordinate 39,584,764 of CM061042.1, read as the reverse complement.
GTTTTCATCCGATTTCGATTAAATTTTCAGAGAATGTGCGGGTTAGGTTGCAGATGGTCCCCTATCAGTTTTATTGTTGTCAAATCAATACTTCATTCTGCGCATGCGCAAACGCAAATTTCAACATGTTTCATCTTTTCACTTTCTAGTCATTCGAGTTCGCTTAAATTTGGATGATAGTTGGAAGAAGATGATAGGTAAACGAGGAAGCTATGTGCCACACCCAACTTGGCAGACGTTTTTTTCCTTAAATCAGGAGAACATTTGATTTCTTAAAATCCAAAAAAAAAAAAAAAAAAAAAAAATTCAACGAAGGGTCAAATTTAATGCACATGTTTCTAATCGCATTTTCAATTTATTTATTTACAAAACGGGCGATGCAAAATTACAATATTATTAACAAAGTTATAACTTTTTTTTTCGTTTTATTTTGTTTATTTTTGTTATCAATACAGGAGCAAACATAAGAAACGCTTGCATACGAGACTACAACACATAGGGACATTTTATATCTTTCGTTGCAAGCTACAAGAGCCACTCAGCTGATCCGGTCCCTGGGCATCGTCAACTAAATGTCCTAAAAATGCTACATACGAAATTACAGCTTCCTAGAGTGTAATGTATAGAAATTACGTATTAAAATGATTTAACCACAGCTTCACAAATCAAAACGTTCTCGCAAACCAACTGTAACGCTTTTTTCGTTTATGTGCCAAAGTAAAGACATAAAATGTCAAAATAAATTAGTCTCTTGAAGAGGAAACAAAATTGGTGTTTCAGAAGAAAATAAAACAAAACAATATAGGTATAGGTTTGTATATATAAGGTAAAAATCACAAACACTACTTGTAGCTGAGATGAGTGTCAATTAAGTTGTTGTTCCTAAGTAAATTAGGTGAAGTAGTGGTTTCCCTAGAGAATGTACCTACCTTTTACAGCTCAACTCCCCGGAGACGCCAATGTGCCCTCCGAATGGACCGAAATTCATAATTAATGTCCTTTTGTTTGTCCGCTATAACTCGCAGCTTCATTACGATTTCATCAGGCAAGAGAGACGAATAAATTGAAGCTTAGTTGTTGTAATCTCATTACCCTTATAATTAAAGCCGGCGTGTATTTACGTACTCAGAGGCTCGGGGTCATGGCGGAATTCATATAACTACCTACACTCGCCTAGTCGGCAATGCTTATACAGGGTGTAACAAACTTGATAGTCCAAAATCCAGGCATCGATTCTACAACTAATTTGCAATAAAGAATGCCTCCTAGACTTTTATCATTTAATAATGATTAACAGGGCGTTTCCATTTGTTTTCGTCACGTCACGAGCGTCACGTCACGGTGGGGTTTTCTATTGATTTTCACGTACAACCAATGCGTTACTAGGGAAGTGTAACTCCCTTAGTTTTAATAGCAGGAAAATCGTTAGCCACTTTTTGGAATGCTCTCATTTTATCACAGCATCTCATAATCCCTAAGCCTCTGTAGTGTCCAGGAAAGCTGATTTATTAGGCTCAGTTATAAACTAATATTGCTAAGTAACCATAATGAACTAATAGTGTAAAATTAATCATTATTAAATGATCTGACTGTAGAACCGTAGGTCTATTTTTTAAAGTCTTCGTTTCCGAGTAATTCCACTTTTGAGATATTTTGTTTTCAATTTTTCTTCACTAAGATAACTCCCTCAAATGACAGTGAAAATCAAAAAATGAGTACACCGTTAGAAAGAGCATGAAATTTCCTACCACCCTGATACCAATTCAAAATTTTGTAAACAGGTTTAATGGGAGAGAAATCAGGCTGAAAATTGAAATTAGACAAATCTTAAGAAACCTGTCAAAATTCGGAGCGCTGTAGCTCGAAAGTCTTCTATTGGATTTTACCCCCAGAGACGGAATAAACTGCGCCAAGATCTGAGCTTTTCAACGGTGTAGACCAGGGGTGCTCAAACGGTCGATCGCGATCGACCAGTCGATCACGAGTGCTTTTTGAGTAGATCTCGAGAAGAAAACAATTTTTAATAAGTAGGTAACTAAACTACAAAAATGTATTACGTAATAACACTGCTTGCGGCAAAAGGACGAAAAAGGTGATGACACTGAGATGTTGAAAAACGAAAAATGGCTGACTGATTTGGCATTTTTGACTGACATCACAATGCACTTAAACACCATTAACTTGGAGCTTCAAGGTAAAGGAAAAAGTATTATTGAGATGATTAGCGCAGTAAACGCATTCAAAAGTAAATTGCAACTTATGATAGATCAACTGAAAAGAGAGGATCTGAAACATTTTCCGTCTTTGAAAGCAAGGATTCCTCAGTTGAATCATGATACGTATGAGGCTGAATTATCAAATATTTTGGGACAATTCGAAATGCGTTATTATGATTGCAGTAAATTGGCAAATATAGCATCATTTATGAGTTATCCTTTTTCATGTAAAAACATTGAGGAATTAGCTACTGAAGTAGCAAGTCAGTTTAAAATGAACTCATGTTCTGTTGAAAATGAGTTGGTGCAGATTATATCAGATATACATCTCAAAGCTACAGCATCTGATACAAATTTCTGGTGTTTTATATCTGAAGATAAATATCCGAATCTAAGGCAAATCGCCCTTCAACTGACGGCAATGTTTGGGTCAACTTACTTGTGCGAGTCTGCATTTTCTGAAATGAAGATAATTAAGTCAAAATACCGCAATCGATTAACTGACGATCATATGTCATCATGCTTGCGATTGGCACTCAGTGGTTACGCACCATCTTATGAAAAGTATGCTGAGGACATGCAGTGCCACGCTTCAACATCCAAAGTCACTCCTTAGTTGAGTTTAACATCATATGTAACTCTTTTGTTTTGTAACTACGAATAAACTCGCAATTTTGAATAACTAGGAGTTTTTTCATTGATATTGTAGAGAAGAACTTAAGTAAACCTAACCCAAACCTTGACTAAAATAATGTAAATTGTGCGGAAAGCTAATATCTATATATGCTACGGTACACCCTACCTAGGTAGGTAGGGTGTATCGTGTATGTACGACAACCCTGCATCACACATACTTGCAGCCTCTCAGAGTTGATCGTAAGTAGTCTAAAAATATTGAGGTAGATCGCCAGCAGTTCAAGTTTGAGCACCCCTGGTGTAGACTATTTACTTATATAATTAGGGGAGAAAACCGTGTTTCAATGTTGAAAAATATTGTTCCTTCAATGAAATCGATGGTTTTCTTGAAAAATGACCTTCTATTATTTTTCACGCTGAACCGAATGGTAACACTTGCATATCTCCCTAACCCAGTTATAATCGGATTTTACACTTCAGCTACCTAACTAGTTTCACCCCTAAGAACACACAAAATTTATCATACCAAATAAACTCAAATTTGTGAGTTCAAGTGTTAAACTTACCTACCCTCTGGTTCCATATGAGGAGCCCCCTGCCCCTGGACTTTGTCTCGATGCGTGTTGACCTTCGAATGAGGGTCGACATCTCAACTCTTGGTTGTATCGACATCTGAGTCCGTGCAACGCACGGGTAACCGGCTAGTTTATTCATGAAATTCAATCTTGTAGCTTTCGATGTAAAAAAATTAGTTCGATCTAATGAAGAGAATTTGGATGTTGTGTTGACAGCACGTTGGGAAACTACTCGGTGGCGTATGACGTTATCACTCTAGTTGGGTTTTTCATTGCGCTGGTGATCCACGGACGGCAGACTGAAGCGACCAAGAGACTGGATTTCCTGTGGAAACTTCAGGTAAACTTGTTGAAATCTAGTTTTTTGAAAATTTTCTTCATTGAAATCCGTTTTGAGGCATTATGAAACGGCTCCTGAAGTTTGCGCTTTTGCGTGTGTTTGTGTGTGTGTGTGTGTGTGTGTGCATGCGTGCGTGCGTGCTTGCGCGCGCGCGCGTGTGTGTCTGTGCACTCCAGACGATAACTCTCTTTAGAATTGAGATAAAAATACCGTTCTTGCGGCAAAAAATCAAGCACTACAGACGAAAGGATGAGTTCGTTGGCCAACAATTTTTGAGCACATTAAAATGATCAAATTTTGAAAAATATACTTTAAAAAATCACTAAAAACTGTCAAAAATCGTTAAATTTATATTTTTTAGCAGAATTTAGTGAAAAATAAATTTCAACAATTAACTACGACATTTAAAAATTTTTGTTCAAAATTATGCTGGAGAACGAACGTACTTCAATTTCATTAATATTTGCTAAGAAAAATCTATAAAAACTGCGAGAAAATCTAACAATCCAAAATCTCTTTTTAATCGCTGAATTTTATTTAGTATGATTTTTTTTTTTTTTTTTTTTTTTTGTGCTATAAATTGGTCTTTAACAATTTCTTTCAACTGAAATTGCTCCAATTTCAATACAATTTAACATATTACACTATGATAGGTAGTTTATGAAAATTCGCTCATACGATCATGCTGTATGACTGGACCTTTTTTTTCTTTTTTAACTTTTAGAATAGTTCTATTTGATTCAGTAAACCTATATACTAATAAACTAAATCAAATACGCATACCTTCGGTAAGCAAACATTGCTGATCCAAGCAGTGGATCACGGGCATGGCGACCGTAACCACAGCTGCTGCGTCGATGAACTGTGTATCACAAATGTCGACTGGTATCACAAAATGTCGAGTGATTTCGTCCATTTTTTTAAGAAGTAATGAGTAATGTCCGCATGGATTTGCTGTTTCTACCACTGTGAGGCGCTCCGTGTGCGGACGGCAATGACAAGAACAAACTCCCATGACGCTAAGAAGCTACCTCATGTTTGATACGGTTCTCAATCGAATTCCTCCCAGATTCATTTTCTCCACTTACGATCCTTTGTTACAAGGCCTTCATCTCATTCGAGCTGTCAAGTAACCAACCAACTGACCCAAGTCACGCGTCTGAAGTAAAAGTAGAAGTAACGAGGGCTGCGTCTAATTGTAAGACCGCCACCTCGCTCGTCCGACGTGAGTCAATATTAGTCCACACCCAACCGCCCATTTCTCTTCTTCCAGTCAACTAGACATTCTCAATAAACGACCCCTCCTAATTAATTTTCCTTTATCGCCGAAACGAATGAAAACATTCCAGCGGAAAATTTGTCTGAAGGGGAAACCTTATTTTACATCACTCTATTTACTTTACAAAATAAACTGAAATCATGAATTCTGATACACTTTCAGGAAACTCTCCTATTACATAGTGTGGTGGATGCATGTGAATGAAAATTTAAATATGCGGAATGAATTTGACTCCTGTAAATTATACGACGTCGATATTTATTTATTTATTGGCATCAAAATGATACATATAAACAACATTTTATACAAATCAAAATGTACCTACAAAACGCTTCAGTTATTCAATTCCAAAATCACGACTATAAGTAATTACAGTTCGTCTTATAGGTAAATAAGAATGAACATCTGACGCCTCCTAGAAAAAAGTTCCCAAGAACTTGTGCTATCTGATGGAATCGCAAATTCAGACATAGTCGTCATACATTAACACCAAATAAAAAAAAACTCTCGAAAACCTAATTATTGAAAGAAAAAAGAAAAGTACTAAAACACTAAATTTGAAATAAATTTCCATGAAAAACAGAAATTCACTGAAAAGAAGGCTAACTAAACTTATATGTGCAATTTTACCACCTTCTTAAAACTTGAAAAACTACGAAAGTATGACAAATTAATATTATTATCAAACAAAAATTTTAAAACACGAACATACGCACTTCTCTTGTAGAACTCTGCATGAGCTCTTGGCAAAACTATTCCCAAATTAGAATAGTTTCTTGTACTTAGAAATGTAGAAACATGTTCCTCACAGATTCCAGTAGTATATACATGAATGCAAGAATGAAATACGAAAATTTGTTTAATGGTTTTAACATCAAAATATTTGAAGAGTTTAGCAGAAGGGTACCTTGAAGTTTTACCTAGAATAATTTTAATTAACTGATTTTCCATACGTTGCACTTTACTAACGTACGATTTACATGCTCCACCCCATAATTTAATACCATATCTAATAATGGAATAAGCTAAACCATAATAAATCATACACATTTTTTCCTTGGATAGAAAATTTCTTGCTTCCTTAAATACATTAAATAGTTTTTGCAAGCGAGTTATTAAATAATCAATATGTGACTTGAAATTTAAATGTTGATCTATTCCTCAGTTGATATTCCTCAGAAAAAGGTATGGCATAACAAGCACACTCCCCAAATTGTCGGATCGGAAACGTGGAATCTAATATGTTGATGGAGTCGTTCCAGAACCTCTCCAAATGACTCTGCTAAGGTCCTCTGTGGCCGAGCGTCTAGCTATCTTGACTTTCAAGCAGAAGGTCTCGGGTTTTCGAATTCATGACGGCACTAAACTCTTATGTTCGTATTTCAACCTCCAAAATATATTTTTAAACGTCATTCTGATCTATTTATCCAACTAATCCGTATTCTACCTTGTGGAAGGATTGATTCAGGTAATTTTGTATTCTTGAGATGCGAGCATCCAGACCACCAAACTATACTCATCATTCTGATCTATCTGTCCAACTTATCTGTATTTTCCTAAAATGATTTATTTACGATACTTTTTATTTTTGAGATGCGAGCTTGCAACTCCGCTTGACCTGCTGGCTTTTTTTTCTCAATTTTGGTGAAGGAAGTTGCATTGAACGTTTGGTTCCTTGGATGCCGCTAGAGCGCTCTGAAAATCCCTCCAGGCTAGGGTCAGTATTTATTGAGGAAACCCCATACGAATTGAAATAATTCACAATAGCCTTATAACATTCACAATTTATTTCCAGCGAATTCCAGCTGTATGCAAAAGAGCCGAATTCGTCCATTCAAGTTGAATCTATCTATAGGATGGAAGCAGGACGGATTACAACAGATTCTTTTGCAAAATGAACGGAATTAACACGGGAAAGTTTATTGCTGATTAAAACTCGTTCACCATGACTAGCTGAGAGAGCTCCGTGGCTGTTTTTGTTCCTTAGCAAGTTGAAATGCTGACATTTGGAACGGAGCCTTCCGAAATGATATCGATCCCGAGCAGGAATTGCAGGAACTGTTTTCCAGGCAGTACCTATTGATGGCGATAATAATTGATAATGATGATAAGCTGTGATGTACATTTAGATCATGGATGATTGATTGTAGAGCACAGCTCGTAACTTACTGGAAGTACAAAGTACAAAGCTAGTAAATTTATGTTGAATAATGAAGTTTTTTAGCCTAATATCACGAGTTTTCTCCTTTATTCACTACTCAAAATCGTGCTTTGTAAAAAATGTGAATATGAATTCAATTTAAAAATTTGTTACAGGCGACAGAAGAAAAAGAAGACATGGAGCATCTTGAGGCCTACAACCGCAAGCTTTTAGCCAACATTCTTCCTGCCCACGTCTGTGAGCACTTCCTGTCTTCAGATATGAATTTCGACGTAAGTCTAACCTGTCATTTAGGGAAAAGTCGAGTAAAATAGGGAGCACAACTTCAATTGCCTATTAGTCTTTCTGTATCATAGCTATAGGAATGTCATTTTTTGTTCGAATATTTACTTTACCTATCTACGTACTGTTATATAGATAAATTTGAAATAAGATGTCACTAGGTACTGAATGTTATTAAAAATTTGCAAAAATAAAGTTTCCAATCTGGTTAGGGAAGATGTAACTCTAGAAAAAAAAACTGGATAAGTATACCTTATTATGGGAAAATTTCTGATAAAATCGGCAAAATTCTATCATCGAGGGGTTACGAAATGGGTTTTAAAACTAGAAATAGTCTTAGAGCATTACTAGTTCCGTAAAAGACAAAATCAATGTTTAGGATAAAAGTTGGATTTATAAACTAAAATTTTCTCGCGGCTGCGAATATTGCAATCAAACTTTTGGGAAATTCAGGGAAAGAATAGAAGAGCATCAGGAAGTTTTCAGGGAAAATAAGGGTAGGTCTCTCTTCTAACCCCCCAGGAACTTTGTGATGAACTTTGTTTTTCTTTTTCTTGGCAATTTTCATACTTGTTCATGTATGATTTTGACTGGAGTCCAATTGAAAACTTACATCCTTCGCAGAGCTTTCGAAAGTTTCATTTACTTCAACAGGGGTCAGAAGCGAATTAACGGGTGAAGACGAGTGAATCGCTGCAGTCAAGCTCAAGAAATTATGTTTATGATGATTGATCCATAGTGAATATATTCACGGTCAAATAGGTATACCTACCACTTGTCTTATTTGTCATCTTAAAAAATGTGGGAAGTTTTAGTCTCAGGAGTTGGAAATTTTCAGCCCTAACAGTTGGGTCCTCTTTCCATCCGAAACAGATTTATGTCGAAGCCTGTGGGGCGTGGCACTGCGTTATCTGTATGCATCTTGCTCCTTTCACTGGATGGATTCACGGATTCACTTTTTATTATCAACTCATGGAACTGTTATGGATGCTATATACTATCCTGAAAACAAAATCAATTGAAGAATTCACATGTACCTACCTCGGAAGAATAGAGTAGAGCAGGGCTTTTGAAGAGTTGTTTCTTGAATAGCCCCTAACTGAAAGGTCCAACATTGAGAGCTCCTTACAGAACTTATGGTGTTCACTGTTCAACCATCAACATATTGGTATCAAAAGTTTCAGCATTGAATAGAGAATATTAAAAGGTCAACAAAATTATTTTGGTATTTTCTACATAGGGAGTCCTTTAAAATGCAAATGCTACTTTTGATATTAACAGTAAGACAGCGGCAGTAACAATAACGTGCTGTTATTTCAGGATCTGTACCATGAGCAGTGCGACTGCGTGTGCATCATGTTCGCCTCAATCCCCAACTTCTCCGAGTTCTACATCGAGCTGGAGGGGAACAACGAGGGCGTCGAGTGCCTCAGGCTGCTCAACGAGATCATTGCGGACTTCGATGAAATCGTCGCCGAGCCCCAGTACTCCTACATTGAGAAGATCAAAACTACTGGCGCTACCTACATGTACGCTGCAGGTTGGTAAATCGAGAAATCATGTAGAAATATAAAAAAACTAGCCGCTCCGGCTTGCTTCGTTCGCCTCTGCGTCCAGCTGTGGAGGCAAGCCCCCCGGATCCCCCCCCCCCCCCCCCCATTAAGTTTCTTGCTTCGCTCGCAAGGTGTGGCTTATACATGCGATGGTCTTCCCCCCCCCCCCCCCCCATTCTGGTCTATTACAATTGAAACATGTAGGGGATGTTGCTTGCAAACAGTAGATCCTTAAGTGTAGGTTTAACGTGGGTAGGGGATGTTGCTCTCTTCGCTCGCTCAGTATGGCTGTATATGTGTAGAAAAAACCCAGTCTATTATTCTGTTGAAATTGTATTTCTAACGGAAAGGTTCCTTTCTTCAAGAGGTTCTTCTTCAGGTAAAAAGGGCCTGCTCGCAGATTCCTGATACGGCGGGCTTAATTAACTTCTCATTTTAATCACTTCCCTCCCTTCCTCTAGCATTTGGTGCAACTTCCCGTCACTTTTTTCTGTATCCGATTTCGGATTCAGATTCGGCGGAATCAAAACTTTATTTCCCCCGCAAACACCGTCCCGAAAAACGTCTCTTTATGGGGTATATTTTAATGAGAAAAAACCGAAGTTTTTCGTCGGAATTTTTGATAAAACGGGTCCGTACTCTTTCGTTTTTAGACACATTTCCTCTTTCTTCCTCGTACAAAAACCTACGAAACCGGAATTTCCGGAATTTTCGACGGCTGTTTAGAGGGGTAGGGGAAGCGGGGAAGTAAAAAAGAACGGTATTAAAACATGCTCCCACCCCCTTAAAATAACCTATAGTCTATTCCGGAAAAATCCAAGAAGATCCCCCCACTCGTAGACTCCCGCCACTCAGCTGTTTAGCCGTGAAAGTAACACAAACAGACAGACAGACAGAGTTTCATTCTTATAATATAATAGAGATGCATGCCACTAGTATTACGTGTTCCTATGGCGAGGTAAAAAAAACCCATTCTTGACGCGTATGTGCATCTGCCAAATGGATTATATTAATTCAGTCCAAATTATGAGGCCTAGAGCTATGGTCTTTTGAAAGGTTTGAATGACTATGTTTGAGATTTGTAAATTGAAAACTGCCCACCAACTGAGTAACAGCTGATGCTCCCCGCATACTGATGGCACCCCTGGGAGATCTTCTCCCACTCATTCTCTTTTTGTACACTCCGCACTGTAACGCGAGCGATTTTGCTGTTGAGTTTCGCCATATTTACGAACCGTCGCGTGTGTAGCCCCAAATTGTCGATCTTGTTCATATTTCTACCATATATCCACATTTTCGTATGTTTCTTCATTTCAATCATCTCCAGTCCGCATAAACTCAGCCACGTCAATTGTCAATAAAAGTTTTCTAATCTCGCAACCAGTGTACATACCTGTCTCTCGTGTGTTTATGGAAATCATTAGAAATCAACTGTACTAACACTTTTTTATAACGCAACGCTTTTCGAGTCCATGTGCCAAAATAAAGGCATAAAATCTCAATAAGTGAATACATAAATACATCATATCAAAAAAACTGTAGTGTCTGTCGGACTTTGTGTAGTATTTTAATAAATATGTTAATTGCAGGTCTGACGAAAGCGACTTGTGACATGAAGGACCTCAAACACGTGACGTGCATGGCCAATTTCGCCCTGCGCATCAAAGAACAGCTGGAATACGTGAACCAGCACTCCTTCAACAATTTCAAAATGCGGATAGGTTCGTTGCTATCATTTATCATGACTGAAAGTAGAAACCTACACTTCGATCTCTTAAAACATTGAAAGCTATTGTTCAGAATGTATTGTAAATATCATATGTATGTATTGTATTGAGTTGATAGTTTATATTAATTTTGAAAAAGGATATAAGTAGTCCTGTTTCGAATAAATTAGTATAATGTTAAACGGATTTCTTAAACGCATTCATTTCTAGGTAATAAAAATAACATTTTCGCATTCCCGTCGTTACTCTTGTGCGACAATTTGGTAATCATTAACAATTTATCATCGTAAATAATTTTATTTTGTAACCACCTTGGTCCGCCATTTTGGTTTTGCCAGAATTTCATGATTCATCCCTCCCAAGTTGATCAAATCATTATCAGAATCAACATCTTGGACAGAAAAATGGATTTTCACGTTATCCTGGAAAACTTGGCAAAATTTGAGATTTTCATAAAAGTTCAACCTGGGAATGTAACTCAAGGAATGTAACGCCGTTGAGAAATTTTCGTAATTTTGATTCCCGAGTGCGTAGCGAACGAGCAAAATATCTGTTTTTCATGAAATTTAAAACTGGAATTTCAAAATTTTGTATTTGGTCCCTCCTACAGTTTTCCTTACTATAGGTACATTTTTTTGTTAAGATTTTTTAGAAATCTTGATGTCCCGATCCGTGGCAAACGGGTAAAGTTTCGGTTTTGAATATGCATAAAAGTTTATGGCAGTTTCTTTAAGGGATCTCAGGTCACTAAAGCATTGTTTAAAAAAATCAGTAGGTTATTCCCGGTTTTTACACAGAAAAACTTCAAAAGCGCTGAAGAGTATTGGAAATGAAAGTTTCGAAATTGCCTGAAGCTTCACGCTTGTTGTCAGTGAAATAGAAAAATGGATTGTGGAATTCTGACCGGACGTGAATGATCTAGTCGGTAATATTTCAAACTTTTAAAATCTTCTCTTGTAAAGGGCTCGTATTGCCTGTTTCCAGAAATATTGATTTCCTCTGGTTTTATGTAATATATAGGAGATTATTTTCAGGTATGAGCATTGGACCAGTGGTTGCTGGAGTAATATGCGCGAGGAAGCCCCAGTATGACATTTGGGGCAATGCCGTCAACGTTGCTAGCAGAATGGACTCCACCGGCATCGTTGATAAGATCCAAGTTGGTATAAAATCTCTCCTTTTATGTTCCTTATCTAGGTATGTATTTCAAACCAGAAAAAGTCGTCTAGAGAATCCAGCCACGATCCAGGGACGATGGTCTCGCATTGCTAAGCTTTCAATAAACCATAGCAACGAGACGCGCCAAAGTAGAACTTCCGAGCCCCCTTCCAACCTCATCCTATCAGCTCAAACTTAATTTTATTTGCCTATTCTGGGTGTGGCATGCCCCCTGACCCGCCTGATGCGAAATATGTAGCGGTAGATATAGATAGAATAACTCCCAGGGTTTTAAGCCCCCAGCACGGAAGCCTGTTGGCTTGTTGTACTCTCCTGAGAGTTTTCTGTTTAATCGAAGAGACTCAGCCCCCTGATGAGGGGTGGGAGGCCCTTGATTAACTGTTCGCTCTGAATAGAGCTCATAGGGGTTTGGGCCCCAAAGAGTTCAATTCTGCGATGGGTGAGTGCAGGGCACTCGAAGATTATGTAGGATGCCGTTTCGTCAGTCTCCTCACATAGTCTGCACAGGGTTGAATTTTATGTGATCCCTATGCGATGTAGGTGAAATCCGTGACCCCTACGGTGCAAATCCGTTTTAAAGGCCAACCATTGTTTTTAGTTCCCTACGGTTTTTCCAAAGTAGCCCTTCAGTAATTTTGGTCGCCCGATGCGAAATATGTAGCGGTAGATCGGTTCTAAATAAGCTAAAATGAAACTGAATTCGATTCAGTGTGAAAAAATAAGTAGAAACCAACCCCAAGCTCATAGAGTCATAGAGGGTCGTGTTTTCAGAAAACCATCGATTTCATTGAGAAACCCTCATTTTTTAATATTAAAACAAACTCCCCCCCCCCCCCCCCCCCCAATAGCTAATTAAAAGTAAAATTTACTAAACCGTTGGAAAGATTTTTAAATGAAACAGTTTTCACGCTATTTGCCTGTTTCCTAGATTTTTTTTGGTAGAGACGTTTTTTAAAGATTTTCAGAGTTTTTATTTTTATTTTGCTCCTTTTAAAGATTTTCAGAATTTTATTTTTATCTTGCTATGTTTGAGCTGCTGTTGTGGTCTGGAGATGGGAATTTCCTAATCAAAGTGCATAGCGCTTATAGAAAATTTAACGCTGATTCCGAAAATATGGTAAAATGTTAAAAGAAATTAATTAAAGGGGAGACATTCATGTTTAGGAGTAAAAAAGGACGGGTTTCTTATTTTAAAACAGTTAAAAAAAAAAAAAAAAAAATCATATCTTCAGAACGTAGCTAGATGAAAATATGCGGTTGGCGGTATTTTACTTAATTTTTGATTTAGTTTTACACAAAAAATGTTTTCCATCTATGAGTAGTTCACCCTGTATAGCACTCTACTTTCAACCTGAACGAATTGCCTAAAATATGTCTAGAGCTATGTAGCATTCGCTATATGTGTAGCACACCACTCACTGACTTTAATATTAGTTGAATTTGGATAGCAAGTCAGTTGTACAATGAATCTACTGCGCCTTCAAATTAATGTGTATAAAGCTTTTGCTATCTAAGCAATATTAACCAAGTTTGTGTGTGATAAGTGCTTATTCGGAGAATGAATTCTTCCAACTGTGTTTCGATGGCGCTTTGTGTGGTATGTTGAATAAAGAATGAGTTAGTCGCCAATATATTCGATCTCTACTAGATCCTCTACCCAATATATTGAGGCTCTTTGCTGAAAATTTCTATTGAGTAAAACTTTGGAAACGTGATCATTTCGCAGGAAACAATTTCATACAAGCGCTTGAAATGAATTAATTCCACCCTGCATTAATTCTTCGTTGTTGTTCGCAGGTAACGCAAGAATTGGGCGAGATCCTCATCTCCAAAGGTTACCCCTGCACGCTCCGGGGGAAAATTCAAGTGAAGGGTAAAGGAGAAATGGTCACCTACTTTTTGGACGGCCCGAAACTCAAAACTCCTAATTAATTTAATTCCATAATTGTTCATCAAAACCCCCAAGTACCTAAGCATGCTGAGAAAAAGAAGTTTTCTAAGGATTTGTAGAGGAAAACTCACATGGTCGATTGTTTTCATGACTAACTCGGTAAGACTTAACCTATAATATCTTCCTAAGTATAATTTTAGACTCGCTTAGCCATAGAACATGAAGAAATTTGAAAAAGCTCGCTGATGAATCCTCAAACACCAGGAGGCATCTCCCTAATTTAGTTTGTGTTCGTACCATCGTTCGTACCTCACGTCTTTTTGTTACGTGGAAGAAAAAATCGAGGAAGGCAAAATCGCTGCAAATTATTACACAGAGGCTTATTATTTCTGTGTTGTACAGCTCCTCTACACAGAACACCTGTCTATATTATTAAACAATTCATAAGGTATGTATCTAATGTGGCTGCATTGGTGTAGACGCCTCCTGAGGAGAAATTAATACAATTAAATAACACCCCTAAACTTTCCTTACACGATCTGATAATGCAGTGCTCTGAATTGGCGAAACCGTTGGCAGCATAATGCTGCAAGCCTAACACTATCTAGCGGTATTGATGAAACTTAGTTACTTCCCCCAAAAAATCATAAGTCGCTGCTCCATTACAGCTTGGAGTGAGAAAACAGAAAATCGTACGGCTTTCCAGATGATTTCATTCGATTTGTCGGGAAAATATATGTAAATGACAACCAAAAAACGTAACTGTTGACTTGAAAGTTTTCGAGATCTAGATTTTTAACTATTTCAGCCCTTAATTACTACCCTTTAGGGTTGATCAAAGTTGATGCCGATGTTACTGGCACTTCCCAAACCGCTTTGTTTTTGAAGCATTAAGAGACCCTACTTTTAACATGAATATGTTTTATGGCTGGACCTATTTGACAGGAAGACTCTCTGGGTCATTAAGAGACAATTGAAATTACGGTCACTTTCCTGATCAGCTGATTACATTCTCTCCTGCTTACTCTTAAGAAGTTCAAATATGGAAGGGAGACTCTCTGGGACATTATGAGACGAATGAATTAATGGGCTCTATTCTAATCAGCTGATTCAGCTAAATTATCGCCTGTTCACCCTAGGAATGTGAAATTTGATAGGGAGACTCTATGGGAGATAAAGAGACGATTGGAATGATGGGCTCTTTCCTAGTAGGTTGAGCGAGAAAAATTCTATCCTGTTAACCCTAAGAAGATGAAATTTGATAGGGAGACTCTGTGGGTCATTATGAGACGAATGAATTAATGGGCTCTATTCTAATCAACTGAGTCAGCTAAATTATCGTCTGTTCACCCTAGGAATGTAAAATTTGATAGGGAGAATCTATGGGAGATAAAGAGACGATTGGTATGTTGGGCCCTTTGCTGGTCAGCTGAGTGAGCTAAATTATCTCCTTGCCACCCTTGGAAGTTGAAATTTTAGTGCTCCTATACAGGTACGATGAAAATCATAAATGATCTAATACACCGTAAAACATGATTTATCATGTTTTATATGTTCCGTAAATCATGATTTATCAGTTCATTCTTGAAGAGGAGGAAATTTCTGATAACTGATAGCGCCTTATCTTGAAGAGGCGATATTGGGATGAGGACAGAACACTGTACTTTCATAAGTTCTCCTCTCAGATAAGAGTTGGCTTCATGATGCTCTCTCTCTCTCTCTCTCTCTCTCTCTCTCTCTCTCTCTCTCTCTCTCTCTCTCTCTCTCTCTCTCTCTCTCTCTCTCTCTCTCTCTCTCTCTCTCTCTCTCTCTCTCTCTCTCTCTCTCTCTCTCTCTCTCTCTCTCTCTCTCTCTCTCTCTCTCTCTCTCTCTCTCGCTGGCTGATGTCGCCAAATATCGCCGAAACACTAATATTGTCATCATAACATCATCAGTCCTTAGCATGGTTGATGGTGATTACATGATCAATCATCATTATGGATTGTACATAAAAGATAGCTCCTTACGTTCAGCTAATCAAAATATACTTTTTCTTTATGTTCTGTGGCTAAACGTGTCTAAAATTATAATTAGGTACATAATTTAGGTAAAGTATGCACGAGTTAGTCACGAAATTATGTGGAAAGTTGTCCACTACATTTATTGTCATTGGTAAAACTGTCTTCATGCTGGAATTCCTACATTTTTAATACTTAGTAATGTGTGTTCAACTTCAAACCGCTTCTGGGAAGTTTTCAACCCTAGGAAAACACCTTGAATCTCCTTAGCTTTCAACTCAGACAGCTGATCTGACTTCTCAATGATCACTTGCTGATTTCAAGATGCTTTAAAAAAATTTCAGTGCTCTGGGATGAGCGAGAGAGAAGATTGAAGTGACGTTATTATAAGCATGTGGTGTCGCTCAGAAAATTTGGCAAAAACCTACTTTTTTGGCGGCCCGAAACGCCAAAAAAAACTCCTAATTAATTTAATTCCGTAATTAATCAACAAAACCCCCAAGTACCTTCGCAGGCGACACGTAATTTATTCTACTTTAATCATTCACTAATGATTGACACGATGTTAAGTCAAATTTTTCGAGCGACCCGACATGCCTTCTTAAGAAAACCACAAGAAACTTCTCGAAACCTATTAGGAAGCTCGTTGAAAAGTTTCCGATTGTTGTGTGGAGATACATAAGTCATTAGCAGAGACCTTCAAATGCCACTGCGCCACAAAAAAATGCCACATTTGGTCAATTTTTCAGTAAAATGCCACATTTCGTTGATTTCTGGGAAAATGCTAGAAAAAATGCTTCCTTTTTTTACCTAAGTGCTTGCATTCGGTCTTTTGTCGTTGTTTTGTTTTTTCCACGCCCAAGAACGCTGATGAAAATATGACGCATGGATCTAAGAACTGGTAAGAATAAGAAGTGTTGAGGGATTCCAACTAAATAATAATCTATTTTATTTGTAAAGGCCTGTAAGGCAGTACAAAAGTCTTGAGTAATACAAAAATATAGGAATAATACAAAAATAACGACTAAAACAAGAATGAAATAAATAGATTAGTCAGATGGAAATAGACAAATTGATTGAATTATGACTAGGGACAAACTTTCAACCAGTTCACATGCTGGTACTCGTCCAGAGAATAAAGTTCAGCTTGTAGAAGCGAGTCTTTCACCACCCTGCAGAATGGGCGGTAGCTAAGGTCCCGGATTAATAGCGGCAACGAGTTGAACAGCCTTCCATGGGGCTGCAATTCAGGGAGACACTAAGACGGGTAAAAGGCGGTCATAAATTGTTGATACTTCTAGTGGAAGTGTGAAGTACTTGCTGAGATAGAAACGTTTGACTTTATGTATGTACTTGAGGACTGTCAACGCGTACGTAAAGGATTACGGAGGGAGAAAAACAACCACCTCGAGGTCTTCGCCCATTGTTAGAGTCTCAGATCCGTTCAAAATTAACTTTTCCTGGATGCGGATTAGTCAGGGCATTGCATGTGTACCTGAGTAACTACATCCATTAGGACCGGGGATGGATCACCATTCGGTATATTATACAATTTCCCTTCCCCGCGTCCTTCATACCATTCTGAAGTTCGTTACTTTAAATATAACGCTCAGTTTCGTTTTCCCTCAATCTTCAATACCTATTCACCGAGATTCTAGTTCAATGCTAAATGAACTAAGTAGTTCCTGACTCCGACTCTTCTATATAAATGCAAAAATGTTAAACTCTAGGATTCGTTTCAGAATGTCTCAAAACGGATTTCAATGAAGAAATTTTTCAAAAATTTTGATTTTAACATTTTTGGAGCCATTGCAATAGCTTCATTTTCTACGAAAATAGGCTAAAATCAAAGAGCAACCAGCACTTTCAGCTATGGTGGATATCCTCTTCGTTTATCCTTAGGCTCCTTCAGGTTAGCAGTAGGTACATAGTTTATGACTGTCCCTTTCCCGAATCGGAATAGTTTGTGAAGTATTCCGTATTGATTGTATACCATTCGAATGGGATCTATTGGTCTCATGAAACATGTAACTAGGTAACTACCGTTTTGGTTGGTGCCTACCTACCTATTCTCATGTGCCGTGTTTTTTACATAAGCCGGACGAGATAAACGACGTATGCTCTCTATATGACCAGTATCTACGTGAAAATAATAATAAAAGTTATCAGTTGACGCACTTAATTGATCTCCTGCCGTCACTCAGGATATTGCACCGTTGAGCTGAGGGTGACACTCAACTCATCGCCAGGTTTTGTTTATGAATCCCGTTGTGCTTTTGGGTTGCACACTCAGTGCACCTTCAGGGTCGCCTTCAAATCTCTGAATCGCGCAGAATGCATCAATTCCCTTATCCATATACTTAAGTGCCCACTCGGACTCAATTCCCTTCTATGAATTTCGCCCTTACCCTTTGGAATATACGATATCATGCATGCTTGGTATTGATATATAAATCTGTTTGAAATCGCCTGGTACCTATTGTTTGTAATTTCTTAAAAAGCGTTTTAAAGTCGGACACACATTAGTGCAATCATCCAGATGTTGATTGTATTGAATGGTTATAAACCAGTCATGAACCAAAGGTTTAAACGATTTTATTACTGTGAAATATTCTGTAATATACTATGAATAAATTATAAATATCTTCTAGGATGTAGGTATGTCTTTGAAGTAATGACCTTCAACTCTAATTTTACCCTCAAATAATACCTACATTCCTGCATACCTATTCATGTTTACTTTAAAATGCAACAGCGAAAATTTCGTGTAGATACTATGAAATCACGTCATACAAAAATGGATTTCGTTTTAGAAAATATGAACAGCTTAAGGACCAATAAGGAGTGAACCAGGGTTTGTTTTATTTTTATAAAGAAAAAAAATGAAAGGGAATGAACTATGCTTCTTGTAATGTGTCATATTTTTTATGGGGAAGCAAAATCTAATTACTTCTGGAACGAAATGGACGATGTACCAGTAGGTATTGGTCATACCCGATTGTCATTAATGGGTTGTGATCTTTAAGGTTAGTTCGTAAGTTGGAGAGAGTTAAATTTGACGTTAAATTTGACTAATGGCTGAAATGATTATGATCATACTTTATAGCCAATCTGCATAATCAATGCGAACTATGCAGTAATACAGATTCGATTGAACATTGTATCAAAATTATTTAGATTTTTCTGATTCGTTCATTTTTATCTATGCAGTCTGGTGGCTAATTGCTTCTTTTAATTTGTTTTGATTATATACAATAATGATCATCCAATCATATTTATGTCGCAAACCCAAACATTGGCCACAACGTTAACAAATTGATAATTTTGTTATTTACCTAAGTCGGTTGTATTCTGTCACATTTCGGAGTGAGATGAAAAACTTCGTAAGATTTGTCAGTTGTCCGATTTGTAATAATTCAAGGTGCTATTGATTTCAACTGTAAATATGTATTGGTATAACACGAACTTCAAACCACATTTATGAATTTCATATGGGGAAATCTCCAAACAGTAAACAGGGTTGTGCTGGCTGCAATCTTTATCTTTGAATTTCACGCATTTTACCATTAATTATAAACAAATAACCTTCTTATAGAGGTAGATCAGTACAGTACTTCAATTTAAAAATTAATGATCTCCAAAATTTAAAGCAAGTAGGTTTCAAATTGGAAGAACAATTTATTCACACACCTACCTAATATTACACATAGTGCTACCAAAGGTTATATTAAAAAGTTCCAGTCATGCAGCATAATCGTATGAGCGAATTTTTCTGAAATTTCTACCTATCGTATTATAATATGCTAAATTTTATTAAAATTTGAGTATAAAGCAATAGTTGAAAACCAATTTAATGGCAAAAAAGTAAACTAAAATCGGCGATTCAAAAAAGCTTGGATTTTTAGATTTTTTGCTGTTTTTATAGCTTTTTTTTTTTTTTTAGCAATATTAATGAAATTTGTATAATTTTGGGCGAACATTTCTGATTGTCCTATTCAATCGTTGATCATTTTGTTTTAACCGACATTTTGTTAAAAATTATAAATTCAACGCTTTTTGGCAGTTTTTATCCATTTTTAGTTATTTTGAGCACATTGTTTGAAATTTGACCAATTTAATGTGCTCAGTGTTAATATGCTGGTCGACGAACTCATCTTTTCATTTGGAAAGCTTGATTTTCTGGCGAAAGAACGGGATTTTTATACCAATCCTTAGGAGATCTATCGTCAGGAATGACACACACACACACATATATGTATATATATATATATATATATATATATATATATATATATATATATATATATATATATATATATATATATTGCGGTAAACTCTAGGATTCGTTTCAAAACGGATTTCAACAAAAACAAAAAATCGAAAATTTTGATTTTAATGTTTTTGGAGCCATTACAATAGCTTAATTTTCCACAAAAATTTGTTAATAACACGAATATAATACGAAAATTTGTTCAATTGGTCATTCTCCATACCAGGAACTTCATAAATTCAAATTGAATCTATTCATCTATAATATGTTTATATCAACTCAAATTCATGTAATTCATTCAAAATCGTTACCTTCAGAACTGCTAAGCTGCCAGCACAACCCGTTCGTTGAATAAAGTTAATTTCATTGGTTTATATACGTACCTAATTTTTTTTTTATTTTACCATGTTTATACAAAACTTGTTACCTGCTCTCAAAACAGCTCAATAATGATATCGACATATTTATATCCACCTGGCTGGGATTTGAAATATTCTGTACTGTATATAAAAATAGATACAACATCTAATAACTTATTATTACATAAATTACATTACCTAAACTGTACTAAAGGCTAACATAAAATATATTTATACTATCGTGTATCATTTTTAATTTATGCAAATCGTAATCAAGAAGTCATTTACTTTGAAAGCCACTCTTCAAATTGGTTTTGTATGCTGCCACAAAGCACTTGGGTAGGACCTATCTATTGTAAAGTAGGAGTTTTATTTAAAGAAAATTATTTTTATATGTTAAATTTTATAATAATTTATTGGCGAATTTCTAAAGAGATTAAGCTAAGTGTTGTTATTTTTTGAATTAGACGTTGGAGTCGCATGTCCAGGGAAAATCTTGTTTTGTCCATTCGTCTGTCAGGTTGTCGTTTTTGGATCTTGTTTGCTTCCTCACTATCAAAGGTAAAGACACCCGTAATTGTCCTAGAAATAAAAAATAACAATACTATGTGATTGACAACATTTACCTATAATTAAATTCAAAAAACTTCCGCAGTACCTACTTGCTTCCATGAAGCGGAGGTCCTAAGTATATAGCTTCTGATTGTAAGGAAATTAGTCTCCGGACTCATCCAGCTGTTCAAGATTTCTATATTACCTGCCCCAAAGAAACACAGTTTCAAATATCAGAAAATTTCATCAAAATTAGTGAAAACTGTGAAATTTATGAGTGTTGCAATGATTTGCGGGCACACATGCACTAAAACACTCACAAAACAAGTTTTTCAGAATGGTCTAGAACGTAAAATGCTAGTAGAAATTTTGATTTCCTTCTCCCAAAAATGAAAAGAAAATTTTCCTGCTTCCTGAACTCAAAATCAAATTCGAAAGAAAAGGACGATTATAATAATGATATTATAGTTGAGGAATAGCGCGGGTTTAACCCAAGATGGTCTCCTGTGAATCTTAATTCAATGTCTGTAGTGGGTTTCATGAAGCATGTTTGTTTCTCATAATCTCCTTTGCCCGTTTTGTATTTAAAGTAAGCCCAGCATTGGAACTCATCCAGTTGATCAAGGTAGTTCTATATTATGTTATAATTCTATAAAAACTGTCCCAAAGAAACATAGTTTCAAATATCAGCAAATTTCATCAAAAAGAGAAGAAAATGGTAGAATGTATGCGTGCTGCAAGAATTTGTGGGCACTCAGGCACTAAAATACACGGAACCGAAGTTCTTCAGAATGGTCTAAAACGTAAAATGCAATTGGAAATTTTGGTTTTCTTCCACCAAAATTGAAAACAATGCTCCTGCTACCTATAGGTAGACTCGGAATCGATTTCGAAAGAAAAGGGGGATTGTATTCATGGCATACATTCATGGCGGGCTTACCCCAAGATGGTCTCCTGTGAAACTTAAGCCTATCCTTGTAGAGGATTTCATAAAGTATGTTTGTTTCTCATAACCTTCTTTGCTCGTTTTGTATTTAAAGTGAACCCAGCGTAAAGATGACTGTTCACGTTTTCACATACTTATAAGAAGTACGCCCAACGTTAGAACTCATTCAGGTGATCAAGGTAGTTCCATAAGTTATTATTATATACTACCTGTCCCAAAGAATCACAGTTTCAAATGTCGGCAAATTTAATCAAAATTGAAGAAAACTGTAGAATCTATGCGTGTCGCTAGGATTTGCTGGCACACAGGCACTAAAACACGCACAAACAAAACCTAAGTTTTTCGAATGGTCTAAAACGTAAAATGCGAGTGGAAATTTTGAATTTCTTCTCCCGAAAATGAAAACGATGCTCCTGCTACCTATAGGTAGACTCGGAATCAAATTCAAAAGAAAAGGACGATTATAATCATTATATTTAAGGAATGGCTCGGGTTTGTCCCAAGATGGTCTCCTGTAAATCTTAACTCCAGATATGCTGCAGTGAGTATAAGTACCTACACAATGCTTCAATACCTTTGATTGTGAGGAATCAACAATGAGCTACACAGGTGTATTCACAAAGTTGTTGTGAATTGGAAAAAAAATCAAAATATCTGCATTTTGTTACTATTTTTTCAAATTACTAAATGGATTTTTGATAAAAGTTTTATCGTTGAAGTTTCATGTAAATAAAAATTATATTTGATGCCCCCCATCCCCCTCATTATCGTCTGAGCTGTTGTTAAAAACAGTTTTCATTATTACATTTTATGCGGTTTTCATGATTTCTTATCGATTCATGACGAACATGATGCTGAGTTAAATGTTTGTTGTTAAATTAATTAAAGCTTTGAATTACAAGAATATCAAATATTTCTGTACAGAGTAAACTGCTCGTAGATGCAAAAAATCTTTTGCATACAACTAAATCGCAAATAGACTAAAATCCCGCCAACCGTATATTTTTATCTAAAGCCATCCTCAAGTTTTCAACGGGTTTTTAAAAGAAAACCGTACTTTTTTCCTTTTAAACTTGAATTTCTCCACTTTGATTCATTTAATTTTAATTTTTGACCACATTTTCGGAATCAGCGTTAAATTTTCTATTAGCCTGGTGCACTTTTATTCAGAAAATTCCCACCTACAGACCACAAAAACAGCTCAAACAGAAAAATGTAAAAAAATACAATTTCTCAAATCTTTAAAACGTTACAACTCTTCCAAACAACTTCTGGAAACTGGCAAATCTCATAAAAACTGCTCAATGTCACTACATCTTCTCCCCCCTTTGCTTATTCTCTGTCACATCTTCTTCAAGTGATCCGCATGTTTTCTTTCTTATTTTCTATCGACCAACACTACGTAGGATGAGTCACCAGTACGTTTTAATATTTTTCCTGGAGAATATCCCTTAGCGAGTTTATTCGAGACCCATACATACCTCATCAGAACAGCGAAACTTGGTAGCTTGGTCTCTGTTTATTCTCCGCATCATTTGAGCCAATTCCACGTTATTGCTAACAGAAGGTTTGAGGAGATCCGAATGAGTGCGAATCCGTCGTCCCAGTAGCATCTCTGATGGAGACCTGCCTGTTGTTGCGTGGGGTGTTACTCGGTGGGACATCAAGAAATTTCGAACTCTTTCATGGATAGTGCCTGACTCTCTCGCCGCAGTGATGCGGTTTTTGAATGTCCTGACTGCCCTTTCAGCCAACCCATTTGACCGAGGATGATATGGCGAAATTTTAATATGTTTAATAGATGAAGATGTGCAGAATTTCTCAAATTCACTGGACGTAAATTGGGGACCATTGTCTGATACCAGGAATACTGGGATACCATATCGGGTAAATAAATCTTTCAGCGCCTCGATTGTTGTTGTAGCTGTGGCTCTTCTTAAGGGTAGAACTTCCATCCACTTTGTTGTGGCATCCACAATAATTAACCAGTAGTATCCTTCAAAAGGGCCTGCAAAATCCAAATGAAGTCTGGTCCAAGCCACTGTGGGTACATTCCAAGAGTGGATAGGCGTTTCCTCTTGTTTGGGTCTATTTTCCTGACAAGATCTACAATTTTTCCCAAACCTTTCAATTTCAGCATCGACTCTAGGCCACCAGACATGAAATTTTGCTAAATCCCTCATGGCTCGTATACCTGGGTGTCCCAGATGAAGCATTCTTAGGAAATCTTTTCGTAAGGAAATGGGAACCACAATGCGTCCATTCCATAGTAGTACTCCTTCTTCGATGGACAACTCGTCTCTTTTCTCAAAGAATGGAAACCATTTCTGGTTCAGATCTTTCTTTTCAGGCCAACCCCCTTCAATCCATCTTACAACAGCTCTGATTTCTTCATCACTTTTCAATGCATCTTTCAACTGACGTCGGTTTACTGGAATCTCGTGTAATCTCAAATTAAGTAGATGCCCGATTTTAACGTTGCCCATGTTTTCCGCGGGTGTTGTCTCTGTGTAGTTCAAGGGGAGTCTTGATAATGTGTCCGCTACGCAGTTTTCCTTTCCTTGGATGTGCTCAATTGTGTAGTCATAACTCCTCAAGATTAATGCCCAACGTGTTAGCCTGTTAGCAGCCATTTTGGGCACCTCCTTATCTTCTGCTAGAATCCTCATTAAAGGTTTGTGATCCGTCCTAAGAATGAACTTCCTTCCCCTCAGGTATTGATCAAACTTCTTGACAGCAAAAACTAACGCAAGGGCCTCACGGTCCAAAGCTGAATACCTTCCTTCGGCCTCTGACAAAACTCGCGATGCGTATGCTACAGGTTTTTCTACACCATTTGGAAAACGATGCCACATCACTGCTCCAAGTCCCTTGACGCTGGCATCTGCTGTGTTATTCAACTTCACTGAAAAACACTATATTTAACCATCCAGAACATTAATGAAAGTTCGTCCTCTGTTTACAGTTGTTGCTAAGACTACGTTACAAAGGTGATTTAATAAACTACTGTAAACTCAATGTCACTACATCTTCTCCCCCCTTTGCTTATTCTCTGTCACATCTTCTTCAAGTGATCCGCATGTTTTCTTTCTTCTTTTCCATCGACCAACACTACGTAGGATGAGTCACCAGTACGTTTTAATATTTTTCCTGGAGAATATCCCTTAGCGAGTTTATTCGAGACCCATACATCCTCCCCCTCATCAAAACAGCGAAACTTGGTAGCATGGTCTCTGTTTATTCTCTGCATCATTTGAGCCAATTCCACGTTATTGCTAACAGAAGGTTTGAGGAGATCCAAATGAGTGCGAATCCGTCGTCCCAGTAGCATCTCTGATGGAGACCTGCCTGTTGTTGCGTGGGGTGTTACTCGGTGGGACATCAAGAAATTTCGAACTCTGTGATCATATTTGGAACTTCGAAGGAGCGAAACTAACCCCGAAAGGTAAACGTTTGTAACGGTAATAACCCTTGTGGGTTGCTAGTCCAAGGTATTTTCGTGAATCTTCCTCGACTTCAAGTTGCAAGTATGCATCCTTGAGATCAACAACTGAGAATATCTTGCTCCCGGATAACTTGGCTAAAATTTCCTCAAATGTTGGTAATGGATGTTCCTCATTGATAACATTCGGATTTATAGTCACACTAAAATCTCCACATATCCTTATTGCTCCATTCGATTTGATAGCTAATACTGCAGGTGCTGCCCATTCCAATGGTGAAGTAGTAGTGTCCACTCTTTCAATTATACCCTGTTTTTCCAACCGCTCTAACTCCTCTTCCACTTGCTTCATCATGGCAAAAGGGACTGGTCGAGGCCGAAATACCTTTGGAACTGAACCCGTCTTTAAATTAATCTTCACTGTGTGACCCCGAATTTTCCCGGTACCTTCCTGAAACACAGAGTTGTATTTGTGTTTGATAAATTTCAGTTTTTCTTCTGCATTCTCTTTGTCATTTCTTCTGATTGTACACACTCTAGCCCCTCTGGCATCGGAATCTCAAAACTGATTGCCCATTCCAATCCGAATAAAGGAGAATCGTTTGAATCCACCACGACCAATTTCAAATTACGAGTCTTGTTGAAAGCCTTAACTTCTACTTTGGCCTTACCGAGTGTTCTAATTGGAATGCCTGTATAGGCTTCTAAATCTTTCGTAGAATGTAACTTAGGGGCCCCTATCATTTTCCAAATTGTTTTACCCACCACAGTCTGGGCTGCTCCAGAGTCGTACAACATTTCAACCTCATGTCCATTAATCTGCACTGGAAGCATGATTCGGTTTCCAACTCCATTTATACTGTTTACAGTTCTGTCACTTCCTTCATTTTCTGATTCGCTAGAAAAATCACTTCCCCAACGCTGTTGCCCAACTTGTAAGTTTCTAGTTTTCTGAGAGTCCCGCTTTATTCCTTTCTTGACTTTAGCTCGTTGTGAGGAGACGCATACCCTGGCAAAATGATTAGCTTTAGTGCAGGCACTGCAAACCTTGCCTAATGCAGGGCAGATTTTCGGATCTCTGTGTTTTGGGAAACCACAATTCAAACAATCTCGCTCTTCATCCAACACTCGTGGTTCATAGCGCGGTTTGTTAATCTTGTTAATTTGGGGGTTGCCCTTAAAATTGCTCATTCTTTGCTGTATTTGTGTCATTTGTTCTAATCTAACCCTCTGCGAATGAGCCTGTTCTAAAACATGTGCCGACCCCTCTACATCTTTAAACGTTGCTGCATTTGTTGGATGCAACCGAATCAGCTCCTCCTGCCATTTAGTATCATTAATTCCAATAACTATTTGATCCCGTAATCGCTCTTCTAAACTGTCACCAAATTCACACGTCCCTGCTAGAGTTCTCAGTACATTGACGAATTTAGCAATTGGTTCGTTTTCTTCACGGTGCCTCAATGCGAATGCCCTTCGTTCTGCGAAGATGCAGGTTGCTCGTACATAATACTTGGTCAATACATCTTTTAGCTCCATGTATGAGATCGCACTAACGTCCACCGGCCTGAAGTGATCAACAAGAATTTTGAATGGATTAGCTCCAACTGAAGACAAAAGTAGAATGCTCTTCACTTCATTAGGCAATAAGCGACCCATACTATAACGTTTTACCTCTACCTCAAACCGACTAATGTAGTACATCCAATCCTCTTCCTCTTCTTCAAACTTTCCGAACCTAAAAGTCTGAACGAGCTTTTCGAAAAACACACTGTCCCTCTTCTCAATACTAGAAGCCGACTCCGCTTCATTGTACTCTTCGTCACTTTCTTCTCCCTGTAAAAGAGCTTTCTACATTCAATACTTTGTTCAACGGTATAGTCACTTTTACTTTTACTCTACTATTTAGGGGAGAAAACTTGTTGTTATGGTACAAAATATGGTATTTTCAATGAAATCGAGGATTTTTTAGAAACATCACCGTCTATGAACTCGCGAGTTTGGGTCGGTTACTACGTATTTTTTTACAATAAATCGAATGGTAACACTTGGGGATCTCTCTAAATTCCATATAACAAGAGTTTTACACTTGGGTTCCTAAATTTGTAGTTTGTTAAACAAAACCGAAATCATACCTATGTGTTTCAGGAGAAAAACTAGTTAACACGTTGACTACGTCTCCAAAAACCAAACTTCTCAAGGGCCTGAAAGGAATTTCGAGAACCCTAATGATAAATCGAAATATCAACTTCAATGATCGATTCTAATTTTGTAATCAATCTGAGGGCACAACGAAAGATACCACTACCTTCATACACTATCGAAGAGTAATATTCAACTCGAAATCGATTTTTTTCAAGTCCTCAACTGACTCCCCCAGCGAGCGATATTCGGACATTGGTCGCTCCGTCGTAAGAACTTCGTTTGATTACCTGTACATCGAGACGCAGTGAACGTGTTAAATAAAGTGAAAAACTCGGTTATGACAGAATTGGAGAGATCTGCAAGTGTGACCATTCGATTCAGCGTGAAAAAATACGTATAAACCGACCTTAAATTCGTGGGTACAAAGTGGGTCATGTTTCCAGGAAACTCTCGATTTCATTGGGAAAAAACCTCATTTTTTAACATTTAAACAAGCTGTGCCCCCCTAAATAGCCAAGTAAAAGTAAAATTTACTATACCGTTAGAACGAGTATTGAATGAATGTATGAATTGAGTTTTCATGAGAATTGCCAGTTTCCTGACATTTTGTTTGGAAGAGTTGCAACGTTTTAAGCATTTTAAGAAATTTTATTTTTTCAAAATTTTCTGTTTGAGCTGCTGCAGGGTTGTGAGTCCAGTTTGACACCTTGAGAGGCATATTGACTTTGACAAGCAATTAATTTATATATGTTTTTTCGTTTGTTCAAACTTTAACCTTACATTTATTGCTGCATCAGGATGTCCTCAAACTGCTCGGTATTGAGAAAACAACTAATTAAACCCACAAAACACCATAAATTCGTTTTTTCGAAATCAATTTTTTGACCTAGTATTTGACCGCCACATTTTTTTTTGTGCCTGTGATTGACACCCTATGATTGACACAGCAGTTCTTCTGCAATAAATCATTCCTTGTATCAACAAAACATTTTATTTCATCATTTTACAAATAAATTGAGCATTTGAACTTAGTTTTATTATTCTAAATATAAAATTAATATGAGTATTCATGAAGACAAAGTTGAAAATATCACCGGATGTTTCATCACAAAATAGGTAGGTACAATGTTTTCTTGATACCATTGGCACAATACGATTCTAATGGTAAACTAGCAGCTTGTGAGTTGCTATGCATTTATATAAATATAAAAAACGAATGACAAGAACGAATTGAGATCCGTATCGACAGCGCTGTCAATCACTGAGGGGAGCACGAGTTTAGGAACCAGTCATTGGCATTTGCATTTTCACTTATCTTTTCATTATTTCCAAAAAATGATAGCATAAATGCAAGCGTCACAAAAAACTGATTGAGAAAAAATATGGAAACAATCGAGTTTGAAAATGTGTGGGGCGTAGTGAAGCAGAATAAAACGCTTATCTCCTTAACAAAATCACAAGAAACAGCACCACAGAAATTACAACACGAGGTTCTGTTGGGTAACCTTCTCCAGCTTTCTCAAAAACCCACCTGAAACCTTTTCCCGCCTTTATACTTTACTGAGAAGGTATTTTGTCTCAAAATTCAAATAGATCAAGCCCGTAAAAACACATTTAAATGCCTTATTAATAAAAATTCTTGGTGAGATGTCAATCACTGGGTTCCTGTCAATCACTGGTCCTTCCACCCTAGGTGTGAATTTTGCTGAATAACAGTGCACCAGGCTTATAGAAAATCTAACGTGATTCGGAAAATGTGGTCTAAAATTAAATTAATTGATGTGGAGAAATTTAAGTTTAACATGAAAAAACACGGTTTTCCTTAAAAAATCATTTCTGAAGAACTTATTTAGATGTAAATATGTGGTTGTTGGCATTTTACTCCATTTTTGATGCAGTGTTATGCAAAACATTTGGCATCTACTAATAGTTCATCCTGTATATTAGTGTGCCCGCTATTTTGAGAAAGGTGGAATTTTGATGACCTACACCCGAAATTTTGTTTAACATGTCAAAAAAATGACCCCTGATTTTTTTCAGATTTTTTGCATAACAAAAACCTACGCCGGTAGCTCGATTTTGGTTTTTGAAATACGCTTTTTTGTGCCAATATCAGACGTTTGAATATTCTTTTTAAAATTGTGAAATTCCGTATACTCACGTTTTTGGGGTCGCTGAACTCGAGTATGCAATCAACACAAGTCGACAGCAACAACTTTTGATAGTTTGGAATCTCAAAATCGTCAAAATCATGTCAAAAAATGACAATTTTTCAATATTCATTGTAAAATTATGAAAATTCGTATTTTTACGATTTCTGTTAGAATTTTGATTTTTTGACAGCGAATTCAAGTTCAGCGACAAAAACATAAGAATACAAATTTCCATAATTTCACAATGAATTTTGAAAAATTGTCATTTTTTGACATGATTTTGACGATTTTGAGATTCCAAACTGTCAAAAGTTGTTGCTGTCGACTTGTTTTGACTGCATATTCGAGTTTAGCGACTCCAAAGACGTAAGTATACGAAGTTTCACAATTTTACAAAGAAGTTTGTAAAAGTTATATTCAAAAGTCTGATATTGGCACAAAAAAAGCGTATTTCAAAAACCAAAATTGAGCTACCGGCGTAGGTTTTTGTTATGCAAAAAATCTGAAAAAATTCAGGTATCTTGTTTTTGACATTTTGAACCAAATTTCGGGTGGAGGTCATCAAAATTCCGCCTTTCTCAAATATACAGTGTATATTGTAAGAATGAGTGTCAAGCTACAAATATAATTCAACTTAGCAAACAATGACATGCTAGTGATATAAGTTCCATTACCTATATTACATACCTACTTCATGACCTCCCCACCGACCTGTGTTTCATCTACCTACCTCATTCTTCGTATTCCTATTCATTTTTATTTTTATATAAAATATTGAAATCGTTACAATAAATTAATAATAATTAACCTAGTAATTGTGAGCAACTCTTCCGCCTAAAAAAGCACATCACATTTTATAACGCTAAAAACCATATTTATATCGGTGTATCTGTGGCTCTTTTTGTAAATGTTCCTATATTTTTCAAAAAACTTTATGTCGCTTCAACCAAGATGGGTACAACAAAATGAACTTATTCATCTTGTGTAATATAATTTACTTTATTTCATTACTATATAATGTAGTTTTGAATTTATTTTTGTAAATAAAATTTTAAAAAAATTGTTATTGTTGATCGTCGATAGTAAATTAGAAAATGATTATGTAGTGGTTAAAGAGATGCTATTGTACGTAGAACGTGACATTTTATTTTGAGTTTTCGTACGCTATCTGAAGTTACCATGTCAACTTACGAGCTGTGTGTTCTTGAGTACTTACCTATTTTCCTCGTTCAATAAACTATATTTTGTAAAAGGCCATTTCTTTATTTGTTTCTAATCCTTTTAAGGAATTTTCTAAAAATATATTCAAGGAATGCGTGTATTACAGAGACGTCCCTATGGATTGATTGTACATAATTTTGGTGAGAATTGAAAAATGAGAAAAAACGAAAATATGATTTTATGGTATTAACCTTAAAATTACTTTTTATTTGAGGGGCAATATTATACACAGCCAAGGGTTGCTATGGGTTCTCTGTTATCACCTCCGCTTGCAGATATATACATGGATTATCTTGAGCAACAAATATTTACTTACAACCTGTAACAAATAATCTTCTCTATTGGTATAGATATGTCGATGATGTTATCATTCTATGAAAGGGCACAGAGAGACAACTGAATTCTTTTCACGAAAAAATCAATAAATTAGATCCCTTTATCAAATTCACCCTCGAATTCGGCGGGAATAAACTAAATTTTCTTGATCTGTCCATATCTTTGGTAAACGAGAACCATGATTTTTCAATTTATAGAAAAGATACATATAGCGATATAACGATCCATAGTACTTCAAATCACCCTTTGGTGAAGCATATCAGCTAGTATTGGCTGCGGGGGAGATCTCGTTAATACCATATGGGATAAGGTTCTTAGAAAAAAGAGTAGAGATAAAGTTTCCAATCTGGTTAGGGAAGATGTAACTTTAGAAGAGAAACAATGGATAAGTATCCCTTATTATGGGAAAATTTCTTATAAAATCGGCAAAATTCTATTATCGAGGGGTTACAAAGTGGGTTTTAAAACTAGGAATAGTCTCAGAGCATTACTAGGTTCCGTTAACGACAAAATCAGTGTTCAGGATAAAAGTGGGGTTTGTAAACTAAAATGTTCTTGTGGCTACGAACATTGCGGTCAAACACTGGTAGGAAATTCAGGGAGAGAATAGAAGAGCATCAGGTGGATTTCAGGGAAAATAAGGGTAGGTCTACATTTGCAAAACATCTTAAGGTAGGTACTTGCTCTCATTTGACATGTTCCATGTCCTTAGGATGGCCCGTGACTTTTATTTTTGCAGGAACGCGAGACGAGCAAACGCAGTCACGGTAGTAACATGTGGGTAGTTGACATGTGGAGGATAGACTACCAAATAATTATAGCTTTTGGCGATAGGTAAATTTGTGTGAGGTAAATGTAGGATGTTGAAATTTGACTGGGAGCCTCTCTGGGACATCAAGAGACAAATGAAATGACGCTCTCTCTTGATCAGCTGAGTGAGGTAAAATTCTCTCCGTTTCACTGCAGGATGATGAAATTTGACAGGGCATCAAGGACATCAAGAGACGAATGAAAATATGGGTTCCTTCCTTATCAGCTGAGTGAGGTATATTCCCTCCTTTTCACCGTAGGATGTTGAAATTTCACTGGGAGCCTCTCTGGGACATCAAGAGACTAATGAAATGACAGGCTCTTTCTTGATCAGCTGACTGAGGTAATTTCCATGCTCACATTTTGTCATGGTAGTTAATAACATTTGGATGTTAATAATTTCCCAATAATTACCTAATTTGAAATAATTAAAGTTTCTATAATCATCTGAGAGAGCTTCCGGGCGAATTTCTTTGCTATTCAACCAATGCCTATAAAGCTGGAAATTTTGGCATTAAACATGATCCTTTTTTTCCAATCTGAATCACAAATTCAACACTTCCTTTATGGCAATAGTTTTAATTGGTGTACATTCCAGTAAGAACATCTAGATATGGTGCAAGCTTCGCAAATCATAAGGTTTTTTCAATAATAAACCATTGTAATCGATCAAGAAAAAGACTTTGTTTATCAATGAAACAAAAATTTTTGTTCGCTTACACGCAATCCATCTTGTTATTTTTAAATTTGACTAAAAAAAGTGAAATAACTTCGAACGGGTATGTCCGTCAACCTCAATAGGACGACCAGTTTTACAGGACAATATTTTGAATAACTGGAAAAGTTTAACTTGTGAGAAGTGTTAAGTTAGAAAATGAACTTTGATCACAGTTCCAATAGGTATAGATATTAATATCTCATCGCATTACTGAAGCAGTATAACAAAAAACTGAATTTGATATATCTCCATCTGGGGCAAATTCGTGCAATGAAACGCTCGGCGGGAAACTGGAGAGAAGCAACAGGTATGAAAGGTAGCAACAGGAGAGATTTCTCTAGCGGGATCTCTTGAGACTAACTTAGTTCAACGTTTGCTCACTAGATGTCGGAAGTAGCTTTAATATCCCCATTGGCCCGCGGATAGCCTACAGATCCCGAGCATCCACGCAAGGTCTCAGCTGAAAGGGCGTTCGGCGCTCCATTCATAAAATTACGTCACCCACCTGTTGACAGGAGCTCCGTCGGGAATTATTAGTTCTCTCTTGGGTGGACCACCGCGACTCTTGTCATGCCCATCTTCATCTCACGAAATTAAAACAAAAAATAAACTGGAAGTGAACTAATACGTCCGCCGTGTTGGGTGCCTCACTCATTGTAACATAAGCTTGTAATTGTAGAATTGAGGTGGGTTCACATTGCGGAAATGCTGCTATGCGTCTGCGATTGTAAGTAGTGGAGGGGAGTGCGGAATTGCGGCTGGCCGTACATACTGCCGTACTAAAAATAGATCCCGTATCTGTATTTTTGGCCATATTAAGTTAATGGTACCCCCTTATGTTGGGGGGTGATTTCTTTCGATTTTGCGAGTGTTGAAGTCGGATCTCTACGGGAAATGCCCCAAAAACGGCTAACAATTATCGCATTAACTACGTTTTGGTTCGATTTACTAATAAAAATCCCGTAACTAGCCTTTTCTAGAGCAAAAACCCGCATCTGGGCGTCAGATTCGAATAGAATAGAATAGAATCATTTATTGGCATATGAAAAAAAATATAGGTATAAGAAAAGAAACACAAATACTTGTTGTGAGTAAACATACGCCTGCCAGTTAAAAAGTTCAAAGGAACTTGTGTAAACTGGCAGAGCCTAAAATCATCCAGCCGGTAGAGCACTGTACAATGCCATCAATTCAAAAAAGAAGAAAATTAAAATTTACAGAATAGCTATTATGAAAAAGAAATAGGTACATTTTGATAGTAAAAACTTCTTAAAATGTTTCACACTTGTATAATCCATAGGGTTAATATTATTATAGTAAAACAATTTAATGGCCTGCACAAAAGAGCTCCAGCTACAGCTATTCAGGTACATAGAATTGTGACACTCTTGAAAGTCCAGATAAGAATTTATTTCTTAGTATTTTAGGACTCGTGGCGTCTGATACGATTTCGGAATCAGTGGCAGATACGATTTTTCTTCCCAGTATTTTGATCATACGAATGTATTTTCTCTTGTCAGATCAGATACGGTTTTCGGAGGTTCGCAACCACGATTATTTCTCCTTGTAACCTGCATATACGAGAAAATAATTGTTTTCTCACTACGTAGAGCAGTATAGGTACTAATTTTTTATTAGAAAAAACGTATCAGTCTTATTGCGAAACGAAAACTCGTATGTGCACCAAATACGAGGAAATCGCCTAGTACATATATGTTCTACACCTTTTTTGCAATTTCCTGGCCAAAATAATGTTTTCCACGCCACACCACGCAATTCTGCGAGGAATTTGCTTTGAAATGAGTGCTATTGGAGCTCGAGACAACGTAAATTGGAGCTAATATCAGGAAATTTCAAATCAAAACCTGGAGACGCTTAGTACGGCAGCATTACCATCCGGTTGTGTAATTGCGTTATCATTTTTTGCGTCTTCTACACCATTCCATTTCCCAAACAGACCTATTTCCTCCTGAATTTTCTCCAAACTATCCCACATTTCACGGACATTACAGCTCCATAAACAACGTTGAATAATAAACTCATGAAAAAATTATGAGGGCATACAGAAGAAATTGTTACTTATGTACATTAAAACTGCAAAGGCGACATCGTTTTGAAATGAGACTGTTGGGTAATTATTCGGTACTTTCATCAATCGCTTATCCCAAGATAACATTATATTCCTACCCGAAAGTCTGTGTAGGTTGACGCATTACAAATCATTTATCCATTGATGCACCATAAGAAGTACTTACTTAACGTCGGTAATCTCTCCATTTCGTAAGGACAAGTAGTATTTCTACACTTCCTCTTCGTTTTGCAAAAGTGTTGTCTCTTCTCAAATACCTACTTATCCGAAAAGCAGAAAAATGCCAATCTATAATCAAAAAATGTCTCAAAACACAAATGGAATAGGATCTTTAGGAAGGTAAGTTGTTTGTGATATGGCACAATCGGTAGGTACCTACCTATACCTAGGTATTTTTAACTCAAATCGGCTTCATCTGGATAAAACCGTGTTCAATTTGAGTATTTTACTAGTTTATTATTGTTATTCTTATACTCAAGCGGTCACAGAAATATATTTTCTATCAATGAAATCCAAATTCAAGGGTGGTAAAAATACTGACTCGCACTCGACTGCAATCATAAAACCAGCTCCAGCTCCGTATCCATCAATCCGTATCCATCAATTGTGCCGACCTTCGGTTGGTCTCATTCGATTCAGGAGGTTGAAAACTATAAGAAATGACGCCTCACACACTCCAAATAAAACAACTAGAACCATTGGACGAATTGAGCCAAAACTGGACAAATTTTGACACTATCTCAAAATCCTGATCGGCACACTCAAGAACCCCTACCTAGACTTGATTATGAGATCTTCGCCACGGAACACAACTTATTTCATTTCCGATTTCAGGATTTGGTGTTCACAATCAGACGGGTTGTCTGATTTCAAATTCGGCACACAAGAGCGCCCAATCCCTCGCAAATCCTAAACCTCTCCTCGCCATCTCAACGACAGCACCAGGAGAAAGGTGATGTTCAGGCAATCTGCAAATGCCTAGTAGAAGGCCGAAGTTCAGTCACAGTTGGTAAACTAAATATTTGCCCAATTCGGCCTCCGAGTAAACTATTAATATGTAAGTTGCTTCGACGCAACCGTTGACAGATGAAATGAAATATATTATGGATAGATCAGGAGATTCAATGGTTCAACGCTACAAGATTGGGTTACCTCCTGTTTCCATAAATCCTGTTCAAATTATTTTAGAGTCAAAATCATCTTTGTGTCATCGCTGACGGGAGATGAAAAACTTTTTGACTCCAAAGTCAAACTTTGCGTTTCTATTTTACATTTTTTACTATTCTGAACAACTGTTTGTGTCCGCAAATCCTTGTAACGAGCTAATTATTTACAGTGTTCATCCGATTTCGATGAAATTTTCACGGAATGTTAAAATTGTTTGAACGGGTATAATGTTAAATTGTTTTGAAATTAGAGCTTTTTGACTGCGAAGAAATCGTTAACTTTATGGCAAAAAAAACTTTTTCTAAATAATAATCTGCTATTCAAAAAGACATTTTGGTTTTTCACCTTTCTTTTTTTTTTGCAATTTTCATCGATTTATTAGCACTTTTTAATGACATTTAAGTACTTTTTTCAGCATAATTTTGTACATCAATCTTTTTAATGTTCTAATTTATAGTTGATCATTTTTTATTTGAGCAATATTCTGCATTAAAATATAAATGTAACAATTTTTATCCGATTTTAGTGATCTCTTTAGCACATTTTTTGAAATTAGACCAATTTAATGTGTTTAATGTGCACAAAAATGTTGGCAAACGAACTCATCCTTTCGTTTTGAAAGCTTGATTTTTCGGCGCAAGAACGGCATTTTTACCTCAATCCTAAGGACAGTTATCCTCTGGAATGATACACACATATAAATGTATTTATATATGCATATATAAAAGTTTTAAACTCAAGGATTAGTTTCAAAGTGCCTCAAAACGGATTTCAATGAAGAAAATTTTCAATACTTTAAATTTAAATTTTTTGGAGCAATAGCACTTTTCTACGAAAATTCACTAAATGAAAGGAAAAGTTCCAGTCATGCAGCATGATCGTATGACCGAATTTTCGTAAATTATCGTGGTATATTATTTTACATTGTTTTAAAAATTGAAGTCTCTGAGTGGAAAGAAATTGTTGACTACTAATTTTACGGCAAACAACTCGTTCTAAATAGTTTTTTACGATTCAAATAAAATTTTAGATTTTTAACTTTGTTTTACAGTTTTATATATTATTATTATTATTTTTTTTTTTTTGCAAATAATAATGAAATTTAAGTATATTTTTCAGCAATAATTAGCGCATAAATTGTTTAATGTTCTAGTTCATCGTTAATAAACTTCTATTGACTGAAGTTCTGTTGAAAATATATATTTAACGATGTTCCACCTTCTTTAGTGATTTTTTTTATCACAATTTTCGAAATTTGACCAATTTAATGTGCTCAAAAAATGCAGGCCAAAGAACACATCCTTGCGTTTGGAGAGCTTGATTATTCGGCGCAAGAACGGGATTTCTATCTCAATCCTAAGTAGAGTTATGGAAGGACATATCTATATATATAAAAATGTTAAACTCTAGGATTCGTTTCAGAATGTCTTAAAACCGATTTCGATGAAGAAAATTTTGATTTTAAAATTTTTGGAGCCATTGCAATAGCTTCATTTTCTACGAAAATTCGCTAAAAATCTGAACTTTTAGAGCCGAATCGGCAAAAATTGTTTTATCCGACGGGAACAACCTTATACATTCTCACTGGTAATTATGCAGTGGAGATAGTTATTCTTCTAAAGATAACAAAACCAATGTCTTATCATTGAATTATAATATGAAGATTTAACGTTT
Source organism: Adelphocoris suturalis (assembly GCA_030762985.1). Classification (NCBI taxonomy): domain Eukaryota; kingdom Metazoa; phylum Arthropoda; class Insecta; order Hemiptera; family Miridae; genus Adelphocoris; species Adelphocoris suturalis. The sequence continues at coordinate 39,547,046 of CM061042.1, read as the reverse complement.
TTTAATATAATTTTATCAATTAAAAATTTATATAGGTTCTTTTTGGAAACGGGCTTCTCATTTTACTTGATTTAGCACTATTGATTTTACGTATTAATATTTATGAATTCTATAAGAGTGCGTGGGAGAATGCCGTTGCATTTTCACGAGTTCAACTATGTCAAACGGCCCTGACAGACGATATTCATGGGTGCCAGGGTTAATGTCCACGATCAATCGTGAAATATCCTTTTGAGATCTCTGCAATGACCTTTTTTTCGTTTTATTTGAGTCCATCGAAACAGAAAAACCCTCCACCGAAAAATTAAGCTCGGTTGAATAGCCTTCGCCCCGTTAGAGTCGTAAATTTTGACGGGTCGGCGAGAAAAAAATCGGTTGACGCAACCGGAGAATTGATGGGGCGGGAATGCGTTGATTGGATGAGTAACTGCGGGGTTTTATTCCAATTGCACAAGTGTGTGGATTCAAAGCGATACCTATTCGAGTAGTTGTCTTCAGAGAACCCTGTATTACAGTGTAGGGATGTGATATAATTAGGAGTAACCCTAGAATTTACGGCTAATTTGGATGGCAGGGAGGGAAAGGGAGAGAGAGAGCGTGATGGAGACGGAGAGGGGGAGAAAGACAGAGAGAGAGGAGATAGCGCGATGGAGAGAGAGACTGATTGACTGTTTGACTGTGTTTATTTAATAATGTGATACAATTAGGACCTAGCGGTCCTCTCTTACATTATACCACAAAAAATAATATAGTTATTTCTAGTCATAAAAGTCAGGCTTCAAGCATACTTAAATTTATGTGAGTGTGTTGCAGTGCATCATGCTAAATTAAAAAAAAAAAAAAACTTAGAATACAAGAGTTGATAAATAATACAAATTATACAACTTGTGACATACTTTAGTAAAAATATACAATTATAAATAATAGAGATATAAGTGGAAGTGATCTGAATACTCGGTTTTTCATTCTATTGGTTTATACAGTTTCAATAATTTGGCTTTAAATTCTTGTTTGAAGGTTGCTACTGAATTCTGTGTCTGGAAGAGTTCGGGATTTTCATTAAAAATTTTTACGGCTTGTACATGAAAAGACTTGGCAAATGCTTCTGAGAGAGAGAGAGGAGATAGCGCGATGGAGAGGGAGAGAGAGAGAGAGTGATATTGATTGTCTCAATTTTTATTAATGTGATACAATTAGGACCATTGGGTCCACTCTTACATCATACCACAATTACATAATTAAATTATCTAATACAGTTCAGTCGGACTTCAATTATTGAACAATCATTTCTTACCTATATTAAATATTTAAATTTGATTGATTTTAGTAAATTCTATTCTGTGTTAGTTAAACGGCATATTGAACTACAGATGTGCGAATGTACTTAATAAATTTATATATATATATATATATATATATATATATATATATATATATATATATATATATATATATATATATATATATATATATATATATATATATATATACGTCTTGTGACCCTAATAACATAGATGGTGCCATGGATTCATTGGGTATTTTTATACCTTTCCAACATTTTGGCTATGAAATCAATCTTAAAACCAGCTATTGATTTTTCAATATTGAATAACTTAGAATGTTCATTATAAATCTTTATGGCTTTTGAAACGACTTACCATATATTTCGGTTCTACGCTTAGGTATTTGTAAAAGATTAGTGGCATTTCTAGTGGTGAAATTATGAATTTCAGCCATGAATTGAAATTGATCTTTCAAATAATCTGGTCTACCAGATTTCAGAATTTTGAATAATAACATTGCAATTCTATACGTTCTCCATTCATTTACTTTTAATAGTCCATTTTGATAATAATACTTTGTTATGTGCTCATAAGGTGAAATTTTAAGAGCAAATCTTAAACATGCGTTTTGCGCACGTTGGAGCTTTTGGATGATTTCTCCTGAAAGATTACAGTATGCAATTGCTCCGTAATCAATTATCGGGAACAGTAATGATTTAACTAAATTCAGCCTGATTTGCTGCGGCAAATGATAAGCAAGACGTCTAAATCGGTAAAGACCTTTAAAGACTCTACTACTAACATTTATTGCTTGAAATTCCCATTTCAGTTCCTCATCTATTTGAAGCCCTAGATTTTTCACCAAGTTCTCAATCTTTAAAGAAACTGGATCTACCATAATAGATGGCAATGTTTCCATATCTATTTTATTCAAAAGTACACGATTTCCTATTAGTATCATTTTGCATTTCGAAGGATTTATACGAAGACCATGATCACAACACCATGACGATAATTTAGCAATATCATGATTCACTCTAGAAATTATATCCCTGTAATCTACTTGTAGGAACAGCTGTAAATCATCGGCGTAAAGTTGATATTTACAATTATCGAAATTGACCGAAATTTTGTTGATGTATAAAGTAAAGATCAGTGCTGAAAGCACATATATCACTGCGGTATTCCAATTTTATTCGTAAACCAGTTCAATCGAAAACTATGTTGAAAATTTTACTTAAATTTCTCTAATATTTTCTAAAAAATCTATAACAACTACAAAAAAACTGAAAAATCCCAAATCTCTTGACTTGCAGAATATTATTTAGAACTAGTTTTTTGCCATTTAAACGGTAGTTTTCAATTTCCTTGCACTCAACGTGATCAAATTCCAAAAGAATGTAACATATTATTATACAATAATTGACGAAAATTTGCTCATACGATCATGCTGCTGGACTGAACTTTTTCGCGTTCGATTACTGAAGTTTCTTTTCAACAGCTGATTAGCGCTACAACAAATTACGCCCCCTTTGAGTCACATCTGAGAATACCATAGGATGCCGTAATGTTCATTTTTCTCAATGATTTCACTCATCCGTTGTGTCACCACTCTTCTCACAATCTCCCGCATTTATATCCCGTCTGGAGTCTAATGAATTAAAAGTTCATTTTTTCTTTGTCTTCATTGTAAACTTTGTTGATGATGCTATAAACGGCGCTGGGCTCACGAGAGGCGGCGCTTTCCCCTCAGCTGTCAAACACCAATTAACGTTAATCAGCAACTAAGTTTTTGTTTTGAGTTCGTGGGCCAAACAAGGGAGTCAATGGTGCAATCATTTTAAGAAATATACTCATTTATTCGAATTTATTGCTTCCGAGTCTACCTAAAGGTATCGGAAGCATTGTTTTCACTTTTGGGAGAAAAACAGTTTTTGGACTCCAAAATCAAAATTTCCGAACTTTGGTTACGTGTCTGTCTGTATTTTTTTTTTTTTTTTTTTTCTTGACACAGTAAACCCTGCATTAATGTCGTTTATTCCGCATGCCCCAATTTCTTACTACATGCGTTTCACAAAATAGCAAAAATAAATAATTAAAATTCGTAATCAACTCAAATTTGTTCTTCAACACCCCATTTTAAATAAAATTATTATATAGTTTGTTTATAATACATAAATCATATTAAATCAAAGTTCATACTATTTATAAAAAAAACAAAATTCGTCTACATTGTTCTTCATTAATTGAGGAGCTGACATGGAAAAGCAGTTATGTCCAAAAATAAAGAAAATTTGTTTTCGTCGAAGTGCAAGTAAACAGTCACGCCAACGGCGTGGGAAAAGCCTTAGATCCTCCCGTTCTTGCTAGATAACACCGTGAATAAATGTGTGATCTTTGCATGGAGAAGAGATTATGTCCAACAAATCTGATAAGAGTTCAGAGGGAGTACCTATGAAATTTTATTGTTGGACTTAACTGCTTTTCCATGTCAGCTCCTTAATTCTTCAAAAGTTATTGGCCACTGCCCACCGGTCAAAACCACACTCCTAATAAACCTTGCACGAGGAGCCTCGAACTTCTCGCAGTCATATACGAGGTGGTCCTATGTCTGCTGGGCTGCCGACGAACATCCACAATTCGGTGAATACCTCAGCTCAAAGCGATGGAAGTAAGCAGCATTCCAACCATGCCGGGACATAACCTGTGTTAGCTTGTATGTTATGCTCGATTCTATATTTTCCTTGCTTTTTTTGTGGATCTAGAAAATAACGTTGAATTTGGATGGTAAAATTTTGAATTTGATTCGTAAAATGTTTAATTAGGTTGGGAAAATGTTGAATTAGATTGAGAAAAGTTGTAAATTACAATAAGCGCATCAGAGCCCATCCCCCAATGGACTCTAGCCGATCGTGAGACTGCGCATATTAACTGACCTGCCTTGCCACAAACCATCTTTACATGAAGAGACCAAGTCCAAGCCTGATCAAACCAGACACCCAGATAGCGAAGGGCAGACACTTCTGCGAGTGAAAACCCACCAATAAACACATAAAGGGGCCTCCGCAATCGGTTCCTCCAACTCACATTCAGAACTTGAGATTTCTAGGGATTGGATTTCAGCTTACTATCACAGGCCCATCTCTCGAGCATAGAAAGCACTAGGTTTGCTGTGCCTGTGTGTGTGTGTGTGTGTGTGTGTGTGTGTGTGTGTGTGTGTGTGTGTTTGTGTGTGTGTCTGTGTGTGTGTGTGTGTGTGTGTGTGTGTGTCTGTGTCGAGTGTCCGCAAATCCTTGTAACAAGCTTATTTTCCACAGTTTTCATCCGATTTGAATGCAATTTTCAGCGGATGCGACCATAGGGTCCTCCTCCTCCCTCCTCTGCGACCCCATAGGATATAAATATGTAATCAAGTAAGTACTTCTAATATTATGATTAAGAAGCAAAGGTAACCTCGCAAGGATTCTAGACGCGTACTGTGGACGCCTGCTGTGGACACTATAGTGGTGACTTGAGGTCGCTCGAAAGGCGCAGGTCGCTCGCTCGCGCTCTTTGGTCGTCCACGTAGGACACGGCGTAAAGTATCAGGATTTGATAAGAGCCCATTGTCACTAAGGTACAATGGTTACATTCAGGACTCGTTCCAGAAATTTAATTATGAAGATTCTCGGGAATAATTCTATGTCAACAATTTAAAGTCTTTATATACAATAATTTATGGCATAAAATCTCAAGGATTTGATAACCACCATGGGCACTAGGTGCAATGGCCATTCCAGCCTTGAGCGTCAACAGCTTTCTGCCCACCCAGACGCGCTCCCTTCGCCTCCCCCACCAGCCCATAGGGTCCTCCTCCTCCCTCCTCTGAGTGCCCTTCGGGTCTTTGGATAGCCATTTGCAATCAAGTAGGTACTTATAATATTATTATGATGCGTAACATTAAGGGTTTTTTTCCAGAAATTTCGATGACGAAAATTTTCGGTTAGACATTATTCTAAAATGGTTACACTCTGTCCCTTAATTTGTCACCAAAAAGTCTCAGGATTTGATAACCACGATGGCCACTAAGGTACAATGGTCCAATTCAGGACTCGTTACAGAATTTGGATTACGACGATTCTCGGGAATAATCCTTATTTCAAAAATTCAAAGTCTTAACATACAATTCATTGCGTAAAGTCTCCGGATTTGATAACCACGATGGGCCCTAGGTGTAGGTGCTTATGGTCATTCCAGCCTTGAGTGTCAACAGCTTCCTGCCCGTCTCAACGCGCTCCCTTCCCCTCCCCCAACAGCCCATAGGGTCCTCCTCCTCCCTCCTCTGCGAGCCCACAGGGTCTTTGGATAGACGCATGTTATCAAGTAGGTACTTATAATATTATTATGATGCTTAACATTAAGGGTTCTTTTCTGAAATTTCGATTACGGGAATTTTCTGAAATTCATTATTTTGAAATGGTTACACTGTCCCTTAATTTTTCACCATAAAGTCACAGGATTTGATAACCACGATGGTTTCTAAGGTACAGTGGTCAGATTCCGGACTCGTTCCAGAAATTTTAATATGACGATTCTCGGGAATAATTCGTATTTGAAAAATTTAAATTCTTTATATACCTACTACAGTTTAAAGCATAAAATCTCAAGGATTTGATAGCCACGATGGTTACTAAGGTACAATGGTCATTCCAGCCTTGAGCGACAACAGCTTCCTGCCCGCCCAGACGCGCTCCCTTCGCCTCCCCCGCCGGCCCATAGGGTCCTCCTCCTTCCCCCTGCCGGCCCATAGGGTCGTCCCCTCCCTCAGGGGGCCGTCGGACGCCGCGCTCTCTCGTTTTCTTTGTCGGCGGCCACGCGGGGCTTCTCCTCCCTCCCGCTCTTCAGTTCTGTTCGAGAGTTCGGTCCCGATAGTGACGCCCGGATCCTCAACTTGCATCCCGGCGAGCTCTACCGGCGTTCTTCAAGTACGTTCATCTATCGACATAATCCAAATTTTATTAAATTTATTATATTTCACATCTCAAACATCTTCCCATTGAGCGAATTATTGCATTAGAATTATCATTTAATCATTTTTGCTAACTAAATCATGACATCTCCACCTTCTACACGATTCATTACATTTTAGATATATTGTGTTATTTTACCTTCACTTTAATCCGTATCGTCAAAAAAATACAAAAACGTAGGTACCCTCAGATTATTCCCAGAAATAATGTAGAAAATTAGGCACCAAATTGAAGATTCAATAAATTTCTTGCGTCCCGGCGAGCTCTACCTTCCTGAAGTACATTCGTATCACAATATAATTCGCATTTGATTAAATTTGTTCACTTGTTGACTTTCAAATTGAGCCAATTATTGCGTTGAAGTACTTCGTATTGCATTTGAAACATCGAACCTCGTGTAACCCACATTTTATCGATTAAAAATGGAAGAAGTCTGTTTCTAGAGGTTTTAAACCGCAATTTCGAAAATCGGTAGTTTCCAAAAAAATGAGGGTAGGTTGGTAACGTCAGAATTATTCAAAAATCAATTAAAACGCCAATTTCCACGCTACCTTACCTAATGGTAGATTCAATGAATTTCTTCCACCCTGGCGAGCTCTACCGGTGTTCTTAAAGTCCTTTCATATGACAATTGAATTTGAATTTAATTAAATCTATTACAATTTGTCTCTTAAATGTCTTCAGAATTAACCAAGTATTGCATTAAAATTTTCAATTTTTACGCCAAATCACCTCGCATGAGTACATCTCCAACAGGATTTTGAAGGAAATTCATTCAGACGTATTCAGAAATGACCAGATTTTAGGAAATCGGCAGTTTTCTTACAAATTGGTCGTTAAGTAAAGAAAACCCTACTAAAATCTGAATAGTTGGCTATTCGTAGGTTCATAGAATTTCGTGCATACCGGCGAGCTCCATCGGCGTTCTTCTAGTACGTTCATCTATCGACAATCGAAATTTTATTAAATTTATTATATTTTACATCTCAAAACATCTTCACATTGAGCGAATTATTGCATTGAAATTATCATTTAATCATTTTTGCTAAATAAATCATGACACCTCCACCTTCTACACGATTCATTACATTTTAGATATGTTTTTTTACCTTCACTTTACTCCGTATTCAAAAAAAAAAAAAAAAAAAAAAAAAAAAATTCAAAAACGTTGGTACCCTCAGATTCGTAGGTTTGTAGGTTCATAGAATTTCGTACATCTCGGCGAGCTCTACTGGCGTTCCTCAAGTTCGTTCAGATTATAATTTAATTTGATTCTATTAAATTTATAACATTTGTCTCAAACACGTCCACATGTTAACCTCATCTAGTTCCTCAATCTACTTAGCCAATTATTGAATTTACGTTCTAACTTAGGATTTTCAATTCCGAATTACGGCACATTCCTTTTAGACGACCTTGAGATCATTCAGCAGATTAGGATATTATCCGATTTCTGAAAATCTATCCAAAAAGCAGTGATCACTAACTGAAACAAAAACGACGAAACTCGGATAGTTCGGTAGTCGTAGATTTATGGAATTTCTCCCACCCTGGCGAGCTCTACCGGCGTTCCTCAAGCACGTTTACATCACAATGAAATATGAATATAATTAAATTTATTACACTTCGTCTCTTAAACACCTTCAAATGTAATGTAAGCCAATCATGCCAATCATTGAATTCACGTTCTAATGAACGATTTTCAGCACCTAAGCACGACGCATCAACCTTTTACACGATTTTGAGGGAGATTCATTCAGACAGATTCAGAGATTTCAGAAAATCGATAGTTTCCAAAAAAACTGTTATCAATAATTGAAGAAACCCCACCCAAAATACGTATAGTTAGATAGTCCTAGAATCATACAATTTGTGGCACCCTGCCGGGCTCTACCGGCATTCCTCAAGTACGTTTATATCACAATTTAATATGCATTTAATTAAATGTATTAAAATTTGTCTCTGGCACTTTCACACTTAGCCTATTATTAAATTCTTGTACAAGCTAATGATTTTCAACGCCAAATTACGACCCATCCACCTCCTACACGATTTTGAAGGAGATTCGTTCAGACAGATTCAGAGATTACCAGATTTCACAAAATCAGTAGGGTGGAGGGACCAGAGATTGACATCTCACCAAGAAGATTTGATAGTAAGACATTTAAAAGTGTTTTACGGGCTTGATCCATTTGAATTTTGAGGCAAAATACCTTCTCAGTAAAGTATAGAGGCGGGAAAAGGTTTTAGATGGGTTTTTGTGAAATTTGGAAAAAGTTACCCAACAGAACCTTGTGTTGTAATTTCTTTGGTGCTGTTTCTTGTGATTTTCTAAGGAGTTGAGCTATACCGGCGTTCTGCAAGTAGGAATGTTCATACTTCCAAATAAATGAAATTTCATTAAATTTTTTTAATTTCATCTCTTAAATATTTTCAACTTGAGTTAAATATTGGAATCACGTTCCAAATTATGGATATTCAACACCAATCAATTTACCTACGTCACACCCATCTTCTATTCTATTCTGAAGCAGATCCATTCGGTACTTATTTAGAAAACGCACATTTTACAAAATCGGTAGCTGTTTTTGAACTATAGTAACTTCAAAATGTTTCGAAAATCGACAAAAATGACAACATTCACTACACATTGTTGGTAGTTAGGTAATCATACAATCATTCTGCAAATTATGCTGATGAATACCTAAATTACATTAAATTTAGCAAAAATATCAATAAGCAGTCATGCAGCATGATCGTACGCGCGAATTTTCTAAAATTATAGTACTATGTTATTTGTTACATTGTTTTCAAAATTGAGGTCTTTGAGTGAAAAGAAATAGTTAATTACCAATTTTATGGCAAAATAACCCGTTCTAAATAGCCATCTGTTTTTTAAAAGACGATTTTGAATTTTTAACTTTATTGCCGTTTTTACCGTTTTTAAAGTAAATTTTAATGATATTTAAGTACATTTTTCAGCACCATTTGGTACAAAAATTTTTGAATTTTCTATTTTATAGTTAAAAAACTTTATTTGAGTAATTTCCTGCTCAAAAGTATAAATTTAACGATTGTAGCCGTTTTTTTGCTATTTTTAGTGATTTTTCAGACTCTCTTGAAATTTGACCAATTTAATGTGCTCAAAAATGTTCGTCAACTAGGATTCGTTTCAGAATGCCTCTACACGGATTTGATTTTAAAATACAAAGTTTGATTTTAAAATTTTCTGAGCCATTGCAATAGCTTCACTTTCTACAAAAATTCGCTAAAAATTTCAATGTCTCTTTTTGGATATGCAGATTATCATTGAGAATACGCGTTTTGCCATAAAATTAATTTATTGTTAGCTATTTCTTAGCACTCAAAAAGCTAAAATGTCAAAACATGTTCAAATTATGCAATAGGATAATTTACAAAAATCCGCTCATACAATCATGCTGCTTAAGTGGAACTTTTCAAATACCTAATTTACCGCACAGCAAGTTCAAGGTGACCGCACAACTCCATGGAGAAAATTTGGTCACGCTGACGTCATCCAACACCGTTGTCAGACCGCAAAAGTATTCTGTGCAATGGAATTACAAGACCACAGCAAATACCTCTAAATAAAAATTAATAAAAGACGTCGAGATTTGACAACCTCGCGCATTCACGCACTGGCGTGTCAAGTGCGTTGCGTAACGCTTGTTTGACTTTTTTTTTCGAAATCGGAATTCATCACCCGCCGGAATTCTCGCTCCATCACATTCGAGTGTTTTCCGTAAAAAAAATGTTACCCATTGTTATAAACAAGTTCTAACGATCAAGGAATTAATTTCATTCAATACCAGCATGATTACGATTATACTGAGTGTCCCAGTTTTTGACCCCCCTTATTTATTATCGATTTTTTTAGAAAATGAAGCTTTTGCAATGGCTCTAAAACTTTCATCGAAATCTGTTTTGAGGCATTCTGAAACGAGTGGTTCGTTTGTGTTAGGGCGAAATGGCGTGGATATTTTACAACCCCACGGTGAAGAGTGAAATCACCGTAAACGAAACGGAAATGTGGATACTAAAAACTGAAATCAAGTCGTACCCCACTACCTTCCGGGGTTTGCCCATATGCGATTTTTCCTTAGAAAAATATCCATAGTTCACTGTGCACAAAAGTTCCCTTACGAACTCCCCTACTTTTCAATGGCTACCTGATGGCGCTTGAATCTTCGATCTTTTATCAATTTTTGATTGTTGCATTGTTGGTATATCAAGGGTACATATTATACCGTTCACGTTTGAAATCCCAGTTAAAATAAAGCAAAAATACAATAAATAGAACACTACAGTGGTGAGTGAAATAGTTTCATAGAAATGATTAAAATATTCTATTGTAACAATATATGAATTCTGACCCTGTATATTGCTGGTTTGAGTTTGTTTACATTTCGTTATGTTTCTCGCTCTCGGTTTCGTGTCCCGTATTATTATTTCACGTACTTATAAAATACAGTTGTGTGATATTGTCCAGAAAAAGTGTTTTTCGCCCTGAAATACCTAACAATTGAGGATAAACCTGAAAGGGAGAAACATCCACAGATATGATTTTGCAGGCAGTATGTCTAGTATATAATATAATAATAGTGCTCCCCAGTTCATCGGTACTTATTCGTATTTATCGTAGTTTTTAACGTTCGGATTATTAGATCGTGTATTATTTTTTCTAGATAGTATTATACTTTAATAATCAATATGTAGGTTTGTGAATATGAAAGCGTACATGTTTTAAAATCATGACAAAAAGCTATTCAATAAAATAAAAGATTAGCAATCTTAGTTTGACAGCAAGTACTAAAAAAAAAAAAAAAAAAAAAAAAAAAAAAACGACTGTAGCCCTCCATAAGAATTGACTTATCTACGCCACTACCCTGGGTGCAGGTGAGGTGAGATGTAGGCTGCTTTGACACCTCTCCATGCAAACATATGGTCCAATATCCACATAAGGCCACATTCACACATAAGAGGTGACAAGCGGACGCGAGGTCCAGGCGAGGTGCAGGCGCGTCGTCACACCGGTGAGTTCAGTTCACACATTTGAGTATTAATAAGATGGAGGGCCATTGGTCTGAATTCAACGCTGTTCCCCCGTCAAGGCATAGGTGCCACTACTGTGGCGTTGGCTTTGCAATTGACTCGTTCCCGCCACGCTTTTTTAAAATTCAAATGACAAAGCAGTTCATTGTAATTTAAGTTTTGTTTGATATTACTTATTATTGTAACATTTAAGTATTAATTATGTATGTAGAAATAACTGTCTAGATGTTGGTATGTTCATACTTTGGTTCCCATGCCCAAATCTTGGTGCCTCCTTTTTTTTTTTTTTTGACACCCACAGAACAGCTGATCTACCTTCATCAAACATCCACTAGAGTGTACTGGCGTCATTTCAACACTCATTCCCAAAGTGTAAAAAATATGAAATATTAATGGTGTTATATAGCGGTGTACATGTACGGTGCACAATTAGGATATAAATCTTAGAAAAGAAATATGTCCTAGGTATACAATCCTCATTCATTCTCCAAACTCAACATCGCATCTTACATCAGCTGATCAGTGTTCGGCCATTTTGCCCCTGGTCAATTCAAAAGCCAAACGACAGTAGTGGCACGTATGGTTTGACTGCCTGAAACATCACTAATAGCCCTCCATCTTATTAATACTCAAAGGTTCACACTCGACTGGGGCAAGCGCAGTCGAGTTCTAGCGTTCGCAGTGCCAGAACGCCAAGCACTCCGAGTTAGGCGTTCGCAGTGTTTTGCAAACCCAGTTCCGAACGGTTCTGACAGTCCCCTTTTTTTCGGAACTGTCAGAACTCGAACGGTGCGCATTTCACAATTGTTCGGATCTCTTGGAGTTAACAAATCTCTTTTTCTTCATCGAAATCATAGTTGATCATACTTTAGTATCTATATTTTAGTATAAGTACCTATTCTATGATCGAAATGTCAACTAGCTCGTCAAGTTCGGAAAGTGATAGTTTCAACGATGATGCTTGGTTTGTAAATGATGAGGACGATATTGGAGTTATAGCTGGATCTCGTCTACATCCACGAAACTCAAATTTTTGGAGTATACTCCTGTTTTTTTTTTTTTATTGCCGTGGGGTAATAGTTGAGCATACTCAGTAATATAATCACGGGAACTAAAAATATTCTGAAAAGGAGCACCAGAAGGTAACACAAGTTGAGAGAGGTTGCAAACAACAACACAGGTTATTCCACTTCCAAGTTCTGAAATCGTTCGCAGTGCAGAACGCGGTTCCACAAGTTCCGGAATGCCCCGGGATTTCCCGTCCCAGTTTTGATAAGTTCGAGAACTGTCTGAATGCGCACTGAGAACGAAGCTATGGAATACAATAGAATTCTCAAATTTTTCATTAAAATGTGGATCATCTGCCTGATTATTCTGGGATGTGCCCAAGAGGCGCGCTCCTCCAAACTGAGGCGCGCAAGAGGTGAGCGGGCGAGCGCCCGCGCGTCACCTCTTATGTGGACATTGGACCATACGTTTAGAGGTTGTGAATTAAATGTGTTCTATTCATGTTCTCTTGACCTCGCTGAAACAAACCTGTTATCACATCCTAAGGAAAATATGGCAGAATAACATTGTGAACTCAATCCAAATACGGTGGTATTTTCGTATAATGCCTCTCCAAAAACTGGAGTCACCAGCCGCTCCTATTACAGGTAAACAAGCTGATAAATGCAGTTTGTTTCTAATTTTAAAAGAAAATGTGTCATTCGTCATGTGATACGGGATGTGATTCGCTGTCCGGAAAACGCTTAGCTCAGGGTTGGCCCTCCTTTTTGTAGAGCACTCGAGGGTGAATGATAAAAACCGATTTGTCGACCCGATTCCTTCCAAAATTAGGATTTTAATTGAAGTTTACTTACATGGGATTCCAATTAGAGTTCATCCTGATTATTACTTATCTAATTCTAGCCGGATACCCGTGCGTTGCACGGACCCACTTGTACGGGTTAGTCGGTGCAGAGACTGCTGAAATAACCATATCCAGACTGCGTTAGTAACTACGGAGGCTACGTGCCAAATTACAGTATAAAAGTATCGAAATCAGGCCCGGGACTGGTCAGGGAAGAGCCCATAATTTTAATCGTCATTGTCTCAAAGAGTCACCCTATCAAATTTGAACTCCCTAGACTGAACAGGACAGAATTTAGCTCACTCAGCTGATGAGAAAATAGACCAACATTTCAATCGTCTCTTAATGACCCAAAAAGCTCCCTATCAAATTTAATCTTCCTAGGGTTTACAGCATAGAATCAGCGCATGCTCGAACTTAAATTACATTGAGTATACCTAAGTTTTTTGTTTTTATTTGACCATTTATGACGTTTTACTTCTTGGTTTCTCAATTACGCTATGGAATTTTTCGAAATCATTAAAAAAATTTCAAATAATCAATACATTTATGAAATGTAAACGAGAATGCTATGTGCCACACCCAACTTGGCAGACGTTTTCTGTTTCGTTTCGTTCAGTGGCTCCTTTAATTGAGTTATTCCTTCACTCAAGAACGACACATTCCTAACCTGTTGGGGAATAAATAAAATGAACCTGTTGCGAGGTTTCTGTGCACTTCGCCAAACCACCGTCAGACCTGTTCCAAGAGAGCCGTTCCGGGTCAGTCTGTGTGGTCGCGAGTCGTGATCTCCGATCGCCACCGAGGATCTCCGAAAACCGCCCGAAGGCCCCATCATTCACTCCAGACAAGTTTGAGGTAGACTTAAGGCCCGTCTCGTCTTCTAGATATGAATCGAGGGTTTTTGTGTGTCAATAATCGGATCACAGCAGATCAACCGAACCTCTTTTTCCTGCATTCATTTTTTCGTACTGTTCGATCGTGGGAAACGATCAAAGTAAGAACTCAAGAGTTTCTGAAGCAAGTGATTCTCAATGACTTTTCCGTAATTTATTGTCATAATTTACGAATTATATACTAGACAGGTTGAGATATATGTGTGAAAAAAAGAATGGAAAAAATTTCCAGTCATGCGGCATTTACGAGCGAATTTTCGTAAATAAATTATTGTATTGTACAATGTTATTGTTTTGATCTTTTTGTGTGCGAGGAAAGTTTTTAATTAATTATTACATGGCAAAAAATCTAAATAGTAATCTCTAATAATAATCAAATAGGGGTTTTGAACGTTCAGTTTTTTTTTTTTTTGCAGTTTTTGTCGATTTTTTAGCAAAGTTTGATGAAATTTAAGTACGTTTTTCAGCATATTGTTGTGCTTAAATTTTTGAATGGTCTATTTCATAATTAATAAACTTTATTTGAGCAATATTCTGTAAAAAAATATAAATTTAACGATTTTTAGCCGTTTTTAGCTAGTATTTTTAGTGAACTGCAAGGTACGAGTATATGGTAGTAATGGAACATCACTATAACAAAAAAGGCCAGTTTGAATAAAACCCTCTTTTACGTTCTGTATAGATAGAACCATCTGTACTCGTAGGTAGGAAACTTATTAACTCTCTATTACGAATATACACTGATGCTTTCGTAGACTTTGGTTGAGCTATTGGCACTTCTCTCTGGCAGGTAGGTTCCTACTCCTCTCATCAGACGGAAGGCATTATTAAGGTCTTGTTCACTGGATCACCCTCTTCAAGTTATTGGGTCGTTTGGGGGTGGAGAAGGACGAACCCAGGGTCTTCCCAAATTTCAAGTTCCGTATTTAATTGGAATGGTTTCAGGGTGTAGTTGTAGTGAAATCCTATATGAGCAGAATTACTTGTGGACGTTGCCTCCGACCTAATTACCTCTCTTCATCAGCCCGACCTTAATCCTATAGTTCTGGAACCGATTCTTTCGAGGTGGTCACACCATCTTGTTTGACCACCGAGTAGCTGTGATTATCGAGTAAAAAAAAAAAAAAAAAAAAAAAAAAATCGGTTTATTAGTCTTGGAGTTCTGTCCGTAACATCAATTTCAGGTTTGCGCAAGCGCGATACTAATTACAAGTACAACCATTCACAATGGTAGTTGAACATGCTCACAAAAGAAGAATTTAAATAAGCTGAAGACAATATATTGTGGCTGTGTGTGATAGATTATACAATTAAAAACTACCCTATAATGTTGTTGAAGGTGTATTATATTGAACTATTAAAACCCTACGATGGACCTTAATCCTATATGAGCAGAATTACTTGTGGACCGTTGCCTCCGACCTAATTACCTCTCTTCATCAGCCCGTAGCTAGTCATACTAGGACCACTTAGGCCCGTAGCTCTATCTAATCGCCAGACCACATAGGCCAAGAGCAGTATCCTATGCACCAGACCGCATAGGCATAGTTAACACCATAGTTGATACTACACCACATAGTTGATAATGAAAAGAATCTACATGGAACCAATAAACTGAAAAGATTCTGAACGTCGGCACTTTACCTTTATTCCTGCAGTACTAGGTACTGCTGTAGAGCCGATTAGTTCCGGAGAGTAGTACTTTGCACCTTGACCTTTGCACTCTATGGACCCAGGCAGTGCCAAAAGGTGTCCTTCCAATCCACTTTCTTCTTAGAATGTTGGGGCGAATTACAGATAGGGTGTTTCTCTGCTTTTATCCAAAAATTACAATGAAAATTGCGCCAAACTCGACTTTTTCCTATTGGCGTCGCAATACCGTAGATGGCGTCACTGTCTTCTCTATAATGGCGTAAGCAAACATTACTACGTTCTCAGATACGGTCAAAGAAACGGAAAAATCCCATAACGCCTAGAAGCATCTAAATACGTGAAAAAATACCGCACACTTCACATGCTTCATTTAAAAAAATTTACAACCTTTATTGAGCTGCTTTTTGGCGTGACACCTCAAAATACGTGAATTTCAAGTTCAATCATTGGAAATTTAAATTGACCGTGTCATAACGTAGCAGTTGTAATAATGAGGGTGTAACGCTAGGTTCAAATCCAGTCGACGGTTTGTACAAAAAAGGCAACAACCTAAATATGATTATTTTGTGTCTTAAAACCTTCTTGTAGCCGTATTATAGGTTGTAAAAATGATCCAAGAATTAAACGATTTGGAAATTTCTGATGTTTTGATATGTGGAAGAAGGTTCTAATGCACGGAAGTTTCACATATCCAAAAATCAGCTGTTTCTGAATCGTTTAATTTTTTGACCATTTCTTAAACCTCCGGAGGGTGTCTGCCCCCCCCCCCCCCCCCCCCCCCCCCCCCTTTCGTCATCTTGAAATCATCTGCCATTTTCGTTTTCGAAAATCAGAACCTTTCTTCTTTCACCTTACCAACAAATCAACCATTTCAAAATTGTTTACTTGTCGAATATTTTTCCAGCCTGGTCATTCTGTCTTCTACTCGGCTATTAAGTAGAAGGTTTTTAGAAGAAAAACAAATAATTTTCAGATTGTTGACGTTTTTGGATCACTGGCTATTGGGACTATATTGGGCTTCGAGAAGTCGAATGGCAGAATAGCCAGATTTTTGTGGCTTCGGGTGAAAAAATCAACCTTCGTGATTTTTTTGGAGAACGACACTCTGCTTATAATTTTTTTCTGGAATTTCGGACAACTTTGACTGACTGTGAAGACATCAATCTGTATTTGAAAAATCAACAGAAAATGGATTCTTGAGCAACTCCATTCTGCGAGTCAACCTCACACATAAAATAGCTTTCTCCTACCAGACTATACGCCCGTGGTGAGATTGCGTATGGTTTATGGCTCTCAAAAGTAGGTCAGGAGCCGAGGAGGTCTTATCGAAACCTCCGGCTCGTCGCGTTTACCACAAGACACAATACTGAAACAATAAATGAACTGAATAAAATCAATGATTCCAGAACGAAATCATTACCTAGGGAGTAGATTTTATTGTTATGAAACGTACAACGAGGCGTTGGGCTAAATCATTGGTGGCGGATTCATCAATAGAGGACGTACAACACATGAGCTTATATATGGTGACTCTGAAATATGTTAAAATTATTAGCAATTAGCAAGTATTAACCTTTCCACGTAAATAACTTTCTTACTCTGAGTAAGACCTCATTATTTCCACGGTGTCTAGATTTGATCAAAGTTATCAATTATTACTGATCTTTACCACTGTAAACTATATAACAAATGTACAAATTGTTACTTATATACCGGTAACCCCAATCACTAAATACCAAGACTTAGTTAATTTTAAGACTATGGTATGCATACCCATTCGGTATCTGTCAACTAACATTGGTTTTGAGGTTGCAAAATTGTTATGACTGAACCAATCAGGATAAAATCATTGAACGCTATCCCACAATATATTACACACCGCTACCCTCTCCTCCCGCCCACCACGAGTTTTATCGAAGTCGGACGAATAGATCGCGGGAAATCGACGTTATGAGAAATTCACGTTTGTGCCTTGCACACGCTGTTATTGATCAGACTGAGATGGAATTTAAAGAGGACTATGTAGGAGCTATTCCGGATTATCACTGAAAATAATTGAAACGGATAAAAACAGTATAGTTATGTGAGTGACAAGGAATAGGTACAGGCACTCTCAGATGGACATCAGAGAGAAACGGAACCAAAATTGATAAGCACGCTCCGCACCTTGACCCGGCTGGGGAGACCCCAGATCTTTTACTGTCACTTTGAGCCTTGGTAAAACAATGTAAGATCATGGGATACTCTCCATTTAAAATTTCAGCTTCATTGGCTAAATAGTAAAGAACTTAGCTCCGGATCTCACTCAGCTGATCTGGGGGGCTCTAGACTCCATGATTCGTTTCTAGAAGCCCCAGGGGACATCCATTTTAAATTTTAGCTTCTTAGATTGAATAGCGAAGAAATTAGATCCGCCGCCACTTTAGTCTCGTTTTTTGTGATAACTGTTTTGTAACATTTTTCACTTTTAAGCCCTGGTGAATTCATGTTCCACGCTAATTATGATTTTGGAAGGAACTGTGAAGGAACTGGAAGGAATTATGATGTTTCTAACATGGAACTGTTGCCATTATAACCCGGCCGAAAATGAGACAAAATTACCGTAAAGTGACGCTCCTGTTTTCTGATGATTATCGCTTACAACCGACCGGAACTATACCTTAGGCATTTATCATCGTTAAAAATTTATAATAAATAGGTTAACAATATTTAATATTCACTTTAGTGCGGCATAGTGGTCTGATGTAGAATTGGTAATTGTGGTTCAGAAGTTGTTGGGGAAAGGAGGCGTTTGATGTGAATAACTTGGTACTGTTTGTGATGTGTGTGTGTGAATATGTCAGTAAATATCTTAGTGAAAATGGGTTGCTGCGCCGTCATAAAACCCAATGAGTTCATCTGCACTTCGCCAGCGTTTGCGAGCTCCATGTATGCACATGCTGGATGCGCGCAGGATGGCAAAGGCTATTCTTGCGCGAATCCATCCTCGCACTACACCTCATCGTAAAAAATCGTTCGCCAGTCTTTGGAAATCTCTCGATTTACCAAATCGTATTATGTTAACCACTGCGCAGTGAGTAGCCAGCAATCTGAGGTATGAGCGTGGTTGCCTGAATAATTGTTTACATTCAGGTGATCCTTCTCTGTTATTTCTGAAAACATGATTGCAACCACTATTAGGCTGGAAGGAAACTTGGAAGTTCAAATTTGGTAAGGAGACTCTCTGTACATTGAGAGACTATCGAAATGATAGATTCTTTCCTTCAGCTGAGTGACCTACATTGACTCCTGTTCTCCTAAGGAACATGTTCCATGCTCTGTCAAAATTTGTGCTTAGAACTTTTTTTTTTTACTTCTTGCATGAACACCACGTTTTTCTACCATCGGTGCTTTAAAGCTAAAAATACCTGTCAATGTATCGCAGAAAATTACGTAAATTCGTTCATTTGGTCCTGCTGGTGTGTCTCGATCTTTTAATTGTTTTTGTTGCCCTTAAGAATCTCTTAAAGCTGAATGAAAACTGACCCAAACCGATGTCGGTGCAACGCAAAAGGAATGCGGGGATGGTTGATGGGAATGGGACCGCTCACGTAGAACGGAGTGTCCGGCGACTCGGGGTCTGGTGACCCTGGGGCGCTGATGTCAGCAGGTGCCTCCTTAGAATGAGGCGATCGCTCGGGTGAAGCTTTTTCAACGATCAGCACGTACAGGTGGTCTGATCCCCGTTAGCCAAGATAAAGAAAGCGAATTCAACGATGTGGTGTATTTTACAGTCAATTGTGTGAGATCACTGCAATTTCATTTAATCTTCTTTATCCTATTGACATGGATATGTCTATGGGCTGGGGGTCAAGTGTTTTTTAAATTCAACCCAATTTTCAGATCAAAAATTGTAACGCGATACCGATAAACAAATCGGAATCTATACTGCAAGAATGAAATCAGAAATCATTAGAAATTTTATTGGGAAGTTCCCATATTGCATAGCTGTTTGTCTCTTTGTTAGTCAGCTAACTTATCTTATGTTCATCCTAGAAAGTTGAAATTTTATAGGGAGACCCCCCGGGACATTAGGAGACGATTGAAATTATTGGCTGTTTCCTAATCTGCTGAGTGAGCTAAAATCTCTCCTGTTCATCCTAGGAAGGTGAGATTTGGTTGGCAGACTCCCTCGGATATTTGGAGACGATTGAAATTATTGGCCTTATTCAGCTGATTAAGCTCTCTCGTTCAACCTAGAAAGTTGAAATTAGATTGGGAGACTCTCGGAGACACTAAGAGAGGAATCAAAGATTTGGTATTTTCCGATCATCTCACTGAGCTAATTTAATTGAGAAATTTCAACTTGAAACGCAAAACACATATTTCACCGGGGGAAATATTAACAAATTCTGTAACTGTACTGCATGAATGAAATCAGAAACCATTAGAAATTTTATTGGGAAGTTCCCAAATTGCATGGCTGTCTAAAGTCTTTTTGTTAGTAAGCTAAATTCTCTCCTGTTCATCCTAGGAAGTTGAAATTTGTTAGGAAGACTCCCTGGAACACTGAGAAACGATTTAAATTATTGGGTCTTTTCTGATCAGCTGACTGAGCTAATTTAATTGAGATATTTTCAACTTGAGTCACAAATACATATTTCACAGGGGAAAAAATAAACAAATTCGGTAACTGTACTGCTAGAATGAAATCAGAAATCATTAGAAATGTTATTGGGAAGTTCCCGAATTGCATGGCTGTTTTAAGTCTCTTTGTTAGTGAGATAAATTCTCTTCTGTTCATACTAGGAAGATGAAATTTGATTGGGAGACCCCTGCTGCGCATTATGCACTATTAAAGTTTTCTCGAAGATGTCACACCTCTACATTTGTATTGATGTCGGAATCGGTCAGGTGGGCCCTGCCCCATCAACTAAATCCATTCAGAACTTCCCGCCCGAATCGGCCTCTCAGATTTAATTAGTGTACAGAATAAGTTTGGGATTCCATACAAGATTCTATCAATTACTTGAACATAACTTGTCTGCTCGTAAATTGATTAAAAGAACAGGAAGATAAATTTTGGCGATTTTGAAAAGAGGCGCGGAAAACGGAGTCCCTCAACAGTCGCCAATGATTTTGCTCTGACTCCAAAGGAATCATTTGATTTGAAATATGTTGATGATAATGATAGGGATAAAAAAAAACTGTGTGCACACCCAATTTTTCGGCGGTCTTAAAATAATTGAGTGTTTTTAAGAAGGGGGATTGAGGGTGGCGATTCTCATCAAACAATAAAGTGCATCCACCCAGCGACCTATCACGAAGTTGATCGAATGTGCTCGAGTGTCTGAGATGCAGTAATTTGTGGTACCTCTTAATTTGGGGTAACCCCTGCCGCACATTATGCACTATTAAAGTTTTCTCGAAGATGTCACACCTCTACATTTGTATTAATGTCGGAATCGGTCATGTGGGCCCTGCCCCATCAACTAAATCCATTCAGAACTTCCCGCCTGATCGACCTCCTAGACTGAACTAGTGCACAGAATATGTTTGGGATTCCGTACAAGATTCTATCAATAACTTGAGCATAACTTGTCTGCTAGTATATTGATGAAAATAACAGGAAGACAAATTTTGGCGATTTTGAAAAAAGGCGCGGAAAACGGGGTCCAGCAACAGCCGCCAATGATTTTGCTCTGACTCCAAAGGAATCTTTTGATTTGAAATACTTTGATGATAATGATAGGGATAAAAGAAAGCTGTGTGCCACACCCGATTTTCCAGCGGTTTTAAAATAATTGAGTGTTTTTAAATAGTGGGAGAGGGGATGACGATTCTCATCAAACAAAAGATTGCATCCACCAAGTGACCTATCACGAAGTTGGTCGTATATCCTCGAGTGTCTGAGATGCAGTAATTGTGGTGCCTCCTGATTTGGGTTAACCCCTGCCGCACATTATGCAGTATTAAAGTTTTATCGAAGATGACACACCTCTACATTTTTATTATTGTTGGAATCGGTCATGTGGGCCCTGCCCCATCAACTAAATCCATTCAGAACTCCCCGTCTGCCTGATCGACCTCTCAGTTTGAATTAGTGCACAGAATGAGTTTGGGATTTCGTACAAGATTCTATCAATAGCTTGTGCATAACTTGTCCCCCAGTAATTTCAGATCAATACATTACGAACCCGGGATGTAATTCCCTTGCACTGCCTCAGGATATTTTCCAATGCATTATTAAAATACGGGGAACCTATTCGGTTATCACAACGAAACCCCTTTTCGATCTACACGGAAACGTAAATGCCTAAACTTAAGTGAAATTAATGCGTCTAAACGGTCCTAATGATATAGTTAAGGTCGAAAACAGGCGTGTCATTTCACACGGGCGCCGATTCCAGGCGTCCAGGCGCCACCAAACGTTATCTCTCATTTGAGCCCGAAATCGCGGCCTCAAGGTGTTTCAACGATTGCACCACCTGATGCTGAACTTCTTAGAAGAAAACTGGTTTTACTGATGATTATCATATACTGTCAACTCATATTTCATGATAATATCAAATATTGTGCGAAAACAAGCGGTACCGCTTGAGGCATATGTGTGAAATTAAAATTCAATCAAGGAAACCAATTTTGTCGTTGGAGTCGATTTTATTCACGATTAATTCCACTACCGGCTGGTATGATATGATTTTCGGCATAAGCTAACATGATTATTGGTTGA
The DNA here is from genome assembly GCA_030762985.1 of Adelphocoris suturalis. NCBI lineage: Eukaryota > Metazoa > Arthropoda > Insecta > Hemiptera > Miridae > Adelphocoris > Adelphocoris suturalis. Next base: position 39,524,568 of record CM061042.1, on the reverse strand, counting down.
AATTGAATTGATTAGTATAACAACTGCCACCTGATTATTTTATATCTCAACGTGATTGTAGCAGAGTTGAGCTTCTGTAAAGGTATCTATGTAGGTGCATGCATTTCTTATTTGTATCTTGAATACCTATGAATATAGTCATCGTTATATTATATATATATATATATATATATATATATATATATATATATAGCATTCAGCAGTTATTCAGCATGGCCGTATTAGCGAATTCCCGTATTTTTTAAATTATAGTCATGCCATCCAGATTATCCAGTTTTCTTCTAAATTACTTGACCAATGTTTTTGAAACTTCGATCGAAAATCACATATTGAATCTCGTTGTTCCTAGGTCGGCATCATTTTCGATCAACCCTAAAGGGTTGTAGGTACTTATGTATTTGAGCCTTAAATATTAAAGAATCGAGATCTCGAAAACTTTCAAAAGGTAATTGTAATGTGTTTTGAGTCTTATTTATAGATATTATCTCGAAGAATCGAATGAAACCACCCGGGTCGCTGTGATTTCATGCGTTTGTTCTCCCTAATATAGGGGCAAGAATTTTGTGACGAAAAAGGAACATCAACATGGGAGTGAATCGCAATGTGTGAAATGTAGTGAAAATTTTCTTATAAGCTATGACGATCGTATCAGCTGATATCTTTCCAATGGAATTATCACTTCACAAACTAGGGTTTATTGTAATTTATTTTTGTCGCCAATAGAAGGACTTGTGAAGCGTAGGGAAGTGATCTGTTTTACATAATTAAGATTTAATTGATGAGTCAGCTCGTGGTATATTCAGTAGGACTGGTAAAATGTAGGTATGTAATTTAATTAAATTAATTTCTTCTCGGTAGACACCTACGGCTCTGCATACTATGCAGATATTAAGATTTTTTGTTTCTTAATTGACCAATTATGACATTTCACGGTATTTCTTGATTTACTATTTTCCGCTATGGAATTTTTCAAGATCATTTAATACTTTTCAATGATCTATACATACATGATAGGTAAACGAGGAAGCCATGTGCCACACCCGACTTGGCAGACGTTTTTCTTCCGTACTATTCATCATATTGTATCAACTTCATTATGCACCAATAAACCAACTTTGAACTTTTAATTTCTCACATAGGTAGTCAGATAACTAATATTCTCCTATTAAAGCAATATGTGTACATGATCTTTTGTTTCCCCGTTAAGAGCCAATTTTTATGAATCTGGAAAAAAATTTCCGCTATTGTTTCTGATCCGTTAATATTGAAAACGAAATAGAGGAGAAAGAATTTACTAAATCAAAAGAAGTGGGATACGGGCAGATTTTAATTATACTGACGTGCTTGCAATGAAGATTTATTCGGCACGAACCCCTACGGTTAATCCATACGATTCCAGGAAATCTGTCCGCTCCCAATTGGGTCTCTATCTTGTTTTCGTTTCTTAAATATGTTGGGTATGTGAAGCGTGCATCACAGATAGGTCCATTTCCTGGGTAAACATATATGTTAAACATACGTAGAATGAAAAGTACGCTTTTAATTCCGAAGGTAAAGTGGTAGCAACGACCACACATCCAATTGAGGCCAGTGTAATAATTTTATTTAGAATTGTTGCCAAAACTGATTTTTTTTCTTTCTTTTTTATGTATTTATTTATTTTTTCAAAAGGGTCATTAGCGGCAGTTTAAATTTTTTTTATTTTTGCTTCCTCACTGCTTCCTGATTTCGCTTAAAGCTACTCATTATCTCACCCCCTTGAGTGGAGAGGAGTTCGCCGTGCAGAAGCGTGAAAATTACTTGGACGTGTGATCCTTACCTGGGCGGTCACCCATGCAAATACTTACCATTCTCGACGCTACCTAACTTCGCTAATCGCATCAGAAACGGTTAATTGCAACGCCTATAACCCGTACGGATAAATGTGTAGATCATTAAAATGTTTTGAATTATAATTTTTAACCAGGAAAAATGGTTGTGGTGTCGTTGGGGCTCTCTGGGGTAGTTCGGAGGATAAGTAAAGTTAGACCAAACAGTCGATTGCATTGAGGAACGAGGGCTGGAACGACAGCCGTCTGACAATCGATTGTTTACTTTCGGAAGGCAGCATGATGACTCTCAGTTAAAAGCCATTGTTTCGTCAAGATCGATAACCCTAACTTCGGAAAGTCAAGAAATGTCGGCTGATGGTAATGTCCCATTAGAGCGCATCAACGTTCCTGACGTATTCTAGCTTACAAGGGAAGGCAACTTGAACAGTTCGCCATGCATTAGGATTTTTCAAATTCTATTTCTTTCAACTATGAATTCGGTCTAGTACATCAGGAGTTTCTAATTTCTTCATGGAAGGGGGTGAATGGAGGGGGAAGTAGTAATAAATCATGATGTTTCAACTGTTCTCGTCAGATTTTCGTGATATATTGCTTCTGAGTCTACAAGCTTATTTTCCACAGCTTTCGTCGTCCGATCTCGCTCAAATTTGGATGATAGATGACAATTTGATCATCCTATGTCAATTTCAACATGATTGTATCATTAATAGCAACTGCGCATGTGCCAATGTGAAATACTTGTAATGACCTTAATTTCCACAGTTTTCATCCGATTTTACATGAAATTGTCAGCGAATGCGCGGTTTAGGTTGTAGATGGTCCCGTACCTATTTCATTGTTTTCAACTCATCGGTTCACTCTGCGCTTGCACAAACGTAAATTACATAATTATTTTCGTTTCCAAATTGACCTTTTTTTTTTTTTTTTTTTTTGTTCAATTGTGAATTTGTCCTAGTTTTGGAAGGTATATCAGGAGTTTCAAATTTCATGCTGAAAGTATTATGATGGAAATTCACTGTCGGTGGAGGGAGTTAATGGTTGGGGGGGTTCAAATTTCATGCCGGGAAGTCATGATTTTATTGGTTTTTCTCTTATTTTAACTCTCACCAAAATTACATACAATCCATTCATAGCACGTCCCTGTAATGCATGCATTACTTACCAATATGTTTGAACCTCTGCAGCCGGGACCACGGTACTGACAAAAAATTTCCGCAAAATACAATCGATGGAAAAATTCCGCCTTGAGTCGGTACGTCGACAGATCGCCCGAAATCCGTCAATTCGGTTGAATGTGTGGCTTATCGGCTTATCCAAAGACACCGAAAAATCGCCCACTCGTTTCCGAACGACGTCATAATACCGTTCAAAGAATCCGACGAACGGACGTACGAAGAATATCTATGTGGAGTAGCCGATAATTATATTAGGACAGATTATTCGGGCCTTTGATCTGAAATAAGTTTATCTTTGGAGCTAGTGAATCCGGTAACTAAATCCTTTTCTCGGCAAAACGGCGGGCAAATATAATTACCTACCTATTGTTGTCGAATGACGGCTATACGAACGAATTACGTCAGTAAAACTTTGGAAAATTCGTGAAAATGCGTTACACTATAAAACCTTGACAGGGTGGATATGGGGTGGTAGCAGGGTTGCCAGGTGAGATGGAGAAAAAACTGAACAGAGTTGGAAAGCATATCAAACAACTCATTTAAAAATTGATTCCATGCACGCGGTCAAAATCCATTTCCTATTTGAATTTTCTATAATGTTCTAATAAGTAATATTTTCTTAGATAAAAATGATTTTCGTTTAAATTACAATTACGAGTATGTGGCGCTTTTAATACATTTTGGTGCACCTATGATTTCAACCAGTAGGTACCTTGATTCGTTGTTATACGATAATAGTGAACTTATCACATATCACCAGAAGATTGAATAATTACTGACTACATAATAATTATTGCTATACATCATCTTGAAACCGAAAAAGACGCACAACTTTAATGAACTCTAAATAAAGTTAGATTTTTAGTGAGATCGGACGACTAGACGAGAAAATGATGCTTGGTAGAATTTACGTTTGCGCATGCGCAGAGTGAGGTATTGAGTCATCAACGAAGGATTTCATATTGGCGTATGCGCAGATTAATAATACAATCTTGTTGAAATTGATATAAGATGATCAAATTGTCACCCCCCAACTATGATCCAAATTTGAGCGAGATCGGACGACAAGAGCGTGAGAAAATGATGCTTGGTAGAATTTACGTTTACGCATGCGCAGAGTGTGGTATTGAGTCAAGAACGATGGAACTGATAGGGGACCGTCTACCCCCTAGCTCGCACATCCCATGAAAATTTCATCCAAATCGGATGGAAACTGTGGAATACAAGCTTTATAGGGATTTGCGGACACACGACAGACACACACACACACAGACAGACAGACACGAAACCAAAGTTGTTCATAATGGTCTAAAACGTAAAACGCGAGTAGAAATTCTGATTTTGGAGACCAAAAATTTTTTTCCTCCCGAATGTGAAAACAATGCTTCCGATACCTTTAGGTAGACTCGGAAGCAATAATTGTTTAGGTACAAACACTTTTGGTTGGTGTTGATGTTGGTGGTTGATGCCTTGAATTGAGTTTATGGTGAAGAACTGAATAATTCCAAGGGTATCTTTACGTATCATGAGGCAAGAGATATGAATGGTTTTTTAGATAGATCATGTTTTCTGAAAAGTTCAGAAGGTGGGGGAAATATACCATGGCGGAAATATATAGCATAGAAATTATACTAGGTGATGATAGATATTTCAACATAGTATATTATACGTTACCATAACAACGTATTTCGAAAGCTAGTAATGAAGAGCTCAGGTGAAGTTTTTTCTCTGTGATTCACAGGACAAATGAACTCGCAGACGTAAGCTATGAGCCAGCTCGTCCGATTAACTGTTAATGTTCGGGTAAAAACTGGCCTTAAAAAAGCTGAATTAACTTCTTATTTGTTCCTTTGGGTCATCCAGTCTGTCGTTTTCACCGTTCAATTTTCAGCTGTTTGAAGACTTGGAGCTGAGTCATCGCTTTGACGACGAAAGGTTTCTCCCAAGAGGCGGAGGACGGAAGGAAAGAAAAATCGGTTATTTTGTTCTATTTCTCCATCGTCCTTCCTTCGGGAGTCAACGCCCTCACCAATTCAAAGTGTCGATTAGGCGCCTCCGTAAGGTATTCAAGAAGGACCTACCTGCAGCTCTCGTGGTTTTATTTTGTCTCCTTCATTCTCCTTTTATCCTATCCAAGGCTCCCCGCCACCCCTTCTTCCCGCTTCTTCACGATCTTTCATGACTCCGATTTTCTCATTATTCGTGGAAAACGTCGAATGAAAGACGAAGAAAAGGAGACAGGGGTGAATAATGCATGTGGGGGATCGTTGGGAACACAAAGAGCGACATCCAGTGGCCGTATATGCGAACATGTTTTTGCCATCATAAACTGACCAACAATGAGACAAAATAATTACCGTTACATGACATTTAGTGCGTTACGCTCCTATTTTCCGATGATTATATTATCGCTTACGACCAAATTGTTGCTACGGAACTGTATCATTGTCATAAGGCATTTATCAAAATAGTCGTTCGCCGGTTGTTGGAGAGCTCTCGATTTACCTGACCGTATTATGCTAACCACTCAGTTTGCCAGGTAGTATGGAAAAAATACTTACTCATTAAGACATCATACAGTCATAAATTCCATGCATTCACAATATTATTTTTATTCATTTTCTTGATGAAACCATGTTCCTGCCAATTGAGACCTGATATTTACCTATATTATCTATGATATGTTCCAATAAATACCGTTTGCCAACTATAATGGGTGGATTCAGATATGCTTTGAACAAATTTTGAGTTGACATAGCTCAAAAAATCTACTAACAACCGACTCAATTCGTTATTGAACTGACAACAGCTGTTATATAAAATCGTATTATTTCAACACAAACCTGCTCGATGTCTGAATCTTTGTATTGGGGCAGATTCAACGTTATTGTACGAAATGTACTCGCAGACGCCTACAAAGAACAGACCCAAGGTGCCTACTTTAAAATGGGAATAGTATCGACAACTGCATTCACTCCCAAGTAGGTTAACAGGATATCTGGCTAGTGGACTATTTAGGTAGGTACTTCGTTCACATGATCAACGGAATTTGATTTAATAGTGAAATTATATTCATCATAGGTATAACTTTAAATGAGAAAACTTAGGTTAGACGGCAGTCAGATGCCTATTCTTAAAATTGTGGTCGCCCTAGTATCAGGTTATGATGACTACGCGTAGGACAGGATTCCAACGAATGCATTTTTCCCGCAACGCGTTGATAGGCCTCTTTCCCGTACAAGCGTAGTTCTGCGCGTTGACGCTAAGATTCGCGCATGCGCAGTTGGTGTTACAGTCTATTTGCGTAGACGGGTTGAAAATTACGGGAAGAACGAAAATTCTCTAATATCTCAATTCTTGCGGTCTATTATGCACGATTTTTTTATTTTTATTTATTTATTTTTTAAAAAGAAAATACGTTAAAAATGCTTGAAATCCAAAATGTTTGAATAGCAAATTATTATTATAACTTTTTTTTTTTTTGCCATGAAATTTATAGTTACCCATTGTTAGCGCTCAAAGTGCTTACATTTTTAAGCAGCTTAGCATATAAAACAATACTTTACGAAAATTCGCTCATTCCATTGTGCTGCATGACTGGAACTTTTTGATGATTCAATATCGCGAAATTTTCCGCGAAACGATACAATTAATTTCATTATATGAGCCTATTGACGTGGGAAGATAAATAAAACATTTATGCGCATCCTGAGCTCTCCATTTGATATGCAGCGCAGGAACGAGTTTTTTTGTCTGGAAACATCTATTTATATATAGGAATCGAGACTTTGGGAGTGACGGAAAGTTCGGAATGCATAATATCATTTTGGTCGCTTATAGAGGGGCGGAATTTACATTTCGGCGCCTAAGCATAGAATCGATGAACGGATTTTGCATACGCGGCCCGGTAGGTCTCGCAGTTTTGCATACAGTAATTGTAAATGCGGTTGGGGGAAAGAGGACAAAAAAATGGCAATGAAAATCGAGACGGTGAAGAGGACGAGAGTCAATTCGGTTTAGCCGATTCGCGGCCGAGTGGTTCGTCTCTTTCGACCTTTCCGGAAATTATAAAAGTCTATAAAATGGTTGTTCTCATTCTCAACCCCCCTCCACTCCCTCTCTATGTGGGGGAAAATGAATTCTGCCACCAGGGAGTGAAGTCGGAACCGTAATCGCATCATTGTCTCGTAAAATGTCATAATAAGCACGTACTTTTCAGGACGTCCCAGAGTGTTTCGACAAATGTGTTACAGGCAAAAAGAGTAAAAATATAAGTGTTTTTTAAATTTATTTATTCATTATTTTCACTTGATTCACTTATTTATTGCTTCCGAGTCTACCTAAAGGTAGCGGAAGCATTGTTTTCACTTTCGGGAGAAAAAACATTTTCGGTCTCCAAAATCAAAATTTCCACTCGCATTTTACGTTTTAGACCATTCTGGACAACTTTGGTTCCGTAACTGTCTGTCTGTCAGTCTGTGTGTGTGTCTGTGTGTCCGCAAATCCTTGTAACAAGCTTATTTTCCACAGTTTTCATCCGTCTTGGATGAAATTTTCAGGGGATATGCGGGCTAAGGGGTTGACGGTCCCCTATCAGTTTCATCGTTCTTGACCCAATACCTCACTCTGCTCACGCGCAAACGTAAATTCTACCAAGCATCATTTACTCACGCCCTAGCCGGCCGACCTTGCTCAATTTTGCATGGTAGTTGGGGGTGACGATATCCATTTCAATAGCTAATTTGATTTTATCGTGAATAGCTACTAATTTCCACTGTTTTCATACGATTTCGATGTAATTGTCAGAGAATGTGGTTAAATCCCCATCAGTTAAACTGTTGCAAAATCAATACTTCATTCTGCGTATGTCCTAAAGTAAATTCCATTCACTCAATTTTTTCACACTCTAGTTGTTCGATTTCGCTTAAATTTGGATGATAGTTGGAAGAAGATGACTCGATTACCTCATACCAATTTCAACACGTTTAAATCATGAATAGCTACTGCCATTGCCCCTGTGTGAAATACTTGTAATGACCTTAATTTCCACAGTTTTCATCCGATTTTGATGAAATTGTCAGCGAATGCGCTGTTCAGGTTGTAGATGGTCCGTACCTATTTCATTGTTTTCAACTCATCAGTTCATTCTGCGCTTTCACAAACGTAAATTACATTGAGTATAATTTTGTCCTTTATTAATTGACCAATTATGACATTTCACGCTACTTCTTGATTTACTATTTTCCGCATATTTACAATATTCCAGGTGTACTACTTATGAGTAATTGTTTCTGCCAAAGGCCCGAGCCTGCTATTTTTGCTCCCATTTGTCAATACTGATCTACATATTCAGAACCTTCGTAATTGTTCGATTGAATACAGCGTTTACCGTAACACACGTTTATTAAGCGCGATGATACTGACTAAATATGCGAATTAAATTTCCATTTGTCATCCTGAAGTTTCGCGTTGTCTAAATGTTCCCCGAGCTATTATTAAACCCTGTGGGAGGTTCAGGAGAGAAATAATCTCCTCGCGTTTTACGACAGGAACGAAACTGAGTCTTTTATGACTTGACGACTCGAGAATTTTACGATTCTGCGTCCACGAACGGAGTTTTTTCTTTTAAATCCTGCCGGACGCCCAAGCCAAGAACCGTTCTATGAGATCATCTCTTCCTTGAGGACGGCAAACCTCGATCAACTATGGCGCCTGCCGATGCCCAGGGAAACCAAATTTTCCCTGATACACCCTAGAATTCTTATACTCATAATAGCGCAGAGGTTCTCAAACTGTGGTACACGCATCACTGGTCGTACGCAGGGTTGTTACCAGTACGCGAGCGTAACTAGGCTATTGGCAGTTAAAAAAATCTTTAAGATCCTAAGGAGGAAACCATATCTCGTAAGGTCCTGTGATGTGGGACCACACTCCAGGTTATGTGGGATTCAAACCTACTAAAACCTCAACATTGTTTTCCCACGTTGCAACTCAGCCTGGACCGTTTAACACAATATATTATCAGGCCGAGTACTTGGGAAATTTCTTCAGTCCTCCTTCAGTCCTTATTCTCCCTCTTCTGTCTCTCCCGTTTTGGATGATCTTTTTCTGCAGGATGTCTTCAACATAGTCACATAATACAGAGGTCCAATGTTGCTCTGGTGCAAGCATTTTGGCTACTACCACCTCAGGTGTCAAGTTCTGAGGTGGCACTTCCAGAGCATCCTGCAGCCTCTTCTTCCAATAGCTCATCGCTTGCACACAAAGAAAGTGTGGACCGCATCATCCTTCACTTCCTGGTAGTTTAGATGTATTTGGATGCCCCCTATTCCCATTATGGGCATTAGGAAAAAGCTTCACTTCGAATTTTCTCTCTCAAACCTTTTTTTTTTTTTATCAGGGGTACCAAACGCGCTGTCCATCTCCCTTTTTGCTCTTCAATCCACATTTCCTGTCAGCTTGCAATAGAATGTTTTCTATCTTCTTTGGATTTATAAGCTATTTTCCCCTCTTCCTCAATAGGTATTGGGATGTTGCGCCTGAATTCATGTTTGGCTAGTTTCTGTAGCCTGCGCAGAAGTCTCCAATACAGCGTACTTACCCTCCTTCTTTGCAATAATTCGCGACTAGATTCAAATCTATTTTCTCGATGAACTTTTTGGTCATGTTTTAGGATTCTAATTCATAACAAATTGCCAGCGTATCACGATAATTAGGAAACGACACGTTAATGTCATCTGCAGCCAGTTCCAAGCTCTATTGCCAGTGACTGTTAGCCATTGCAATGCACCGTTGATTCGCCGAAAAGCATGGTGTTTTTTGACCCAACTATAAAAAGTATTCTTCTATGGTCAATAATGAGTCTTCATCATTACCTCAAACATCTTCTTTGAGGACGGGATACTCTTTGTTTTCATAAATAATCAGTATAATTTTTTTAATTGCATTTGTGGTGGGCTATGATGAAAGAAGTCAACAGCCTAAACCAAAACTTCAGGGTTGGAAAAACAAGGTTCACAACAGACCAACTACAAGTTTCACTGGTAAAATAATCGTGAGATCTATATTGCACTTTCTTCAGTTGGAATCGGAATGCCCCACGTCGCGCTACAATTTTCCATCAGACATTCCCCTCCTCCATCCATATTTTATTGACCAACTTAAATTCTCCAAAATCATCATTATCCAAAGGGAGTCCAGCAAATGTCAGTGAACCACTATCAGTGACGTCACCCCCCAAGGAGTTATACCTTACCTTGTCTTTTGTCTTCTTCTCGTTCTACGTCCTTCCTTCGTCCGTGCCTAGTGGCCTGCATGGAGGTAACGCATTCATCACTGAAGACGTCATGGAAATGGGGAAACTGTTCCACATTCAATTCGACTGTTTTCTGGTTGTTCCCTTCACAGAGTATCCCATTACAGTCTACTCTGAACGATCCCAAAAATAAATTGGCAAAACAATTGAAATTCAGAGAAGGGGAGCAGTTAAAGGACTCTGTTTCATATATATGCGAATTTGATTGTTTTCCCCTTGGCTTCCCTAACGGCCTCACACCCTCCTTATCAATGTGCTGGAGAAAGAAAGAGGAATATATATATATATATATATATATATATATATATATATATAGAGAGAGAGAGAGAGAGAGAGAGAGAGAGAGAGAGAGAGAGAGAGAGAGAGAGAGAGAAAGAGAGAGATAGAGGGCGGGGAAGAGAGAGAGAGAGAACTGTCGAAACGGCAGTATAAATTATTATTCATTTTCATCATTTTAATCGCCTCTGCCAGTCGAAATATTCAACGTACCATATTTGAGTTTATTTTCGTTAAAAGAACAGCAATTAAGGAATGATTTTATTTTAGATTGAATCTATAAAAATGCTTGAATACATTGATTACGTAGGAATATTATTAATACGTTAAATATTCAACATTGATAAGTTAAGGTTATCACCTTTTTTTCGTAGAAAATTTAGCTATTTATGTTGTGGTCAATATATTAACATATCAGTTCTACTAAAGTCTTGTCAAGAATTATTATCAAACGGCAGCCCAAACTAAAACAACATTCACCACCTCTGCATTTAACTCATTAGACATGAATAACAACAAATAATGAACGAAATAATCTCAAACAATAATTTGTTATCTCAAAATACTTTAATCTAAACAAAGTTACGTGCACATAATATGTAAATAGAGATATTTTATAGGATTATTTTTATAGGGTGATTGTGAAAAGGGAGTGGGGGTTGATCTCAGTAGTTTGGTCGATCCTAATTTATAAGGAAGTATTTTCAAGTAAGGACTTTTCTGAATCAAATCCAAAGGGGTGTCCTAAAATGTGACGGGTGAGGGGGGGAGGGGGGTCTTGCGTATATTCTAGTCAACCTGAGCAACGCACGGGTCAACCAGTTAGTATTATCTACGTTCAAATGCTCGTTTTGAATGAAGCATCGAACAAAGCAGCATGTTGAGCATGTTGTGTGAGCATGTTGTTTGTCCGCTACTACTTCATTCCATCTCGCCTATGCACCAGTGAAGGATTGAATGAGAGCTGCACATACAGCGTTGCTCCAAAAGGATATTGTATGCTTCAAGCCATCATCTTACATCGTTGTTCGAAACCAAATAACCTCATTTTCTCCTTCCGCCATACAGCGTTGTTCCATTTTGAACTTCTAAACATATGGACACTTATAATAGCTGGAGGAGACCCACCTGATGTGAAATCCACGGATAAACGCGATTCGAAAAAAATGCGACGTACAGCGTTGTTTGTCCGCACGCTTCTTTTATTGAACGCAATGAAGAAAACAAAAACAACGAGGGCCACACGTCCCCAGCGGATCACGCCAGAGAGAGTTGAACCAAACCTCCGGTGTGTTATTATCTTATTATCAGTGCCTTTTTATTTTGATTTTCATCTATTTCTACCGGCATAAACTCCCACATTTTTTTCAGTGTATGTCTATAAGACATTCAGATATAATTTAGGTATATACTAGCTGGTTCACCCATGCATTGCACAGGTTGACTTGAACATTATCAAATAGCCTGTGACCCAAGTTAAAGTAATTCTGATAGATTCGCCCACTCAGATCCCCAGTTGGTTCAGTGACGTTCAAAGCGGTTTAACATCCTCCCCCCCCCCTCCCCGCTGGGTCAGATTTGAAAAATTTGAAAAAAGTAGTCTTTGACTTGAATTAGAGTAATCCAAACATATTCGACAATCAAATCCCCAGTTCGTTCAGTGATGACAAAGATACCCCATTTCTCCCCCCCCCCCCTTCCCCTAAAACACCCCCTTCTATGGGTTAGATTTGAAAAATTTCAAGTAGCCTGTGATTTAAGTTAGAATTCTCCAAACGTATTCGACAACTCAGACCCCCAGTTCGTTCAGTGACGTTCGAAACGCTTCAACTCCCCCACTCCCTCCCCCTCCATTGTGGGTCAGATTTGAACAATATGAAAAAAGTAGTCTTTGACTTGAATTGGAGTATTCCAAACATACTCGACAATCAAATCCCCAGTTTGTTCAGTGATGACAAAGATACCTCATTCCCCCCTCCTCCCCTAAAACACCCCTTATGTGGCGGATTTGAAATTTTGAACCTTTTAACCTTCTCTGGACTTCCACAAATAATGTAAGACCAAAATTAGCCAAATCGGTCCAGCCGTTCTCGAGTTTTAGCGAGAATAAAGAACAGCAATTGATTTTTATATATATAGATAGATAGATTAGGAAAAGTTGCCCATCTCAACTTATTCCTGGAGAATATAATAGCTTGAGTTTTTGCAGGATTCAACCTCACACCATTTGCGAACGAATGGGCAGAAATATTTTGAAGGTCCTGATTTACCTGTTGTATAATATTTTAGCACCTGACTAACTTGAATCTACTGATTGTTCTGTTCCAGACATGAGGAAACCTCTACTGCTGTTGCCGTGGGCGATAGCAGCATTCCTACTAATTCAGACCGCCGCTGGATCATTCGAGGTAGGATTTATTAACTGTCATCTAATACAATGGATGTTTAATTCAATATGGTAGTACATATATATTACAGGGTATACTCAAAACTGATCTAACAAACTGCAGGAGTCGACTCTACAAATTTGCAGCAAGTTTTGTCTCTTAACAATTTTTAGCATGCACATGCTTTAGCCATGGGTCCCCTCTCCGAAAACAACAGGAAAATAAGACACGAAAGTAGCGCGGAGTTTTCTATTGATTTCCACGTACAACCATTCTGTTGCTAGGGAAGTGTAACTCCATTAGTTATCGTTCCATGATAATGGACCGCCACTTTTTGGAATGCACTCATTTTATCACAAAATCTCATGATCCCTTAGCCTCTGTTGTGTCAAGGAAAGCTGATTTATAGCGCCATTTTACTAACTAATAATGCTTGGTAAAAATGATGGCGAAGCATGTGTTTTTTTTTTTTTTTTTTCAATAATTCAAGCCGACGGCTTTTTTTTCAACACGATTTAAAAAATTGAAAACAACGCTCCCGCTACCTATAGGTAGACTGGCGATTCTTCATGAGATATTAAGCATCTTCGTACCAATGCCTCACTATTGGGTACATCCGCAAAGACAATATTTAATAAACTCGATTTCGCAAAGTTGGAATGAATTCCATTTGAACTATATAACCTGATAATTCCATTATTGGCATTATATCATCTGATATTTGCAAGGAAATTTCTATGTATTCCGGTTCCACTATCTAGCGATCATTAATGGAATTTAGAGCTTGATTGGCCAATCAATAGATTCATTAGCAGCGCATGATTTCCCAACGTAAAAATTCGAAGGTGTTTTACCAAACTTCCAAGCCGTAAGGGAAAGCGAACCGTTCAACGCACAGCGTTGCGAATGGTTACCTAATCGATTCTATAGAATTACATTTATCATTGTACAAGCAAAAAATCACTTCTGTTACCTTGAAAATTTTTGAGATCTCGATTTTTGAACGTTTAGCTCTTTAATACTGCCCTTTAGGGTGGATAAAATTGATGCCGATGTTACTGGCACATCCCCAGGATTTTTGAGCCAAGTTTCATTAAGGTTGAGAGAGAGAGAGAGAGAGAGAGAGAGAGAGAGAGAGAGAGAGAGAGAGAGAGAGAGAGAGAGAGAGAGAGAGAGAGAGAGAGAGAGAGAGAGAGAGAGAGAGAGAGAGAGAGAGAGAGAGAGAGAGAGAGAGAGAGAGAGAGAGAGAGAGAGAGAGAAAGCTTGTTGTATTTGTATTGATTACATGGAAATTAGTTACTGCAAAATGAATGAAGCTTTCACTGCTTAATCTCAGATTGTCGCAGAGAGCTTGCACGACCTCACATCCCGTGTTTTTGTTTTCCGTGTTTTTTTTTTTTTTTCTTTTTTTCAGAGTATTTAACAGCGAATAAATAATTCAATAAAAATTCAGGCAAATTCAACAGTACAACAATTTACACATATAATTCGAATGCTAAAGATATAAGAATGTTAATTTTAACATGCCAAGTTCAACCTACAATTATACATTAATTTCTATGAAGATTTTCCCCCCTCCTTTTAAATACCATAATTTACAATTTTATAACATTATTTAAATTCAACAGCAACAAAATATATATCTACATAATCTTCTATATTATGTCCTCATATTCTAATTTTCATCCGAATAATTGAATTCTTCCACCAACAATTTTCTATAGCTTACTGATATTTTTATAAATTTGAACAATTTGGTGCTAACAATTTTAATTTTACTTTGATAATTGGGGGAGAAAACTATGTTTTAATGTTGAAAAACATTGTTTTTTCTGTGAAATCGACGGTTTTTTTGGAAGACGGGTCTTCTTATTACGCTGAATCAAATGGAAACGGTTGAATATTTCCTGAACCCCGTAATAACCGAGTTTTACACTTTGGCTAACTAATTTCACCCCTCAAAAACACATAAAATTTATCATACCAAATGAACTCAAATTTGTGAGTTAAAGTATAAAATAGTGGTTATAACGGGGTTGGGGAGATATGGGAGTGTTACCATATTCATAAACAAAGAAATTTAGACACGCTGCACATACCACACGTGGCTAATAGAATCTTTGTTTCTGGATTTAGTTCATTGCGTATTCATTTTCGTGGAATCACGCTCACTAGATTCTGCTACCAACGATAAATCAGAACTTAGATATGGGGAGAAAACTCGAGGAAATCGGAAAACCACCTTCGTAGAAAACGGAAGTTCATGGAGAGAGAGAGAGAGAGAAAAAAAAAAGGATGTGAAAAATAACCTCTTCCCTTTTTCAACCTTCTTTCATATTCAGGAAATCGTTAAAAATAATTGGACCTCCCGCTCTCCTGTTCCTTCCGAAAAGCGCGCTTTCTCCTGCCCTATCGAATAATACTATTCGCTCAACATCAAAAAAACCCCCGTCATACGACCGATTATGTATGGAAAACAACGTCTTTGCCGACGGCGGGAAAAAATAAAATAAATAAATATCGTGGGGGAGGGATAGGAAAACAAATCGTTAAGATATTATGGCACTTGATGTGTTAGGTTATGACCCATGGTGGTTTGCGCGTGAGGAAATATTGTTTGAAAAACTCGGCACTCTGCGCCTCGCCAGGGGGCCCACTGGACCCCCGGTTGCCTCTTTTCACACATTTCGACTGAAATAATTGAAACACAGAATGTGTTTTAACTCACGCGTTTCACACAAACCCGTGAAACCCGCATATAAGAATGTATTTGTGATGGAAATTTCTCGAAGTGAATTTTTATTAAACGCTTTGTTTTTGAGTATTTCTACGTTTAAGATTTTATTTAGTTATTATTAGAAGTACCCTGTGAGTTTCAAACTCAAAATTACGTCCAAGTGTGGTCACAGTTATTTTCTGAATCCGACGCATACCAACGTTATACAGGGTGTCTCAAAAGTAACCTCCCCCTAATTTTTGAGATATCGTATAGAAATTTAGCGAGGGTTTTCGAGGAGCTTAATACTTGATACTAACCGTCGAAATCAATTTAACATTGTAACTCTTTATTTTTCGGGGAAATGGAAAAAAAATCGGCGCTCCTCGCCTCGCCAGGGGGCAAGCCCAATGTACCCCCGGTTACCTCTATTTACATTCTTCGAATGAAACTATTGAAACACAGAATGTGTTTTAGCTCACGTGTTTCACATAAACCCGTGAAACCCGCATGTAAGAATGACTCAGATTTTGCGGTGTATCTTATCACTACTGTTTTATTTATCTACCACCAGCGCCATATTTGAAACTTTCTCGTTGTAAGCTTTCATTTGAGCCCTCACACGAAAAATGCATATTATACAGTCCCCCCCCCCCCACCCCCCTGGTATGGGTTTGGCGTCCGAAGGCGCCTGTATGCAAAACGGTTTTTGGTATTACTCAAAAGTACCTACAATGTGATACTAACTATAGGTATCTCGAAGGACCATTAGTATGAAAAGTTGGTGTAATGAAAGAAGTCCATGAATTACTTATCCTTCCGAACGAATATAATATATAAAGTATTACGACATACAACATAACAAAATCGATAGAAAATAGGAGAACAAAAGTACATAAATTCACCTACTTACTGGCAGTTTTCAATAGGTTGGTTCACGTGGTTACCATTGAAGGTTCACGTGGTTGCAGCTCAATCAACGTTGATGTCCCGGTGCTCCGTCGAACAGCAGCTGGGATCCGGCTGGCGTAATTCTTGAAATAAAGATGAAATGTTCCGCCGAAGGATATGGTCCAGAGGTGCCGAAAATAGGTAAGAAGTGCGCCCTGTTCTCATAGCAATAGCTTCGAGAAAATCCTCAAGGGTATAATAAATTGATAGGAAGCAAGGTGAAGGAGAATAGGCAATATGGCGAAAACAATTTTGACGACGGCCCGTCCAAAACCGATGAAGAAGTTGGGGCGGGGAGGGTACTAGAAATATCACCTGAGATCATAATCAAATATTGATGGCAGTGATGGCTTATTCTTTCCCTGTGTGGACTCTCCAGAGCTTTCTCATCATGGATTCGGCCACTATCGCCGATGACGTGATCCATTCAGGCGCTGACGGTAGGTAGATAGATAGGTAGGCGGCAAATGAATCCACTAGCTTGTCGCAGTGTGGCGAATAATTGAACATGCTAACCCATAATAAATATAACCATTTTTAATAAATACAATATAACAAGGATAAATTCGACAATCACAAACAGCGCCATACTTGAAACCTCCTTGTCATAAGCTTTCATTTGAGCGCTCACACGAAAAATGCACGACGGGGACGTATGTCCTTGACTCGAGTAGGGATATGAAGGAGCTCAGAAGAGATAAAAACACCAACTACAATTACCCTACCTACATTTTCATGAAACGCATAGATAAATATGGGCTCAGGTTGAACAAAATACCCATCCTAACATGAGTTTCAGAAATTGATTTTCAGGGTGATTGCAAGACTTTCCCTTTACCCTTCGGGTTGAGTAAAGAAAGTAAAAAACGGTTCCGCCTGATGGGGTACTTAATTGTACTGGAAATGTTCGAGCTGCGGAAATGTCCGCACTGAACAACAAGTGAGTAAATACAGTGTGTAATAAATACACACTGAATTCACTGGTAAGTAAATATTTTTTTACGTTTCCAATAAGGTAGGTAGAACGTAGTAATTTTTACACCAAGTTTCCATTGCATTTGTTGTGTCAAGAGGTCAGCTCGTACTGGAAAAGTTTCTGGAAACTTTGAATCCCAGGATCGAGTGGGCAAAGACTTCCGTGAAAAGAGGTTTCGGCAGAGAGGGGCTGATCCAACCGCAAAAAGTGTTCGGAACGAGGTGACAGGTGTGGAAACGATCCAAGGTGCAGCGTTCCGTTCCTCTGGTTCTTCGAATTTCGCTCCACCGGCCGTCTATACCGTGGTGGGAAGAAACAAGGGTTTCTTCCATTCTAAACAAGGGTTTATTCATTCTATACTACTGGAATAACGCGCTTATTTGGAAGCAGGGTTGCCAGGTTGTATGAGAAGAAAAAAAAAAACCGAACGCTGTACGTCGAGAAGGCAGATTCAAAAGACTTTTAAAAAAAATATGCAGTTGTAAGCTCGATGTATGCAGCACAATAATTGATATGCATATGATTGATAGTTCATATGAATTATCTTTCTTAATATGAATTATCCACAATGGCGTACCTACTTTTATGGAGCTTTTATTTAAATGGGTCTTCTCAAAATAATAATTTTTCACGTGCGCCACTAAATCTATGAATTCAAACAACACTGACATCTGGCATTGAATTAATAAAAGCAGATTGCAGGTGCACCAATTGTTTCTAGGGATTTCAAAAATCTTGCAAACTAAATCATCAGGGAAGACCTCGATAATTTGAGGTAGCCTTTGGTTTCAGTTTCATTTGTTTCACAACTTGTCTTCTGTGTGCAGTTCCTTCTTGCCTATATGTCCTTGATAATCTCCCAGTGCATTAACTTTTCTTGCCTACATATGTATATACAATAAGAATATATTATGTACCTTCATACATACTTCTCGAAAGTTCAGTTTTGGCGAATATTCTTTGAAAATCTATTGCAATGAATCAACAAATTTTATAAGTAAAATTTTCGAACGATTCTCCTTAGGATTGAGATGATATCCCGTTCTTGTGGTGAAAAATCAAGCTATGCAAATGAAAGGATGAGCTCGTTGGCCAGAACTTTTGGAGCATATTAATTTTGTCAAATGGCAAAAAAGTGTTCAAAAAAATCAGTAAAAATGGCTTAAAACTGCTAAAAACGGAGAATTTATTTATTTATTGCTTCCGAGTCTACCTAAAAGTAGCGGAAGCATTGTTTTCAATTTCAGGAGAAAAAAATTTTTGGTCTCCAAACTCAAAATTTCCACTCGCACTTTACGTTTTAGATTATTCTCAACATTTGGGGTTCCGTGTGTGTGTGTGTGTGTGTTGCTGTCTGTCTGTCTGCCGTATGTCCGCAAATCCTTGTAACAAGCTTATTTTCCACAGTTTTCATCCGATCTGGGAATCATCCGATGTTCAGGGAATGTGCGGGATAGGGTGTAGACGGTCTCCTATCAGTTTCATCATTCTTGACTAAATACTTTAGTACGCGGAAACGTAGATTCCACCAAACGTCGTTTTCTCATACCCTAGTCTACTGATCTCGCTCAAATTTGGATGATAGTTGGGGAGTAACTATTTGATCATCCCATATCAATTTCAACATGATTTTATCATTAATAGCAACTGCGCAAGCCTATGTGAAATCATTGTAACGACTTTATTTTCCAATGTATTCATCGAGTCCCGATGAAATTATCAGAGAATGCGTGGGTTAGGTTGTAGATGGTCTCCTATCAGTTTCATTGTTGCCACATCAATACTTCATCCTGCGCATGCGAAAACGTAAATTCCATTATGCATCATTTTTTTATACTCTAGTTGTTCAATTTTGCTTAAATTTGGATGATAGTTGGAAGAAGACGACTTGATTACCTCATATCGATTTCAAAATGATTGTATCTTTAATAGCTACTGCGCATGCGCCAATATGAAGTCCTTGTAACGACCTTAATTGCCCTAGTTTTCATCTGATTTTGATGAAATGAATTGAATGCGCGGTTTAGGTTGTAGATGGTACCTACCTATTTCATTGTCCTACTCATTAGTTCATTCTGCGCATGCTCGAACGTAAATTACATTGAGTATACCTAGGTAATTATTTTGTTTCTTAATTGAACAATTATGACGTTTCACACTATTTCTTGGTTTCTCTATTCCGCTATGGAATTTTTCGAAATCATTTTAAAAAAATTTCAATGATCTATACATTCATGAAATGTAAACGAGGAAGCTATGTGCCACACCCAACTTGGCAGACTTTTTTGTCTCTCTTCTTTGTTTTTCGTCAGTACATACATTGGGATAAGAAATACTCTGCACAATCTGAGAGTTTTTAGTTTCCATGCTTCTTATCACTTGCTTATGTGCGAGAAACGCTAGTACATAGAGGTTGGGTGGTGTTTCATTCGAAACAGCCTTCGCAATCCCTACAAGGATACAATTCCGTCTCCAAAACCTACCGCACGTTTACTCCGTAATTCACAAGAGTTGTCTTTGAAATCCGCTAAGCTTTTATACCCAGCGACGAGATATTTGTGTTCAACTATTCAAATAACAACGCGCTGGTAGAAATTCAGAGATTTACACTCGACACGTGAAATTTCGAAACGTCAAGGACTCGGTGAAAGCTAAACGAGATCGTTGACTTTTAGAGCGTGGGCCATAATTTTCAAACACAGAGTAGACGGTTGTCGGGTCACCTTTACTTAACTAAGGTTTGACTTGCCGATGCAAACGGCTCATTGTCTCTCGTTTGCGTGCCTGGAATTTGATGGTTCATGAATTTTCATCGTGGTCCTTCGAAAAAAAAAAAAAAAAAAAAAAAAACTCCGTAGGTGTCATAATTTGAGATGTTTTAGGTTTTTTCTACTAGGTACAATTTATGTGGGTCAAACGCGGTTTTAAAACGTCAGACGGGTTCGTGGGCTCTATTATTAAGCAACGAGATAGGTGGACTTCCCACGAACTAAAAAAACGTCTTCCAGGTGAGGTGGGCAATATAGCTTCCTCGCATATTGTAACATGGACGTACACAGAATTATCAGAGATTTCAGATCTGTTTATCATTATAGAATCAGCTCTCCCTCTTTTTAGGCAGATGCAAATTCTTCCTTTTCCTAAGTTGGTAGAAGTTAGTTGTCTTAAACAATTATCAAAAGAAAATACTCTGTCCCCTCCCGATCATCTATTGAACACGAGGGCAAAAGACAATTAAATGTCAAATTTACCACGCTATAGAACAATCCTAGCTCAGATGCATTAGAGTTACAAAGCAATTATTATATTCAATGGGTTAACGCTGGATAATAAAAAACAAGTATTACTGGGAAGGAAGGTGAACATTTTCTTATCAAATACTTTCTTAAATGACCTTTGAATCTATTTCAGCAGTGGGGTTTTCTTTCTACATAATTAATTAAAATTAGGTACCTGTAACTGCAGTGTCACATGTATTATTTTTTCTTTATTAAGGTTTAAGCCGCTTATCAACCAGAAGGGTCATTAGCGGCATTGAACACGGTGACTTAAGAGACACTGGAAGTGGTACGATTCTAAGGGGAGCCATTTTGCCATCCTTGACTGAAAAGGGGCGTCATCATGAACTCCACTGGCAACTCGGACGGGGGAAAAAAATGAGGGGTACAGTGATGACCACTGTTTAGCCCCCAAAGTGGATTAAAAACCCCCAAAAATAAAATAATACACCTAAGACTAGATGTAAGATAGGGAAATAACTATATACATGCTATTATATACAGTCAGCAAAGTGAAATAAAACTACGACTGGATGTATATAAATATATCAAAGATCAGATATCATAGTTCGTAGTAGAGCTCAGTGGCTCTCAAGTACCACAACAGGGATCGGACCTTGTCTGGTCCGGATAAAACGTCAACCCACATAGGGGGCCGACACTGGACTCAGAGGTCCACAAGGGCTGGGCAGTCCTCCAGAAAGTGGCGGATTGACAGATAACCCCCACACCTCCCCCACACAACATCTCGAGCTTCTGCACTAAGCAAGTGTCTGTAAGACGGGTATGGCCTGTGGCAACCCGGTTGACCACTATTCGATCCCTCCTTGGCAGTAGGGTTACGAAAGGGCCCACCGTGGCCTTCCGTATAATATTAAGCAACAAGATTGGTGGTCTTCCCATGAACTAAAAAACGTGTTCCAAGTGGGGTGGGCAGTATAGCTTCCACACATATTGTACATAACATGGACGAAAAAAATTATCAGAGATTTCAGATCTGATTATCAGTATAGAATCAGCTCTCCCTCTTTTTAGGCACATGCAAATTCTTCCTTTTCCTAAGTTGTTGGGTTAGTTGTCTTAAGCAATGGTTAAGAGAAAATACTCTGTCCCCTCCCGATCATCTATTAAGCACGAGGGCTCAGATGCATTACTGTTACAAGGCATTTAATATATATTCAATGGATTTACCCACAATACAATGCCTGTATGTCAATGTAAACGTGGGTTCACATCTATCCGGAATAGCGGAAATACGGCAATCCGGCAATGCGTTCTGCCTTCTGATTGGCTGGGGGCAGTCGGAGGGTGAATCTTGCCGGACAAGCACTCTTGAGAAGTCCACTTCTGAAAAATACGATATTTTAACGGATTGCCGCAATTACGTCATCCGTCGGAGCTGTTGTTGTTGTGTTATCTTCTTTTATGGCTGTGGTCGAGTGCGAGTCCATATTTTTACGATCCTCGAATTTGGATTTCATTTATAGAAAATATATTTCTGTAGCGCTTGTGTATAAGAATAACAATGGATATAAGAGTATAAGACTAACATAAAACAAAGTGTATAACAATAACACTTCAAATTGAACACGGTTTTATGCCGATGAGGCCCAGTTGGGTTAAAAATACCTAGGTGTATGTACCGATTTTGCGATCTCACAAACAACCTACCTTCCTAATGATCCTATTCCATTTGTGTTTTGAGACATTTTTTTATTATAGATTAGCAGTTTTCTGCTTGTCGAATGATTTGGTATTTGAGAAGAGATATCACTTTTGCAAAATGAAGAGGAAGTACAGAAATACACATGAAGTATGTGAGTACTTCTTATGGTACATCAATGCATTTAAATGATTTGAAATGCGCCAACTATCATTTCGTATAGAAATACCTATAATGTTTATCTTGGGATAAGTAGTTGATGTAAGGACCGAATAATTACCCAACAGTCTCATTTTAAAACGACATTTCCTTTTCAGTCAATGCAGGATACATAAAAATCTCTAGTATGCCCTCATGATTTATGAGTTTATTATTCAACGTCATTTATGGAGCTTTGATGTCCGCGAAATGTGTTGACATGTAGGAAAAAATTCGGGAGGAAACAGGTCTATTTGGGGAATGCAATGGTAATAAAAGACACAAACAATAGGGAGTTTTTGCAGTTTTCCATTTGAGTCGTCCAGCTGAGTCGTTGAACGAAAAGAGGGTTTCTTGGCGCAAGCAAACCAGAAGCTAACCACTGAGTCGTTCTGTACGAATAGGAAATCGTTGTACGATTGAATGAAACGATTCAAAAGTCACAGTAACGTGACTATACTACTCAAAATCTTCATGATTAAGCCCGAGTCATAAATTACCTAACGTGTAATGAATTATTTCATAATGGAAAAAGTATCAAATTAGCAACAAATTTATCTGTGGTTTAATTTTTTCGGTAGAATTGATGTAGTAGAAGAAGGAAGGGAACTTAGAAGGGTTGATAGTTGTTAGGGCAACATCGACATTTGCCTTGGGTTAGGAGAATCTTATTCGGGAACTTCAACATGGTCAACGACAAGATGTACATAAGTATATTATAAACATGTACCTACCTACTTATACCCATTACCTACATATGTACGATATTTTACACTTTTTTCCCTTGGCCAATTACGTTTCATTACTGAAGATGTGAATACCTGCTAATACACGACAAAGGGCGTAGACAGGCGTTTCTGTCAGTGTCTATTTATTTTCTCTGTATTGTGGCCCAATCCCTACCTGTCAAAATCGATCTATCAGCATCGGAGCTTCTTCTATAACAACCAATTTCAGGTTTGGCAAGTGCAATGGTTACCTATTTCAACAAAATTAGTAGGATGACATCCTGAGACTTGTACCCAAATACCCTCGAACGAAATCGGGCTGATGATAGATTGTGAAGTTTTAGAATCCATTATAAAGTATCAGCATAATTTAAGTTAGGGTAAGTCCTACAAATCAACCACCTTTTTTGAAAATCACGAAAATTACAATGCGCATGTCATGCAATCTTGAAATAGGAACCAAAACAATTGATTATAGCATTATAGGTTATCGTCATGGAAGGTTACATGCGTATTCGGTTACCCTTGGGATCCGATTAGGATTTTTCTATTCTTACTACAAATGGACCGCGAACCGTTAGCATTTTGCGCGCATGCGCAATGATCCATTTATATTTGTAGTTCCTCCCACTCGATTACGACTCAGGCAAAAACTCCGTAATGATAACGAAATGATAACACAATCGGATGGTGTGAACGGCCTGCCGCAATTCTGAACTCCCCTCCACTACTTCCAACCGCAGACGCATTGCCGCATTTCCGGATGGATGTGAACCCACCTTAAGAGTACGGATATCTTATTATTCCTAAGCATCAACCGTGCAGCGTGCAGGAGAGCTGATATTACGACGAGCTGCACTTACCGATTTTACGGGTCTACATGTCTCAACGAAGAAGAAGAAGAGAATGAGACGGAGGAAACCCACCCCACAAAACCTTCCCACGGGCCGCCGAAGATTTCCCATCGTTTTCTCGTCTACTTCGGATCAATCCATTTCGGAACACCAGTGACAGTACAGTTTACAGATGTCATTGCATCATGTGAACTGCGGACAACAGTTGAGTCTTGAAATGGTACCATATACTATAGGCTATCACCTTTTTTCCATCTTCTTCTTCGTTTTTTGAAGTTTTGATTGGCATGGAGCAACTCTCATGGATTGAGGCTATAACCTTATTTCAGAATGAAATACTCTCTTTGTCCAACAACTGGGGGGTGTCCAACGATTGGGGGTTTTACCCTACTTTACGCATTGGACGCCCAAAAAGTTCCAGTCATGCAGCATGATCGTATGAGCTAATTTTCGAATGATCCTATCGTATAATGTTGAATTGTTTTGAAATCTTAGCTTTTCGAGTGCAAAGAAATTGTTAACTACCAGTTTTAGGGCAAAACACATATTTTAAATAATAATTAGCTATTCAAAAAGTGATTTTAGATTTTATCTATTTTTGCAGTTTTCATAGATTTGTTTAAGCTAATTTCAATGAAATTTATTTAAACTTTTCAGCATAATTTTGTACATACATTTTTAATGTTCTATTTTTAGTTGATAAACTTTATTTGAGCAGTATTCTGCTGAGAAATATAAAGTTATGTAAACTTAACGATTTTCAGCACATGTGCAGATCCTTAGACACTACTGGAGTGGATGGAAGTCCCTCATCCCTTCCACCGAGGAGGAGGGGCGGTGTTCAGTATAATGTACGACGTGGGGATCGGGCGGTGAGCAGTATCGTGGACGAAGCAGGGAGGGGTCTCCGAGAACGAGTAACCTGCTGAACTGCACACAATAATAATTTTCAGTCGAGTGATGGCTCATTTATTCATGACATTTCATCTAGATCCCGAATCTGCAAAAAAAAATGAAAATAAAAATATAAATAACAAATGAATACTAATAATTAAAAAAAGAATAAATAAATAATAAAAAAGAATAGTACGCACATTCCCAAAATTGTTATATTCCACCATGTGAAGCAATGTAATTTACAATTTAATCAGGTTTGTTGGTTGATTAATGCATCATGGGAGCTTTTCCCTACATCGCGCGTTCCTTGGCGTAAAGTATGTTGTGTGCAGATCCTTAGACACTACTGGAGTGGATGGAAGTCCCTCATCCCCTTCCCACCGAGGAGGAGGGGAGGTGTTCAATATAATGTACCTACGACTTGGGGTCGGACGGTGTGCAGTATTGTGGACTGTAGTGTAGTATAGTGTATTATTATTACCTTGTTATGTATTAACTTGTTGTTATAATTCGTAAATATTATACTGACGACGAGGATGCCTATAAGACGGAAGAAGTCTAGAGAAGTAAATGAGGATGAGAGAGGTCACGATCGCAAGTGGAGAATTTAGGATATGATGGCAAAATTTACTCACCCTGCATACGAGAAAGAAGATGATTGGCTTCAATACATCGGAAGATTGAGAGAGTCTGCAAGGGGGCTTGTGGGAAGAGGAGGAAGATGACGAAGTATTTGGCAATGCAAGGAGAGATCTTTTACTTGCGTACGTTGGTATTGAGCCTTTAAGAAAGCTGGAAAATGAGGTAAGGCCACAAAGTGTTGATGACTCAACGTATGAACAGGTGAAAGAACGATTCAAGGTACTGTACAAACCAAAAGGTACTATTTTTGGGGCTCGAATGGACTTTGAGAGAATGAATCGAAAAACGGGAGAATCCATATCAGATTTTGTTACTAGAATGAATGAACTTAGCGTAGGGTGTAATTATGAAACATCGGCAATAGATGAAAGACTCCGTGATAAATTTGTCGCAGCTGTGGATAATGAAAAAGTGGAGCTGGAGGTGCGTATGAGGTGGCCCGATGGAATAAAAGCAACTGGAGAGAAGGTGACCTTCAAGGAAGTACTTACTGTGGCCAAGAGGAACCCACAGTGTCTTGACGAAGCGGGGAGGGCTGTCCGAGAACGAGTAACCTGCTGAACTCCAGACAATAATAATTTGCAGTCGAGTGATGGCTGATTTATTCATGACATTTCATCTATATTCCGAATCTGCAATAAAAACTAAAAAAAGAGGGTTCTCATTTGAAAGCACAAAGTTAGTATGTACTTTCTCAAAATTGTTATATTCCACCATGTGAAGCACTGTAATTTACAATTTAATCAGGTTTGCTGGTTGATTAATGAAACGTGGGAGCTTTTCCCTACATTCAACGTTCCTTGTTGTAAATATATCATGTGCTTTTGCCTCAGACACTACTGGAGTTGATGGAAGTCCCTCATCCCCTTCTCACCGACGAGGAGAGGCGTTGTTCAGTATAGTACGACTTGGGGTCGGATTGTGTGCAGTATCGTGGACGAAGCGGAGAGGGGTCTCCGAGAACGAGTAACCTGCTGAACTCTAGACAATAATTATTTGCAGTCGAGTGATGGCTCATTTATTCATGACATAACATCTAGACTCCAAATCTGCAACAAAAAATAAAAATTGAAAATAGGTTCCCTTTTGAAAATACAAAGTTAGATACTACTGGACTGGAAGCTAGGACTAACTAATAGTAAGTAGACACTGCTGGAGTGGATGGAACTCCCTCATCAACTTCCCACCGAGGAGGAGGGGCGGTGTTCAGTATAATATACGACTTGGGGTCGGACGGTGTGCAGTATCGTGGACGAAGCGGGGAGGGCTCTCTGAGAACGAGTAACCTGCTGAACTGGCCGGTTTCTCCTCCACCACTATCGCACTTTGCAACATTCGCGGGCGCGAGCGGAGCGTTGAACTTTCCGGTTATGAGACGAGCCCTCGACTCCGGCGTCGTATGATAATTTTCATGAGTAGGTAACCCTGAGCCTGCAACCTACATTTTATTAGATAGAAAGAATTAAAAAACAACCATGGATCCTGATGTATATATAACCAATGCTATCGCTACGCCACATTCTTGCTATCGCTACCCCTCCTTGAATATCTTATTTGGGATAAATAAACGAGCTGTTATATTTTATTGTCCTCACCCTTATTGTATTACTTCAGAAATAATGTCAATGTTGTTTTGGGCTAAGCCCATATCATAACCTATAATAACTACGTACCTAAAATATGATTCCCTCCTTTCCGATGATTTACAGATAGCCTTGAAGCCTCAGAAAATACATTCCAATTTTACCTATTTACTCCACCCTCTCGACTACCTTAACTGGGTTCACGATTCTGTGTTAATTTGTATCCTATAAATGACCCATTTTCTCAGGATTGGCAAACGGTATTAAAATATGTCTTTTTGCGACATTATGTATTTATTTATTTTTTTAATTTAAATTTTCAGCCGCACCTCAACCAGAAGGGTCATTAGCGGCATCGAGCAAGGTGTCCAAAGGGCACGATTCTAAGGGGAGCCATGTTGCCATCCCTGACCAGAAATCAGCACCAACATGGACTCCACTGACACATTGGAGGGGGAAAAAATAAGGGGTACAGTGATAACTACTCTTTAGCTCCTCAAGTGGATAAAAAAAACCAAAACATAAAATAATACAACTAATACTAGATGTAAAATAGGCTAATTACTATATACCTACATGCTACTGTATACAATCAGCAAAGTGAAATAAAACTGACTAGATGTATATAAATATGTCACAGATCAGATATCACAGTTCGTAGTAGAGCTCAGCGGCTCTCAGGTACAACAACAGGGATCGGACCGTGTCTAGTCCGGATAATACATCAACCCACTGAGGGGGCTGATGCTGGACTCGGAGGTCCACGAGGGCTAGGCAGTCCTCCAGGAAGTGCGGCGGATGGACAGATCACCCCCACACCTCCCACACACAACATCTCGAGCTTCTGCACTAAGCAGGTGTCTGTGAGTAAGACGGATATGGCCAGTGGTAACCCGGTTGACCACTATTCGATCCCTTCTTGGAAGTAGGGTTACGAAAGGGCCCACCGGGATCAAGTCCTGGAGGACACCACGCAGACCAGAGACCTCACCATGCCAGTGTTCATGCCAGATGGAATCGGCTTTATATGGCATGTATGATATTTGATCCTCATTGCGTATAGGCAACATATCGATCGAGTTATCTCCAATGACTCTCCCTCCAAGGGCAGCTGCACGAATACCCACATGGGACGGCATCCACATAAAAGTTATTGCTGAGCCAAATTTGGTGGCTTGATGTAGCTATACACGTTGGCTTCGTATTAAGGGATCATCAAAATATGAGTCCCTAATCGCCTTGATGGTGCTTAGTGAATCGATACAGATCACATAATTCCCAACTCCCAATAACTGGCAGTGTCGAACAGCCAGTGTCACTGCCCACAGCTCTGCTGTGATCACAGACGCAACTGGTGGTAGGCGTCTAGTGACTTGGAAGTTGAGGCTCCATAGAGCAACACCAGCACCATCAGGTGTCTTTGAGCCATCAGTGAATATAGGAGTCGATAGCCGCATGGAGCGTCTTCCAGAGGAAGGACATGTCCGCTATAATCTTCAAGCCTCAAGCGTTTCTAACCCGAAGATCCTCATGAGGTCCTCCTTAATGACTCAATCCCCTGCATGAAACAAGCGATCGAGGCCAAATTGAAAATACGTCATCCTCCAGATTTTTGTCTGGATTCCCTCAATTCTTGATACATCCTCTCGGTATTGAGGTGACCCGATGACGCTGGAGAACTCCAGCTGAAATCTGACCAATAACCCCAGTATTCTGTTTGCCGTCAAAGCTATGGAATCGATGGACTCGAAGCGCTGTGGCATCACGACACCCAAATCACCAAGGAATGATACCAAAACCATGTCTATATGTCTAGATAGGTATACAAATTAGGCATATGGACGTCCCAGTAATGCATACATTGCCAATATGTTTTTGAGTCACAGGAAAACAGTCGACATTGTACCGGGTGCCCCTAAACGGTTGACCAGCTTTGGCCAGCGTTGACCACGATGTTCCCCTACTACAGTAGACTTAAAATTTTAACAAAAGTCAGAAAAGGGCAAGACGAACAATCTGACGAAGTTTCAACCCTCCAATCACATCCCCCTACGGGCAATAAGCGTAAAACTTCTTTGACCAGCTTCGACCGCCCTTGACTACGGTGTGATCCTACTCCGATTCACTTCAAATTTTTACCAAAGACAAAAAAAAAAAAAAAAAAAAAAAAAAAAAAGGCAAGACGAATAATCTGTCAAATTTTCAATCCTCCACCCCCACCCCCCTACGAGAAATGAGCGAAAAACTGCAGTGACCAACCTTTGACCACAGTGTTCTACTACTCCGATTCACTTGAAATTTTAACCAAAGTCACATAAAGGCAAAACGAACGATCTGACAAAATTTCAACCCCCCCCCCCCCCCCCCCCACTCCCATCCCCTACGCGCAATAAGCTGTGCGGTCTTCTTACCTTAAAGGCAAAAGTGGTGGTACCTTGAAGGCAAAAGTCAATGATACCACATTCTTGGACCACTTACGAATATGACATCATCGCCCTTGGACTTGGGGCAGATCCCGAGTGGTCGTTGAACCTCCGGCACCAAACCAGACGCCGGGCAACTCGTTGCGGGATCAAGTTGACGAAGTGTCAGCGGAAATCAAAAGACGGTCTGTCACCCGATTCATTACAATTAGCCAAGAAACGGGCGGAGTTTGTCGGCTCGGAAGCTCATATCAGACGCTCTGCGAATGCTCCGAGATAAATTTTCCAGTTTATCTCTCCCCAGTCCCTAACTCTGTCTTTAGTCTCAATAACTAACTTGATAATAATCCTTCGACGAGGGAGTAAAGGATTTATCTAACAATGGGCTTTGCCCCTTGACCCCGCGGGGGGGGGGGGGGGGGGCAGACGCAGACCCCCCGGATGTTATTACTTAGAGCCCATGGCTTAAAAGTCAAGAAACATGGAACATGCCTGGCAGAAGTGACCAAGTAACAAAAACCAAATTTTTCAGGAGCTTCGTACGACAAATAGAATCAAAATTAGAAGGAAGTACCTAGGTAGGTAATTTTTTGTTATGGTGCGCTTCTACAATTACTACAATCAAGATTAACTTCTCAACCAAGTGACAACGAAACAAGCGGCATTGTTTATTATATCCATTTACAACATAAATGGACATAGTACAACAACAAGTACGAAAGAAATGCGTGATAAAATCGAAAGCTCGAGAGGAGAACGATTTTCGTCCGGTGAAAATTAAAGAAGTTTCATTTCACCAGCGAAGGCTTGGTTGTACGTGAAAATCAAAAGAAAACTCGACCCATCGGATTTCCAGTGGCTTTCCGCTTGGAGCCTTCGGCTAAAATGCTAATACATGGAACATGCTTTCTTCCCGCTAATTCGTAAATGTAAATAAATTTAAAACTACGACTACATGTTTTACTAATCGAAATTAGAACAGAGTACCTAAGTAGGCAATTTCCTGCTATGGTGCGCGTCTACAATTACTATAACCAAGATTAACTTCTCAACCAAGTGATAACAAAACAAGCGGCATTGTTTACCATATCCATTTATAACATAAATAAATATAAACCTACGTCATGAATAGAAGAACAAGTACGAATAGAGAACGATTTTCGTCCGGTGAAAACTAAAGAAGTTTCATTTCCCCAGCAACGGCTTGGTTGTACGTGAAAATCATAAGGAAATTTCGTGACACATCCGCGTAACGTTTTTCTCTAGTTAGTCCAAGGCTAAAGCATGTTCCATGCGGATTTTCGAAGATAGATTCAGCACCATGAACCCAATGAAAAAAAAAGAAAGAAAGAAAAAGTTCCAGTCATGCAGCACGATCGTATGAGCAAATTTTCATTATACGAGTATATTGTATTACCTATATTGTGTTTCAATGTTTTGAAATTGAGCACTTAGAGTGCAAAGGAAGTGTTAATTACTAATTTTATCTCAAAACAGCTCATTCTAAATAATATTCTGCAATTCAAATTAAACTTTGGATTTTTACCTTTTTTGCGTTCACTTATGAGGAACATCCGTCCCCATCATGTTTTATTATACTGATCGAATTACTTTGATGATTTGTTGGTGACTTTATTAATACCCACCGACGAAAAATTCAAAGATCATATAGTAATTATCATTAGTTCATCCATCGTATGAGTCCTTACGTCATCCTTAATGAGGCCGTGAGTTTTTCCCTCTCTCGGCTTAAAAAGTGGGAACCAACGGAGTACATTTTATTGAAACTTCCGAGCAACTTTGAAAATCCGCTAGTTAAAAACTTCTTCATTAAGGAATGTATTCCTCCCCCCCCCCCCCCCACGATCTTACCTCTTTCTCGTGCTTTTCAATAGAAGTTTCGTTCGGAGGTGGTAAAAAATTCTCGCTCCAGGGACAACATAATGGGAATAGAGACGTTGCGATCAAATCACCAATTTCCTAGCAGGATTTCAAAATGACCTGCCTACTTATTTTTTATGAGAGGTATAGTTACGGTTAACAGGTTCGTATCTGGGAATTATAATTTTCACAAAATTAAGGGAGGTGACAACATGATGACGAAATTAGAATTTAAAAAAAAAATAGAAAAATAAATAAATAATAATAATGCTAAATATGCCTTCTTCCCCAAAGAGGGTGATATTGGTGATAACTCCATTGATATGTTGTCTATACGCATTGAGGATCAAATCTCCTATATGCAACATAAAGCCAATTCCACCTGGCATGAGCAATGGCAGGGTGAGGTCACTGGTCTGTGTGGTGTCCTTCAGGATATGAGCACGTTGGGCCCTTTCGTAACCCTACGTTCAGGGAGGGATCGAATAGTGGTCAACTGGGTTGCCGCTGGCCATACCCGTATTACTCACAGGCACCTGCTTAGTGCAGAAGCTCGAGATGTTGTGTGTGTGAGGGTGATCTGTCCATCCGCCACCATCTGGAGGACTGCTCTGCCCTTGTGGACCTCCGAGTCAGCATCAGCTCCCTCAGTGGGTTGATGTATTATCCGGACCAGACAAGGTCCGATCCCTGTTGTTGTACCTGAGAGCCGCTGAGCTCTGCTACGAGCTGTGATATATTTATATACATCTAGTAGTAGTTTATTTCACTTTGCTGATTGTATATAGTAGCATGTATATAGTTATTAACCTATTTTACATCTAGTCTTAGTTGTAATATTTTATTTTTGGGTTTTTTTTAATCCACTTTGATTGATTCATGATCCATCCGTCAGGCTTTTATGGCCAATGGGGTTGTCAGGGTGAGATGGATATAAGCAGAAAAATTCTTCTCTGAGTTTCCTTATTGCAAGCTTTCCACATCAAAATGTCATCTTCAGACCCCTTCGTTTCTGTCTAGTATCCTCTATCGCTCATCCGCCTCTGTTCCATGGTCAGGTGCATTAGTCTCCGGGGGGGGATCTTTAATTTCTTTAATTTCCATAGAATTTGTTGTCAGTCCCGAGATTAACTTCTTGGGTTGTCTTGTGTGATGTTGAAACTTGAGTCGAAATATGAAGGATTTTCTGCTGCGGTTATAGCTCTGACTTGTCAGAGATGATGAAGTTTAATTTTTGTTGTGCGGATTCATGAAATTTACTACTTTATGGAGAAGATATGTAAAAATAAAAAGTTAAATTGAACGGTAACCCTTCCTCCGAGAAGGTCGGGTGGCCTGTGAAGTTGTAAAATAAAGTAGTAAATTTCATAAATAGTAGTAGTAGTAAATTTCATGAATCCGCACAACAAAAATTAAACTTCATCATCTCTGACAAGTCAGAGCTATAACCGCAGCAGAAAATCCTTCATATTTCGACTCAAGTTTCAACATCACACAAGACAACCCAAGAAGTTAATCTCGGGACTGACAACAATTCCTATGGAAATTAAAGAAATTAAAGATCCCCTCCGGAGACTGATGCACCTGACCGTGGAACAGAGGCGGATGAGCGATAGAGGATACTAGACAGAAACGAAGGGGCCTGAAGATGACATTTTGATGTGGAAAGCTTGCAATAAAGAAACTCAGAGAAGAATTTTTCTGCTTATATCCGTCTCACCCTGACAACCCCAATCCACTTTGGGGGCTAAACAGTGGTCATCACGGTCCCCCCTTCATTTTTCCCCCTCCGATTTTCCTGTGGAGTCCATGATGGCGCTCCTTTCTAGTCAAGGATGGCAGAATGGCTCCCCTTAGAATCGTGCCACTTCCAGTGTCCCTTTAGACACCTTGTTCAATGCCGCTAATGACCCTTCAGGTTGAGGTGCGGCTTAAACCCTAATAAAAAAAAGATAATATAAATAAAAATAAATCCTACGTAGCCCAACCAGCTTAGCTTACGTTTTTTCCAAACCCTACGTTCCTTGAATAAGAATCCAACGGATTTGAGTGGACTTGACATCTTTTCCTTTGGTCGTTTGGAACGAATTTATATTGGGATAAATCAAAATTGAATAGATTACGCTATTGGTTAAAATTAGAATCTCATTAACACTCATCATTCGTTTTTAGAAATATGGGCTTAATTAGGGATATCACTGTCCACTTTTCGCTGGCAACAACCCAAATTCTTCAACTCCGTGACAGACGAGATGATTATACTATATTTGTGAATCATCAGCTGAAAATACATTTTAGAGACATCGTGAAGATATTTTCAAATCTGCGTTTGAATCGCAGATTATTATTGATAATGAGTCTTTTGTCGTAACCATTTCTTTGCGCCGAAAGTACCTACTCATTTTTCAAAACTGTTTTAACGTACATATGTTACGATAATTTACTGAAGTTCTCTCATACAATCATGCTGCATGACTAGAACTTTTTATCTTTAGTCAGGGTGTCCCAAAAGTAATCCCCAACTTCCCAAAATTTTTGAGAAATCTAAGTGAAACTTAGGGAGCGTGTTTGGGGTGCTTGATACTAATTAGATTACAGAATATTTCGATCTGGAGTTTAAAAGTTCCTATTAATAGATGCGTATAGATGCGTAGTAGATTTTACTCGTATATTTATTTATACACGTTTATTTATATATTTATGTGTCATTCCAGACGATAACTCTCCTTAGGGTTGAGATAAAAATTCCGTTGTTGCGCCAAAAAATAAAGCTTTCCAAATGAAAGGATAAGTTTGTTATCCAGCACTTTCTGAGCACATTAATTTGGTCAAATTTCGAAAAAATGTACTTATAAAATCACTAAAATGGCTGAAAACGGCTAAAAATCGTTGAATTTATATTTTTTGGTAGAATATTGCTCAAGTGAAGTTTATTATTTATAAAAGAGAACATTCAAAAATTTATGTACAAAATTACGCTGAAAGATGTACTCAAAAGTTATTAAAATATGCCAATAAATCGATAACAACTGCAAAAAAGCTAAAAATTCAATATCTCTATTTAAATATGAGATCATTATTTAGAATACGGTTTTCCCCATAAAATTAATATTTAACAATTCCCTTGCACTTAAAAATCTCAAATCTCAAAACAATTTAACATTATACAATACGATAATCTACGAAAATTCGCTCATACAATCATGCTGCATGACTGAAACTTTTTAAAATTGCCGATACAAGTGTAGCATAAAAAACCGAGTTTACATATGCCTTAAAAATTTGTCGAGTTAGTTTCCCGTTTATCTCATGATTTCTATTATTGTAGTGTCTCATCCCATGCAGCTAAGTAATACGGAAATAATGAACCTGAGTGTTATAATTTGAAGTGTTTTTGACATTTTATGTCTTTGTTATGCCATATCAACTAACAAAACGTAACGGAAAATTGCTCGAAAATATTTTGATGATTTCCGCTTACAACCGAGTCGTACTTCTGCCTGTTAACTAATGCGAAGTGCGTGGCCAACAAGCTGAGTTATGAGCAAAGTTATTTGTATAATTGAGTACATACTTATGTATAATAATAATTATAGACCAACGATCTGCGTAGAAGGGCTATCTAATACGGAAATAATGAACCTGTGTGTTATAATTTGCAGTGTTTTTTCTGAGTGATTTCAAAGTGTTGATGCTTCGGTATAAATCCAAGAATTACTAAGCAATCAGGTTGATACTATTATTACATCACCAGGCTACCATCAGGCACCTACAGTGAATATTTTAAGAAGCAAAACAAGAAATAAATTGCCATCATGTTTACGAAGCATTAGTAGTTAGTAACTTGGCACTATAAATCAGCTTCCTTTGACACTACAGCGGTCATGGGAGCATACCTTCTCTCATGACATTTTGTGATAAATCGAGAGGGTTCCAACAAGCCCGGCGAACGATTATCGTGGAACGATAACTAAGGGAGCTCATAAAACAGCAATTATTACACCTTTCGGTCTTTATGAGTTTAAAAAAATGAGCATGGGTTTGGCCGGAGCGGCTCAAACATGGCAAAGATACATGGACAGCATCATGCGAAAATTTGATTTCGCATTTGTATACCTAGATGACATATTGGTGGCTTCTAAAAATTATAAAGAACACATGAACCACCTCAAACAAATTTTCGACAAGCTAGGAGAACACGGACTTCGAGTAGGTTTTGATAAATGCATTTTTTCAAAACCTACCGTCGATTTCCTAGGTTTCACTATCTCGAAAGAAGGGATAATTCCTAAACGAGATAAAATAGAAGCCATAGAACAATTTCCTAGGCCAATAGACGTACGAAGTCTACGCAGATTCCTAGGTATGTGTGGTTTTTACCGAGCTTGCTCAAGTAAATTCGCTCACACAGCACAACCTCTGTATGACTCCATTCAGTCAAACAAAAAAAATGACAAAACACCTATCGAATGGACATCAGAGAGAGAAAAAGCTTTCAACAGCTTAAAACAAGCAATGATAAAAGCTACATTGCATAATATTGCTCATCCACACCCTACAGCAGAGTGGAGAATAGTCTGCGACGCATCCGATACACACATCGGAGCGGCACTGGAGCAGGAAATTACAGACAAACACGGCTCGAAATCTTACCAACCATTGGGATTTTTCAGTAAAGAAATTCCGGAACAATGGAAGAATAAAGCCTCTTTCGACAAAGAGATGTTCGCCGTTTACCAAGCTTGCATTCACTGGCACAATGACTTGGACGACCGATCTTTTCATATTTGTTCAGATCACAAGCCTCTGCTAGGCACGATGCTTAAGAAAAATGCACATTTTTCTAAAATGAGATTGAGATGGCTAACATACATCTCTCAAATGACAAGTGACATTCGACATATACCCGGAGAGAACAACGTCGTCGCCGACGAACTCTCCAGACCCTTCGATCCAGTTGAAATTCAAACAAAATCGATTTCAACCCAAACTGACGAGGGTCCACCCATAGCCGAAATTTCGCAAATTACGGCTGCAATAGAGTGCAATCTTCTACTGCACATCTCAAATGCACAAATTCGTTCTCCTCCTAACGCAGAGGACAAATTGAAACTCACACGAGTTGAATTCCCTCAAGGAGAGATTTGGTGTAACCTAGACCTAGGACACCCAAGACCTTATATTCCAAACGAAATAAGGCACGAAATAATCAGCCAAATTCACAATTTGGGACACCCAGGCATACACTCTACAGTGTATAAAGTAAAACAAAGATATTTTTGGCACGGACTTCGTGCAGATGTCTCCAACTGGGTCCGAGCGTGCGAGACTTGCCAACGAGCGAAAATCACTCGCTCCGTGAAGCTCCCTTACTCCGAATTTGAAACGGCTAACAAATTTTCACATGTACACGTTGACATTACCGGACCCTTACCTTTAGCTAAAGGAGGGAAACGTTACATTCTAATGATGGTCGATAGAGCAACGGGTTGGCTAGAGGCAGTCCCTCTTAACAACATCGAAACATCCACGATCACAAACGCCTTTATCAATATTTGGGTAGCTTCAAAAGGCGTACCTAAATACATCACAAGTGACCAGGGCACACAATTCGAATCAGATCTATTTAGTTCCATTATGGAACGTCTCGGAGTAAAACATACTCACACGTTACCATACAAACCGTCAACAAACGGAATGGTAGAACGCAGAAATAGATCTTTGAAAGAGGCTCTCAAAGCACAAAACGAAAATTGGCTCGACGCCCTTCCAAAAGTACTACTCGCCATGCGTACGGCAGTAGACCCAGCAACGGAAACTACACCATTCCAAAAAGTTTACGGAATTGACGTACCACTCCCAGGAGACATTTTCGTAACTTCTACAAACCTTTCTGAGCCTCTCTTCTTCCGGCCTACGCATATTAAACATAATAATACGAAGTATGCCGTCAACATGCCCAAAAACTTGGATACATGTACACATGTCTATCTCAGAGTGCCCACACAGCTCACCTCTTTGCAATGTCCTTACACGGGACCATTCAAAGTTGTTAAAAGAGATAAGTTTTCGGTTACAGTACAAATTGGCAAACACACAAAAAAAGTTCCCAAACAGCAAATAAAACCAGCTTACACTCTAAACACAGACGAAGCTGTGTCACGAAGCCAAAATCAGGCAGAAAATAAGGAGAAAACTCCCCGAAAATCTGCCAGAAAGCACGTCCCCTCTACCAAATTCGACGAGAGGTGGGTGACTGCGCTCGAAACACCCCAACCGGCGTCGTCGTTAATAACACGACGTCTTGGGGGGGCGCCTGTGGTGAAAACCACCCCCTCTTGTCAACAGCCCTTTTCAGGGCTACCAAAAAGAGGTAGACACGACACACAAATATTTATAAGACGTCGAGTTATAACTCCGTCAAACAAAATATTTCACCAGAGAGAAAATACGAAATTCTCTCTCAAAAGTGAAATATTAACTAATAACATACAAGGCGACCTCCCTAAACACTTACTGGGCGAGATAGACGCGACAAGTATCTCGAACCAAGTCGCCTTGAATGAGAAAACTCAAACAGACAAGCAAACGTCCTCTAAAACTAACAAGGACAATTCTAACAAGCCTACTCGCCAATCAGAAACACTGATTACACGAGAGACAATAGGCGAACCAACCAGGAGGCGGCAAGCAACCACCTCTGGTCCAGCAGCCACCCCGGGGACCCCGTCTGAACAACGGACGCAGGGAAACCACCCGAGGACCCCGTCTAAACGACGGACGCAGGGAAGACAACTCAAGGTCGTCGTCTCCGCAACGGACGCTCGTAAGCCACCTCTGGGGACCCCGTCGCAGCGACGGACGTGGGGAAAACACCCCGGAGGACCAGCTCAGCTATCATACTCGCAGATACTGAGAAAACAATGTGCGAGCCAATGAGATTACACAGTTGAATTAACGAAATTAAGCGGACCAATCAGGAGGCGGCAGGAGGCGGCCACCTCCCTATAATTGCTCGGAGCCCTCCGAAATTCATTCCACTCTCCGCTCTCGACGACTACACTCTGAAGTACGAAGATTCTACACGCTCTACGCTGACGATCCTTCTGCTCCCGAGTTCATCTCAGAACGGCTTCCTACTGCTTTCTACAAGGCATACCTTCTCTCCACACAGATCTCGCATTGGCATCGCCGATAAATTACACAGCTCATCCGCTCTAATTTATCGTCCAAGGAAGTCTTTTTCAAGACTACAAGGTAGGACCCTGACATCCGAGCAAAGGAAAGAAGCTCTGTCAAGCGAGTCCACCTTCCAAACCCTCTATTTCTATACGTAGAGGTATCGAAAACGAGTTAATAAACTCGGATATTTCGATGGAGCGCCCCCCGTCCTATTTCCTCATGCAAGGGGAGGCGGAACACGGCGCGGCCGGGCCTCTTAGCCCACGCAGCGCTCCCTACCCGCTGCTCGACTCGTCCGCTGTTCCTAACTTCAGTTCCTCCCGGCAAGCTGACCTTGGCGATTTCGCTCACCAAGTAAAACATATATAAATCCACTACACTAAGCAATTGCAGTTGATACTATTATTACATCACCAGGCTACCATCAGGCACCTACAGTGAATATTTTAAGAAGCAAAACAAGAAATAAATTGCCATCATGTTTACGAAGCATTAGTAGTTAGTAACTTGGCACTATAAATCAGCTTCCTTTGACACTACAGTGGGATGGGAATCATGACATTTTGTGATAAATCGAGAGGGTTCCAACAAGTGGCGAACGATTATCGTGGAACGATAACTAAGGGAGTTGCACTTCTCATGCAACGCAATGGTTGTACGTGGAAATTAATAGAAAACTCCGCGCTACTTCTTGTCATATTTGCGTAAAGGCCGTATCACACTAGCATTTTGTCAGATTTTTTCTCGCATTTTTACCTAATGCTCGAACGTGAAGAAGGCAAAGTGGTTTTTTCCAAGGTCAGCTGTGAATATTGAGGAGGAATAAGTGCAAAAACAACGCATTCTGGCGGAATACAGTTTTATTAATCTGTCAGGATTGGGCTCCTAGGGGTTTCCCATTGGATTGCTACCTTCCCAAGGGTTACGTTTTAGCATTTATCGCGTTGAGGTAGAAATTAGAACATATTCTAATTTTCCCAAGTGAGTTTAAAAATGCTTCGCCAGGATGCGGAATGGTCGAAAAAGGTGACCTTGGAAAAAAGCACTTCTTCTTCTTCACGTTTAAGCATTAAAAATGCGGAAAAAAATGCTAGTGTGATACGGCCTTAACGCTTTTTCATGTGCATGCTAAAAGTTGGGGGAGGGGGGGGGGGTTACTTTTTGAACACCCTGATGTATATCCCGAATGAGAAAATACGTTCCTTCTGCTTCCTTATAAGTAGACTTAGAAGCAAAATTACTCTTTGAAAAACGTTGTGTGGAATCGATTCCTTCAGGTTTACGAAGGATTAAATTCATATCTTCAAATCCTAAGAAATCTTCGGAAGCCATCGCGAAAACGGCCGATGAAGTGCTGAAACGTGATCATTTTATACTCCGAGACCAGTCGAGGGCAGCCTACCATGAAAATGCTATTAATCCTTTCGTGTACGAGCTCCGCTACAAAAAATCGATTGTGTGATTCGAATAATCTATCGTCCATTGTCCGGAGTAAGATCACTGTTTAGTATTACCTTGCTAGAGATAACAACGTCACCAACGGTGATTGACGTTCGTTGTTCGATTTTTTCGGTTCGATATGGACGGTCTATATTTAGAAATGAGTGAGATTGCTGTGGCCATAAATGTAGGTGCAGATGAAGCGATAGGTACCTCTTTAAAATGCACCGGAGGGCGAAAATGGCTCCTCGCTGGTTTCAACTTCGTTGTTTGGGATTCTGTGGCGTGGTCTAACTTATAATGAATCTCGAGATTCATTTTTCTGTTACTTGAAAAATCTTTTTTTTTTTTGTGTGTGAAAAACTGTTAATAGAGGAAAACGTCTGCCAAGTAAGATGTGGCACTTAACTTCTTCGTTTACGTTCATGAATGTATAAATCATTGAAAAGTTTTGAATGATCGTAAAAATTCCATGGTGGAAAAGAGTTGTTAAAGAAGCAGCAAGAAACGTCATGACTTGTCAATTAACAAAAAACAAAAAAAATTGATAATGAAATTAACGTTTGCGCATGCACATAATGAACGGATGAGTTGAGAACAATGAAATAAGTGCGGGACCATCTACATCCTAACTCGCGCATTCGCTTACAATTTCATCAAAGTCGGATGAAAACTTCGAAAATTAAGATCGTTAGAAGGAATCGAACAAAGAATCTAGGAATAAAAAGTGGCACGATTCTAAGGCGACCCATGTTGACTAAAGAGGGGCACTACCACGGACTCCACTAGCATATCGGAGGGGGGAAAAATGAGGGACACAGCGATAACCACCGTTCAGTCCCTCAAATGGGCAAAAAAAACCCAAACAATAAAATAGTAGAACCAAGACTAGACGTGAAATAGGCTAATAACTATATAAGTGCTACTACATACAACCAGATAAGTTAACTAAAACTAGGACTTGATGTAGGTATATAAATATATCACAGATCAGACATCACAGTTCGTAGTAGAGCTCAGCGGCTCTCAAGTACAACAACAGGGATCGGACTTTCTCTGGTCTGGATAAAACGTCGACCCAGTGAGGGGGCTGATGCTAGACTCGGAGGTCCACAAGGGCTGGGCAGTCCTCCAGAAAGTGGCGGATGGACAGTTCACCCCCACACCTCCCTCACACACCATCTCGAGCTTCTACACTAACAGGTTTCTGTGAGTAAGACCGGTATGGCCAGTGGCAACCCGGTTGACCACTATTCGATTCCTCCTAGCAGAAGCTATTAATGATACAATCATGTTGAAATTAATATGGGATGGTCAAATCGTCATCCCCCAACTATCAACCAAATTTAAGCGAGATCAAACGACTAGGGCGTGAGAAAATGGAGCATGATGGAATTTAGTTTGCGCACGCGCAGAGTGAAGTATTGATTTGGCAACATTGAAACTGATAGAGGACCGTCTACACCCTATCCCGCACATACCCTGAGAATTTCATCCAGATCGGATAAAAACTGGAAAATAGGCTTGTTACTAGAATTTCATAATGGCGCATGCGTAGTAGCTATCATTTATACCATCATGTTTAAATTCGGTAGTACGGGCAACGTAGGTACACGTTAAAAACGTCTTTTTTCGATATAGACATTTTCCTGGGGGAAAAAAAATCAATATCTTGCGAAGAAGGTTCTGGAGGATTACGATTTAAATGATCCCCTACTCTGTACATGTCGTACTGTGAATGAAATAATAACCTATGATGATTCTGGCAAAAAATCATTCATCTTCGTTCCCAGGAATTTTCTTCAT
Organism: Adelphocoris suturalis; assembly: GCA_030762985.1. Taxonomy (NCBI): domain Eukaryota; kingdom Metazoa; phylum Arthropoda; class Insecta; order Hemiptera; family Miridae; genus Adelphocoris; species Adelphocoris suturalis. The sequence goes on along the minus strand of CM061042.1, from coordinate 39,482,365 downwards.
TGTTTGAGTAACAAAGGGAGCATCAGATCTCCAGACAAAATATTGATGTTCCATCGAGAGGCTGAACCGATGAGTTGATGGGGACATCTCAATCGTTCGTATCTCGAGAGAACTATCAGACACCTCCTGTCAACTCCCTGTCGGAGACGTTCGATTCCTTATCGGCAGGTATCGATTATTCGGTCTCGATTCATTCAAGAGATAAGGATCGTGTCGATTAGGCGCCTCTTTATTGTCAGTTGCAGCCTTCCCCCTCCGTTTGGATGCTTCAGTCGATTAATCAGGCTCATCTATCAGCATTGATTGAGTTTCAGATCTTGATTCACTCAGGAGGGCTAACATCTCACAACCCAACACCACGGAAACTCAACAATAGCCAACTATCTGAATATGTTAATGAGTGTTGGATGGTTTTGTGTTAAGAATTCGATGTTCCTGCGTTTCGGTCATTTTTTCATGAATGAAAAGTATTAAGCTCAATCAGCTGATTCGGGTGGTTCGGCCAGTGAAAATCATAATTATTCTACTTGGCTCACAGAAGCTCCGTTCCGAATTTCATCTTCGTAGGATAAATAGCATGGAAATTGGATTGTTTGAAAGACGATATCAGCTCACGCTGCTGATTAGGTATCAATGACGAATTTTGCAACGAATTTATTTTGAATGACTAGCTGATCATTTTGCGACCCATCCCGTCGAATTCGGTCCAGCCGTTTTTGAGTTAAAGCGCTTTTACGAGGATACATGTATTTACATAAACGGACAAAGTGAATACAATAAAGCATTTTTCGTTAAGAAAATGCGCTAAAAACACTAAAATATGAACCATAAATGTAGGAATATTTGCCCAAATGGCCATGCTGCAAAACTGAAACTTTATCGTCATGTGAATTTAATTGTTTTTTAAAATAAACATTCTTAGTTATGATCAGACATGTATTATACACTAGCTGACAGCGTCACCGTTTTTTGAACCTCCATATAACATTAGCTACGTTAAGACTCTTCCCGACCAAGATTGCTGCAGTTAATAAGACGTTTTTAATATCAATTTTTGATGATCTATCTTTACGAATAGAAAATGCTCAGCTCTACCCACCAAAATCGTTTTGGTATCGTTGAATTCGTTATCGACAGTTCTTTGCCCCTGAAACCCACAATGGTGATATCCAATATTGTTTATTGAAAAAAAAGTCTTTGTTGCTTCGGTCTAATAAAATTTTCGAAGTGAATCATATAGTACCTACTGAAGTGAAGCATTTAGAATGAGGCAAGAAGCAAACGCGGTTTTTCAAAAAACTGGTGATTTTAAGGGTGAAAGGGGTGAGTTGCGAAATTTCTATATAGCCTATCATTCTTTCTGGTGCTCAAAGGGCATGCTGTAAAAAACAGCATAAAAATCGGTTCATAATTTTGGTCGCGCATAGAGGACAAACCAACAATCATAATTTGATTTTTATAGATGTAGATTACGCATTTTAAGTAGTACAAGGATTATGTATTTTATTAACAACTATTGCATCTTGTTTTAGGTAAGAGAACGTGATGTGTTCGTCTCATCCTTCTTTCGAGGTTACGTGAGTTCTCATCGAATGCATTTCTTGCTTCTGAACAAATTAGTCTACATATTGCTCCCGAGACAACTTTTTATTTAGTTTTTCTTTTATTAAGGTTTAAGCCGCATCTCAACCAGAAGGGTCATCAGCGGCATTGAACAAGGTGTTAAAAGTGACACTGTAAGTGGCAAGACTCTAAGGGGTGCCATGTTGCCATCCTTGACCAAAAAGGAGCGCCATCATGGACTCCACTGGCAACTCGGAGGGGGAAAAAATGAGGGGTACACTGATAACCACCGTTTAGCCCCCAAAGTGGATAAAAAAAAAAAATATGATAATAAAATTAAAAAAATACAACTAAGACTAGATGTAAGATACGGAAATAACTATATACAATCAGCGAAGTGAAATAAAACTACAACCAGATGTACATAAATATATCACAGAGGGGCTGATGCTGGACTCGGAGGTTCACAAGGGCTGGGCAGTCCTCCAGATAGTGGTGGATGGACACAACATATCGAGCTTCTGCACTAAGCAGGTGTCTGTGAGTAAGACGGGTATGGCCAGTGGCAACCCGGTTGACCACTATTCGATCCCTCCTTGGAAGTTGGGTTATGAAAGGGCCCACCGGGCTCAAGTCCAGAAGGACACCACGCAGACCAGTGACCTCACCCTGCCATTGCTCATGCCAGATGGAATTGGCTGTATGTTGCATGTTGGAGATTTGATCCTCAATGCGTATAGCATCATATCAATAGAGTTATCACCAATGACTCTCCTTGCAAGGGCATCTGCACACTCATTGCCATGAATACCCACATGGCTCGGTATCCACATAAAAGTTATGGTTGACCCCAATGTTATGGCTTGGTGTAGCAATACACGTAGGCTTTGTATTGGGGGATTATCAGAAAAGGAGTCCCTAATCGCCTCGATGGTACTTAGTGAATCGCTACAAATCACATAATTCCCAACTCTCAATAATTGGCAGTGTCGAACAGACAGTGTCACTGCCCACAGCTGTGCTGTGAACACAGACGCAACTGGTGGTAGGCGTCTAGTGACTTGGAAGTTGGGGCTCCATAGAGCAAGGCCAACACCATCAGGTGTCTTTGAGCCATCAGTGAATATAAGAGTGGGTCCAGCATTTCGCTGGATTGCCTCAGTGTAGCGACATCTTAGGATGTGTGGGGGTGTATTGCCCTTGACCCCGACCTTCATGCGAAGGTCAACACGCATCCGAGACGGGGAACCGGCGATTCCTTCCCGTCAAAGTGAAAGTTGGACCTTGCCTCCCGAGTGAGATGGCGATTCCTACCGGTGTGAGGCCGGCCAGTGAGCAGAGGTTCGGCGATTCCTTCCCCTCCAATCTCAAAGTGATAAGGCCCGTCAGTTGGGGCTCGCAACCGCTTACAAGAATGTTGGACGATGGCTGAGCTGGGTTTTTGGTTTTCCACTACTCAACCGTGCGATGGAAACGCTTTATTTCCTCCAACGTTTTGGGCTTCCGAGACAAGCGACACCAATAGGACGAAAAATGCTGCTTGCAAATCATTTCATTCCCATTTCAAACGAAACTTTCATTCACCTCATCCCCACATATTTAGTTTCGTAGATGGTTAAATAGCTTTTCAAATCGAATTCTACATTATGACCTACGACAGCGACCAGCATACTCCCGAAAGTCAGACAAAAAAAAAAAAAAAAAAAAAAAAAAAAAAAAAAAAAACACACTCCCGACAATGACCCTTACCGATTTGCTAAAAGGGTCAGTGTTAAATTTGGGGGGATTCTTGAGCAATAAAATGGAGACGTGAACTTTACGACGGATTTTTTATTTTGTGATTATTGTGATTTTGTGATTATTGTGACTTGGTGATTGTAATACTTTGATTTGGGTTTTATGTACTTAATTGTGCAATTAAGGGTTAAGTCCTATAGAGTTAATTTTTGCTTCAAAACTAACCAATACCTGGGCGGGAAGCAATTGAGTAACGGGAAGGAACCGCCGATTGCACAGCGGAAGGAATTGAGTAACCGGAAGGAATCGCTAACACTTAGGGGAAGGAATCGCCATGCTTTTTGGAGGTCGGGAAGGAATCGCCGGTCCCCGTCCGAGACAAGGTCCTGGGAGGGACTACACTAGCTTATTTTCCACAGTTTTCATCCGATTTGTATGAAATTTTCAGAGAATGTGTAAAACAGCAGGTTAGTGTAAAATTAACTACAGTAGTTATTTTATAAATTCTGGAAAACGATTGTGCAGTGAAAGTAGGAAGAGTTCAATACGGCACCAGCCACCGAGAGCAGCGGAATCGCCAGAATTTGCCTATGTGTAGCTCATCAATGTATCTTACGTCATCTTACGAGCATCTTACATCAACGTGCATGTCGAATTTTCAGCACGTAGAAATACAAAAGGACTGCAACACGAATTTGCTGATCTACATTGAAAAGCTCTCTTGCAGTATTATAAAACTTAATGCGTTGTGACGTCATTATGGTTTCATACCAACGCGGAAACCGGCGAGTGGGATTAATAATTGAGCGGATCAATACCGTCCATTACATACTTCAAACCATAAAAAAAAAGTCCGTATTTTTTTTCAGTTAATCTGAGCGTTATTATCTTCATTTTCGCAACATTTTTAATCCTCTCCAAAATAAAAGGACGTAGGAGTAAAAAAAGAACTTCCCCTTTTTTTCATAAACCGACCTTAAATGATAAACAGCCTTTTTCGGCTCTATCCCCTGGTCTCTTTATTAAACGCCTTAACCCTTAGCGCCTTAATATCAAAAATACTCCCTTCTCTCTCGCCCTTCTGAAAGCTCCAAGACTCGGATGCGTGCGGGAGGAAGACGGTTTGATGAAGGGGTGGAGGGGATGTAGGTAATTCGGTCAAACAACCTGATATAATGCAAATCATCACACAATGGTTGATTAGACGGCAATTTAGACATTTCAAACTCCACAGGAAGTTGATGAAATCTTAATGGATCCTTGTAAAAATGTTGCCGCTTAAACAGAAAAAACGTCCGCCAAGTTGTGTGTGGCACATAGCTTCCTCGTTTATCTATCATGAATGCATAGATCATTGAAAAGAGATCTTGAAAAATTCCATAGCGGAAAAGAGTAAATCAAGAAGTAGCGTGAAATGTCATAGTTGGTCAATCAAGAAACGAAAGAATGATTCTCAATGTAATTTACGTTTGTACAATCGCAGAATGAAATAATGAGTTGAAAACAATGAAATGGGTGCGGGACCATGTACAACCAGAATCGCGCATTCGCTGACAATTTCATCAAAATCGGATGAAAACTGTGGAAATTAAGTTCATTACGAGTATTTCACATTGGCGTATGCGCAGTAGCTATTAATTATACAATCGTGTTGAAATTGATATGAGGTAATCAAGTCATCTTCTTCCAACATCCAGTTTTAAGCAAAATCGAATGACTAGAGTGTGAAACAATAGAGCATAATGAAATTTACATTTGCGCATGCGCAGAATGAAGTATTGATTTGGCTACTATGACACTGATAGGGGACCATCAACAATGATACCCTCGCATTCTCTGGCAGTTTCATCGAAATCGGATGAAAACTGTGGAAATTGAAGTCGTTACAACGATTTCACAGAGGTGCATGCGCTATAGCTACTAATTATACAATCATGTTGAAATTGATATGGGATGATCAAATCGTTATCCCTCAACTATCATCCAAATTTGTGCGAGATCGGACGCCTAGGGCGTGAAAAAATGGAGCATAATGGGAGTGCGCATGCGCAATGTGAGAAGTATCGATTTGGCAACAGGGAACCGACTACCCCGTAGCCCGCACATTCCCTGATATTTCATCCAGATCGGATTATAACTGTAGAAAATAAGCTCTTTACAAGGATTTCATGTTGGCGCATGCGCAGTAGCTATTAATAGTACAATAATGTTGAAATTGATATAAGATGATCAAATTGTCAATCCCCAACTATCTTGTAATTCTGAGCGAGATCGAACGACTAGGTAGATAATAAATAGATTATGCTTGGTAGAATTCACGCTTGCGAATGCGCAGAGTGAGGTATTGAGTCAAGAACGAAGAAGCTTATAGGGGACCGTATACCCCGTAGCCCGCACCTTCCCTGAGAATTTCATCCAAATCGGATGAAAACTGAGGAAAATAAGCTTGTTACAAGCGGACACGACAGACACACATACACACACAGACAGACACGGAGCCAAAGTTGTTCAGAATGGTCTAAAACGTGAAATGTGATTAGTAATTTTGATTTTGCGAGACCATAAATTTTTTTTTCGCCCGAAACTGAAAACAATGCTTCCGCTACCTTTTGGTAGACTCGGAAGCAAAATAACTGTACTAAGAACATCTTGTGCTACATAATTATTATTGACTATTCGCACCAATTAACTTAAACTAACATGCTTATCTACATATGTATAAAATAATCCATCAACTTACCTGTACTCCTACTGTGCACCTAATAGTATAGATCTCTGAAGAGGCTGGGCAGACGAAAGCGCAAAGATCAATAAACTAACACTGAGGAATCTGCCTAGTTTCCCTCCCCTCAACCTATCTGCCAGTGATACTGACAGGCAACACAATATGCAACAAGTATTGCAACAAGTATTTTACGTTTTAGACCATTCTGAACAACTTTGGTTCCATGTCTGTCTGCGTGTGTGTGTGTGTTTGTATGAGACAAATTTTGTTGACGCTGCTCAGGCTACAATAATTGTCAAGCGATTTTGAGATTCTTCGTTTGTTCGATCACAATTTTATTCTCGTTGTGCAAAAAACCTCAGAACATGCTAATTTCATTTTTTATTTATTTTTTTTTTTTTTTTTTTTTTATTTATTTACGGGCAAGCCCAATTACACAAAGAAACAAAAAACCAAAGAACATACAAGAAATACAATAAAGAACACAATACAAAAATAATAATTCAGAATATAAAGAAGGAAATTAACAACAAGTGAAACCAGGTAAATTAAGGTACTTATGGAAAATAACAGTTCCGGCAAACAACACTACCAACAATAAAATATATTAAGAAAAGCTCAACGGGGAGGAGGCGATCAGTTTTTTGAGAGAAGCTAGAGAATTATGAAAAAAGTCAAATTCAGGGTGTAAACCAATAAGTAGATTAGCGGAACGAGGCAGCCGCTGCAGAGGACTGTAATAATTTTTGCTGGAGTAAAGCCAAAAAACGTGGTTTTCCACGACAAATTTTGTCAACGCTGCCCATAATACTCGTACAATTCTAAACCTATAATTTATTTTCAATCATAGTTCTTAGGTTAGTTAGTTTGTTTCTTAGTTTATTAGCATACAAAATTACAACAGCTATAACCAAATACAGAAAAAAGGGGTTCCCCGCGCCCCCCCCCCCCTTTCCCGGGTCGGGAAATCTAGGTAAAATTGGGAATTTGATAGTACCTCCCCCCCCCCCTCGATCGAAGTATTTTTTCCAGCTATGCCCCTGGTTATATAGATTACATTTCATCGTCAGAAGTGCCAATCCTTAGCGCCATCCGTCATACGAAACTTCTAAATGTTACTAATTACATACAAATAGTAATTTACCTGAAATATCGATTGACTTGCTTCAATAATATTATAATCTAGTTGAGGTTCACAGTCGCTAATATTCGGTTACAGGTACCTGAAATCCGCGATGTTGGGTTATATTAACCCACGCGCGGAAATCAATATTGGTAACTCAATCAATGTTGATAGATTAGCCCGATTAATCACCAACAGAAGCTAAACGGAAGGGACAGCTGAATCGGATAATGAAGAGACATCCGTAACATGACCAAATAAACCTTACTACTACCTATATATATATATATATATATATATATATATATATATATCTATATATATATATATATATATATATATATATATATATATATATATATAATTTTAAGCCGCACCTCAACCAGAAGGGTCATCAGCTGCACTGAAAAAGGTGTCCAAAGGGACACTGGAAGTGGCACGATTCCAAGATGAGCAATGTTGAAATGAGGGGAATGAGGGGATGTTGATGATGAGGAGAAAAAATGAGGGGTACAGTAATGACCACTGTTTAGCCCCCAAAGTGGATTAAAAAAAAACCAAAAACAAAAATAACATAACTAATACTAGATGTAAAATAGGCTAATTACTATATACATGCTATTATATACAATCAGCGAAGTGAAATAAAACTATGACTAGATGTATATAAATATATCACTGATCAGTAGTAGAGCTCAGCGGCTCTGTGGTACAACAACAGAGATCGGTCCTTGTCCGGTCCGGATAAAACGTCGACTCACTGAGGGGGCTTGATGCTGAACTCGGAGGTCCACAAAGGCTGGGCAGTCCTCCAGAAAGTGGTGGATGGACTGATTACTCCCTCACACCCTACACACAGTACCTCGCCTTTCTGCACTAAGCCGGTGTGTGTGAGTAAGACGGGTATGGCCAGTAGCAACCCGGTTAACTACTATTATTATGGGCTGTCTGCGAGATCTATGTATGCTTTAAACAAACGGTGATGCTGAACAACTGATAGATTCAGTTCACTCCAGTTTTAGCGAATTTTCGAAGAAAATTAAGCTATTGCTCTCGCCTCAAAATTTATAGAATGTGAATTTTTGAAAAAAAATTATGCAGAAATCCGTTTCAGGCTATTCTGAATCATATTCTGAAGTTTAACGCATTTTTTTATGTATGTATGTATGTATATATGTATGTATGTATATATGTATGTATATATGTATGTGTCATTCCAGACGATAACTGTCCGTAGAATTGTGCTAGAAACTTCAAACAAATTTTAAAATGTTAAGGACACCAAACGAAAGTTCAAGTTCGTTGGCCAGCATGATCGGATTTCACGGGTTGAAATTTTCAAAAATGTAGTCAAAAATTTCAAAATAGCCTGTTTTTTGCGATTTGTTGTGCGAAATAATTTTTTCAGCATACTAACATGTGGTATATTCGGAATCAGCGTAAAATTTCCTATAAGAATATGTATCAAGTTTTCAAAAATTTCAAAGTTGAAAAATCAGTCAAAAATCGAAATAATGCCGTTCGCTAGTTGTAAAAATCGGTAATATTTGCATGAAAATTTTTTTAAATTGCAGAATAAAATAATTTTGTTTATCTTTTTCGGCCATAAATAGATAGTTAAAACTTTTTTAATACTTGAAGTGCTCAAATTTCAAAACAATGTAAAGTTATAATGTACGATAATTTTTCAAAAATTCGCTCATATGATCGTGCTGCACGACTGGAATTTTTTTCATCTTTGTATGATTGCACCAACTCTGAGATCCAGTATACCACTACAAACAGCATTATGCTGATGCTGACACATGAGAATCGTTTGGGCAATATGCTTGTTCTTTCTGTTACAATCGAGTAGAATAATGAAGAATTAGGTGTATTTTATATTTCATAAAAGATATAAGGTAGATATGAGATCATAGATCATAGGTCTTATAGAAAAGAATGAACAAACTGTTAACAACGCGGTGCTAACCTGAATTCTGCTTCAACTTTTACATCAATTTAACAAATTTAAGCTAACACAACTCTGGTCTATAGAACATGCTGTAGGCCAATCAACAAAAGAAAGTACCTCTCAATACGTTGTATAATCCGATAGCCATCCCAGAGGTTTGTTGTCCCTCTCAAAGAAGTGTCAACACCTGGGGCCTATTTCTTAAAACAACAAGTTACAAGTGTTCAAGTTAACAAGTACAGGTACTTGTAATGCACGGTAAACTAGAACAAGTGTTTCACCAAAACAAAGAGTACAAATGTAGAAAAGTTACACTTGTAGAAGCAAAGTTTACGAGTGTAGCAGAAAAGAAAATTGGCGTGTGGGGACAAACGAAATGCACATCGTCAAGCGGGATGCCGAAATTAAAGTTTTGTCAGCGAATCATAATGTAAAAACGGTGTTACGTACACGATAGGATGTTTATCGTACATGACAAGTTCTAATGACTGGAAGACAGACAAATTATAAACTGAAAAGTGGAGAAAGTGTGAATTTGATGTCAACTTATTCTTATGGCTGGCACAATCGGATTTTTCTCCTTCATTCAGCGGATATGATAAATCAGTTCATCAAGTCTCAATGCTGCTGGGTTAGGAATGTCATCTGTAACTTCGAGATGATCTTCACACTTCACTTGACTAAAAAGTGATGGGGAGATGCTCAATTCCCGATCAGCAAAATTTGCACAGGGTCACGCACCATTTGAATCTTTCAAGGGTCTCGGAAGACATCCAAAATCTTTCATTAAACTGAAAAATACCCACGAAATGAGCGGTTATTCGTGGCCGAAAAAGTCGTTGGCGTCTTCTACGCTTCTTGTCTGTTCTTCAGCAGAAGACGATCCCCACATATTGAACACCGAAAAATTGTCAACTCACAATGCTGGAAAACAACAAGTTTACAGGTGAATGGACTTAGGTTGAAAATCGGCCATTTTTTACAACTGTAAGACAGTGACTTGTTCAAAATGATGGGGAAACACATGTAAGTTGTCCAATATCGCCTGTACGTACACTTGTTTATTTTCACTGTTCATTACAAGTCTACATTTGTACCTTTATGAAACGCTTGTACACTCATTTTTTACAACTTGCACATAAAGTTGGCTTGTAACTTGTCACTTGTTGCTTTATGAAATAGGCCCCTTGATGAGACTGGGATGAAATCTCTGAAGAAAGGCGATCAGGCGTCATAGAGGCCGACATGGGGGGGTGTCTTAAGTAATCGGCAAAAATGGCGTTTACACTTCTCACTGTACCCCCCCCCCCCCCCTCCCCCTGTGATATAAATATTATCAGCAAAATTTGATATGAACTGAACCCGCATTTTAAGTTTTCTTATAATTCAAATACCGAGCGTCCCAACAGGTCCCTTTTAAGCGCCTCACATGTGGAACATGTGGCGTCTATAGATGCACACATGTTCGTGGGTGTCAGCTCCTCCGTTTCTCCCCTTTTAATGTGTGAGAATGCGGCTTGGCCCATATTCGTCACGAAATTACGAGGCCCCGTTAGAAAAACGTCGTTATCCCGCTCCCCGAGTTGACGATTGCTCGTAATTAGTTTCATTTGATGGGCCCCAGAAGAACAATTAACGATAATCATAAACTTGTGAGGTGGAGAGGGGGTCCCATATGCGACAAAAACACCACAATTTTTTTTTCGATTGAATATGCCCTTCAACCAAGCTGCAAACCGAATCTAGTTTTAGTCAGTTCTGAAAATATATCCAACTAGCGAAGTTTTCACGCTCGCTCGAGGTTGGATGCGTAGGTAAATGAGCAACCGGTATAGTCCTGGAGCTATGGCCGAAAATAGGTAGTAATTTGGGGAAAAGATTTGAGATTAGGTTTTGAAAATTTAGTCCGTCCTGAATCTTGGTCTGCCATCTCAAAATTGTTGGAATACAAAATGGTGGTCTCTTAAAAATGGCTTAATTTGGCCATTTTGAAGTTTTTCTCTAATAATTCCGAAACCGAAAATCCTACAGAAATATTTATACGTTGCCGAGTTGTAGAGCATAAAAAACAATTATAATTTACTGAATTATCCCCTAAAATAAGCGAATTACAAACAATTTAAAATCGGGCTGATTTTGGGCTAGTCCTCTCCTCCCCCTGTCCAGGCTTTTGCCCTTCCAAATCACCTAGTGGCGTTGATAAGACATTGGTCTGATATAAGTCTTCCAAAGCTCACTCTACTCAAGATTAAATACTTTCCGAAGTTCGTAACGAGCATATTTTAGGAGACCTTCCCATATTGACTTACAGCCGAACTTATGAATTTCTCGTCATTTTACACATAAAGTTTGCAAAAACGGCCTTTCACTTTGTACTTCAATGGAAAACGGTCTGAGCAAAAACGCACTCCTTACGAACCTTAGAAAGAGGTTTGGTAGATCTGAATCAGAATAATATTGAGGTACCTAGGGGTTTTTGAAGAGCAAAAGTCTATTCATCTTTATGAGATTATCTGTTGAAGTTTATTTTTTCTGCTTTACTTACAACAAAAGTTACTTAACTTGACCAGCCTTAGTTAATCTAATATGCTTACTATTTTTTTCTTGGCCACGTTTTCTAGGACGTCAAATCTTCCGAAAGCTCGGCGGTGATTGTGAACTTTAAGCTGACCCAATTCCCAAACATATCCTCTTGGATCGATCTCCATATTGCGGGCATCAATTTGTAATTATTATCGCATACCCGAACTCACCACAGGCAATGCTTTATGACATTTATACCCTGGTTGATATTGTCATCGTAATATGTCACTTGCTTATCGACTTATTTGGTTCCCCAGTGCGTAACATAAAGTTACTCTTTAGCGTAACATAAAGTTACTCTTTAGCGTAACATAAAGTTACTCTTTAGCGTAACATAAAGAGAATTTATATAACTGTTTGGGACTTCGCGTCCCTCTGAAAGCTGTCCTATAGGCAAGGCTTTCTAAATAAGAGGGACGTCTTTGTAAATGAACAGTGGTCATCACTGTACCCCTCATTTTTCTCCCTCCGATTCGCCAGTGGAGTCCATGATGGCGCTCCTCTTTGGTCAAGGATGGCAACATGGCTCCCCTTAGAGTCTTGCCACTTCCAGTGTCACTTTTGACACCTTGTTCAATGCCGCTAATGACCCTTCTGGTTGAGGTGCGGGTTAAATCTTATTTAAAAAAAGAAGAAAGAAAAAAAGGGAGACGAATGACCTTACTCTAGCTTCATCCTGATCAGCAGAGTGAGCTAAAATCTCTCCTATTTACCGTAGGACGTCGAAATTTGGTAGGGAACCTCTCTGGGGCAACAAGAGACGAGCAAAGTGAGGAGCGCCATGCTGATCTGCTGAGTGAACTAAAATCTCTTCTGTTCACCGTAGGTCGTTGAAAATTGATAGGGAGCCTCTATGGGATAACAAGAGACGAATGTCCTAACAAGCTCCATCCTGATCAGCTGATTGTGCTATAAGTTATGTCGTCCATCTGATTACAACGAAATTCGATAGGGAGCCCCTCTAGGACATCATGGGACGAATGAAGTTACGGGCTCCACCCAGAGATCCAGTAGATCGATTCGAAAAGTTAGTTCTGCTTACGTATACTGCATGAGTGTTTTTGACATTTTATGTCTTTACTTTGGCACATAAACGAAAAAAAGCGTTAAAAAAAGCGTTAATAAATAAAAGCGTTACGGTTGGTTTTTTGATGATTTCCGCTTACAACCGAGTCGTTGCTAGGGAAATGGTACTTCGTCGTTTTTCATTCCACAAAATTCGTTGACTATTCGTTCGAAAGCTCTCGATTTATCCAACCATATTATGTTAACTACTGCGAAGTGCGTGGCCAACAAGCTGAGTTATGAGCATGATTATTTGAATAATTGTTTACACACAGGTGATCATTCTCAATAATTGATATTGTGAACATGATTGCAACTGATGATTTCATTGAGCAGATGTTTCGATGATTTGATTCATAGCAGGTGATCCGAATATTGCGAGAACGGTTTGATTTGTGAAGCGGTGGTTAAATAATTTTAATAGGTAATTTCAATACTTTACACCAAGGGCGTACACAGGGGTGGGGCAACTGGGGCAGTTGCCCCAGTAGACTACCTACTCCGCTACCTAATACGCATTTTCTTCTACAATGAACAACTGGGGTTAGTTCCTTCCTACTCTTCTTGCAATACCTACCCTTTTATTATTTTATATACTTTTTACCTTGGTACTTAAATACCTATCCTGAATTCTTGAATTGAGCGCCTATCAGTGGTGTACAGACAATCATGCGTGAGCATTTAAAAAAAGCAGTTTTTGTCAACTACTCAAGCCACAGATTGAACTTAGTCGTTTATGATCTCAATCAGGTCTCTGAGATTTGCAACACAGTTTCAGTTATCAAGGAAATAATCAATTTCTTTCGAGATTCGGCACTAGGACGAAGATATGCGCCAAAATCCCTGCATTTTGTGAAACTCGTTGGTCACAGAAACATCTATCTATAAGGATTTCTAGAGAACAATACGTGGAGCTTACTGAAGGCGTGGAAACACCATCTAGAGAGGGCAATGCTGCAACAAGAAAAGTTGCTTTTCCACTCTATTGTGCTGCAACAAAATTTGTCTTGAAATCATCGCCAAGTATTCCGCCATTTTGAAACCTTTGGTTAATAACCTACGATCGAAGAAGTAGGATCTGTTGGAGTGTAAAAATCTCGTGGCCACATAACAAACTTTTATCAGAGAGCAATGTGACAGCTCTGATACATTAATTTTGAACATTCTCGGGGCTTCTGACTCTCTTGCCGAACGTGTGGGGGAAGGAATCCGGCGGCACAGAATAGTTGAACGTCAACAGCATTGTTCCAACCAAACAACTTCAAGCTCAGCAGGGTATTAGACCTTACTGCAGAAAAATTGAATGAATTGGATTTGGTTGATGTACTGCAAGAGACCAAGGGTTTTACCCCCAAGTGAAATCGGCGCTAAACGTTCTTCTCGCACAGCCGTGCACAACGTGTACAATTCAAAGGTCATTCAGCTCGTTGAGAAGGGTTAAAAACATGGTTGAGGTCAACCATGTCAGAAGCCCGTCTCAACGGACTATGCCTATTGAATTTACACAAAAAGTTGGTCCTCGAGAAGAAAAATCAATTTCTTGATGAAGTGTTGAAACTTTTTTGTGAACACCCCAGGCGTTTGATGTTGCAGTAATAGAGAGTTTTTGTTCTTCCCGTAAGATTTTCTCCCGTTGACGTGTAGAGCAGCGTCTAGAGCAAGCAGCTGGAGATGCTAGCTCTTCACGTGATTTTTACGCGTATTTCTACACGTATACGTGAAAAACCAAACGCTAACGTCACGTTAACGTCTCTATAAGTGTTTCAGAAGCTGTTTCGTATTCTTTTCGTACAACCTATTCTTATTTAAATAATTAATTGCTTTATAATTATTATAAATACATGTATTGCTTAGGTACCACCTTAAATGGCTGAATTTTGTAGCGGAGCACTTCACTATAAACTCTCGACTTGTTGACCAACCAACGTGTTGTTGGCAACAACACAGTAGTTACCTTTGCTGATAACTGCGTAACTGCGGTTACCTTGGTCACACTGATTACCGGCAACTGTTGTTACCTTTGCGTCAGGCTATGATGACTACCCGTAGGCCGAAATTCCAACGAATGCATTTTCCCGTGCACGTGTAGATAGGCCTTTTTCCCGTACACGCGTAGTTCTACACGTTGACGTGAAGATTCGCGCATGCGCAGTTGGTATTTCAGTCTTTTCACGTACACGGGTAGAAAATTACGGGAAGAACAAAAACTCTCTAATAATAATTTTCAAGTTGTTCTCCATTAATTACATTTTATGTAAATTATAACTTTGCATTTACCCTCATTTTGTTCTAGGAAGCTGTAATTTCGTATGTAGCCTCTTTAGGACATTTTTGCTTGACGATGCCCTGGGTCCGGATCAGCTGAGTGGCTCTTAGAGTCTGCAACTAAAGACATAAAATGTCCGAATGTGTTGCAGACTCGTATGCAAGCGTTTCTTTGTAACGATTCAGCCTCATTTCTACTGAAATTGCTCAAATTTCAATACAATCTAACACATTATGATACGATTTAGATAATTTAAGAAAATTCGCTCAAACGATCACGCCGCATGACTGGAACTTTTTCTTTCAAAATCCGCTTAAACAGCAGGGCGATAACGCGTTGTCCAAATTTATATATGAATATTATTCAGCCATTGATAAATTTTGGTTTTTGTTTTTGACAAGTTTTATTGCGCCTAGTAATAACAACTTGGAAGCAATATTCATGTGATAAATTATTATACATTTTCTTACGATCTAATATACTTCACTTTAGACTTATTGTTCTGATAATTGAGTTACTAGTCTTGACGTTCATTTTATATTGATAAAATATGTTTCTATGGTATCGAGTATTGTTGTAATTCGATTGTTGAATCGTTGAATACCACAATTGATTTAATTATCACAGAGACCGGGTGGGTGCGTTCGTTCTAACATTCAAAACTTCCTGAAGTCGAAGCAAAAAAAGCAGGGGTCAAGACGATAACTAACTCGTACCATTTATAAACTCCCTTTGAAAAAATATTTTCCGTCGGTACCGAACTCCGGTGTTTATGAAAGCGTAAGAATCCGGGTCGGTACTTATTGAAGAAGGAAGTAAAGGAGGGAATTGGGTTTAACATAAGCTTTAATAACATCTTCATAAGCTTCAAGGAGATTGGGGAGAAGAGAGTTGGGGTTTAAGGACTCCCAAAGCACTCTGGGAAAAAAGGCGTTCTTTTTTTACTTCCGCCCTAATAAGTGCGCCCCTAAGTTAGGTCGGATTATTTTTTATTTTATTTTTTGTTCTGGGATAGTACGGTAGCCTCGCTTCTCTGATGAGTATGAGGTTCACAAGGTACTTAGATAATAATCTTCATTAACGGGACGTCATAAAGTATCGAAAGCAGAACAACTGGCGCCTTTCCAACCAAAAGAGCAAGAAAGGTGAGTGACTCGAGTGTAGTGACACCTAGCGGTAGACGCGCGGACTCTGTCAGATCCAGAAAACGGTTCAAAGCTCCTTCCAAATTCAAAATACGAACAAACGGTTTATTCAACTTTCTCAGCCAATAATTCACTGATTTAAATGATTCTTGCAGCGTTTGTTATATTTTCGAAACCTCTAGGTCCCACAAACCTCGAAATTTGAAAGTAAAATTGTTAAATGGTATCTAAATTTGAAATTTTTGGAATTTGGAAATTTCGGAAGGAGGATCCTATGAGGAATTTCAAAACTAGTAGATTGCTGCAAGAATCAACAAAATCGGTCCACTATTCACTAAGAAAAGTAGAAAAAACCGCATAGGTATATACCATCCGACGCCCCCTTAATATGGGCAATTATTCTTAACAAAGCTCATAAGCTTCAAAGTTCATAAAGCACAAAGCTCCGAAGTACTGGAAGCAAAGTACAAAGCACAAAGTACCAAGCAGAAAGCATGTTGGATTTACACTCTGCCAACACCCAGAGAAAATCTAATCCAAATTTTAGCACCTCAAGTAGAATTAGTACAGAATTAGCGAATGTGCTTAGAATAAAGGTGGTTCAGGGCAGTTTTATTTTATGTGTGTGTGCCCCACTCCACCACCATAGTGTGTGAGACCTGACCAACCTGTAAGAGGTCACTTTCCTAGCATGAGAACAGGAGCGTCAACTCTTCCCCACTCTAGTGGCTGATGGGGGAACCTTATTCACCTGCTTCTGAGTCCCTCGGGAGTGAGTATTTGTAGAACCCAGTCTAGGTGGTTGAGAGCAGTATTAGTGGTCTGTGTGTGTAAGCATAAAGTACGTTTAATAACATCTTCATAAGCTTCAAGGAGCTTGGAGAGGAGAGAGTTGGGGCTTGAGGACTCCCAAAGCACTGTGGGAAAAAGGGCGTTCTTTTTCAACTTCCGCCCTAATAAGTGCGCCTCTAAGTTAGCTCGGATTTTTTTCATTTATCGTTCTCTGATACTACGGTAGCCTCGCTTCTCTGATGAGTATGAGGCTCACTAGTTACCTATATAATCATCTTCATTAACATGTTACATTCATTGTCTTGCCTTAAAATCAAGACACATGGATATGGCAGGTCAAATTTCCGTCACTTTTTGTTTTTCTTTTTACGTGGAACACGTTTTTACTGGGAACTACCTAGAACGACAAAAAAGAAGAAACGAGCGGTGGGGTCTAATTTCTTTGTTATTCAACCTATGATACTAAAATTTGGAATGGAGATCCCTTGAGACGTCTAGCCCTTTGAGGACACCAGACGAAATACTCGTCAGAACGAAACGAGTCTGTGGGTCTCCAGTCAAAATATGAAATATTCGTTCTCAAGCGGCTGGTCCGTCGCGACTCCAGGCGAATATTTCGTTGTACGATCTATTCACATAAGGCTCGGCCGTACATATTAGGACCGGACAGGTGAAGGATTGGTACAGTCGAGAAATGGCGAGCCTACAAGATGACGTGATTGCTTTCGTGCGTTTGTCAGTGGTTATGAACAGTTTAAAAAAATTGAAAGAACGGAGGGCGTGGAGTAAAAACTGGCTTAAAAAGAGTAGTGAATACACTCATAACAAACTTAGTGAAAAAACTGTGTTCAAATCCTCCGGGCTATAACTATAGAAAATTCGCTCATAATGTCATACTGCATGACTGGAACTTTTTTTTCTTTTTTTTTTTAATTCCTCTAAATTACGACGGTATACTGCCCACCTGACTTGGCAGACGTATTCCCCGTGAACATCCCAACCTCACAACTTCCATCGACTGATTGTGAGCTCTTGAGAAATGGATACCCCGTCAGTCCTATTTCCGTTGTTAAACCCGCGCACTTCAATTCAAACAATCTTTGAAACTGGAAGCCTTCGGGAATGAATCTCCCCGAGACGGCACAATAGGCCTAAACCCAATTCGGGCCTCGAGGCCAAACTCACTGACTCAGTAGTTTATGGAAGCAGAAGGCAGTGACTGAGAAGGAACTCACCGATATTTTTAGTCTCCGATAGCTCCGAGCCTCTTTCGATCTGTAGATTATGTTCTTTTCCCTTTAAACTTTTGCCTTCTCTCTCTGCAAAAGAACTTTTTGTTTGGTTTGGCAAAAAGTCAGATTCTTCCACGGAATCCAGTTACCTTATTCTCGAGCATTTAAAACCCTATTTTTTCCCCGTTTTCTTTTTTTTCTCGAATTAAATGTTTGCTAAACAGACTACCAAGCCCGTACATACAAAGTCTACGCAGTCTACCGCTACTTTTAGTTGTATAGTTCTTTTCGGCGATTAATCTAAACAAACTTCACAGCCTGAATACGGTAAACATCTGGTATGTGGTTTCGCGCCTTATTTTTCGTTTGTAACTTGCGTTTAGTGCGTTGGAATTTACAGTGAAAACTTGAGGATTCTAACTCAAATGTCTGCAATGTCAACAATATGCGCTATTTTTACTTTCTAGCGGTCAAGAAAAAATATGGCCAAGCGGGTCTGGTATCCGTAACATGAATATCACATATCATACCAACATGGAGCCAAATTTGAATAGAAATTACACTCAGAAAATAAGATCAAATAAATATGATACCCGATTATATCATTTACAAAAATTAGTTCATACGATCATGCGTAATGAGGAACTTGCACACTTTTTTTTACTGCAGAAATTGAAAGTAGATGCATTGTTAAGGTAAATAGTGAAAGAATGGTTTTTGTAAAAAGCCTAAATGATTTTATAAAAATATTTGAAGTTTGAATTTTCTGAGAGCCCGCCAAAACGCCTTTGGCAGCTAGCTCCGCCCACTTTCTCGTCCTACGTCATCATGCTGTAAATCTTATCTGATAAGCAGATAAGCTATTTAATTATTAAACTCAGTTCTGTTCCTTTGTGTTCGTTAGCTTTTCGGTATTTGTTGTTCCTCTAAAAACCTACCTACCTACCTCTAAATACCTACTTCATATTCTTCGAGAGATGGAGAAGGTAAATAAGTTGAAGGAGGGATATGATCTTTTAATTTACCGTCCCTAACAGCTCTCGGCCTGTGTAAGTTCCTCTCGTCAATTAAACTGGAGACTTTTGAAACAAAAGGAGTGAAGATGACAAAGTAAGTAAACTATAACCACTTATTTAAACCAGAACCTAGATAATGTATAACTAAAAAAGTAGGTAACTATGTACCTTAGTAGGCAAGTGGGTATTTAGTACCTAAATAACTACGTGTCTTGCCGAATGTGGACGCAAAAGGTATTAACACAGCGTAAATAAGAAATGAACGAAACAACCTATTAAGTAATTTTTATCAATTCAAAATCAACTCGATTCAACTAAACTTGATGGTGAAGGATTTCTGCTCTTTAAAATAAAAAATTCTACTCGTTTGTTACGTTACAGTGGTTCCGTTTCTGATAACTTCCCCGCGCATCCTTCTCAATGACTCCAAAAGGATCGTTAGAACAGCAATTAACGACATGAAAATCGTTAGAACAGCAAAAATCATAAATTTTTAGTGAGATAGGTAGTTTTGGCGAAATTTATACCTACAAGTTACTATTAATATATTATAGATGTTAATAAAAATAAAATGCTCCCTTGCCCATAAAATCATTCTGTGGGCTCTAAACGTACGTGAATCTTACACCATATGACTAAATTTAATTTTCTCTAGTAGGTAATCTTAAATATGTAGTTTGTTCACAGATGAATGACTACTTACGTTTGTTGTTAAGTAGGTATTTTGGGAGTGAAGTAGAGTACTTACATTGAAATGGTCTTCGCAAGTGTACATTGATGGTTGATTGAAGGACAAACTGTCTTTTCTCCTGATGAGCTCGAACCATTTCTTTCGAATTTTTTCGAATAAACCATTGATGAAATGAATGGTTTTGATAGTAACCAAAAAAACCATTTTTCTGGTGTTTTGATAGTAGTACTCGTGCAGTTGGGAACGATACAGTATTTGTACGACATTTTCACCAAAAAGTAAGAACAAAATAATGATGAAACTGTTTACTTTCGATCACGTTGTATTATCTTCAGCTCGGTTTCTTTCTTCATCTTCTTCACTATTATACATTTTGGTAATGGGATGTGCCTAGATACTTCTGTTGCGTGAATAGATGTTGAAACATTATAGAAAGTAATAAGAAACGCATGTTTTACGTTAGTGTAGTTTATTGCAGGATAGAAGTATGTATAGCCCCTTCTGGGACGGTCATAGTGACGTCACACAGTAGTCAGCCAATCACGGAGCGTTCTCAGCGCCTTCCCCTTCTCTCGATTTTTAAACTGTAATTTAATTATTACAACAATTTTTGTTGTTGTGTTTCATTATATATTTGTCAATCGGAAGTGGTCTAGTTTATAGTGGAAAAGGTTTCAGGACGATTTTCAGATGGGAGCAAGTGCCTCATAGGAACTTTTGATGAATTTGGTTGTGATTTTCTCCTACCCCAGGGTACGGTGTTGGGTTCACATTTTCCCTTCAGTACGGGACTCGCTGCATGACTGGAACCATTTTCTTCAATTCGGATTTTGAGATGTAGATGACCCTGAAATACACTGGTGACTTTATTATCACATGATGTGATACATCCCAAAGTTCGAAATCTGATCATTTTGGTTTCCCACGATCCGTGTCTATTTTTAATGTCTTTTTCTAAAAATTGAGGATATTGATAATAATTTTTAGACTTTGGTTAGAGCATTCAAAACGTAAGATAAGGATATAAGATTATTGAACAAAAACTGAAATGTACATTACTGCCAAATTAATAAGACTTGAAAAATCACTAATGAACTGGGAACAATCGTTTACTGGGTGTGGACGGTGAAAGCCAGCTCCAGATAGGTAGGTAGGAAGAATGATGTTGATATGTAGCCAGAAAGAGCCCAGACGATAAAGATGAAATACAGATGTAAGGAAAGATAGGTAAGATCTCACCACAGTTATGTTGTGCTAGTGATCAAGCAGCAGAAAACAAGGTTGTGAAAGATGCCACCAACCAAGTGTTGAATTTGTGGTGATACATCCAATTGACGGCGACCCAGATGGTTTTGTGGAAAGTATGCCCTAGTTCCACTGATTTGGAGACGGAATTAGGTGAAAATACTTTAAAATCGCACGGATGATTATGGATACAAAAGGTGCTCAATAAAATGTGTTCAAAACGGAAAATGGCTGGCTTGAAAGTCTGTTGCTTCTACCTCTTTGTCCTTACAAAGTTGGCTCGTTCATGATGCCAAATTAGGTTGAAAGACAGTTGACGTTCAGTTCTACTAAATACCACTTTATAAATATATAAAGGTATACATAATATTTGTATTGAGAAGTTATTTAATTTGTACAAGGTTAATAAATAATAATATTGCAAACATCAAATAACAACACAAGAATGGTTGAAACACCTACGGATCTATTGGAGTGTCATGTTGGCACCCTTGAAAATTCTGAATCTAGAGAGCAGAGAATGGCTGCCTTTTGTGTACCTCGTGTCAACAAAATATTAATTATTCAATTATAAGTTATGTAAAAAGTCAGTTGAAAGTTAATAGGAGGTGCGATTATGATAGGAAATGGAAGAATAAAAGGGTTGTGGAAAAGATGTTCTGTGGATAAAATGGAAAAATGCATATTCGGTGATGTCAACAGGTGAGTTTGGAGCAGCTCATAAGTTGCAGATTCTAAACAGTTTGTTATAGAAAATCGTTTCTAAATGGGCATTGGGGTGTTGCACACCCCACCGATGCATTCCAGGGTTAAGTTGAGACTTTGGTGTGAGAATTACCGGAAGCTGCATCAACCGCACTCATCTACGATGAGCATTTTTCTTTCCACGATTTTTCAAAGTTTAGCACACTGGTGACATCAAAGTGCCCTTCCCGTCTGGACGGGACCTCCCCGCCTTCTAGTGTGAAGTCACCGGTGCAATCGTTGAAAAGTCATAGAAAGAAAACTACTCAACATAGAGTGCGGATGGTATAAAATTTCTCAGAATGAAATCTTCTTTAATTTAAAAATATAAAATGAAAACGTGAGTAATGCTCGTTGAAGATGACAAGGTCTTTCATAGAAAAAGAATCAATAAGTATAGGTGGAGGTTGGGAAACCAAAGATCAAAGTTTGTTATAGAAAGTCGTTCCTAAACGACCTTGGGGTGTGGCAGACCCCACCGGTGCATTCCAGGGTTAAGTTGAGACTTTGGCGTGATCATCACCTGGAAGCTGCAAGACGCTATCTGTCCATCCGACCTCTGAGGATAAATCGCGCGGGATGCCGGGGGGAACACGTGGCAACGCCGCATCACGTGGGATCATCTTCCCTTTCATCCGAGTGGCCTCAAGCCCGGTGGAGTCGAGAGCTCTCGGCTACGACCGCCCCGCCGTCAATGGGGTTTTTATGACCTCTGTCTGGTGAAAACGGACATTTCATCGTTAAGTTTCAGTTATGCAGCATGATCGCATGGGCGAATTGTCTTAGATTACCTATCGTACCTATACAATAATAAGTATGGTAAGTTATATTGAAATTTTAGCAAAAAGTGCTGGCCAACGAACTCATTCTTTAGTTTGAAACGTTTGATTTTTTGGCGCAAAAATGGGATTTTTATCTCAATCCTGAAGAGAGTTATCGTCTAGAATGACATATATTTGTTTGATATAATTGTTGACCGTGAATCATATAGTTGATTGAAATCGGAGATTTCGGTTGGTTATTGAGGTGCGGCCGATAAACGACACATGTTTATTTCACCAACGTTTCGTACGTTTATTCGTACCTCTTCAGTGTTAGACATCGTTGGGTGTAGGTACTCACTCTAAACTGCAGTGAATTTTCATTTCATAAATGTTTAGTGAAATTGTGCGTTTCATCTTTCAACACAACTCATAACCCTGAAGAGGTACGAATAAACGTACGAAACGTTGGTAAAATAAACAAGTGTCCTTTATCGACCGCACCTCAATAACCACCCGAAAGCTCCGCTTTCAATCAACTATATATATATTTATACGTACAAAGTTTCGTGTTAGAAGTCCCTGGATGTTCAACTCTCTGACCCGCAGTGAATTCTTATTACTACCTACCAGTTTCCAGATATTGTGTCATTCACCTTCCAACACCACTCATAACCCTGATGATGTACGAATAAACGTATGAAACGTTGGTTACAAAATCGACCGCACCTCAACAATCATCTGAAATCTCCGATTTCAATATCCACTGGAGCTATAGTTCAGTCTCTGCTTATTTATGCTTTTCCGGTGTGGGGTTCAGCCTATAAAACCAAAATCCAACCTGCTTTAATTATACAAAAAACTCTAACAATTTTATTAAAAAAAAAAAAAAAAAAAAAAAAAAAAATAGAACCTTTCCTACGAATTTATTATTTCGAGAATTTTAAAGTTATTGACATCTTTAATCTAATAGAGAAAACCACTCTGATTCATACTCACAAAAAATTTATAGAAAATAAGTTAGAGAAGGTTGAGGTTGGCACACGGAGCGCGGGTAAAGTTACGCTGAAAGCTTTTAAACTGATAACTGCATCAGCCCAAAGACTATACTTCCTCAAAGAAGTTATATTATATAACTTACTTCCACATGCCCTTGTAAAACAAGAAAAACTATCTTTGAATTTATTAAAAAATTAATCATGGAGTACTTACTATTTTAGTTTACTTTAATAGAAAATAATAGTTGTGTTTAAAAAATGAAAAATAAATAAAAATTATGTTACTATGACTACCATTCCGAACCCTTCCGAAGAATCCTCTTTTAACTGGTCATAACTGGTGTAAGCTCGTCTACAGCCACTCCTAGAGAGATTTTACACGGATCAGTTTTTAGTATTGTTCAATGGTCTGGATGCTCGCTACGCTCGCATCTGAAAGGTACTTATTCGTAACAGTCAAGTAGTCAATCCCTTAGTGAAATTTCAAATTAGTTGGACGAATAGATTAGTATCAGGGTGGCGGAAATACGACGCAAACTGTTTGTTTTGAATGGAGTTCGAACATGTGATCTCCTGCAACGCAGACGGATACGGTATCCATTCGTCTTCAGAGGACCTTCAATGCATCTACCCAATTACAGTATTCAGCTGCTGAGTTAGAGATGAAATGGCTAGTTGCGCTGTGCCCAGACGCTCCTTTGACCAAGCACGTTTTGTTTATCGGTTGCGTCACGGGTTTTCGTGATGCTACGTTTCGTTGAGGTTTTCGAGTTTATGTGCCAAAGCAAAAACTTGAAAAAGACAAAAGCGTGAAGCCGAAGCGGCGCTAGTGTTTGATAGCCAGTGCCCCACAAGCTCCGCGCCTGGGACACTTTAACATCTAATTCTAACTATTAATTCCGTCAATATCCATCCACCCCTCCGTTTCGCGTCAGGGGCTCCTATCGGAGCAGGTAATGCGACGAGGAACCGACAACTGTTGTGTTAGGGTAATGTCGGGATCCTCCCTCAGAAAGTAAACATCCGGAGCGGTAAGATCGGATTACGCGAGGGTCTGTCTCCTTGTCGGGGAGAGTTTGTACAGTTGCCTGCTCAAAATCGGATCAGTTGTATGCTAATTGACTGCCCTCAGAATGACTTTCGTGAAAGTGGATGTACAATGCATTAATAAACGTAATGTATAGTAATGCTGTGGGTAGTAACTCATAGACTACCTACTGAACTTAATGTCACATTCTAACTAGTTTCGCCTCATTTAGGCATCATCAGGCGATGACTGGAAGGTGAAGTACTTGTACCAATCAGCGTTTTGTATATTATTGATAAATATTCAGTAGGAATAAGTCTAGGTTGCGCCATATTAAGAGTGGTTGATTAAGGGTGGAGAATGAAAGAGTTTGGCTTCTTCAACTTTATTTGATGTCAAATTCCTACTAGTTTCGCCTCATTTAGGCGTCATCAGGGAACGACTGGGAGGTGAAGTACTTGTAGATAATCATAAAGTTGGAGGTGTATGAATGTTTCTCACTATGAAGTTGCAAATAATGAGTGGGAGGCTGCCAACTGACTTTTGGAAAGTTTTATTCCTCTGTTATATGCTAACGTTCTTTTACAAATTTTCGTAGAAAATGGAGCTATTGCGATGGCTCGGAAGTTTTTAAAATCAAAATTTTTGAAAAATTTCTTCATTGAAATACGTTTTGAGGTATTCTGAAACTATTCCTGAAGATTGCACTTTTATATATATATATATATGATGGCATCAACCCACCCCCAAATTACTGTCATTCACGGCCCATCAGTGAATAAAAAATTACAATTATTTTGATTTTTTGGATCGAACTTGAACCCTATCATTGGCCCCAACCACTGAGACACGCTGGGACACTGCCCGGACAGAGACAAATGCTAAATTTCGACCTATTGATTAAAAAAATGTCAAAATGTTGATTTTTTACCACAAAGGACTCTTTAAGAGATTTTTACATAATTGGTAGTGAAAGATCAACAATCGTTGATAACCAGGAACAGATTTCTGATTTAAGATTGACGAACCCACACTACAAATACTGCGCTGTCCGACAGTTTCATTTAAAGTAAATTTATAATAAAGAAACCGTGTTTAAACAAACACAAGCGTTTAAATTATGCGGTTACCACGAGTTTCCGTGGGTACTTCAGGCTGAGAGCGATGCAGCTGATTGACGTAGGTTCTGCTAGCTGACGTGCTGGTGTGGTAGTCGAAGTTATCTCATCTTTCAGTTATTCAGAGAAACATCTCGACCACGTGCGGAATCAATGTATCAACTCGTTCCCCGAAACGTGTTCATGGATTCAATCAATATTATATTGAAGCCGGGTGAGCATTCCCTGCCAATCCTGATGACTGCACGTATTAATTACGCCCGATAGTTGCAAATTGATTGCTGCGGCAGCAATAGTTAACAAGGCTGCACGTTGCATGATTCTGACCACATAAACAGGAATGCTGGGTATGGCTTATGTCACGAGTGTGATTCATGTGTGAATTCAAAATTTACGTCTTGAATTCGTTGAATGTGTTGTACTCGTAGATTACATCATAGAATAGAGATAGCATCGATATATATGGTATCATCAAATTCACAGCATGTTTCCTAAAATTGTTTCAATGAATTATCTAATGCATTAAGTGAGTTCGATTAATCTTCAATCTCATAGGTCCCCATTCCACTGACGAGAGGTAAGGGTAGTCAACGCATTTGGACCCGTAATCATTTTTGTTAGATATTAGAAAATTTTTGTAGAAAATACAGCTATTGAATGACTCCTAACATTTTAAAATCTAAATTTTCGCAAATTCTCTTCATTGAAATCCGTTTTGAAACATTCTGAAACGAATCCTAGTCTTCAACGCTTTTACACACACACACACACACACACACACACACACACACACACACACACACACACACACACACACACACACACACACACACACACACACACACACACACACACGCGCGCGCGCGCACACACACACACACACACACACACACACACTCATATATATATATATATATATATATATATATATATATATATATATATATGTATATATATATATATATATATATAGGTATATAGAAACGAGGGTTTTGTAATTGTATGTGTAATGTTGTTTGCATTGTAAAATGCTGAACAGAAATGAAAAACAATGGTTCCTGTCAACTAGGGAATATAAACAACATTACAGTTAGTGTATACTATGTAATGTTGTTTATATTCCCTAGTTGACAGGAACCATTGTTTTTCATTTCTGTTCAGCATTTTACAATGCATACCTAGTTATAATTAGTAACTACCTACCAGGCAATATATACACAAACATGATTAGGGCTCAGATCCAGAGCCGAAACGTCGTTTTTATATATATGGAACAATAAAAACCTCCATCCAACCACAAGACTAGATTGGTCACCACCCAAAAACCCTCGTTTCTATCGAATCCTACTAGTCAACAAGATTTTCCTGAATTATAGGTACATACATATCCTTACCTAAAAAGTTTCGTTGTTTCGAGAAAAACGTCATTTTGCCTTAAACAACAACATAAACAATCACATTTGGGTGGGGGGGGGGGGGGGGTTAATTTCGCATCCGAGTCTACCTACTAGGTAGGTAGGTATCTGAATTATTGTTTTCAATGTGAGAAAATGAAAATTTCTTTTCTACTAAATCAAAATTTCAACTCGCATTTTTATTTTAGACTATTCCGAAGCTGTGCATGACTGTTTGTGGGCGTGTGTCTGTCCGTGTGTCCACAGTTCTATACAACAAGCTTAATTTCTACAGGTCTCATCTAACTTTAATGAATCTTTGAGGGAATGTGTGGAATTCCCACAAATCAATATTCCACTGTGAGGGTTCGCACATACCTAAAATCGGAAGAGTACCAATTTTTACGGAATAGTCGAACGATCTTGCTCAAATTTGGAAGGTAATCGAGAAAAGACGACCTAATCATCCCATATCTATATATCAGGAGCTGCACGCGCGCGCATGTGAAACCCTTGTAAGAAGCAATACGTATTTCTGCAGCTTTCATTTCATCTTGATGATGAAGTTTTCTGAAACTTATTTTGTACCGGTCGATTACGAAGATTTATTATTACAAATGATAAAAATAGAAACACCCTAACTCAATGTTGAATTCATCGGAAGGCCTGTGTTAACTCAAGTTTGGCAATGACGCGCTAAGAGCATTTTTGAACTCCAAAGCTGTTTTTTAAACCTGTTTGCATTTCTATTATTCATCTCACTTGTCCTTAGGACCTCGTCGTATTTTCGTTCCCCGTCATTCCATCTCTGGAGGGATCGGGTTCTTCGTTTGCATTAGCAATTAAGGTCTCCGTGTCCTTGGAATGACATCACTCAGAGCGCCAGACCGCCGATAAATATCATGAAAGTCTAATGAACTTTGGCAAGATGGCACGTCGGAGGTGTGTCATTTCTAAATTACCAGTCGAAATTCGAAGAAACGTGTAACCACCAGCCTGTCGCGCCTGCAAATCTTTGGGAAATATAATCACCAACGAATCACATCAGTGTCAACAGGTCCCCCTGCTGATCAGCAGGCGTCTATATCATGTTATTTATACTCTAGGTGCCCCGTTGGCGCTTCATCACAAACGTCAGCACAGTAGGTCGATACGGAAGGAAGTTAACGTCAGAGCTGATCTGTACTCCTTCATACGTATGCAGCGAGGCGCTAGTGTGGCATTGCCAAGCTTTCCAAAAACCATTGCAATCGCATTGCCAAGCTTTCAATAAACAACAAAACGAGACGCGCCGAGATAAGTAAAATGGTAGAACTGCCGTTGGCTCTCCATCACAACCGTCAGCATGACGGTAGGTCAGTTAGGAAGGAAGTTAACGTTACAGCTGATCATTGCTCCTTCATACCTTGTAATTTTATGCAGCGAGACGCTAGTATGGCATTGCCAAGCTTTCAACAAACAATGCAACGAGAAGTGCCGAGATGAGTAAAATGGTAGAACTGCCGTTGGCACTGCATCACAAATGTCAGCATGGAAGGTCAGTTAGGAAGGAAGCTAACGTCACAGCTGATCAGTGCTCATTCATACCTTGTAATTGTATGCATCGAGACGATAGTCTGGCATTGCCAAGCTTTAAGCAAACCATTGCAATCGCATTGCCAAGCTTTCAATTAACAATGCAACGAGACGCGCCGAGATAACTAACATAGTAGAACTGCCGTTGGCGCTCCCTCACAAACGTCAGCACGGTAGGTCGATTAGGATGGAAGTTAACGTCGCAGCTGATCAGTGCTCCTTCATACCTTGTAATTGTATGCAGGAAGACGCTAGTCTGGCATTGCCAAGCTTTTTACAAACCATTGCAATCGCATTGCCAAGTTTTCAATGAACAATGCAACGAGACGCGCCGAGATAAGTAACAAAGTTGAACTGAGGCGACTTTGGCCTCCTGTCGACCTCACACTGTCGGCTCAATCTTAAATTTCTTTGTATTTTCTTGGTGGGGCATCCCCTGGTCGCCTGATGCAAAATATGTAACGATACATCGATTCTGTAAAAGCTAAAGCGAGGTGTCAAAATGCATGTTTACGGAATTTATGTTTATTTTCTCGTTTCACCTCGTTTTTTTTATTTTATTTTTTTTATTTATTTATTTATTTATTTTTTTTTTGCCCACCCACTTCTTCGAGTTCTCCTCAGCCAATTTTGATGAAATTTGAAACATAAATAGGCCATATTTGGTCTGAGGAAGTGCCTTTTATGGTTTCGGAGCCGCTATGACCAAGTACTGATCAGCTGAGTGAATTAAAGTCTCACACGTTCACTCTTGGAAGTTGAAAATAGATAGCAAGATTCAGCCTCCTCAAGATACTACTAAACTCAGGGGCTCCTTCCTGATCAGCTGAGTGAGCTAAATTATCTCCTATTCACCCTAGGAAATTTAAATTTAACAGGGAGCTTCACTCGGAACAAAAGTCGAATGAAATTACTGTCTCCATCCATAGCACCTCGTACATTCCAATATTCTCCTCCTAGACCTCCAAAATATGTGATAACCCCCGAAAAGACCCTCCGCCGAAGTCCACAAAGTCCAAGTCTCCGCCAAGTCACAAAGTGCATGATATCATCCAATTTGGTGTCAGGTAGCAGGTGTGTCTATTTGGTGTCAGGTGGATGATATCAGCCAATAGTCAGATTTTCTCACTTCTTTTGACTGCGATTGGGATTGGGACGCTTCTTCAATGGTATGACCCTATTACGCCAATTACGCTATAAACACCATTGCTATTCTCAAAATGTGGTGGGGTAATATCTTCTTCAATCGGGCTTCCCAGATTTTCATATCATTTCTACACAAGGACCAGAACCCACGACCTGCAGCAAAAGTGTGGATCTGTGGATGGCTCATGCTAACTCTTAATACTTTGTCATTTAACCAAGGAATAGCCACCAACGAAACGCCTGAAAGACTGTTCTGGAGAACCTTGAATCTCATGGTATCTAATGGGGTGTCTTATTTCTGATTAATTAATTGATACTAGAACCATGAAACTGAAATTGATTGTGTCTCATTCATCTATTAATTTTATATTATTATTTTTCTTAGAGAGAATAAATTGTTGTTTCTTTTTCTTTGGTTACGTTCTGTAGGTGCGCCCCACCCTTACACCTTTATGTGTGACATCCAATATACCTAATACAGGTCGGAGTTCTGGCGTGGGAATGAATGATGAAATGACGCCAGTACGCTCTAGTGGATGTTTGGAGAAGGTAGATCAGCTGTTTTGTGTTTGTACTATTGCACACCTGGGAAGATGATGGGTGTTGCGCACAACATGGAAATGTTTTTTGTCTCCATTTTTCTGTCACTTCTTAAAAGTTAACTCTAAATTTCCCAATCTGGTATAGTGAAGTCTTGAAAATGCACAAATGGTGAATAATTACGCTCTGGTTTGAAGATATTGTTCCGTAGAACGTCCTTAATAAACGATTCAATTCGAGAATTGGGTATTCATCCTGCGTATTTACCCCAAGAAGTATATATAAGGGTGTTTTACATCTCTGATAGGGGACCACTGTGAGTTGAGCGGTGA
Organism: Adelphocoris suturalis; assembly: GCA_030762985.1. NCBI lineage: Eukaryota > Metazoa > Arthropoda > Insecta > Hemiptera > Miridae > Adelphocoris > Adelphocoris suturalis. The sequence continues at coordinate 39,451,593 of CM061042.1, read as the reverse complement.
CAGGCCATTTGAAGATCTCTTGAAGGAATAAGAATGAAGACGAGTTGGAGATGAAGGTTCATAGCACGTTCCTCTAATTACATCCAATTTACCTGCCGGCCCCTTCTCCCTATTGTTGTGGTGTATCCACATCCTACATGTCATCACTGACGCCCCTAGACCTCACTCAGACGCCCAGACCCATCTCTTTAGCTCCAATGTGTTTTTCTTACGAGGATTCTTCCCCTCCTTTTTTTTTTACTTACTGTCCTTCGAAGTGGTTCTTTCTCGTCGTATCCAGGCCCCTCTAGACTTTTTCGTGTGGATCTGATATTGACATCAGTTACGAAAGTTGACGCAGGCTTATTTTTGTAAGTAGACAGCTTCTGTGGGTCAGGACCAGAGTTGCCAGATGATATGAGAAAAAAACCTGACGCTATGAGTCGAGAAGGCAGATTCGAAAAACTGTAAAAAAAATGCAGTTATGAGGTCGATGTATGCAGCACATTAATTGACATGCAAATGATTGATAGTTAATATGAATTCACTATTTGATATGATCTGATCCTATCTGATGATCTGATGCTGAAATATGTTACTAAAAACTGAATATATTTTCCTCAAATGAAGTCATTTTTGTTCTTTGTGATGTTTTAACAAATCTAATAATTATATAAATAATTTTAACCAATAATTACAACCGTCAGGTACCCCTTTATTCATCCCCATTATGATTATGGAAGTAGGTACACGTATCACATACATTAAGAAGACTGATGAATAACTGACAACATAATAATTACTATCCACCATTTGGTTAGAAACCACTAAAAGCTTACAAATTTAACGATTCCAACAGTATAACCTAATTATATATTAGAAGAACTTACAGGAGTTGACATTTATGCTCGTTTCTGAGTTTGTACCCAATTAAATGATAAACAGCTGGAAATGATTTATTTTTGGTTTTATTGGTTCATTGAGACTCAAAGTCAGGAGGAATGGAGTGAGAGTAAATACTGCGATAAATAAAGTAAAGTAAACAATACTAATTAGTGATGGTATTTAGGAACTTTTATAAAATCATATTTATGTAGGTTACATACCTAATAAAATGGCAGAAAACGTTCGAGAGACTTGAGCGTGTCGGTAGCGTTTGGTTATTCGTGTAACATACGTGTAAAAATACGTATAGAAATACGCGAAGAGCTAGCATCTGCATTGCTCGCTCTAGACGCTGCTCTACGCGTTAACGGGGGATAATCGTACGGGAAGAACAAAAACTCTATTAAAGAAAGAATTTAAAATTGGCAACTTGAGCTATCTTTACGAAAATCATGCTGGATGACTGGAATTTTTGTTCATTAGGTACTCATTGAAATTTATTGGTTATACCTACTGAAAACTATCGATTCGCGTAGGTAAATGAAGGCCAATAAAAACATTTGAACTGTCGAATTTCCGACTGCCGAAACAATGGCTTGCTCTTTCCTAGTCTCTACAACGGTATTTGGCGTTTCGTCCCCAATAGCACTGTCGATCGGCACAAATCATAGCAGAAAATTTGCATGCTCTCGTTGTCAATTTCAAACGGAATCATACGACTGCCGACTACTGTCCTATCGTAAACGGATTTGGTTTCGCGATTTTCCCCTCTAAAAATAAACTTTTCTTCCACAGACGGGCCGTAATAACGGCATGCAGAGAGGGTCACGCGATATAAATTTCTTAGTGAATTAGTGCTTCCCGGCGTCTGGCTGTGACGTTGGCGAAAAAGGATTTCTTTTTAAATGTTTTCTTGCCTTCTTTAATAGTGTGTGCGCTACTTTCTAATTATAACCAGAAGAAGAAGAGAATGCTTTGCGATTAGAATAATTAATTTCGGGAATCACAGTGCCACACCACTATTGTATGTATAGGTACCTAGTTTCGTTCGGTATTGGGAATTTCTCAATTGTAACTAATATACCATAGTCTAGTTCAATCAGTTCTTCAGTATGGTGTAATCGTTTGGGGAGGAACCTACCCTTCGCATTTTGAAAACATCTTGATTTCGCAAAAAACAATTATTAAAGTCGGATACCGGGTGTTCACACTTAAGATTGTTGTCCTCCTAGGGATCGATTCTACGACTAATTTTCAACAAAAAGTTCCTTATTGCAATTTTAACACAGCATGTGTTTTAGCCTTGGCATCTCCAACCGAAAACGAAACTTTTTGTGTTAATGAAAATGTGTTGCATTTTTGTGTAAAGAAAATGTGATGCAACAATTTTCTGATGATTTCCGCTTACAACCGAGTCGTTGCTAGGGAAATTGTACTTCGTCATGTCTCATCCCACAAAACTCGTTGACCGTTCGTTCGAAAGCTCTCGATTTAACCAACCATATTATGTTAATCACTGCGAAGTGTATGGCCAACAAGCTGAGTTATGAGCATGGTTATATGAATAATTGTTTACACACAAGTGATCATTCTCAATAATTGATATTGCGATTGCAACCGCTTGTTAATTTCTGATACTTAGGTCACGTTTTTTTGTATTAAGGTTAAAGCCGTATCTCAACCAAAAGGGTCATTAGCGGCATTGGACACGGCGTCTTGAGGGAAACTGGAACTGGCCCGATTCAATGGGGAGCCATGTTGCCATCCTTGACCAACAAGCAGCGTCATCATGGACTCCTCTAGAAACTCGGAGAGAGAAATACACCGCACAGCACGGAGTTACTCGAGTTGGGTATCTCGGCATCACCATGGTATCACCAGCCACGTCCTGAGGGGTTCTTACTTGCTTTGCTGGTCATTTTATAGGGGCACTTCCTTTCATCCCTATTTCTCCCTTTCATCATATTTTTGGCTGACCATCGAACTAGAACAATTTAAAATTTACGCAAAAATTTTGAATCAATGTTACATTATTTAATTCGATAATATACGAAAATTCGCTCATACGATCATGCTGTATGACTGGAACTATTAAGTACCTATTCCTCGTTTAACGGTTATTGCTAAACCACCGGTGAATTTGATTCGTTGAGTTTATTTGCTTCGTTTTGGACACCCAACCCACGTATTCAACATAAATATATGGTGAGATTTTGGTCCGAGGAGAGTATATGGAGTAAATAGTACGTTGGAGGCACCGCCGGTGACGTCCACCGTTGTTAACTAATTCAGCAGCCATGAACATTACTACATGAGACAACTGACCCAATTTATGATCGCCCCGGTCCCTCCATAATTCGACGTACATGGTATTAACGCCCGTAGTCTGCCAGGCGAATAGTCGAAACATTTCACTGGATTAACCCTTCGATTCCAGACGCTCCTGCGGCAACAAATTGAGTTTCTGACTGTTTCCCTTATCGAGTCTGGGGCCGAACGTGATTTTGCGGAAATTGACGGAAAGTCAAAAATCTTCTACGAATCCACATACAGGATGAGATGCGATTATTTTCATACGTACAACACCTCAAGCTTCTGCAGTAAGCAGGTGTCTGTGAGTGAGACGGGTATGGCCAGTGGCAACTTTTCTTCCATAAAAAATTAAAGTACACAATGACAGTGAAACAAACGGAAAATTGGATGAAACTAAATCATATTAAATGCCGAAACTCCCTCATACAAGCCTGCAAGACATTGAGACATTTCATGTCTTCACTTCCCAGTCTAATAGTGGTTGCAATCATGTTTACAAAATTAGGTTATTGAGAAGGATCACTTGTATGCAAATAATTATTCAGACAACCACGCTCATACGCTCATTGTTGGCCACGCACTACGCAGTGGTTAACATAATAAGTTAAGGTAAATTGAGAGCTTTCCAACGACTGGCGAACGATTTTTGTACGATGATAAATACGCCTAAGATACAGCTCCGTAGCATTGATTTGGTTGTTAACGATATTTATCAAAAAACCAAAAGTTTTACTTTTCGGTAATGTAACGTAACACTTTTTGATGCTATGTGCCAAAGTAAATGCATAAAATGTCATAATCTGAACGAAAACTCAGGTGTAGCAGAAAAGCAGCTGATTGAGCTGAATTCGTTCTTGTTCAGCCTAGTAAGCTTCTGCTGGAAAATGTAGTGTGTGTGTAAGTGTGTTCACCTTGCTGCCAGGTTTAACAGACACACAGACAGGCGGTCAGTCATGAGTCATGACACTCGAATTGTTCAAAATCGGTTGAAAACGCTGCAAACTATAACCAGGAAGTTTATTATTTCTGTATTAGATAGTACTGAATGTTCCGTATGATTCGGTGCAGATAACAACAGTCTCTTCAAGATACATTTATTTCTGAACGGTTTCTTTTGATTTTCATAGGGAGCCCCTTTCCAAAAAGGGTCTAACTCGGTTGCCCTTAGTTGCATAACTGCCACGTGCTGGGAGGCTCAAACCAAGGCGAACTTCAGACACCAGGCGAGACAATTCCTCGGATTGCTCATGAGTGATGTTCTCAAGTGATTGAGTGATGTATAGGTGATATTTTCGAGACTTTCACACTAGCGCATCCTTACACCGAGCTAAGGCTAAAAACCTTATTGTAGAGAATATTGCACTTTGCTGTGATAGTGACGAGTAAACTATGTGAAAAGGCGCCATCTCTTGTCATACTTGTCATCTTATGGTTCAGTAATTACTTAGTTCAGTATTTTTTTGTTGTGCCAGGTAATAAATTATACCCAAATTATATTAAGCTGTTGTCCAGCGATTACCTGATATGTTATGAACGCAAGATTAGTTTTTGCAGTCGAGATCCCAATGAAATGTGTTTTGGGGAGTTAACACAATGAAGTTTTAGAAGTTTCTTACATAAGTTGGGAAGTTTCATTTCTTGGTGTAGCAACAACCTGCCTTGTTTACTTCGACAAACTATCAAATCTATCGTTTTATTCTTTCAATATAACAAGTAAGCTTCCTCAGTTATAGTAATACGAACGTATTCAAAACGCTTGAATTATTAACAGCATAACTAACACGACTTTCTTATATATATAACATGTTGTTTTCGGTTCCTTGAAAGCTTGGCAATGCGATTGCGATGGTTTACTGAAAACTTGGCAATGAGATTGCGATGGTTTAATGAAAGCTTGGCAATGCGGGACTAATGTCTCTCAGGATTGCAAGCCTTCTCAATAAAATAATTAATTCTTACCTTGACTTCCTACCTTAGTAAACATCAAGACGTGCTGTTGTGTGTGGGGCGTTATGGATTGAGATAGACCATATTGTATCGAATGATTATGGGAAAAGTTATGATTTTAAGAAGGATGTCACGTTCACGCATGCGCAGATGTAACTATTGATCAGACAGTAGTTAAATTCATAATGTGAAGCCCACCACTAAACGTTTTGCTGCTTTCATCAGTAGGTACAAAGCTTTGGCAGTGACGAACAATTATCCCAAGGGAAAAATAGTGATCATAAAACCGTCTGACCTTTCGTCGGAATCTAGAATTTTCCACATCCCTCGCCTGATGTTTAGATCGCCTTGCCTAAAATCCCCAACTTCTCCCAAAGAAATGACACGACATTAGTAACTTCTTGATCCCATCATCTCCGCTTTTCGTGTTTATTTCAACCGATGCTTATCTTAATTTCTCTCCTCTCAAAAAAATAAGAAGCATTTCTTTCCATCTCACACCGTCTCGTTCGTTCCCGTTTCGAAAAATCTGGCCAAGAAGTCGTAATTTCCATTGTGATTTGTCGAGAGAGAAATTACTTACGGATTCCAAATCAAAAATCCTTTTCGTGTTTTGAAGTTTCCGTGTTTATAAAGATGCCTGAGGTCTGCATTCTTAAAATAGTGCATTCCTTAAATAGGTGAATATGTATGGATTTCCTATAATGTATAATGTATGGTAATGTTAACATTTTAGAAAGTATACGTGTTGCAATATATGGAGGAAGAGCTCCCTTTTTCGTTTCCAAAGAGCGTTTTAATAATCTAAAATTACTAATACATAGTTTATTTCTAGGAAAATATTTCACTATTATTCACAAGCATTGTTTTAGTAGGTATTACAATTGGTTGTACGAGTGTGAAATAAGATAGGGAATGGCGTAATACTGATTAAACCAATATTTGAAAAGGATTAAACAAGTTATACTTTTTAAAAGTTCATTATTATGTGTAATTAACCATAAATATGCTGTTAATATCCTTAATTAACTCTATTGAATCTATTAAATTATCCATCAAAATGACCTACGGTTTTTACAATCACTGTATGTTGAAATTGTTGATGAGTCACGTTTATCAAAAAACTTGTGTAAATAAGAAAATTGTTATTCCTAAGAACATTATAATAACTAAGTTTCACTCATGCAGCATGATCGTATGAGCGAAATTTCGTAAATTATCGTATCGTATAATGTTGAAGTGTTTTGGAATTTGAGGTTTTTGAGAGCAAAGAAATTGTTAACTATAAAATGTCTGGAAAAAACTTATTCTAAACGTGAAAAAAACGTGGGTGTGTGTGTGTGTCATTCCAAACGATCCTTTCTTGCGCCAAAAAACTAGATTTCTAAACGAACGGATGAGTTCTTTAGCCAAAAATTTTTGAGCATATTAAATTTTTCAAATTCCAAAAATTGTACTAAAAAAATCAATAATAATGGCTATTAACGGCTAAAAATCGTTAGATTTATCATTTTTAGCACAGTTGCAGTCAAAAAATGTTTGCTCAAAATTAATCTGGAAAAAAATAGGTACCTACCTACTTAAATTTCATTAATTTTTGCTGGAAAATCTTTAAAAACTGCAAAAAACCTAAAAATCCCAAATCATTCTTGAATTACCAAGTTTTATTTATTACATGATTTTTTACCATAAAATTTGTTTTTAACAATTTCTTTCTACTGAATTGCTCAAATTTCAATACAATTCAACATATTATATTACGATAGATAAGAAAATTCGCTCAAACGATCATGTTGCGTGACTGGAACTGTTTAGATTTCTTGTAGTTTTTATTGATTTTTAGCCATTTTTAGTGAATTTTTTAGTTCATTTTTTGAAATTAGACCAATTTACTGTGGTCAAAAAGTATTGGCCAACGAACTCTCCTTTTTGTTGTACAGTTTGATTTTTTGGTGCTAGAACTGAATTTTTATCTCAATCCTAAGGAGAGTTATCGTCTGGAATTACACAATGCACATGAAAAAGTGTTAAACTCTAGGATTCGTTTCAGAATGTCTTAAAACGGATTCTAATGTAGAAAATTTTGTTGAAACCCTTGCAGTAGCTTCATTTTCTACAAAAATTCGCTAAAACCTGTTGTTAAAATTTAGTAACACGTTGCTATTTTATGTTTGTTACAGGTGAGTTGTGTGCACATTACGTGATCCAATCATAAACTTGGAAATTCTCTCGTGCATTTGTAAGTATCCATTTACCGTCACAGTAATACGTGTATAGAACTAATATGTTAGCAACAGATTTAATTTATTATGACTTATGGATAATTAGATATCTACGAGAGTTACGGGCAAAATGATAACACAACTTTTATTCATTAAACGGAACTATTAGAAAATGTTAACATCATTTCTTAACAACTCATGTGAGGATAGGCGGGGGATGTTAAGCTTAACTTTTGCGCTAAGACATTCTTCAAAAGGTTTGGAGTCGCCTATTGTGTAGAAGCAAAATAAAAAATGTGTGATTCAGATCTGTGAAGATGTACAAATTGGCCTTTGTTATATCTGGCGGTGCTATAACGTGGGAATCACGCAAGCAGAGGACAGTATCAACTTCCAGTACAGAGGCCGAGTATTTATGTTTATTAGAAGGAATGAAAGAAGCTCTTTATTTGAGAATACTCCTCGAAAATCTTGGATACCCAATTGAGGGGGAGTTGACGATCAATAATGACAACCAAGGGGCTTTGAAACTAGTCAAGGACCCTGTTTATCATAACCGAACTAAACACATAGCGATACGTCATGGAAGTTAGTGAAAAACGTTGACTATTTCCAAGAAAAAATAAAGAGTTACAATGTTGAATCGATTCGAATTCCGTTTTTGACTAACAATAACGAACACACGTTAGAAAGGACACAGCTTATATAGTCACAGGTGAAGGGAGATTGAACCCCATTGGTCGAGAGAAAGGAAATCTCCGTAGAGGAGATCTCGTTGATACCATATGGGATATGGTTCTTAAAAAAAAGAGTTGATATAAAGTTTCCAATGTGGTTAGGGAAGATGTAACTTTAGAAGAAAAACAATGGGTAATTAATTATAAATGGAAACCTTAGTATGGGAAAATTTCTGATAAAATCGGCAAAATTCTATCATCAAAGTTGGTTTACTAGGTTCCGTTAAAGACAAAATCAATGTTCAGAATATAAGTAGGGTTTATAAACTAAAATTTTCTTGCGGCTACGAATATGGCGGTCAAGCTGGTAGGAAACGGAGAGAATAGAAGAGCATTAGGAGGATTTCAGGGAAAATAAGGGTAGGTCTACATTTGCAAAACATCTTAAGGAATCAAATCACAGTTCTGATTTTGATTTGACAGATAGACAGTTCGAAGAATTTCTTAACTTTGTCCAAAGTTTGTTGAATGTACTTGAAAAATTCGAAATTTTCAAAAAAGACAGATCTGGTAAATGTTTAAATGAGGATATCCCTCAATATATTTCACCTCTTATAAATCCATTTCTATAAAGCTTGGAATTATCCCTTCAAACTGTTGAAACCAGTAATTCTTCCTCTCCTTTCACTTCATCTGATTAGCTATAATTCGCCTTCACTTTACTTGCACTTAATTGGTTGAACCTCCTGTCCCCTTTCCTTTCTCTCGACCAATTCAATCTTCCTTCATCTGTTACTATATGAGGTGTGTCCTTTCTAATGTGTGTTTAGTTATTGTTTGTTACTGATGATGGTCTAGCGGTCGAAATCGATTTAACATTGTAACTCTTTATTTTTTCGTGGAAATGGACAACGTTTTTCACTAATTTCCGTTTTGAAATGGGTTTCCACAACTTCGTCGCGAGTGATTTAGTTCTTAAGACATGGAAGATGTCAACTACTTTTGGCACCTCATCAATAATTAAGACATAATGGCTTATGAATATGAGACCCCAATTCATTCAACAAACCGAAAAGTATCAGTTGGGAAATCGGTCATTTGTCGAGCAGCTGAATCGACCTTCACCGCAAACGGACGAGAATGGCAGTCGAAACGCTTCGGTCTGCATTTCCTAAATTAGAATTACGAACTCGGAGAGACGCGAGGTTTAGTGTAACTTGCTGATTTAGTTTCCCGTCCCCAACGGTCAAGTGTCAGTGGTTTCCTTTTTTGACATTCTGCCAGAACAAATCAGGTCCCGTCTGAAATTTTTGAGCGGAGTCGACTCATTTCATCCGGGTCAACCGATGTGAAAATGGTTGAATGCCGAATTAATTTTACTTCCGAGAACACCTCTAAGTAGCGGGAATATTGTTAGCGAAATTTTGACATGTTTCGTGTCTGTAACATGATCGTGATTTGAATTTACCACTGGCAGACATCGGATAGACAGAGAACGAATGAGAGACACGGAACCAAAATTGATCAGCAAGTTCTCTAACGCGAAAAGCAAGTGGTAATTTTGATTTTGGAAGACAAACATTTTTTCGACTTCTCGCATGAATACAAAGCAATCGGAAGCAACAGCCTCTTTAACTCATGAAATCTATATACCTATATATTTTTTTCTTCATTTTCCTCACTTTTGATTTTTCTCAGTTCCAGACGTAAACTTTTTTTGTACATAAAAAAAAGTTGCAGAGAAACAAATTCTGCTTCGATTGAGACCACTGCCAGCTCTCCAACTCTTTGTCCCGATTTTTTGTGATTTTTCTTCCATTGAAATCCTCGACAAGTGGACCAAAAACATCACAAACGTAGAAAAATCGCCAAAAATCGATGTTACGAATTAACTTCTAAAAAGCCAACTCATTCTACTTATAACCAGCTGACTGGCTTTCCCGAATACCCACTCTCTAGAGTGGGGGCACTGTGAAACAGGATGACCCAAGTTTCCCGAATCTGCCACTTGGGTGGTTTGAAATTGTCTCCTTTCTTGTTCCCATGGCAGGAAATTGACACTGTAACAGGTGAGTCAGGTGTCACACACTTGGGTGGGATGGTCTCATTTGATGCAGAATTCTTTCCTCTACAACCTTTTTTCTCGTACGAATAAAATTCAGGTCAGTTCCAAAGGTCAAAATGTGAGAAAATGTTTCAAAACTTGATTTCTTAATCATATAGGTAATTATGGTTAGAAAAGGCGCCCAAATGCTTCGTGGTGAAAGAGGATACCCTTAAATTCAAATTTAAGTGCCATCCTATGCCAATATGACGACATAATCATGTTGCTCTAACGCTACTCGTTAATTTGGATTTTACTCAATCGATGGATCGAATCTAGCCTACAGGAAATGCGGATATTCCCAACCCTTTGATTTACCGCTTGTGCCTAATATGAAATTCACTCCGTCGAAAAAAAATTTCCGGAAGGAAAAATTAATGGCCGGCTAACTAAATCTTCCGTATTTCGCTACTGTCATTCGCAACCCTCTGCCTCGTTTTCCACAGTTTTGAAAGGAGGGGAACCCGCTAGCATTAAATTTGTTTAAATGTGGTAAAAAGTTCTTTTTTTTTAGCAACTAACTGGTTTTTAAGGATTATAAGAAAGGAGGTGATTCCACCACCTCTCGATACGGTCCCATGTACTGGGTACTGCGACACAGCGTTAACAACTTGTACTTAGTGGTTTCCCTTATAATTAGAATTATTTGCCTCAACCGCCCAGGCTCCCAAAACTACCAATTAGTACAACTTCCCTCTACCCTAGAGTGAGTTTAGTTACTATAATAGTTTTGAAATAATGATCTCGGTGGAGAAACTACCTCACTACCATAGAACGGTTTCCTAGACTTTGGAATCATGTACATTCCGTCTTTCTGATTTCCATGAGTTGATCAAAGCTCATTCAATCATCTATTTATTTCATTTATCAACACGCAAGGCTAACTTTGTACTTGTTGTCGTATGCACGCAACTATGGCGTTGGTGACCACGACGTTCCTGAATCATGTACCAATTTCGCAATCAACATGTACATGTACACACACAACCAACCTATAAGCCTTCCCCCTACATTGCAGAGTTGACACACTCTGAACCAGCTGATCAAGCTTCCCCAAACATCCACAAGACTTGGTTGTAGTTGTTTCTTTTTTCATTCTCGTGCCAGGGACATGCTCTGATGTGCTGGTATGTTGGGTGTCACTCTTATCTGTAATTTATTTTCCATGGTAGGGGTGGGTTGAGGGGATGAGAGTCACTTATTGACTTTTCCTTATCAAGGTTTTCTACTACCTACTACATAATCCCTAGTACTATATCACCCTAATATAATAGATACCTTGTTTAATGCCGCTAACTACCCTTCTGTTCTGGTTTAGGTGTGGCTATCTATCAATATTATATATATATATATATATATATATATAGTGTAGCCAGAACGAGAGTAGCTCGGGATTTTTTACTTTCCCAACATCCCAAAAGAGTGGAAAGTAATGTCCACTTTTACTTTTCCAACATCCAAACAGAGTGGAAACTTATGTCCACCTTTACTCTCCCAACATCCCAACAGAGTGGAAAGTATTGCCTATTTTTACTTTCCCAACACCCCAACAGAGTGGATAGTGATGTCCATTTTTACTTTCCCAACAGGGTGGAAAGTAATGTCCATTTTTACTTTCCCAACATCCCAACAGAGTGGAAACTTATGTCCACCTTTACTTTCCCAACAGCCCAACAGAGTGGAAAGTATTGTCCATTTTTACTTTCCCAACATCCCAACAGAGTGGAAAGTATTGTCCAGTTTTACTTTCCCAACATCTCAACAGAGTGGAAAGTATTGTCTACTTTTACTTTCCCAATATCCCAACAGAGTGGAAAGTAATATCTATTTTTACTTTCCCAACATCCCAACAGAGTGGAAACTTATATCCACTTTTACTTTCCCAACATCCCAAAAGAGTGGAAAGTAATGTCCATTTTTAATTTCCCAACATCCCAACAGAGTGGAAAGTATTGTCCAGTTTTACTTTCCCAACATCTCAACAGAGTGGAAAGTATTGTCCACTTTTCCTTTCCAAATATCCCAACAGAGTGGAAAGTAATGTCCATTTTTACTTTCCCAACATCCCAACAGAGTGGAAACTTATGTCCACCTTTACTTTCTCAACATCCCAACAGAGTGGAAAGTATTGTCCATTTTTACTTTCCCAACATCCAACAGAGTGGAAACTTATGTCCACTTTTACTTACCCAACATCCCGAAAGATTGGAAAGTATTGTCCATTTTTACTTTCCCAACATCTCAACAGAGTGGAAGGTATTGTCTACTTTTACTTTCCCAATATCCCAACAGAGTGGAAAGTAATGTCTATTTTTACTTTCCCAACATCCCAACAGAGTGGAAACTTATGTCCACCTTTACTTTCCCAACATCCCAACAGAGTGGAAAGTATTGTCCATTTTTACTTTTCCAACATCCCAACAGATTGGAAAGTAATGTCCACTTTTACTTACCCAGCATCCCAATAGATTGGAAAGTAATACCCATTTTTACTTTCCCAACATCCCAACAGAGTGGAAGTAATGTCCATTTTTACTTTCCTAACATCCCAACAGAGTGGAAAGTAATGTCCATTTTTAAAATCACGGCTAAAGCATGTTCCATGTTTCTTGAATTTTAGACGAAGGTTTTAAGCAGTAACCATTTAACCATTATGGGGTCCAGAGGGGGCTTGTCCCCTGGCAAGGTCCGAAGAACCGAGGTTTTCTTTTTTTTTTTTTATTTTTTTTTTTTTTTTTTTTTTTTTTTATTGTTCCTTGAATAATCCACATAATCCACTTCCGTTTTTGCAACTTGAGAAAACAATTAATTTGCTCAATATACTGTTTCTGCTACGTTTCAATTACCTAGTGCTTATTCCAAATCAGAATTGCAATTCGGCCGAGAGAGCCATTTACCTTAGTAGAAAAATTCCAAAACACTTCTTGATGACACAACAATCGGATTCCAAAAACCTTCACTCGCTCTAAATAAAATGCGCTACATCTCGAGGAATTTAACCCCATCAGTCATAATCACAACGCTAAAAGTTGAAATAACATCTGCTATCCACCCAGCAAGCATTAATCTTGGAGAAATCTGCTTTGATCAAGCTCTCGGTCTTAGTAGACAGACTCGAAAAATTTGACACACATGCGCTCCACGCGGATGACTGGAAAAACAGAGGGCAGTGCCTGTAAGCTGCCTATATACTCATATACCTTGGACAATGGAGGAAGTAGACAACATCGGCTCTGCGCCTGCTAAGCTAGGGTTTGGAAAAAAAAAAAAAAAAACTATATATATTTTGTTATTTTGTAACAAAAATACTATTTTTTGAGCATTTAAATAATCTAAATTCGGTAGTGATATTACCAGGTTTTTATAGTAGAAGTAAGTAGGTACCTGTGGAATATTATGCCCCAATTGGCTGGCCCATTGTGATTAATTTGTTATTCCCAGTTACCCGCCTATGGGAATGTACCTTGAATTGTCATATTTTCAAGCAAAGATTGAGGTAGGTAGTTCAAAATTTATCTAGGATCCCTATATTTCCAGTTCCTATTTTCACGATAAATCATGGAAAACAATATTGCATGATTACATTCATTTCAATTCGTTATATTTATTTCAATTTATATATTTATTTAAATTTGTTTAGTAATTTGGTAATACGAGTGACAAAAATTAAATTTTCGAATGATATTTATTTCTATATATTTATTTATTTTATTGAATTTTTACAAAGAACACTTTCAATTAATTACAAGGAATATATCTCAATATACCTAATGCTAGATGGAAGGCAATAGCCCTTAAGTATCAAGCAAGCTTCGTACCGAGCTGAGTTTCTAACTATTCACATCTTATACATGGGAGAATTACAAAAATTAAGATACTTTTAAATGAATCTCTATCATCATGTACATAGTTAATAATTAATACTGATTAAATTTATACAGTGTAGGTACTACTGAATACAGCTTCACATTTGCTGTGTCCAAGCTTGACCCACCTTCATTATATTATTTTTCCATAGAGCGCGGGAGTGAAGTTGCGGAGATCTCAAATTTCCGTCGATAGACCGGTACAAAATATACAAAATACAGGATGGGCTCCTCGTGGTTGGCGTCATAGATGGCTTTGGATTAACTACATTTCCCTCCCATCTAAATCTTGTTTCATAATCATGGTCACAAGCATTCCTATTTATCATGCCTGGATTCCGATGGAACACTGATAGAAGTGATTTTACAAATAACTGATGAGGGGTAAATAGGTATTTTAAATTCTTCATAAAGTTGGATGTTCGGATATCGGTGTGGCTTTCTCATTATTATTTTCATAATAGACCTTTGAATCATATTTAACGGTTTAATTGTAAGACTGATTGTACCAAAGAATAATATATGAAAGACTAAGCTTAGCATTCCTGAATACATTCCTCACATTAGAAAACAAAAACGAAAATCTCCTTAGTTTTTCATGTATAATGTCTAAATGTGATTACCACGTTAACTTATTATCAATATGTACACCCAGATAACGATAGGTAAATGCTCTCTCCAAAGTCGCACATGTACAACACGATTTTTCTAAACAGTAATCCATGATGGATAAACTAATTTTTCAAACGGATTTTTCTAAACTAATATCATATTATGACTCATATTTTCTACGATTTAATTTTTACTCCCTACTTAAATGTATTTAGTTTTGTTTGCATTTAGCGTGAGGTAACTGTCCGAAAACCAGTTATTCAATGAAACCAGAGCGTCATGAGCTTTAGTGTATACCTTCATTCCAGGACTAACCAGAAACCAATGTCGACGTATCATAAGCCAAGAGATATGTTTTAGCGTCCTGCACGTGAAGAGGTAAATTATTATACTAGCCTAGTTCTCTCGCTCGCTACACACGCTCGGTATGGCAGTATAGATCCCATGGTCTTTACTGTTGAGTGGGACATGTAGAATCATTGGAAACGGTGTATCACTAAGGGTGATTTGAAATGTGTGGGGAATGTTGCTCGCTTCGCTCGCTCTCAGTGGGATGCATAGATGCGATTGGATATAGTTAGTCCCCATACCATCGAGACTAACAGCCCATGGTTCAGGTGGGGGTGGAACATTTGAAAATTACTTATAAACCCTTTCTATAGACAATCCCTAGGGAATGAAATAAAAAATATCCTCATAACATATCCATAATTTCTCCCTTGATGGGAAAAACAATAGATCATGGATATGTCTAGTACCTACTGCTTACCAGTAGGTACCTACTACTTGTTACGCTCCAGGAAAATAACTCTCACAGTCGAAGAAGTTTGGTCACCCTGGCCTCTTAGCTCTGGTCGTTAGAGCGTTGCAACTCCGGGAAATTAATAATAATTTCTCGTAGTTGTGACGACGCGAGTTCGAACTCCTGTCGAGGTATCAAATATTTTTGGGCCGTTACAGTGGCGCAGTCGGTAGGACGGTAGGCGGTCACTTCCTCACTCACTTGAGTCAAAACACACCGTGACAATGACCTCGCTCGACTGCTGACTTGTTCCAGCGAGCATCTGCTGAGCCAGCGGCCTGCAGTTACACTTCGTCATTCGTCCGACCCCAAACCAGCCGAGATGGCTGGTATTTGACTCCGGGGAAATGTTACGCTCCAGAAAAATAACTCTCACAGTCGAAGAGGTTTGGTCACCCTGGCCTCTTAGCTCTGGTCGTTAGAGCGTTGCAACTCCGGGAAATTAATAATAATTTCTCGTAGTTGTGACGACGCGAGTTCGAACTCTTGTCGAGGTATCAAATATTTTTGGGCCGCTTCAGTGGCGCAGTCGAAAAAGGACCCGAAATCATACGAAACAATAATTAATTAAATCCCTCTCGAGCCAAAAGACTGTAAACATCACATTTCCTGTTGTTATGCCTTTCATTTCCTCACTCACTTGAGTCAAAACACACCGTGACAATGACCTCGCTCGACTGCTGACTTGTTCCAGCGAGCACCTGCTGAGCCAGCGGCCTGCAGTTTCACTCGTCATTCGTCCGACCCCAAACCAGCCGAGACGGCTGGTATTTGACTCCGGGGAAATGTTACGCTCCAGGAAAATAACTCTCACAGTCGAAGAAGTTTGGTCACCCTGGCCTCTTAGCTCTGGTCGTTAGAGCGTTGCAACTCCGGGAAATTAATAATAATTTCTCGTAGTTGTGACGACGCGAGTTCGAACTCCTGTCGAGGTATCAAAATATTTTTGGGCCGTTACACACTCAATTGTATACCAACCATGTAGGGCCTTCTTTTCACAAGATTATTCCATTATGGTTACAAAACAATATTAGTTTATAACTTGGAGTAATAAATTAGCATTCCTTTACACTACAATGTCCTAGAGGTCATGAGATGTTGTAATAAAATGGGAGCATTCCAAGAAGTGGCGAACGATTTTCCTACTATGAAACCCGACGACTACGATTTTCCTAGCCTTCACTTTTCGAGTTAATAATAATCTAAAGTGCCAGGTCATCACAAATTTTGGTGTCGTTACGCAAATTTTAGAATGAACCCCAGCCCAAAAACATATCCATGTTAAAATAATGAAAATAAAATACGTAAATAAAGTTTATAAAAGGGGCAAAACGAAAATAATAAATTGCTGTGTAATAATTTGCTGCGTTTTCTATGTGGTTCCACGAAAAGTTTATTAGGTTTAATTATGATAGGCCATTTATCTGCGAAGAAGGCCATAGAGATCACGTGGAACCACAAACATTTTAGTATTATGCTACAAAACTGCCCACCCAACATGACAGACTTTTTTTGTTTTTGAAATTACTTTCACACCCGTCACCTCCATTGATGTTTTTCAAGAGAGACCACGAAAGATTATGTGGAACTAAGAAAAGTTTAGTTTTAAGAACATATCAGTACTATTTTTACTGCAGACTGCTGTATAATAATTCGGTGCGTTCTCTATGTGAGGAAGTTATACCTCCCACCCAACTTGGCAGACTTTTTTTTCTGTTGGAAATGACTATCAAATGCGGTACCTTATGTGGAACCACCAAAATTTTAGTTATAAGATCATTTACTAACAGAACTGTCGGATATTAAATGTTTGCTCGTATTTGTTTTCTTCGTCTATTTTTGTAAAGGTAGGCCATAATTTAATCTGCGTAGAAGGGCTATCCCTTTCCCTTTCTATTCGTACATGTTACAATATGTGAGGAAGTTATACTACCCACCCAACTTGGCAAACGTTTTTTTCAGTAGGAAATTACTTTCAAACAAATTAAATCTTATAAAACTATGTGGAACCACAAAAAGTTTATTAGGATTAATAAAGATATGTCATTATTTCATCTACGTAGAAGGGTTATCGTTTTTACCGTCTATTTTTCTGTTGGATGTGTCTTTTAAATCAAGAGTCAGGTTCGAAATCAAACTTCAGACCTACATAACTTTCGACGAAACAGGAAGAGCGCGTTAGCTCAAAATGTAGCTTGTCTACTTTTTGTTCACTACAATCGGAAAAGAATATTTCATGTATCTGAACTCGCATGTGACCAAATTGGAACTTCAACGAACATTTAAGGACCAACCCGAACCAAGACCGTCAAACATTTACTGTGTCTATGGCGGGAAAAAACATAGCGGGGAACACTTTTTTTTTTTTTTTTTTTTTTTTGTCGTTTCCCGCCTACTGTCGCTGATTTATCCAGCAAGACATCATATTTCGGCAATTTTGACGGCACCATCGCGTTCTACTGATCCAGAAACGCAATTTTCTCGCTGACGTACGAAGTGCTCTCGATCAAATTTTAATGTGGCAACGGATAGAAGATCGAGCATCGAAAAATATAAGGATACTAATTTTGGTGAATTTTAGACAATTTCCAAGGGCGTTTTGGGGAGATTTTTATGAAATTCATGAAATTTCGTATATCCCGTGAACGAAGCGTCCTAGCGCAAGACGGATTTCAAAATCGGATTCGGCGACTCAAAATACATACCGTCAAGCATTTTCGTCGAATTTCCTGTGTGTTTTAATGGAGAAATTGCGAATTTAAGATAAAGAATAATTTTTTAAAACAAACAGTTTCTTCAGAATGAAGCCCAAGTAGTTCCAGTAAGTGCCCGCTCGGCTTTTTTGGCAAATTCATTTTCGTAAAATTTTTTTTTTTATTTTCACCCACCATACAGGGGTCAATCAGTGGGTGAGGTAGATTCCACATTCGGATTCAGTGCCCTGATGTCCATATAGTAACACAAGTTGATGAATTTTGAACAATTTTCAAGATGAATTTTGGGAGTTTTTCATGAAATTCATGAAATTTAATAAATCCGAAGAACTAAAAGTCGTAGAAAAGAACGGATTTCAAATTCGGATTCAAAGACATAATTTATCTTGGAGAACACATTTTGATGAATTTTAATCAAATTCCAGGGGCTGTAGAGGGTCTCATACAAAATGGTCGGATTCTTTTTTATACTATTCCGAAGCACCTATGTAAGCAGGGACCTCCAAATTTTGTATGTACCCTTCAAAAACTCTGTAGAAATGGCGTAAAGAATTATTTTTCGAATTTTCATGAAATTGTGGAATCTAGCGAACGCAGCTTCTGAAAGCAAAATGGACTTCAAATTTGGACTCAGCGCATCGAAAAATACAAGGGTACTAATTTTGGTGAATTTTGGACAATTTCCAAGGGCGTTTTGGGGAGATTTTTATGAAATTCATGAAATTTTGTATATCCCGTGAACGAAGTGTCTTAGCGCAAAACGGATTTCAAAATCGGATTCAACCACTCAAA
This sequence comes from Adelphocoris suturalis, assembly GCA_030762985.1. NCBI lineage: Eukaryota > Metazoa > Arthropoda > Insecta > Hemiptera > Miridae > Adelphocoris > Adelphocoris suturalis. Next base: position 39,432,680 of record CM061042.1, on the reverse strand, counting down.
TTACATACTGGGAAACATTTCCGTCGAATTTCCTGTGTGTTTTAATGGAGAAATTGCGAATTTAAGATAAAAAATACATTTTTAAAACAAAAAGTTTCTTCAGAATGAAGCCCGGGTGGTTCCAGTAAGTGCCCGCTCGGCTTTTTTGGGAAAATTCGGTTTCGTAAATTTTTTTTTTAATTTTCACCTTTTAGGTAGGTTATCTGCATATATTATTGAATATTTCTAGTGCATTTTCATCACCATACAGGGGTCAATCAGTGGGTGGGGTTGGGGGAAGACCTGAAATGTTTGATGTTTTTAGTTGATGCTTATGAAGCAACTGCTTGTGATGGGGATATGAAATTTAGTTTTTCCCATCTTAAATATACCAAAGAAATATAATAAGAAGGAAATTTGGGGAATTTCATGAAATTGTGGTTTTTGTCACTTGCCGGTGAATGGAACGGCGTAGAACAAAACGGGTTCCAAATTCAGATCCAGCGCCTCAATTTACCTACAAGAACACATTCTGATGAATTTAAAACAATTTCCAGGGGCATTTTGAGGAGATTTTCATGAAATTTCAGAAATGCGGTAAAAGGAGCGTCCTTCAGCAAAACAGATTACAAATTCGGATTCAGTGCCCTGATTTCCATAATGTAACACAAGTTGATGAATTTTGAACAATTTCCAAGATGAATTTTGGGAGTTTTTCATGAAATTCATGAAATTTAATAAACTCGAAGAAGTAAAAGTCGTAGAAAAAAACGGATTTCAAATTCGGATTCAAAGACATAATTTATCTACGAGAACACATTTTGATGAATTTTAATCAAATTCCAGGGGCTGTAGAGGGGTCTCATACAAAATGGTCGGATTCTTTTTTATACTATTCCGAAGCACCTATGTAAGCAGGGACCTCCAAATTTTGTATGTACCCTTCAAAAACTCTGTAGAAATGGCGTAAAGAATTATTTTTCGAATTTTCATGAAATTGTGGAATCTAGCGAACGCAGCTTCTGAAAGCAAAATGGACTTCAAATTTGGACTCAGCGCATCGAAAAATACAAGGGTACTAATTTTGGTGAATTTTGGACAATTTCCAAGGGCGTTTTGGGGAGATTTTTATGAAATTCATGAAATTTTGTATATCCCGTGAACGAAGTGTCTTAGCTCAAAACGGATTTCAAAATCGGATTCAGCCACTCAAATTACAGACTGGACAACATTTCCGTCGAAAGGGGTCAATCAGTGGGTGGGGTTGGGGGAAGACCTGAAATGTTTGATGTTTTTAGTTAATGCCTATGAAGCAACTGCTTGTGATGGGGATATGAAATTTAGTTTTTCCCATCTTAAATATACCAAAGAAATATAATAAGAAGGAAATTTGGGAAATTTCATGAAATTGTGGTTTTTGTCACTTGCCGGTGAATGGAACGGCGTAGAACGAAACGGGTTCCAAATTCAGATCCAGCGCCTCAATTTACCTACAAGAACACATTCTGATGAATTTAAAACAATTTCCAGGGGCATTTTGGGGAGATTTTCATGAAATTTCAGAAATGCGGTAGAAGGAGCGTCCTTCAGCAAAACAGATTACAAATTCGGATTCAGTGCCCTGATTTCCATAATGTAACACAAGTTGATGAATTTTGAACAATTTCCAAGATGAATTTTGGGAGTTTTTCATGAAATTCATGAAATTTAATAAATCCAAAGAACTAAAAGTCGTAGAAAAAAACGGATTTCAAATTCGGATTCAAAGACATAATTTATCTACGAGTACACATTTTGATGAATTTTAATCAAATTCCAGGGGCTGTAGAGGGGTTAAATGTGGGAGGTTAAATAATTGTTCTTCTACTAATCCGTCCATGTTACAATATGTGAGGAAGTTATACTGCCCACCCAACTTGGCAAACTCTTTTTCTGTTGGAAATGTTACTGTGTCTCTAGTTTTCCTAATAATGTATTTCAACTCATTTCAATATTTTTATAGTAATCTTTTAATCGTTTACTGTAGGGTTGTTTAACTAATTTGCTAAACTTGTGTTTATCGCGTCTTGTAATAGAAATCGTTAGACCATTCGTAATCCACGGAGTATGTCTATTGAAGGTGGGTTTGAAAGTTTCAACTGTAGTATGATACTCAATAACATTTTTCAATAAATTAATAGGTAAATGCATTTGCCGACTGATTCAAATCTTCTTCATACACCGAAGACCGATCCATGTTAGAAAAAGAAACTCCTACTGCCTCAAAGCCAATTTTTTTTCTTAAATTTTAAGGCGTTTTTGTTATCATTCAAGATTTCATTGTGTGAATCAACAACAGTCACCACCGTGCTAAAGTGGTCGGTAATCGCTCTCTTTATTTCAGCATGGTTGAGCTGTGAGTGCTTTGATCGGGCAATTATATGATCTAAGCAACTAGTTGACAACCCTTGAACTCGGGTGGGCTCAGTAATTAGAGAAAGAAACCCCATGGAAGAAATCATATTCAGATGATCATTACTATTATCTTCTTGCAATAAAACGATATTGATATCTCTTACAATGTAAGTAAAATAATCTCGATCAACATTTTCAAGTTCCGACCTCAAATCTCGAATAAACTTGATAAAGATTGGTTGTAGGGGATCTATAAATTCCATAGACCTTGTCACACACAAATCTAATTTTAAGTAGCTACTGTTGCATCACACAATGTTGATTCTTCAATACTGTAATCATATTTATCATTGCCATAAAAAAAACCCTGTCATTATTATTTCTATTATTCGATGATTTTGAGGCCCTGTACCCATTCATAAGTTGCACTAGAACGCAAAGTCTACCATAGACTTCATTAAGAATAATAAAATCTGGCTTAAAAGTAACAGTTTCCAACAATACTCTCATTTCATCAAAATTACAATTGTAGCTCCTAAAGTGCATATGAAAAATAATTTTTTGTTCCCAATAGCAAGTTCATTTTAACTCATGTAATCATTGAAAGATTGGTAAGACATTCAATTAGACTCACTACCAAATTACAAAAACGTCTGCCGAGTTGGGTGGGCAGTATAGCTTCCTCAAATATTATAACACGGACGTATAGAATTAGTTGAAGAACAAAGTACGAGTCAAAATGATCGATAAATCGTCGTTATAAGAAATAAACGTTTGCGCATGCGCACAAACTACCATTAATCCAACAGTAATGAAATTCATGAGGGAACGTCTAGGAGCTAAATTCCATAATCCTTGAAAATTTCATAAATATCGGTCCATTAGTATCGTAGTTATTTCTGTCTCGATCAATTTTAGTTTTGCGCATGCGCTATAGTTATTACTCCACCAATCTTGATGTAATTCATACGACATTCCTCAAACAGGCAAACAGACAGACGGACACGTAACCAAAATTGATCAGCAAGCTCTGAAACGCAAAAAGCAACAGAACATTTTGATTTTGGAGGACAAAACTTTTTTTCGACTTCAATCACGAACACATAGCTTTCCTAACTTCGGTAGTGAGGAAGCAAAATTCATTATATCCATCACTGAAATTGTCTACATGTGGATCAACCAATTTTCAAAAGCAAATATCACGTTTCGAATGTTATCTAGGTCGTCGAGGGTACGAATTACCTTCACTGGCTAATTTTCATTTTTCCTCGTATGGACTAGAAAGTTCTTAATCCAGACATATTTGATGCTTCTTTTCTCTGCTTTCTTCTTGATCATCCGTAGTATATCTGCTCTCAGTGGGGTCAAGTTTTCCGTTACGAATACTCGAGTGTTCGGCCAGGCTGAGACGAATTTATCAGCAGTTAAACTTCGAACATGAAAAAGTCAGGTCTTTTTGCCTTTCTTCTTCCGATCCCAATAAATCCACAACTTATTTACACCGATATAAATATATTTTTCCAACATACCAACTATATTTTTCCGAAATGTTGTGCAAAAATACCATATATAAAAAGCCCGTGAAGGCAACCCTACCTAATCAATTAAAAAATTATCCACCCATAGTTCATCTTCAACGTTAACTATTGGCCTAACCAGTCGTCAAAGTTAATAACACATCCTTATAAAATATCTCTCCCCCCCCCCCCCCCCCCCCTCCCAAAAAAAAAAAGTCTGCTAATTTGGGTGTGGCACATAGCTTCCTCGTTTGCGTATCATGAATGTATAGATCATTGAAAAGTTTTAAATGACCTTGAAAAATCCATAGCGGAAAAGATTAAATCAAGAAGTAGCGTAAAACGTCATAACTGGTCAATTAAGAAACGAAAAAATGATACTCCATGTTATTCACATTTGCTCATGCGCAGAATGAACTGATGAGTTAAGAACGATGAAGTAGGTACGGGACCACCTACAACCTACCCGCGCATTCAATGACAATTTCATCAAAATCGGAAGAAAACTGTGGAAATTAAGGTCGTTGCAAGTATTTCACATAGGCGCATGCGCAGTAGCTATTAGTGATACAATAATGTTTAAATTGATATGGGATGATCAAATTGTCATCCCCCAACTATCATTCAAATTTGAGCGAGATCGGATGACTAGGGTGTGGGAAATGATGCTTGGTAGAATTTACGTTTTCGCATGAGCAGAGTGAAGTATTGAGTCAGAAACTAGATGCAACTACTCCTGATTTACTATATAACCTCGACTTCTTATCATCTAGTGGTACGATTTTGATCAAACTCTGGCGGTAGGTGGGTATACGTAATATTGAAATGAATTCATCACGAATTTTACTACTGAAAAACTTTTTTTCCGATTTTAAAAAGCTGATATATAACAATCTTCACATTTACCCCTTCCCTGCCCGACCAGGTCCTAGGGACCATGCAAAATGAATTCATCGCGAATTTTACTAGTGAAAAACTTTTTTTCCGATTTTAAAAAGCTGAAATAAAACAATCTTCACATTTACCCCCTCCCTGACCGCCCAGGTCCTCGGGACCATGAAAAATGAATTCATCGCGAATTTTACTAGTGAAAAACTTTTTTTCCGATTTTAAAAATCTGAAATATAACAATCTTCACATTTGCCCCCTCCCTGACAGCCCAGGTCCTCGGGACCATGAAAAATGAATTCATCGCAAATTTTACTTGTGAAAAACTTTTTTTCCGATTTTAAAAATCTGAAATATAACAATATTCACATTTACCCCCTCCCTGACCGCCCAGGTCCTCGGGACCATGAAAAATGAACTCATCGCGAATTTTACTTGTGAAAAACTTTTTTTCCGATTTTAAATCTGAAATATAACAATCTTCACATTTTCCCCTGACCGCCCAGGTCCTCGGGCCCATGAAAAATGAACTCATCGCGAATTTTACTTGTGAAAAACTTTTTTTTCCGATTTTAAATCTGAAATATAACAATCTTCACATTTTCCCCTGACTGCCCAGGTCCTCGGGAAAATGAAAAATGAATTCATCACGAATTTCACTAGTGAAAAACTTTTTTTCCGATTTTAAAAAGCTGAAATATAACAATCTTCACATTTACCCCCTCCCTGACAGCCCAGGTCCTCAGGACCATGAAAAATGAATTCATCACAAATTTTACTAGTGAAAAACTTTTTTTCCGATTGTAAAAATCTGAAATATAACAAACTTGATATTTACCCCCTTCCTGACCGCCCAGGTCCTCGGCCCATGAAAAATGAATTTACACGAATTTTACTAGTGAAAAACTTTTTTTCCGATTTCAAAAAGCTGAAATATAACAATCTTCACATTTACCCCCTTCCTAACCGCCCAGGTCCTCGGGACCATGAAAAATGAATTCATCACGAATTTTACAAGTGAAAAACTTTTTTCCGATTTAAAAAAGCTGAAATATAACAATATTCACATTTACCCCCTCCCTGACAGCCCAGGTCCTCAGGACCATGAAAAATGAATTCATCACAAATTTTACAAGGGAAAAACTTTTTTCCGATTTAAAAAAGCTGAAACATAACAATCGTCACATTATCCCCTCCCTGACCGCCCAGGTCCTCGGGACCATGAAAAATGAATTCATCACGAAACAAAACAAAAACAACAACAAAATTTTTACACCAACCCTCCAATTTTATATCATCAATCGCCGATGCACATATTTTATTTGAATCCCCAACCCATAGGAAGGTTTGTCTCCACCCCGGAGGTGCGGATCTAAAATAATCGTTTGTACCAATCTTTCAATCTCAAAACATAACCCATGGTGAGCCCCACGACAAGAGGATAGCTGTGCCGCTAATGACCCTTCTGGTTGAGGTGCGGCCGAAAAGAAAGAAAAAAAGAGAGAGAGAAAAAAAACACGGTATGTGTGCCACAATCCTGCGTTTCACGTTACTCACTTGAGCCCCTTCATTGGTTTTGGTTATACCTCGCCTTCAAGACAAGTGGTGCCGTATACCTGTTTGTCAAGTGAATTACAGGATTGTGGCATCGTTTTGTAGCACTGGGAGGTGACGCCGTAAGCCTGCGCCTCACCTTATAACGACGCCGTAAGTCTGTGTCTATATAGCTATATATATATATATATATATATATATATATATATATATATATAATATATATATATATATATATATATATATATATATGTGTGTGATGTCCCCCTCATCCTCACACAACTGTCCTTCTTCAATGTCCGATGCCATAGGGTAAACCAATCACAATACCGAATGTAAAACGTTAATAATAACACAGTTTATTATAGAAACTTTACAAACACTCGAAATTAGCGTACTCCCCCTCGACGGATCACATCATAGTAAGTTAAACAGAATCAGATTCACAAATAGGTAACGTAAAATAAAACATAAATTGGAAGACGATCCTTCCTGTAACAACAACGATAACGAACTGACTGACAAAGGTAGGTAGCAGGTATATTATATCCATCTAAGTTCGCATTTGTGCCGCGAGGGGAGTTATGAGCAGCTAGTGACGACACATTGTGTTATTCGAGTGACAAATCGATTATATGATCGAAAGTGAATAAATCGATGGATAATAATTGATGGTAAAGAATACATTGATTGGCGTTCGTCCTAATTTGGTAGGTGGATAGTTCAGGGTTCCTCACTCCATCACACGGCGATCCTGACATTGCTGCCGTCCTCGGGAGCGCTGATCACCTGGAAGGACCAAATTCAGCCCATTAGATCGAACCAAATGGGCCTAATCTCTGCCCTAACAAGGCAAGGGAGAGCAGTGAAAGCAAAAATAGAAACTATTTCAGAGGATACCCTGATGAGCAAAGCACAGCAGAGGAGGGAGAGAACAAATACAGTGTCAGTACAATATCAAGTAGTGTCGTCCAACCAACAAACGAAGTGCGCATGCAAGGTTTACAGCAGGCAGAGGAGAGTCCAGTGCCTCAAATGAATCCAATGGCAGAGGTGAATCCAGTGCCATAAAATAAAATAAAAATCAAGGGTTGCAGCAGGCAGAGGAGAGTCCAGTGCCTCAAATGAATCCAATGGCAGAGGTGAATCCAGTGCCATAAAATAAAATAAAATCAGCCAGAGGGGCTACCAGTGGCTGAGAGAAAAATCAAGAATGCGGGAGACCGGGCTCGAACTCACTTGGGCTTGACAATCACCCTATCAGAAAAGAAGTGACTGTGAGGACGGAAGGCATCGTAAAGGGAGGGACAAAGGAAGAGGGTCCGACCATGACGAGCCGCCGTGGGTGCCAAGCAAGGTAGAGAACCGAAAACCGCAAACAACTATAATTAACACAGGCGTGACATGACTTAAACAAAACTCAGATGATCTACCAACCAGCCTCACAGGCTGAAGTCGTAGATTGACTGGGAGGATCCACAGTCACATGTGGGATAGTCCACACAAAACAATAAAGCATCGTGTCAGCCAAATTTCATTGAGAAAGCTCTCCACTATCAGGGAGAGGATTCAATTCATCAAGGGTAGGTGCCTTGCGCAAACGTTCGTGGGGATATTTCAAAAACTTCTTAGTTCCGCCAGAGACGGACTGCAACAAGTAGCGATCATCAGGCATAACTTTTACAATTTTATAGGGGCCTCTATAGGCATCATCCAACTTGACTCTATTTCTCACCTCCGTTTGTGCAAAAACCAAATCATTCACTTGAAAACGCTTTACTGGCAGTTTGCCTCTATCAAATCGAGTTTTACTAGTTTCAGCTTGTTTTTCCATCAATTGTGCGGCTGAGTCACGCAACGTTTGTACGCTAGTGGATGGTTGATCAGTGAGGTGGTCAGTGATAGAAATTAAATGCAAAGGCCTGGAAACTCGTCCAAACATCAGTTGCATGGGGGATACCTTAGTAACACTATGAGGTGTGGTATTTAAAGCTAATTGAATTTCTCCAACACAAGATTGCCATGTTTTATGCTGATCTGATTCAGCAGCAGTGAGCATATTACGTAAGGTACTCATAAGGCGCTCGACCTGACCGTTTGCTCGTGATGCTCCTGTGGCTATAAAATGGAGGTCAATTTGATGTGATACACAAAAATCTTGAAAATCTTTAGCAGTGAAATTTGTACCTTGGTCACAGATTATACGCTGAGGAGGACCAAAGAAATTTATGAGAGATGTTAACGCTTTGATAGCACTTGCAGCACCTAAGGAACGTGTGTGCTGCAATACACAGTACTTAGTGAATGCATCTATGAAAACGTAAAGATATTCTTGAGAGTCTTTTTTTCCGCTTAGTTTACCAGAAGCATCTAAATGAATAGTGTGCCATGGTTCAGCAACTTTGGGTATAGGGTGGAGCTGAATTTGGCGAGGTCCTGAATCTGTTTTTGATGTTTTGCACACAAGGCAGTTCTCAACAAATTTTCGAACGTATTTCGCCATATGTTCGAACCAATAATGTTGGTACAACGCCTCTAAGGTTTTTTCATTACACAAGTGGAATAGAGATTCATGGACATTAGAAACAACAGCGTACCGAAGAGAATGGGGAACAATTGGGAGGTACCTAGTGCGAGTGTGTCGCTGTACTTTCCGACACAGTACACCAGAGTGCATCTCATAAGTGTTTTGAATATCTGAATCTATTTCGTTAGCATTCAATTTCGAAATTATTTCAGTAACAAACGGGTCATTTTGCTGAGCTGTTAGGAGCCAATCAGTTGAAATAGATGTTAATTGCACGAGTTTTTCGGAAGAAGTTTTATATTGAAGTTTAAAATTCCGATGTTTTCCATGTGGTCGCATTTTTGGGGTTGATAAACCTAATGTTGAGGTATTCACAGGCAATGCCTGATTAATTTTGGGTTTGGCAATAGGTTGTTCAGGTATTGGAAAGTTGTTGACTTCATCAGCTTCTTCAATAGGGTTCCTACTAAAAAAATCAACATGTTGCATACGCGAGGATTGACGATATTGCATTTTAAAATCAAAACTTTGCAAGAAAGACCACCACCGTTGAACACGAGGTATCAAGTCTTGCTTATTTTGAGTTGCGCGCAATGATGTACAATCTGTCACAACGGTAAACAAGTGACATTGTAAATAATTGTGAAAATGCTTTATGGCATAAACCACTGCCAAAGTCTCTAGCTCATATGAATGAAAGTTAGATTCTGCAGTCGTGGTTCTCTTACTGTAATAGGCTACTGGTCTCGGCTTTTTGTCAACTATATTAATCAAAATTGCGCCAAAACCTAAAGAGCTTGCATCACAGTGCAACTCAATGGGGTAGGATGGGTTGAAAATGGTTAAAATGGGTTCTGAGGTAAGCATGCCAATAAGTTGTTGGCGAACCTTTTCATGATTGTCATTCCAAGGAATTGGTCGATTCTTACTGTCATTAGCTGAATCATCAGTTTTACGGGTTAATTTAAACAAGGGAGCAGCTATTTGAGCGAAATTTTGGATAAAATGCCGAAAATAAGAAGCTAAACCTAAAAATTGGCGAAGAGTACGAAGAGTAGAGGGAGGTGGCAATTTTGTCAGAGCTTCAACTTTGGATTTGTTCGGTTTTATTTCTCCATTTTCTATCTCGTAGCCTAAGTATTTAATTTTCGAGACAATGAACACACTTCGAAAGGTTTAGAGAAAATCCAGCAGAAGTAAGAACTCCTAGAACATGATTTAATCGGATAAGTGCCTCAGCTTGAGTGCTTGCTGATATAAGCAGATCATCCATATAGCACGTGACGTAATCAAATGCTAAGTCTCCTAAGGCTTTCATGATTGCTCGTTGGTAAACACTTGGTCCATTGCGCACCCCAAAGGGCAAGGCCAAATATTCCCATTGACCGTCTGGTGTGACAAAAGCTAACTTTTCTATGGACTCTTCTTCAACTGGGATTTGATGAAATCCACTAGCAGCATCAAGAATAGAAAACCATCGGGCACCGTGTAAACGCGCTATTTGATCAGTTATCAATGGCAAAGGGTATCTATCTGGGACTGTATTTGCATTGAGAGCCCTAAAATCAACGGCCATTCGATAACCACCTGTCTTTTTAGGAACAAGAAGTATTGGGCTTGCATATGGAGAAGAACTGGGGCGAATTACTTTGGCATCTTCAAGTTCTTTGATGCGCTCTCGCACCAGTTCACGATGTACAGGACTAAGTTTGTATGGTCGACGGTGGACAATTTTGGAAGGGTCAAGAAGGCGAATTTTGAATGTTCCTGTCGTCACACGAGTGGTAGGTATTCCATCAATAAAATATTGGGAATAATTAGTCAAAATTTTGATGAGATCCCCCCTTTGACTAACAGGAAGGTCAGTGTGAACTGATTCGAAATGTTGAGTGCTAACTGGCAAGACTTGGCAAGATCCTAAAGCTGGGACAACACAAGATGGGTGAAAATCAAGTGAAGGGATATTGTCACTATGACCACCTAACACCTCACTGAACAACACGACTTCATCCTCAGTGCACTGCTCCAAAGAGCAGAGATCACCCAAGGATACAGAAAATATTTCATTTTTTGTGGTGTTTATGGAATCAGAATGCCCACGCCCCTTTGTAGAAGTGTCCCATTTTTCAATGCCAGAAGAACCCACAGGTTCAGCGCCTTCCCCATGAGTTCTGGATGTATCCAGACAATTACGGTTTAGCATGATTGGAGGATGGTCCTTCCAAAGCGTGCAAGAAGATATAGTTATTACCATACAAAAATCTGGAGCCAGAATTTCACGTCCCAAAATGATGGGTTTAGGCAAAGCACCATCAGCTACAATATGGAACAGGACTTGAATGTCGTGTCCATTAATCTTTACTCTGGCTTGTTTTTGGCACTGAGAAATGGTAATTGATGACCCTAAACCATGCAAGTGAACTACATTATTGAACAAAGGCCCATCAAAGCGGGTACTAAAGGACAAACAAAGGAGTGAGCACTCTGATCCAGAATCAAAACAATACTTGAATACATCACCTTGGTGGGTTAATGTGCCTTCTGGGTTAGCAATGCATAGGCCAACCTGCTTCTCGACTGGCTGAGACCTCTGGCTACTGGTGTCTCCTGGTCCACGCTTGTCTGACATCTTCTTCTTTGGGCAGTTTGGAGCAATATGCCCCTTTTGGTTGCAGGAAAAGCACGTTGTATTGCTGAAGTTGGATGGCTTCCTTGGCTGATTTGATGAGGTCAAGGATGATGATGATCGGCACTCTGAGGTTTTGTGTCCAGATCTTCGACATTTCCCACAGCGGGAAGTATAATCCTGAGAGGATGAATGCTGAGGGCTTTCATAGTTTGGTCGACTCTTCTTGGCATTTCCAGGACCGCTGTCATAACCTCCTGGTCTCTTAAATGACAGAGCCCGTAATTCCTGAAGCAACTTTTCACGGCTATTTATCTTTTCTGTGTAGCAAAGATGACGTGCTCTTGTGTCTGCTTGAGCTATCTGAGAGAGAGCCACTGATACAGCAATTTCTTCCACTGATGACTGGCGGTAGTGAGCAACAAATTGATTGATAGTTCGTGAGGCGAATGTGGCATAATTTTCGAAATCTCGTGGTCTAGCTTGGAAACATTGAAGCATGAATCCGGCTGGTGTGAGTGCTATGTCATATTGGTGAAGAAAGAGCGATCTGAATTCGTCCCATGTGAGTTGAGGGTGGACAATAGTAGTAAACCAATCAGCAGCCTCTCCTTTTAAGGCTCTACTCAAGGCAACAATTAAACGTCTTCCTTGTTGATCCTGTGAAGTCAAACTACACTCAACTGTATTGCACCATGATTTGGGCTGAACTTGTTTATTTTTGGGGTCATACTCAGGAAGCGAGAGTTTAAAATGCTCTGAGGGGGTTTGAACTTGATTTTGTGTAAAACACTCTGCCAAAGTTTTCATTGCAAGGGTTTGTTGTGTCAACAAACCCCGTAGGGAGTCGCCACTGTGCACTAAAGAAGAAGTGGTGGAAGAGGGGTGCGGAGGGAGATGGTGAGCGTCCAGAGGCCCCCCTCCTGCTCCTATGCGCCCGGGAAAAATCGGGAGGGCGATCGGGTGATGACCCTTGTTCCGAGTAAGGTAAGGCGTCACCCGAATTGCGTTGCGAAATTGGCCGACCCCTTTCTTTTCTAGAATCCGAAAAATCTTGATAAAACTCACCTCGACTATTTCCATAGTGATTCTCATGAAATCCTGCTCGTAGATTACGATATCCCACTTCTGATGTGATGTCCCCCTCATCCTCACACAACTGTCCTTCTTCAATGTCCGATGCCATAGGGTAAACCAATCACAATACCGAATGTAAAACGTTAATAATAACACAGTTTATTATAGAAACTTTACAAACACTCGAAATTAGCGTACTCCCCCTCGACGGATCACATCATAGTAAGTTAAACAGAATCAGATTCACAAATAGGTAACGTAAAATAAAACATAAATTGGAAGACGATCCTTCCTGTAACAACAACGATAACGAACTGACTGACAAAGGTAGGTAGCAGGTATATTATATCCATCTAAGTTCGCATTTGTGCCGCGAGGGGAGTTATGAGCAGCTAGTGACGACACATTGTGTTATTCGAGTGACAAATCGATTATATGATCGAAAGTGAATAAATCGATGGATAATAATTGATGGTAAAGAATACATTGATTGGCGTTCGTCCTAATTTGGTAGGTGGATAGTTCAGGGTTCCTCACTCCATCACATATATATATATATATATATATATATATATATATATATATATATATATCAAAATATCAATATATATATATATATATATCAGAAAGGTAAGTAAATTTGGAGAGTTGGATGTGCCTTTCTAGACGCATCCAACAACTTTCAAACTAAACTCCCAATTGCTCAAGTTATGCGGCGGAAGTGCTGGGCATTCTGAATGCACTACGATACATAAGGAGGCTAGGGTTGATGAATATCAATGATGTATCGCTATTCTCCGACTCCTTGAGCGCCCTACAGTTTTTGAAAGCAGGGGGTACGAAGAAAGCTCATCACCCACTTTTTGTCCAAATTCTGACTTGCCTGGCACAACATGCAAACGAAAATATAAACGTAACATTCTTCTGGGTGAAGGCATATAGGGATTGTTTGTCATGAAAAAGCGGACGCATTGGCCAAAAGAGGAGCACCAATCATGGAACACCATGTACGGATAGGATCTCTCAAGAAGATTTCTATCGTTTGTTTGAAGACCATCACCGAGAAAGCTAGAAGAAGGAGTACGCCGCATCACACAACGAAAAATTCTATAAAACGGCAGTACCATTGCCTCCTCGGAGGCCATGGTTTGTGGGCGTGTCGTCGAACCGCCGAGAAGTAAAGACGATTTGTCGCGTACGCAGTAACCATGGCCTATGTACCTCATATAACCACATATTTTTAAATTACCAAGCTTCAGCTATATGCGAAGAGTGCCAAGAAGAAGAGGGTACATTAGAACATGCGATTATGATGTGTTCAACATTCTCCACGCCTCGTAAAATACTGTTCGTCGACCTAACTCCGCTACTCGATTCCCCATTTTGCTACAACGATAGTATAAGAACCAACTCGGCATTCCCCAGATTCTATATTTATAGTTGAAATAAACTTGTAAATATTATGTTAAATATGGCTGTATATACATAGTATAATGCCGAAAAATAAATAAATTAAAAAAAAAAAAAAAAAAAAAAAAAAAAAAAAACGCTGTTTCCAACGGTTTTCTCAAATTTGAATTTACTCAATGTGGAAGGGAGTTATACTAAGCTGATTTTGTGATGTAAGCTTGAAAACACGAAAAAAATCTTGAATCGTGAATAACTCGAAAACAATACCTCTAAAAAAAAAGAGTCAAGGAGGCACTTTTTGTTGTAAATTAGTTGTAGAATCGACCCCTTGGAGGTTAGTAAGCAAAAGTGAGAACATCCTGTATATCATAATGTCTCTAGGCGGATTTCAATGAAGAGAATTTTCGATTAGAAAATTGCTGGAGCAATTGCAGTGGCTTCATTTTCTACGAAAATTCGCTAAGATCCAACCTGCTTCCAGTAAAACCAAGATATAGTTCAAAATAGCCGTCAATCACATTGGATAGCTTCCATCGCCCAGGTTTTCCTCTTCATTCGGAAGAACCTCCGGGAAAGTGAAGCCGAGGGAAGCTGCACCTCCGGCGAGGAGTTTCGCGGTTTTACTCGAGAAAACTTGAGAAAAGGGGGAACTCCAGAGGCGGGGGAGTTCGAAGTTTCGAAATAAGACGTACTCGTTCCCCAACACCAGCAAGTTTCCAGCAAGAGAAATTAGCGGGGAAGTTGTATAAAGGCAAGAAAACAAAGTCCCTCCGTGGAATTAGACTAGCAGCTACCCACCTCACCTATACCATCCCTATCTGATTTATCTACCTACGCCAGATTCGTACCTATTCACTAATCACGAACTGATCAGTGCGAAGAAGTTTAACAAGAGATTCTCGCTACATATTTCGAGCCAGATTTCCCGTTCTAATCCTTCAGATTTTTGATTTTGAGTCTTCGAGATTTCACGGTGCTGGCAAGGAAATAGACGGTCCTCTATCAGTTTCATCTATCTTGACTCGAATACTTCACTCTACATGCGCAAACGTCAATTCTACCAAGCATCATTTTCTCACGCCCTAGTCGTCCGATCCCGCTCAAATTTGGATGATAGTTGGGGGATGACAGTCTTATATCAATTTCAACATGATTGTATCATTAATAGCTACTGCGCATGCGCCAATATGAAATCCTTGTAACAAGCCTATTTTCTACCATTTTCATCCGATCTGGATGAAATTTTCAGTGAATGTGTCATGACTCAATACCTCACTTCTACGCATTCGCAAACGTAAATGCTACCCGAGTCTCATTTTTCACGCCCTAGTCGTACGATCTCGCTCAAATTTGAATGATAGTCGGGGGATGACGTTTTCATCATCCCACATCAATTTCAACATGATTGTATCATTATTAGCTACTGCGCATGCGCCAATATGAAATACGTAATGACCTTAATTTTCAGTTTTCATCCGATTTTGATGAAATTGGCAGCGAATGCGCGGTTTAGGTTGTAGATGGTCTCGTACCTATTTCATTGTTTTCAATTCATCAGTTCATTCTGCACTTGCACAAACGTAAATTACATTTTCCGCAATAGAATTTTTAAAGATTATTCAAAACTTCTCAATGATCTTTAAATTCATGATACATAAACGAGGAAGCTGTGCTCCACACCCCACTTGGCAGTCTTTTTTATTTGCTTAAAACTTAGTACAGTCTTCGCAAAAACGCTCTCCAAGTTTCACTTCGATACCATCTCAAAAACTGTGAGAAAAAGTTGGGGGAATTACTTTTTGGACACCCTGTATATTGTAATATTAACCGAAATACGAAAGTGATTCGCTATTGTTTCCCAGCCATTCTCCTTATAATGCATGCATGATTCAGTTTTTTTTTTTTTAATTAGATTTGTGGTTTGATTTTTTTCTTTTTTTTTATTTATTACATACACTCCCACACCTGAAGGTTCCTCTAGCGCCAGGATGATATCTGCGGTTGAGTTGTTGACATTCTCGCCGTATCGGTCGTTGCCCCTGCTGCCGCATCACCTCGGCAAATACTTGGGGCCGCGTGATCATCTCGCAAGCGGTCGGTTGCAAAATCACGAAATGCTAAATCGGATCAAGTGGATATTTCCTAGATATACTTACACCTATTGTATTATGATATAATATTACCAATAGGTACTATACTTATAAGAAAGAACGCTGTAAATCTACTTTTGTAACTAAATTTTAACATGGAACATGTTTTTGCCATCATAACCCGGCCAAAAATAAGACAAAATTACCGTTAAGTGACATTTAGTGCATTAAACCCCAATTTTCTGATGATTATCGCGTACAGCCAAATCATTGCTTCGGAACTGTATCTTAGGCATTTATCATCGTTCAAAAATCGTTCGCCAGTCGTAGGAAAGCTCTTGATTTACCTTACCGAATTATGTTAACCACTAAGCGGTGCGTGGAGAACAATCTAAGGTATGAAGGTATCTATGGTTGCTGAATAATTGCTTACGTACAGGAGATCCTTCTTAGTTAAATTTGTAAACATGATTTATCCGGACCAGACAAGGTCCGATCCCTGTCGTTGTACCTGAGAGCCGCTCAGCTGTACTACGAACTGTGATAAATTTATATATATCTAGTCGTAGTTTTATTTCACTTTGCTTATTGCATACAGTAGCATGTATATAGCCATATTTGTAATATTTCATCTTTTGGTTTTTTATCCACTTGAGGGGCTATATAGTGGTTATCACTGTACCCCTCATTTTTTCCCCTCCGATGTGCCAGGAGAGTCCATGATGGCGCTCCTTCTCTGTCAGGGATGGCAACATGGGTGATCGTCACACACACAGCCAACATACTCTACCTATAACCACCGAATGGCTTCTTGAAATATCCACTCTTCAGGAGCAGTACAGAAACAGGTGGACAAGGTTCCTCAACCAGCCACTAGAGTGGGTAGGAGTTGACAATTCCTCTATTCTGATGCCTGGAAAGTCACCTGTTACAGGTTGGTCATGTCTCACACCAGTGCTAGGTCAAAGAACACACCAATAGCATGTTCCTGACCAGAAAGGTGCCCTGAATGTAACTCTCAAAAGCTGAGAGTTGGTTGGCTGAGAAGCATTTGCGAAAACCAGCCTTATACTGGCTGATAAGGCAGTTGCTCTTATGAAACCACACCAGGTGGTAGTTGACCATAGTTTCACAAGGCTCTTTGCTCTATTTATGCAGAGGGACAATAACAGCCTCCCTCCAGGCAGAGGGATAGTCATCTGAGGCATAGATAGAGTTGTACAGCCCCAAGAGAGTGCGCTTTTCCTCCTGTGGAAGATTGATCAGCATTTCATAATGGATCATATCTTCCCCTGGAGCAGTCCTATTTGATTTATTCATTGCTCTCTCTAGTTCACCCATTGTGAATGGTATGGCAATTGACGGACTGAACGACGGATTGAGGTCAGGGGGAGGTGCCATTTCAACCTCTGCCTCGTGTCACCCGTGTATGAATACTGGACACTTGGGCATAATGAGAAGCCAATGTATCAGCAACGTGCTTGGGTTATCGAGCCACATCACTTTGAGGAGTAGAGATACATGAAATAGTTGGTGGCGGGAGACCCTTCATTGCGCATACCTTTCTCCATACATCTTTAGGGGGAGTGCCATCCTAAATTTCACTGACATATGGACGAAAGGAGCTGATTTGAGTCTGACACTTGAGCGAGCGCTCAAGCGCTCTGGCTCGCTTAAATATAGCATAATATTCAGGCGTACGTCTATGGCGGAATCTAATTAGTGCCTGAGGTTGCGCTCTGTTGGCTTGGGGAACATCTCTATTCCACCAAGGGACATGGTTGCGTCCCTTACTGGGGTCTGTTTTTGGAATGGCAGCGGATGCTTCTTCAAAGATGGCAGAGGTGACGTTTGTAATGTCTTCATCAGTGTTTCCATTGAGGGTGACATGCACCATCTGCTCCCTATAGAGTGCTCAGTCGGCATCCCCAATTTCCTGGGTGGCAGAGGAGTGAAAGGTGAGTATTGACTATCCATATCAATTTGATAGGAAAGTGGTCAGAATGATGAAGGTCCAGTAATGAATTCCATGCCAATGTAGCTCCCATAGAGGGCGAATTGCAAGGTCAATTACTGACATTGTACCACCGATAGGCGGCAAGAATATTGGGTGGCCATCGTTCAGGAGGAGGAGATCCATTTCCCTGCCCTTGGCTTTGGCAGTGGTAGAGTCACAGCCACACAAGATTCTAAGGATGTTGAAAACCCCAAGTACTAGCACAGGGCTAGGAATCTGACAAATGAGGTAGACAAAAGCACCCTCATCCCAAACTCATTATCATTTAAGTTTGTGTGTGTGTGTGTGTGTGTGTTTATGTGTGTGTATGTTTGTGTGTGCATTTTGTTAGTGTAGAGTACAGTGGTGTCGTTTCCGACATTGAAGCCAATGCTACCTTCTCCGGCCTATTGATTAAAGTATCTTCGCTGGTCCGTTGTGGGTCAAGAGGGGGGCCCCCACATGTCCTGCAACATCCTAATCCGGCCGTCATCCGGTACTGCAGGACATGGGGGGATTTTTACGAAGGTTACTTGGGTCAGCCCACAGACCGCTGGCAAGGAGGCGTCGGGACCCACAGCTACCGAACCTGCTGCTCCTTCCTGAACATTACGGGTGTCGCCGGGGGTTGTAGCACAAGTCTCGCCCCAGTGTGTAGTGTGAGTGTTTTTGTGTTGTGTCGTGTATTTTTGTGAGAATCTGTTGGGAGAGTTGCAGGGGGAAATGAAAGGGAGATGGATATCAAACCCAACACTTTGTTCTCCTGATGCCTGAAGAATCAGAGGAACAAATATGGAGGGCACGTTGGATCAACATCTAGACATCTCACCTAGGGTGAACCAACGTTTGCTCGGGGCTGCTGTAGGACCTAAAGCCCCCCCCCCCCCCCCTCTACGGGGGTCGATCATTAGTTTCAAGCATTTTGATTTTTTCTCTTTTTGGGCCCCTAAAATCGCATTTCGGGCGACTGTGCGGCTTTCTGAGCCTTCAATGGAGCCGTAAGTGTGTGGAAACCGATCCCAAGGGTTAATTAAATAGGGAAAGCCGGATGGGTTTCAACAGAGGTGTAGGACGAGTGGGAATTCGTGACGAGGTTGTTGGAAATAAACGGAAAATTAAAAGAAAAAAGGGCGATAAATTGAATGAGAGAGAGAGAGAGAGAGAGAGAAAGAGAGAGGAAAAGAGACTCGAAGGGAAGAGAAGTTAATTGGGTAATTGACGGTTTATTTAACCGGATTTCACACCGCTGAATGGGGTGAGAATTAGAGGGTGGACAAACAGTCGGTTAGGGGTGAAAAACAGCTGGAGGGGGTGGTTGAGTGCAAAGCCTACGAGAGTCAGGCCAAAATTGGTTACTCGATCCCGTGCAATTATCTGTGTTGATTAGAAACTCCGCAAATTATTACTCAAATTTTCATCATTTCAGTATTAGCTTCTACAAAATATGTGTTCCATTGATAATTGAAGTAGTCCTGGAGCCAAGGCCGAAAATAGGAAGTTCTTTGAGAAGAAGGTTTGAGATCAGATTTTGAAAATTTAGTCCGTTCTGAGTGAGAAAATCTTTGTCTGCCATCTCAAAATTGGTGGAATACGAAACGGCGGCCTCATGAAGTTGGCTTAATCAGCCTATTTTAAATTTTTTCTCTAATAATTCCTAAACCGTAGGGTAGATGCACCGGTTATTGGACAGTCCGCTAGTTTAAGTCAACTTAATCCCAAATCTTCTCATCAAATTAGTACCTATTTTTGACCCTGGCTCTTGGACTATCAAGGGAGTTAAAATTTCACAGGGTGACCTCTCGGACATCAAGAGAAGAATAAAATTATGAGCTCCTTTCTGAACAGCTGAGCTAAATTCTCTCCTATTCACCTTTAGAATGTGAAATTTGACAGGGAGGATCTCTAGGACATTATGAAACGGATGCAATGACGGGTCCCAACCAGAACAGCTGTCAGCTAAATTCCTCCCTATTCATCCTGGGAATTTGGGTTGGAAAAGTTTTGGTTCAGTTGGGGATTTCATGATACTTCCCCCCTCACTATTTTTGTCTAGCCACGCCCCTGGCTGCATGACTGGAAATTTTTCATTTTGTGAATGAAACTTTTGACGTTTTTTTGTTTTAAATATGTATTTACTTCATGAAAAATTACAAAAATAAAAAATGTAAACTTACAGTCTTTGTGATATAATGAAAAAATACTTGGTATATACTAAATGTAACACTCAAATAATGCTAGAAAATTTAATTTTCCATATGAGCTGCAATAGCTCGTGTTGGGAAATGAGGCCCTGGTCGCTCTCCGAGCACAATTCATCTCATCCCATCTCTCGCGCGAATGACAACATTCCTCGTCAAATTAATGAATTTTGAATATTATTTCCTCTTAGCTAAAATACATCCATATTTTACAGTTCATGTAAATAAATAATTGTTGAACATTGAAATATGTTCTTAGTGTTTCCTAGCAACTGGTTAAATACACTAATTGCCTTATATCTATAGTGCAGCTGCGCAAGAGTTGTTCGATGTGATGGTAAATTGACTATATAGGTTTCCTTTGACCTTGTATTCAGCGAATGTACAGGTGGATATATATTGCATTCTCTGTTAACATTTGTTTTAAACAAGCTATTTCCATCAACTTTGGGAAAGGAAGAGTCGTCAATATTCTGAATAAGGGCAGAGAATGTTTTAGGTAATTGGAATTAGTTATGATCCGGATAAGTGATTTTCGAGTTCCGATTACTGGTTTATATACGGAGACACCTCCACTCCACGGTGGAAGACAATACAACAAAATAGAACTAACAAACGCGTTATACTCCATCATCAGCCGTTTGGTATCTACCAAGGCTCTCAATTTTACGAAAATATGAATTAATTTTCTTAATTTATTATTTATTTATTTTTTTAAATTCTTTATTTATTATTTTCTTGATTGATTATTGATTGCTTTTTTGGCTTTTATTTGCCAATCCCACCTTAGATTTTCATCGAAATACACCCCTAAATACCGTGTATTTTTAACTTTATGATTTTGATATACGAATTTTGATTTCTACGTATGAGACTCAATAGGTACTTCATTAATAATGTAATTAATAATAATAATTTGTTATAAAATTTGCACTAAGGTAACATATTAGCTGGGCGGATGGCGAAGTTCAGTGTTCATCACCGGTTGTCCGCAGATAGAGCTAGTTCAGTTGACTTCTGTTACGAAATATTGCGCACACAGAACTCTCGCACACAGAAACGCGTCGCACATAGAATCGTGTCGCACACTGAAACCCCGTGCACACTTGAACACGTCGCACTTCTCCTCCCGAAACCGCGGTGTTTTCAGGGTAAAAGAGGGGAAAACGCAACAAGTGGTCGATTCCGAGCTCCTAGCCAACACCCCCTCCTTCACTACCACCCTCGTCATCCACCCTGCTGATGCCCCTCACACCGCGAACATGCCGAACTTCCCGCTTCGCGGGGTCGCTTTTCTTTCAACCTCGACCTCCCCCGTCACCTTTTCTGCCAACCGCCGCCTCCCCCCTCCCCCTTTTTTCCGCCGCCCCACCTGCCGGCGCTCCTCCACTTTAGCGCCCCTTTCACCTTCCGGCGCCGCCTCCAGCGCCGCTTCCACTTCCGGCGTCTTATCGTCTCTGGGCTCTTCCCGAGCAAGGCCTCCGTCCCCTCAGGCCTACGGGCTCCTTTCAAATCCAGTGTTGTACGCTGGGCGCCTCTTATTAAGAGTAAGACTCCACCAGGGGACACAAGTTCTTTTGAACTTAAGCCTTGGTAGTCAATTTTTTATTATTTTATTATTTTTTTTTTTTAAAGGTTTAAGCCGCATCTACACCTGGTGGTCAAATTATTTGATTTTTCGAAGTCCTTGATTAAATGAGTTTTAATTTAGTGTCCTTGAAAAATGTTCACTTTTTTAAAAAGAAGTACCTACCTACCTATCTTGTTTTAATTTGTCAATCACTACTATTGTCAGGTACTAGGTACTGTTATTTAATTTTCTTATAAGTATGCTTTGCCAAATAAATTAATACATAAAATAAGTAAATTAATAAAATAAATCCAACTTCCTATATATAGCATTTGCCGATTTAATTAAACCTTTTACCAAATGAATCAATCCTTTTGCCTATAGGGTTAAACCTTTTGCTAAAACCATTCATCCTTTTCCAAGAATAATTAACCCTTTTCCCAATAAATTTAAACTTTTTTCCAAAATAATTAAACCTTTTCCCGAAACTATTAAACTTCTAGCAAAGAAGGGAAGTAATAGAAAGAAATGAACGACGTAACAACCAGTATAAAGTCAGTGAGCAACTCCCGCCTTAGATGCCACTGGTGAATTCCTTCTGAGTGATACCTATCACTCGGAAGGGATACAACTTTGCAGTTTTGTGGCTATTCCTCCACCCCAACAGTGTTTGATCACCGTTTCTCCTAGCCGTTTACCACTTTCTTCCTGTACTGTTCGATTCGAATGAAAGTTAAAATGAGTGCTAGCGATTCTAGCTCGAATTCTATTTTTGTTTTTGGGCGAAGGCGTAGAACAGTAATTGAAAGTGAATCAAGCTCATCAGAATCTGCTGTCGCTAATCAGCATGTAAGAAGGAAACGGAGTTTTAAGCGGCCGAGAGGAGCACATTCTTCCGCAGGTAATTACAATGAGCACAGCTACCTAAAGTGTTACAGTACAGTAAAGTACAGTGCAGTAAAGTACAGTACAGTACAGTACAGTACAGTAACCCCTCAAGCCTGGGCGAACGAGGTACGTCACAGACATGTTCCTCCTGTTGCCCGCTGCAGCCAATGGAGAACAGCTACATTAACTGTAATTTGGTACATTGTTGACCCACCGATTGTACGCCTTTGTTATACATTAGGTTTTCTGTAGTTCCCAATTCATAACTAAACTGTTTCACAATACAATTCCATATTTTCTCGAAAGTGGTTCAATTGTTTTGGAAATAGGTTTAATAATTTTGGAAAACAGTCCAATTTTATTGGGAAAATGGTTAATTATTTTGAGAAAAGGATGAATTACTTTGGTAAAAAGGTTTAACTCATTTGGCAAAAGGTTTGATTTATTTGGTAAAAGGTTTAATTAAATCGAAAAATACTATACCTACAAAATATGAGTTGCGAGCAGAGTTGGGCTTTATCTAGTTACTTGGATATCTAAATACTTTTTTGGATACTTCTGGCAGTTCGGATAATTCTCGCCAAAAAAGGTGTCAAATCAGCCAATTTATCAAATTTATTGTATTTACCGTATAGTTACACGAATGGAATCGTGCACGTGTAGTTAGTTACTTGGTGTCTACTTACTTACTTGGTACATATCTACCGTCACTGATACTTTTACGGATAATTTAACTGTATCCGAAATCCGCGGGTACAGATACTTATCAAGAGAAAGTAACTACGGATAAAGATTCACTTATTTGTATCTGTAACTGTATCTAGTTACTACTTCTTCGGATACAATAAAAAAATCGTCTTAATTCGACTGGAATCCTGAGAGTTAACCTCTACTGCACACCAAGTCGCAGTTTTGTGTTCTTCTTTGTATGAAACGGAAGTAATTCGAATCGTTGTACGATTGAATGAAACGATTCACAAGTCACACTAACGTGACTACACTACTCAAAATGTCCATAATTAAGCCTGAGTCATACCTAACGTGTAATGTATTATTTTTCTTTCATAATGGAAGAAGTACCTATTAAATTAGCTATAACTCTATCTACCTAAGTAGTATAATTTGTTATCTAGAAATAGATGTGGTAGAAGAAGGAAGGGAACTTGGCAGGGTAGTTGTTAAGGCAACATTAAAATTTGCCTTGGGTTAGGAGAATCTTTCGGGAACTTCAACATGATCAACGATCAAGATGTACGAATATTATAAATATGTACCTACCTGTACCTATTTCCTACATATGTAGGATATTTAACTCTTTAGCTTTCTTGGACAATTACGTTTTATTATTGAAAATTTCGAACCATTTTTGAAGATATGGATAACTCCTAATGCCCGACAAAGAGCGAAGACAGTAGTTTCTGTCTGTGTCTAGACCGTCTCTGTTAAGTGGCACAATCCCTACCCACTTCATCAAAATCGATCTATCAGTATCGGAGGTTCGCCTGTAACGAACGATATCAGGTTTGACATGTGTAATAGTTACCTATTTTAACAAAATTACTAGGATGCCTTCCTGAGACTTGTACCTACCCAAATACCCTCGAACGAAATCGGACTGATGGTAGTATGTGAAGCTTTAGAATCCATTGTATCAGCATAATTTACGTGAGGATGAATCCTACAAAATCACGAATAATATGATGTCCATTTCATGACACCTTGAAATAGGTAAGGAACAAACAAAATTGATTATAGCGTTATAGGTTGTCGTCATGGAAGTTTACATGCGTATTGTCCATACAGTAGATTGTGATTTATCCTTGTGCTTATCATGTCCTAAAATAAGCCAAAGCTCTGATGTTAAGTATTTAGGCGTATTTTTTGAATCAAGCATGAAATGGCAAAAACAAGTGGCCCATATTAATAAAAACCTACGGAAGCTCATATATGTTTTTGCCAGATTAAGATCAGTGCTGTCCAGATCGCTTCTTAGAATGATCTACTTTGCTCTTGCCCAATCAATAATTCTTTATGCTTTGCCAGCCTGGGGAAGTGCTTGTGCCACGACACTGAAACCGATAATTTTGACTCAAAAAGCCCTTATTCGAATAATTTCCAATAGCAGCTATTTAGCCCATACCTTGCCTTTATTCAAACAAATGAACATTTTAAACCTACCCAATTTAATTAAACTTGCTTCAATTAAACAAATCTTGAAGGAGGGCTCTTTGAATTTTCCGCAACACGAGACTCCTACTCGGTTTCAACTGTCGGGGCACATGGTAGGTACTTCCTAAATGCCGCACAACGGCGGCGCAAAGTATCTATAGGTACAAGGGCTTAAAAGAATATAATTTGCTTCCGTGGAATTTAAAAAAGAAATTATTTGATAACCCTCTTCAAATTAATAAGTTGTTGAAATCGTCCTTCATTAATAATCTTGACCTGTAATAATAACATTGTATTAATTTATTACTAAGGAAATAGGTAACGCAATTCGGTGTCCATATTTCTTGAGTGTATTTATTGATTGTTCAAGTTGTATTTATTTATTTTCTCGATTCGCGAATAAATAGCTCGCCAGCGCGACTCTTCTCCCTAACACGGGCATTTGCCCACATAGGGGAATAGTTTCTATTGTATGTTTTGAATTTGTACATTGTGTATACTTTTTTTAAACTTAATTGCGAAATACAACTTTTTTCATTTCATTTCATTTCATATTCATTTGGAGCTGTATTCAGCTTCCTTTCAGCTCCGAATAGGATTTTTCTATTCATTCAACGAATGGACCGCTAACGTTAGCATTTTGCGCTCATGTGCAATGCTCCATTTCTATTTGCAGTTACTCCCACTCGACTACACTGTTCTCCGAAAGTATTGGACCAAAGTTTACGAAACTAGGTTCAAAAATCACATATGCGATCTCGTTCCTAGAACCTCGGCATCAATTTTAATCAGCCCTAAAGGGTAGAACGTCATGGCTGATATATGGAGATCTAGAAAGCTTTGAAAATAACGGTAATTATTTAATGTAACATTCGTAGATATCTGCCCGAAGAACCGAAAATCCTCCCGGATCGCTATACGTTCATCCGTTGGATTTCCCTGAGGGCTGGAACTTCGGCATGAAAAATTCATACATCACTACTAGTTGTGATATTTCTTACAAAATGTAATGGATGTAGAGTAGGTATTTCAATTTGTATTTGAACTGACCTCTTCTGGAGGGGGGTTGAAAAAATAACAGGGCTAGGAGTTAGGAGAAAAAATTCTGTCAAGTTGCGTGTGGCACATGGCTTTCTCGTTTACGTGTCATGAATGTACCTATAGATCATTGAAAAGTTTAAAATGATCTTGAAAAATTGTATATTGGATAAGAGTAAATCAAGAAGTAGCGTGAAACTTCATAATTGGTCAATTAAGATACAAAAACCAATACTCAATGTAATTTACGTTTGCGCATGCGCAGAATGAACTGATGAGTTAAGAACAATGAAATAGGTATGGGTTCATCTACTGCCTAACCCGCGCATTTACTGACAATTTCATCAAAATCAAATGAAAGCTATGGAAATTAAGGAAGATACAAGGAAATAACGCGTAGGTCATTAAAAAGTGTCACGCCTCCTATAGTCATAGACAAGTTGGCCACGAGTCAATTTTCTGAAAGGTAGTTTTATGAAATTTTGCTTCCGAACTCTAAAGACACCATCTTCCCAAAATCTGATTTTTGAGTGTTAATAATTCTCTCTAATTTCTCTCATTTTCTCAGCAAAATGATGTACAATCCATCCATAGGGACGTACTTGTAATGCATGCGTTACTTACCAATATGTTCAACGCTATTGCCGCTACATTCTTACATCAGCATTTCGCGCGTTGTTGAAATCTAGAAGGGAAAAATCGCGAGTTTTAACCCAGCTGCCATCGCCTTCCTGAGCCCGAGGCTTCATTCAATTTTTAACTAACCCGCAGTGGCCATCACGAGCTCCTACCATCGCACTACGCCGGAAACCTGTGGGTTCCCACCTACCTTCCACCAACGACACCAGCTCAGAGCTGGGTAATCAGGATTCATAAATCAACTGGTGCAGCATGACCATATGAGATAATTTTCGACAATCGAGAGTAGTTCAGAATGGAAGAGTGCCTAAAATATTGTTTCTTTTTTCGGACTATTCAGATTATAACAAGCTTTATAAAAAAGGCCATCTGTCCTTAAATTGGTTTTTTTTTTTTTTTTAAATTTAACTCCAACGTTTTTCCCCAGGAACTGGGGCTTCTTCAAGGACATTAATATTCAAAATTGTAAAATATCTATATATATATATATTTCTTTTTTGGTTAAAAATCCAATTTAAAGTTATGAGTTTTTTTTAAATCTCATGAAATTCATAAAAATCATAAAATTCACGAAAAGATGAGATTTATGAAAAAAAAATTTTAAATTTGATTTAAAAAAAAAAAATCAAAACTTCAAATTTAATTAAAAAAAAAAAAAAAAAAATGTATACCTAAGTAGATATTTTACACTTTTGAATATTAATCTCCCTGAAGAAGCCCCAGTTCCTGGGGAGAAACGTTGGATTTTAATTTAAAAAAAAAAAAACCAATTTAAGGACTGAAGGCCTTTCTTATGAAGCTAACCTAAAATATCAGCGAAAAAGTTCAAGTCATGCAGCATGATTGTATGTGCGAATTTTCGTAAATTATCTCATTATATTAATAAAATGCTTAGAATGTCGAGCATTTTGAGTGCAAAGAAATTGTTAACTATCAATTTTATGACAAAATAATTTACTCTAAATAATATTCTGCCATTAAAAAAGAAGTTTTTGTAAAAAGAGTTTTCAGCCAATTTTAATTCAATTTGAATACCATTTTTTCATCAACAGGTTCATCGAGCATTTTGAGTGCGAAGAAATTGTTACCGACCAATTTTATGACAAATCAATTTACTCTAAATAATATTCTGCCATAAAATAGAAGTTTTTCTAAAAAGAGTTTTTAGCCAATATTAATGCAATTTAAATACCATTTTTTCATCTACAGGTGACAAAAGTTATAATAAACCCGATTTCGAGACGTGAAAGTTCTATTAGAATAGTGTCAGCTGATACAAGCGTCCAACGACACCAGCTCAGGGCTGGGTTATCAGGATTCATAAATCAAGTGGTGCAGTATGACCATATGAGCTAATTCCCGACATTCGAGTGTAGTTGAGAATGGAAGAGTACCTAAAATATAAGCGAAAAAGTTCAAGTCATGCAGCATGATTGTATGTGCGAATTTCCGTAAATTATCGCATTATATTAAGTTAAACTGTTTAGAAATTCGAGCATTTCGACTGCGAAGAAATTGTTAACGACCACATGCAGCATGATTGTATGTGCGAATTTTCGTAAATTATTGCATTATATTAAGTTAAACTGTTTAGAAATTCGAGCATTTCGACTGCGAAGAAATTGTTAACGACCAATTTTATGACAAAACAATTAACTCTAAATAATATTCTGCCATAAAAAAGGAGTTTTTTTTTTAAAGAATCTTTAGCCAATATTAATGAAATTTAATACCACTTTTTCCATCTGCAGGTGACAAAAGTTATAATAAACCCGATTCCGTGACGTGGAAATTCTATTGGAATAGTGTCAGCTGATACAAGCGTCGTAGTTAAGAAGCGATTTTTGCTATCCCTATTCCACAGATATGATTTGCTCTCATGTTGTTCATTTTTGCTTGCTCACTACCGAAGGTTAAGTAGGAAGCTTTGTGTTCGTGAAAGAAGTCGACAAAATGTTTGTCCTCCAAAATCAAAATTTCCACTTGTATTTTGTGTTTCAGAGCTTGCTGATCAATCTGTCTGATGTCTGTCTGTCTGTGGTAAATCCTTGTCACGCTCAAAACTATACCAAGTTTCAGTCCGATTAGCTAGTAGATTGTCCCCTATACCTTTCATTGCCGTCAGAAGAACAGTAGTTTGTAGTCTGTTCGCCTCAAAACTTTGCCTCAATGATTTCAATGAAGGAATTTTTCAAACATTCTGATTTAAAAATGTTCCGACGCGTTGTGATAGCTTGACTTTATACGAAAATTTGCTAAAAGACGTACGATACTGTCGGATCAGCTATGAGGAGACCGGCCCAGCATTGACCACACCTCGAAACGCCGACCGACCGAGGATTTATAAGACCCACGAGTGCCGAAATCCGACATCTTTCGTCACTGGACTATCAACACTTGGTAACGATTGGCCTTCGTTATCCTGCACTGTGAGGATCCGGGACGAATAGCTACCGTCTCGTCAACGACATTGCCCTCTTAGAAGCCCTCTTAGTGCCTATCTGCTACTCGAAGATGCCTAGACCATCCAAATCTTCATGCCTGTGATGGATAGGAGTGGTTTCTCCTTCTCGATTCTTGAGAAGCTGCCTCTGGGGATATGCCTGACGGTTTAAATAACCAATAGGTGGACCTCTGGGTGTAGCAGGTTAAACGCCTCTCACCTTTGAAGGAAGAACTCTCTGTCTTTCCATCACCTCTCGTTGTGACCTATTAGCAGAACTCGGTTTTCAACCACCCCTCGCCAACACCCAGCCTCTCTATTATTGAATGCCCTCCCCCCCTCCCCCAGGCAAAATGAGCAATAACCCATAAAACCTAAAAACTAAAAAACATACCCCTGCCCTGCCTAATTAGAACCCTTTTCACTCCCCCCTCCCCCTGCTTCTTGAGAGCCCCAGGAGTGATGGATATGAGTGGTTCTTCCTTCTAAATTCTTTAATATACTGCCTCTGGGGATATGCCTGACAGTTTAAATAACCAATAGGTGGACCTCTAGGTGTAGCAGGTTAATCGCCTCTCACCTTTGAAGAAGGAATGCTCTCTCTTTCCATCACCTCTCGTTGTTTCATGGTAGCAGAGCTCGGTTTCGAACCACCCCCTCCCCCCCAAAGGCAAAATGGGCAATAACCCATAAAACTTGAAAGCTCAAAAACTAAAAAAACATACCCCTTTCCTGCCTAATTGGTCCCTTCTACTCTCCCCCCTCCAACCCTGCTTCTTTAAAGCCCCTGGAGTGTGATTTATAAGAGTGGTTCCTCCTTCTCGATTCTTGAATACGCTGCATCTGGGGATATGCCTGACTATTAAATAACCAACAGGTGGACCTCTGAGTGTAGTATGTTTATCGCCACTCACCTTTGAAGCAGGAATTCTCTGTCTTTCCATCACCTCTCGTTGTTACAAGCCTCTACCGAGAACCAGTACAACGAGGAGAGACTTTAGGGTGAATTAGGTTTTACAGTATTGTATCAATAAAGGGGGAAATTTTATCACTCTCTTTGTTTAATATCAACTCTTCCCTAAACTCCTAATTTAGTTCTAAATTGGGTACTGACAATTTTGGTCAGAGTAAACCTCGCTGGATTCTCACAGGTAAGTTCTCTGATGATTTGGATTTGAACCTCGTTTTGAGTTCAGACTTCGGGACAGGACAAAAACATGAATAACTCCGAAGGACTTATTCCCCCGTGAACTCCACGCCTTTTCTGAGGGCTTACCATCAGACGGGAAAAGATCGAAGAAGCCTTGAAGACGTTTCACCCTAAAAGCAAACCACTCCCCCGATCATAAATTCGAAATGATTATTTTTTTCCCGACAGCTTTAAGCTATTTTCGGATTACAGTTCGCCCCCGCGGACGTACTTATTTTTTCACCTGAAAAGTGCGTTGAGTTGCGTCTACCTTAATGGTTAGTGAATAAATCAGTGTTCGACATCAAACCGTCTTTGGACCTACTCATGCGTAACAAGAAAAAACAGTGCAAATTATTACACAATGTTTTTAATATTTGTGTAATAAAATGGTATTTTTAAGTAATTTTTAAGTTTAGTACTGATTTTTCCCTCCTCACTAACAAAGGTTGTTCGTGATTGAAGTCGAAAAAAGATTTTGTCCCCCAAAATCAAAATTTACGCTTGCTTTTTGTGTTTCAGAACTTGTTAATCAATTTTGGTTTCTTTTCTGTCTGTCGTTTTGTCTGTCTGTCTGTGGTAAATCCTTTTGTCTGTCTGCCTGTGGTCACTCCCGAAACTATACCAAGTTTCAGTTTGATTCCGATGAAATTTTCAGGGATTGTGCGGGTTGGCTCCTAGACGGTCCCCTACCATTATCATACCGTCAAATCAACAGTAGGCTGTGCTCATGCGAAAACGTAAATTTCTCATAACGTATTTTTCACAAAAACCCTCAATTTCATAGAAAAAACCACGTTTTTCAACATACAAACATACTTTTCTGCTCTAATTAGCAAAGTAAAAAAAAAAAAAAAAAAAAAAAAAAATACTATACCGTTGCAAAGCTGAGATTTTTGGCTAGTTTTTCTAGCAACGCGTAAGGTTATTTACCATTTTCTTTCAATACTTAACGCAGATTGAAAAAATGGTAATTTTTAAAAAGTGAGGAATTCTCGTGTTAAGTCCAATTTTTTAGCCTTCGTGACCTACTGTACAAAGAATCCAAGTACCTTAGAGTGATGGGAAATTTGGGATTCAGCTTTGGGGTTGTGCGAAAAAATCAAATATTAAAACAATCCAAACCCGACAAAATATAATACTGAGAAGTATAGTTCAGGCCCCCTGGTTCATGCGGAATGATGATATTCATCGAGACTTGAGGGTAGAAACGGTCACCGAAATTATCGCCAAATATGCAAGGAAGCACGAACATCGCCTCCACAAACACGAGAACCTGGAGATGCTCAACGTTTTAAACAACGAAGGAGAACTTCGGCGACTCAAGAGAAAACTTGATACAAGTATGGGCCAGGTTTTGCTGTAAACCTCCCCCCTTAGTGAGCCTAACATGAAATGTAATATTGCTAGATGAGATGTATATGTTTCAGTTGCAATAAATAAATCACGAAAAAAAAAAAAAAAAAAATTAGCAAAGTGCTTTTTCCAACAAGTACCTTAGAGTGATGGGAAATTTAACGCTTTTTCCAACAATATAAGTATTTATTTTTAAATAAAGTAAAATTATAGTATAATATAGTAAAATAAAGTTTATGATAAAGTAAAAAATGCATTTTTCATGTTAGGGCTCAAATGAAAGATTATGACGAGGAGGTTTTAAATATGGCGCTGGTGACAAATAAATAGAACAATTTGACTTACCTAGTAGTGATAAGATACACCGCGAAATCTGAGACATTCTTATATGCGGGTTTCACGGGTTTATGTGAGACTTGTGAGTCTATCCAGTAAACTTGTGGAGAGAATTCGACCAGCTAATATCCTATTTTCCCCAGATATTGTCCTTTGGTATGACTGTATGTACGTTGGCCTCTACAGTCTCCCCTACGATCTAACGCCATTCATTCGTGCCCTCACACGCACCACCTCTCCACACACCGCGTCCGCACAGCAGAAAAATTATTCCCGGGAAAATTGGCAATTTAACCGTCAGCCTCGCACGAAATCGCGTTTCAAAGCGACAGTCAAGAAGCTGTTAGCAGCCACGACGTTACCGCATTTCCCACGTACCGCTTAAGGGCACGTGATTTTTCGAGGAGGAATTCAATCAACTTGAGGTCTTTTCCATCAGGAGATCGCCTTTGGAGGGCGTGAAGATCCGGTCGCCTTATAAACGCAAGAAGATGTCGTCTGTGGAAAATATGAAGGATGTTGGCGTTATGGGAAACATTTACTCTCTCAAGTTAGCATAATATACATACTCACTTTGTAAGAGTAGGTTCCTACATTTTTCATAAGAACTGTATTGGTCTGTTACCATATCCAAATGATTTCATTTGACTGAATCTTACAAGAAAACTTTGGAAATTTTCACTTTTTTTTTTTTTTTTTGGACACACAAACTCGAAAAGCGCAACCAAGAAGCGACTGGTAAATTATCAAGAGTTGTGATTAGACTGATCAAAAGTAACAACGCTACACGTACATAAAAAGTGAACGGATATGCCATTGGCTTCCCTGGTAACTACATCACCAAGAGTAAACCATTTGTGAGAAAAATCAACTGAGTATTGAACTAGGGAGAAAAAATCCAGCAGCGTAGTGGACTTCTTAGGAGGGTTAAGGAGGGGTAAAGTGGTCCATTGGAATGTGGAGTCATGTGTTATATAGCCACAGAGCAACATTCCAACGAACGATTTTTGTAGGATGGGAAATCAAGAAGTTATACTCTCTCTGGCAACAATTAGTAGTAGGTGAAAAAAAAGTCACATCTTTCGCTGTCGAACGAAATTTTGAATTATCCCCAGAGCGAAGAAATCAATGTTAGGAAAAATGTATTTCAACCAATAGCTTCAGATCACAAATCGAGAGACCATAATATATTAAATATAAAGTCATGCAGCATGATCGTATGAGTGAATTTTCGTAAATTATAGTATAACCTTTAGGTTAAATTGTTATGATATTTGAGCACTTCGAGGGCAATGAATTAGTTAAATATAAGTAGACTACATATAAGTAGTCTGTTTTTGTTTTCTTCTTTAAGTAATGTAGCATTAGGTAAAGGTACAATTTGTGTTTGTATATTGCTTTTTTTTTATATTGCGGAGATTATTGAAAATAGAAAGATGGAGTGTAGGTGGAAATAAATGTTTGGGATTGTACTAAATGGTATTATTGTTTTACTTTTGAACCGCAATTCATAATACGTATTTGCGTATCTAGTTGTGATTAAGTTTTGATTTATTACAAGTAACTATAAGCTTTATATTGATTCAACTGTAACGATGGAATTGTATATAGCAAGGAACTGAAAAGATTAATTAATTTTGAAGTATTTTGTTTGTTTGTATTTTAAGAGGCAACTCATAACAATGTATTGTACAAGAAAAACTTGAGGCAATAAATAGATTTGATTTTGATTTTGAGGTACAATTAAATGAAGAAAAAAAAAAATTCAATTTGATATTTCTTGTCAGGAAGTGATATTTGATATTTCTTTGATAATTCTTATCATTTGAAGTTCGGTCAGGGAAAAGTCATGGAAATGTTAGGGAAATTAAAAATTTCCATTTGGGGGTCACCCTGCGATTTTTTGTTTGATTCAAGTGTATATTGATAATGAATTGCGCTGGTAGTATTTGTAATAAACGTAAGGTTAAGAAAAGGTACCAAAATACCCAGTGAATATAATATTGATCGCTTCGTGGTCAACAATTGTATC
Organism: Adelphocoris suturalis; assembly: GCA_030762985.1. Lineage (NCBI taxonomy): Eukaryota > Metazoa > Arthropoda > Insecta > Hemiptera > Miridae > Adelphocoris > Adelphocoris suturalis. The sequence goes on along the minus strand of CM061042.1, from coordinate 39,398,764 downwards.
CCAGGCAGAGAGCCCGAACGCCCGATCTGGGGCGGGTGTATGATCGTCTTGGTATGTTTGGCTCGCGCGGTTTTTGGCTCTGCCGTCTGAAGTTTTCACTTGGAGATATTCGAACAGAAGGGAAATGCAGGCCCAGCGTTGGCTCATCTCCAAAATATCTTCAGGTTCAAGGTGTCCACCTCAACGGATTTTCGTGTGTCGCCTGCCAAAAATACGTTCTCCCGCGATACGGGCAGTTGCAATGCGATAAGTTTCTTCGAAGTATTTATTTTTCTTTCCGAGTCAAACGAGACGGTGATGGACGGGGGCTGTAATGATAGTTGAACAGTTTTGACGTACCTGTTGCCGAATTTACGAGTCACAGTCACTAGCTACACCACATTCACTGACCCTATCTGTTAAAATATTTTGAATTGTAGGAAAATCGCGCTTTTCAATGCGGAATCACTGTTCTGCCACTCATTTTGTTGACATTCCATTTTTAGCATGGAACATGCTTTAGCCTTGGACTAACTAGCGAAAAACGTTACGCGGATGTGTCACGAAATTTTTGACATTTTATGTCTTTACTTTGGCACATAAACGAAAAAAAGCATTACGGTTGGTTTTCTGATGATTTCCGCTTACAACCGAGTCGTTGCTAGGGAAATGGTCCTTCGTCGTTTTTCATCCCACAAAATTCATTGACAATTCGTTCGAAAGCTCTCGATTTATCCAACCATATTATGTTAAGTACCTACTGCGAAGTGCGTGGCCAACAAGCTGAGTTATGAGCATGGTTATTTGAATAATTGTTTACACACAGGTGATCATTCTCAATAATTTATATTTTGAACATGATTGCAACCGCTTGTTAATTTCTGATGATTTCATTGAGCTGGTGTTTCGATGATTTGATTCATAGCAGGTGATCCGAATATTGCGAGAACGGTTTGATTTGTGAAGCGGTGGTTAAATCATTTTAATAGGTAATTTCTATACTTCACACTCTGGGAAGCAGTAGGTAATCATATGTAGCCTCTTTAGGATATTTATTCGACGATGCCCAGGGTCCGGATCAGATGAGTGGCTCTTGAAGCTAATTTCTAAGCCTTACACTCTAGGAAGCTGTAATTTTGTAAGTAGCTTCTTTAGGACATTTACTTGACGATGCCCAGGGTCCGGATTGGCTGAGCGGCTCTTAGAACTTGCATACGAGTCTGCATCTAAAGACATAAAATGTCCCAATGTGTTGTAGACTCGTATGCAAGCGTTTCCAATTTCTTTTGGTTTTCACGTACTACCAAGCCGTTGCTGGGGAAATAAAGCTTCTTTAGTTTTCACCGGACAAAACTCGTTCTCCACTCGTTGGAAAGCTCTCGATTTATCACGCATTTCTTTCGTACTTGTTCTTCTATTGCCATAGTTTTATATTTATTTATGTTATAAATGGATATAGTAAACAATGCCGCTTGATTTGTTGTCACTTGGTTGAGAATTTAATCTTGGTTATAATAAATGTAGACGCGCACCATAACAGAAAGTTACCTACTTCGGTACTGTGTTCTAAATTCGTTAGTAAAACATATATGTCGTAGTTTTAAATTTATTTACATTTACGAATTGGCGGGAAGAAAGCATGTTCCATGTTTTAGCATTTTAGCCGAAGGCTCAAGTCTGAGCCTCTTGTGAGGCTCCTATCATAGCTTTTTAGCAGGGCTTGTTAGCAGACACCAGCCGTACCAACCATTATCGAAATCGCCTGCAGTTCCTTCAATTTGTATGGCACATTTATATTTCCTGTTGATTGAATATGTTTTCTTTTGTTACATATTTTGTAGGATTTATTGTAATAATTAAATAAAATAAGGCTTTTTTTAAATTTATTTATATTTTTTTTTTTTTTAGCATTAATGGTGCACATTTTACAGCCATATTTCACACATAGGTTACTTACATATTACATAGAACATTCTTCGAAACTAAACTGATACATTACAATCATGAAAATATTTAAATGTCGCTTTTTAAATACGAGTATTAATGTTAGGTATTTACTCGTATTAATTTCATCTGTCCTAATTATAGATAAGTAATTGAAAAGTTGACAAACTAACTTATTATTAATGATATAATCAAATAAAATGTCTCTTTCGCAATAAAACAAGGGACACTCCATTATCACGTGTTCCAGTGATCCATTCTCCAGTTCACAGAACCTGCATTGTGGTGGGCTTTCGGGGTGGATACGGTGCAGGTACGTTTCACAAACTCCATGATTTGTACGCAGTCAAACGACGGTTCTGCATAGCGCTTTGTGGACTTGGGGCTGAATACTCTTATAGAATGATCTACAGTTCTAACTTTCAAAGTTGTTTTCCCACTTTTTCCAATATTTTGCTTTGATACTTGGACAAAAGTCAGATACTGGTACATCGGGGAGAAGTAGAATTCCATGCATGGCTCTATCTTTAGCTAAATTATCGGCTCTTTCGTTCCCTCTATTCCAATGTGCCCTTTTATCCACAAGAACTGGAGTATATTGCCTTTCTTCTCACACTGACTGGCGTAGGCCAGGATTTGGACTGTTACTACGTTATCTGGTTGTTTCATAGATGAATTGCCAATTGACTGAATTTGGAATCCTATATTGTGCTATATAATGCTATATTATGCTATGCAGCTTTTGAAAATAAGGCTTTATTGTACATTCTCTACCGTTTGCAAATTGGCAACCTATCTTCTGTCTGCAACTACCTATCCCATCTGATGACGTTACTGCTCATGGCGTTTTGCCATACCTGCTTCTCGGGAGATCTACGGAAAACTCTAGAAAACCACACTAGATCCATCTCGGCTTCCTGAGTTTTGGCGAAAAGTCCGTAGATTAGGACATTACTGGTTTAAAGTTTGCCGTTCAACAAGTGGTTTGAACCTTTTTATCATTCAAAGCCAAGAAACCGTGTACACGATCCGCTCGCTCTGATTATATTTGAATTCTCAAGTGAGTTTTCTGTCATGAGACTGCAGCGTATATCGCCGGTGAAGTCTTCTGGTCCGATAATAACTCTGGTAAAAGTATTGCTGCCTTTGTTTGCTGCCTACCACGTGGTCCATTTGCACGCTGGATTTAACGGTTAAATCGCCGTAGTTTACCTCTTTGTCCAAAGATTATGGTTAGGTAGGTAAATTTCGGATATTTTCCTACTAAAACTACTTGCCATAATTAATTATAATACACGTATCTTTACATCTTGACTCAGCAGCCTTCTTATTTGGCTTACCATACCTTTCCAGTTTTCTGGAGGTCCTCCGTATACATATCTAATATAAGAGCAATAGGCATTGCACATTGTGCTACCCCGCTTAATCATTCCAATAGTTGAAGCGTTTGAATTTTAGTCATTTAGCAAAGATTGTAGGACGGGTTTAGAACTGATTTCAGACACTTGTCTTAAGAGCGGTTCTTACGAGCTCTTCCGCATTCTCAAATCAAATCAGGTATATTTGTCAATTATAATGATTATTTTAAAAAATCCGTTTGCGAAACAGATATGTTGATGAGGCATAACAATGTGAAAACCACGAATATGCACTTAAGGCCCTGATTTTGAGTGCAGATCTGAAAAAACTTTTGGGTAGCATAGGAGTTGTCATCACGAATGTCATTGAAGCATTTCTTGGTTTGTAATGGAAAAAAATCGATTTTTCGCTTATCTCCAAAGCTTTGAAGCCGTTTTTCTCAAAACTGAACTTTTGTAGATTCTTGGTTTCGGCATTGTGCCCACGATATTATTCCATGTTATGTAGCCACCTATACTACAAAGGTAGGATACACGCCAACCACGAGCCGTATCTCGGGAATGCAGTTCCGCGGCACACAATGCCTCCGTTATAACGACGAGATCCGAGAAAAGTTAACAAACCTGAGTGATTTATCCGGTCTCTGTTCCTACAGGGAAGACCTGAGATTAAAAAGAGGCGTAGGTGCTGGGGATGGGGCCTAAGCTAACAAGCTGAGCGTTGGAAGTAGTAAATAAGACCTTTACGGAGTTGTAGATTGTTGAGATAGCGGTGGGACGATAGTTCATCGCGAGATTCGGACTAACCTCGACTTGTGGAGTGATTGGGAAATTCAGGTGATACTTGTCTGAATTCAGCGTTTCATGTAATAAGAGAAGAAGAAGAAAGAAAAAATTAAAACTGCAAATTATGGTGGGCAGAATTATAGTTCCCTCTCCCATTGAAACATGGATATGTAGATACCATGTGTTAGGTGTCAAAATAAAATTAAAAAAATTCTGCCAAGTTGGATGTGGCACATAGGTACATAGCTTCATCGATGCTAATGTTCCCTCTCGCTAATTGATGCATATGACATCATTGTGCTGCGGGTTTGAATAACTCTTACTTACTCACCGGCAGGGTTGCCAGGTGTCCGGTTTTGTCCCGGACAGTCCGGTTTTTCTCTAAGCTGTCCGGGCCAAAATTGAAAGCCACCCTGGACGCCAAATGTCCGGTTTTTGCTGAAACAGTAGCAAATGTCCGGCTTTTTGTTTTCAAACAACGCGTCTTTAATAATGGGAAATTTCGATAACTGTTATCGTAAATAATCAGCTCCCTCTATCAATATACTATCGTTCCTTTTATTGTACCCTTCAATATTTCAGGGACATTATTTTCTTCAATGTTGCCTATAAGCCTTCATTTATGCCGGATGCCCAACCTAATTAGATACCAACTACAGAAAATCTTGGATAATTCGAACCTCAAGGGACTAGTAAAAAACTTCGAATTAACCAAAAATTCGAATTAAAGAAGTTTTTAATAAATTATAAAAAATTACATTTTAACAATCTACAGTACGAAGTAAAGTACATACAGTAACATTGAATACTGTATTGACCAACAGAATATTGAACAATAAATATAAAGACACCTGGAATGGTACTGAATTTAACTGCAACCATAAAAAACAATCTATTGTTTTTCAAAAAAGGATGATATTTTGGCCTGTTTCTTTGAATTAAGTCTCTCGGCCATTATAAAAGATTCCAACACATTCAAAGAGTTGAAGTATGAATCACTTACATCAATTCAGCTTTCAAAAAAACGTACAAGTTCTTGTACGTGATTCATGGCGTCAGCTGCACTAGGCACCGGTACTTCTTCGTACTATACGATGGCACTGACTTGCATCCATTTGTTCTAACGCAAACCTTTTGCCGAATATCGTTACTAAAACGTATTTCCCGATAAATTTACAATTATTTTGAGTCGCAGCTTAAAATTTATACCTTAAATTAGCACGCCGAAAATTCGAATTATCCACGATTTTTTAGCATTGTTTAAATACAAAATGCTAGGGGCCATGAGAAATATTCGAATTAAAGAAGATTTCGAATTAAAGAAGTTCGAATTATCCAGGTTCCACTCTATGTTGTTTCCATAGGAACTTTAATTTTTGTATGGCTCGTTCATCTTTTTGCATGGCATCTACAATAATTTTGCATACAAAAGGCGCTATCGTATGAAATCAGTCCACCGACGTGCTGCCGTGACATCTAGGCCAACTACATCAGGGCTGTGTTACCTTTAGGAAATCAATGTAAAAAATCATGAACATTTTAGATTTTGTCACATTCATTCATAGCAAGAAACTCGATTTCTTCTTTACGCCGTTAAGTAGGTAGTTGAGCATTCTCTCTTTCAGTTTTAGATGAAGGTGAATAATCGCTAAATCGGATTTGCAATGTGTTTGGATATAGGTGAAATGATGTTGAAGGATAAAACGAGCATACATTTTCACCTAATTTTCTTATTGCTCTTTCTTTACCTAAATAGTAATAATCATATGTAATAATAATAAGTCTACTCTTTGGGGATTCCCAAACGATAGATTGCAATAAACTATATACCTACTCTACTATTATCGTCATAGGGATGTATAAGTGAGTTCCTACGTATCGAGATTGTTGGCGCACAACAAAGTATTTCAAACATCTCTCAAAATGTGTTCAAAAATTGCTTAAATGACGAGGACAAAAAGTGTCCACATTTTGACAGGGTGATGAACAAGGGTTTTATTTGGGAAATGTATACTTATCTATGTCTATACATGCGTAGAATTAACTACCTATCAATGTCTGTATGGTTTGCTCTCATTGTGTCCGGTTTTTTATTCCATACCATCTGGCAACTCTGCTCACGTACGATGTCATATGACATCATAATAACATACACTGCCCAGGACATGGCACAGAAGCATCCATGTGGCCTTCACAGTATTTCACCATTAAATTTTCAGAAATGACCGGTTCACGATGATCATGACGATAGAGTGCTGGGCAACCAAAAACCAGGAAACCTTACTAAAATCTGTTAACATTGACGGACTTGTGACTGTCACAAGATTACGTTCTCGCATGCGCTGACCGTAACGCTGATGCAATCATGATGAAACTGATAGGGGACCATCTAGAGCTAAATCCACACTAATCCTGAGAATTTCATTGAAATCCGATTAAAATTGTGGATGTTATGGCTGTGGTAAGGAAATATAGAAGGACAAACGCTCGAGCATGCCCATAGCGTACCGCTTATCCAATCATGGTGAAACTAATATGAGACCATCTAGAGCTAAACCCACACTTTCCCTGTAAATTTCAATAAAATCAAATCGAAATTTAGAAAGTTATGGCTGTAGTAAGGAAATGTCGACAGACAGACGGACGGATGGACAGACAGACACGAAATCAAATTTGTTCAGGAGGCCATGAAACGCAAAATGCGAGTGGAAATTTTGATTTTGGAGAACAAAAATTTGTTTAATTTCGAAAGTGAAAACAAAGCTTCCGCTGCCTTGCAGACTCGACAGCAAAATTATTGAAAAAGTGATTGGTTTAACCATTTTAATAGATAGTGATAGATTTTCTTGCCAAAATCAGCAACCGTACGTGAAATATTAAAGAATAAAAGTTTCAGTGTGGCATGCTGACCAGCCCCGGACCTGACACGCTGAATGGTTAACAGATTTAAAATACATGTTTCATGTTCATCTAAATACATGATTAGTAAACGTAATTATTATCCCGAAAAGTTCCTAAAAATTCGAATAAAGTCAGAAGAAAAACTACATCATCCATTACGTCTATATACCATGTAAAGGACGTATAATACGTTTATAACGGAACCATCCGACTTCGGAGGACCACGTTGTTCACCCAGGGAAAATTTACAAGCTCTTCATCTTAAAAGTGACCCAGTAAGAACAAAATCCAATAATAAAAATCGCCGGGAAGCCTATATTTCATAGCTGACCCCCTCTCCCTCTAGACATTTCAGTCTCAAGTGTCTACAACTAACTAACTATTAAAATCCAATCGAAATTGAGGAAGTTATGGCTGTAGTAAGGAAACGTCGACGGACGGACGGACAGACAGACACGAAACCAAATTTGTTCAGGAGGCCATGAAACGCAAAATGCGAGTGGGAATTTTGATTTTGGAGAACAAAAACTTTTTTTCGTTTCGAAAGTGAAAACAAAGCTTCCGCTGCCTTGTAGACTCGGAAAGCAAAATTATTGAAAAAAATTTTTTTTTTAACATCTTTATAGATAGTGATACATTTTCATGCGAAAATCAGCACCCGTATGTGAAATATTGAAGAATAAAAGTTTCAGTGGGGTATGTTGACCAGCCCCGGACCTGACAAGCTGAATGATTAACAGATTTAAAATACAAATTTCATGTTCACCTAAATTTATGAATAGTAGACGTAACTATTGTTCCTAAAAATTCGAAAAAAGTCAGAAGAAAACCGACATCACTCATTCCGTCGATATACCGTGTAAAGGACGTGTAATACGTTTATAACGGAACTATCCGACTTCGGAGGACCACGTTGTTCACCCAGGAAAATATTACAAGCTCTTCATCTTAAAAGTGACCCAGTAAGAACAAAATCCAATAATAAAAATCGCCGGGAAGCCTATATTTCATAGCTGACCCCCCCCCCCCCCCCCTCATTCTAGACATTTCAGTCTCAAGTGTCTATAACAGGGGTTAAGTTCGCCCTACGACCGGCGGGGGGTGGTGTACTATATCAGACGAGCCGGCTATCTCGTGAAATAGACCAGCTCCCCTCCAGAAACCTTCCCACGGACTCTTTATTGACGCTGGGGATTACAGGGTGGAAACCCTTTCAAATAATGTTGAGAAAATGAAGCGGAAAAAAAGTTGCAATTATTACTCGAAGATTTATTATTTTTTTGGGGAGATGACCTTACAGAAAGAAACTGTTGTTCCTCGGTCAATAATTGAAGGCCTTCAGGTACAAAGGGCCTTAGTGCCATCTCGAAAGTTTTTCATTTTTTTCCATATTCGATACCAATGTGCCAACGGGAAGGGTCCTATGTTCCAAATCATTTCTATTCGTTTTGAAATTGACCGCCAAAAATCAGTGTTGCCAATATTTACCTCCTTTTTTTCAAGTCCAGAAAAGATTTTTATTGAAAGGGTCTAAGTGCCAACCCGTTTTTTGGCAACACTGCAATCGTTTTATGTTGGTTTCTCCTCACTATTTGTTGGTTGATGTTGTTTACAGCTACTCTTGATAAGTAGAATGGATGGGGGACCAATATTTTCAACATTTTAAGAAGTGATCAATAGTCAATGATAGAAAAACTAATGGTACTTACACACTCTTGGGAAAGTGGGGTGGTACATAGGCCTTTTTGAGCTTTTCAAAACCTATATTATTTTTTATTAATCATAAAGAAGTCCTGTGAAGTTGCTGGATGCGGAAAATAAAAGCACTTACTAAAGGTAACATAAGAAAAGTTTCACGAATTTTGAATGCATACTGAACACATTTTGGACATTATGAAACCTCAAAATCGCGATAACGTTTTTGGCACCTAGGCCCATTGGACCTGAAGGTCTTCAATTTTGAAACATATCAATATAGTTTCTCACAACCGATCAATGCTACGGAAGCTCCACAAAAGAAATTTTGAATTTTGAGGCCTAATTTCTTTGAACTTCTTTCACGACACAAAGCTTCTCAAATGAAGCTTTGCGTTTGAGAAAGAAGTTGAAAAAAATTAGTCCGACTAAATCAGAATTTCCTCTAGCTTTTTGCATTTCAGTGCTTGCTGATCAATTCTGGTTCCGCGTCTGTCTGTCTGGTGTCTGTCTGTCTATCTGTGGTAAACTCTTGTCACGCCAGAAACTATACCAAATTTCAGTCCAATTTTGATGAACTTTTCAAATATGGTGCGTATACACTCTCAGACGGTCCCCTATGATTTTCGATGTCGTTGTATCAACAGTAGCCTGTACGCATGCGCGAATGTGAATTTACGAGCGCCAACATCAATGACAATGTCTGCAACTACCTTATTTTTATTATTATTATAATTTTTTTTTTAATGTTTATTACACTAAGTAATAACGTATGAACAATATCATTTTGAAAATACAGATATAAATATTCGAAACCCAGCTACATCAGTGAGTTTTGCTTATTATGAGAAATGCTTCACATCACTGCTTCACAAGTATTTCATTTTGATTAGCCTTTGACTAGCTGATCATTTTGTGACCCATCCCGTCAAAATTTTAACACAGAATGTGATTAGCCTTCGCATATCCAACCGAAAATGAAACATTTTGTGTTAACGAAAATGTGTTACATTCATGTGTTGTGTTTTTGAGTAACGAAAATGTGTTGTAACAATTTACTGATGATTTCCGCTGCTAGAGAAATGGTACTTCTTCATTTTTCATCCCACGAAATTCGTTGACCACTTGTTGAAAAGCCATTCTCGATTTATCCAACCATATTATGTTAACTACTGCGAAGTGCGTGGCCAACAAGTTGAGTTATGAACATGGTTATATGAATAATTGTTTACACACCATGTGATCATTGTCAATAATTGGTATTGTGAACATGATCGCAACCGCTTGTTAATTTATGATAATTCGTGTTACATGAATAAATGAAAGCTTATGACAAGGAGGGGGGGGGGGGGACGGGGACGCTGTAAAATATGCATTTTCGGTGTGTGGAGATCAAATAAAAGCTTATGACAAGGAGGTTTCAAATATGGCGCTGGTGATAAATAAATAAAACAACTTGACATCTAATGATAAGATACAACGCAAAAGCTGAGTCATTTTTATATGCGGGTTTCACGGATTTATGTGAAACGCGTGGGCTAAAACACATTCTGTGTTTCAATAATGTCATTCGAGGTATGTAAGTAGAGGTAACAGGGGGTCCAGAAAGCTTGCCCCCTGATTTTTTTTTTTTTTTTTTTTAATTGAGAAAATGTGTTATAAACTCGGTGTTGTGTGTGCGCCTTGTTACCCTCCACTCCTTGACCCCACTGGGGAGACCCCACCCCCTTTCGCCTTTCCCTAGAGTTTATCAGCAGCGTATGTACTATTTTTATTTTCATTGTTCTATTTATTTGTATCGTCCTTGTCGCGAATTTCTTTGGAACTTCCGCGACCTACTGAATTCAATAAGTACCCATCGAATTTAGAGAAATCAATTTGTATCAATGATAAATATGTAGGTAACTCGAAAGCCAATCAATCAAGCCGCAAGGCAAATCGGTAAATGCTGGATGTCCCCAAAAACGTCCCCTACCTGTAAAATCGTTAATAATGGGTAAAAAAAAATGAGTCTTTTTCAATCTCAATTTGTTTTTGTAAAGATTTCAAAAATGACGAAATTGCGCATTGCAATTGACATAAACTTCGTTATTTTAAATGGAACCCCCATTTTTTATTGCAGATTTGAATAGTACGTAAAATTTTATGAACAAATGACCCATCACTTTTTAAGTGCGCGCAAACGGGCGCAATTCCGCTCCAAACGTTCACAATTCCACTCTAGAAGTGCAATAACTGTGAAATACTGAGTTTTTGAAGGTACTCAGTTGCCACATGTAATACATGATTTCGGATTATTTTTTTGTGAGTATGAACCTCGTAATGATGTCCATTCATTGATATTTGCTACACCAACTTGGGAAAACATCAAAAAATTGACCTGTATTGCACTTTTCTTACACATTTCCACAAAGCATAAAGCGTACTAAAATGTAGGTTTGACGGTGTTTTCCCGAGTGATGGGTCATTTCCTCATAATTTCACGTAGAATTCAAATCTGCAATAAAAATTGGGGTTCCCATTTAAAATGACGAAGTTGATGTGAATCACGCACGTTTGCGCTCGTGCGCAATGCACAATTTTGTCATTTTTGAGACGGTTACAAAAATAAATAAAAATAAAGATTGAAAAAAATGTTGTTGTTTTGATCCACTATTAGCGATTTTAGGGACATCCTGAATTTATAACACCCCCCACCACCTGGCATTGCCCTTTGACAGGGAACGTGAATGCATTATGTATATCTGGAGCGTTAATGTTATCGTTGGGGAACGGGATCGAACTTGTAAAGCTCCCTGACACCTCACTCGGTAGTCGGTGTTTCACCGACAGGGTGTTGCGGTAGAGAGAGAAAACGATAGAAAGATGGTGATTGAGAGAGATAGAATGAGCGAGTACGTTATTTGGTGGGGGGGGGGGGGGGTGTTGAGGATGGGGTCATTTGAAATGTTAATGAGGGGTTAGTCGGTGAACAGGGGGGGTTTGGATGGGTCGTTGGGTCCAGCGAAGGACCTTTCAGGGCCCGCATTCCGAAATGGACTCAATCGCCCCGAACTTGGACATTTCGTACGTTGACATCGCCTCCCAGACTCGGCGGTATTTACACAAGTTTTATTATTCATTCACGCAGGGCTCAAAAAGAAGTTATAACTCCCGTTGATATGACTTTGAATTATTTGGAGGTGTCCTTTTTTTGACAGACACTATAAAATAGAGTATCCGACAGCTACGAATTTATTTTACTTATTTTTTATTTAGTGGTTTAAACCGCACCTCAACCTTAAGGGTCATTTGCGGCAATGAGCAAGTCTCTCTCTCTCTCTCTCTCTCTCTCTCTCTCTCTCTCTCTCTCTCTCTCTCTCTCTCTCTCTCTCTCTCATCTCTCTCTCTCTCTCTCTCTCTCTCTCTCTCTCTCTCTCTCTCTCTCTCTCTCTCTCTCTCTCTCTCTCTCTCTCTCTCTCTCTCTCTCTCTCTCTCTCTCTCTCTCTCTCTCTCTCTCTCTCTCTCTCTCTCTCTCTCTCTCTCTCTCTCTCTCTCTCTCTAAACTCTCTCTCTCTCTCTCTCTCAATCTCTCTCTCTCTCACTCTCTCTCTCTCTCTCTCTCTCTCTCTCTCTCTCTCTCTCTCTCTCTCTCTCTCTCTCTCTCTCTCTCTCTCTCTCTCTCTCTCTCTCTCTCTCTCTCTCTCTCTCTCTCTCTCTCTCTCTCTCTCTCTCTCTCTCTCTCTCTCTCTCTCTCTCTCTCTCTCTCTCTCTCCCTCTCTCTCTCTCTCTTCTCTCTCTCTCTCTTTTAATAAATATATTTTAACAAACTACAGTACGAAGTAAAGTACTTACAGTAACACTGAATACTTATATTGACCAACAAAATATTGTACAATAAATATAAAGACGCCTGGAATGGTACTGTATTTAACTGCAACCATAAAAAACAATCTATTGTTTTTCAAAAAAGGACGATATTTTGGCCTGTTTCCTTGAATTAAGTCTCTCGGCCTATATGAAAGATTCCAACGCATTCAAAAAGTTGAAGTATGAATCATTTATATTAATTCGGCTTTCAAAAAAACGTCTAAGTTCTCGTGATTCATGGCGTCAGCTGCTCTCGGCACCGATACTTCTCCTACTGATGATCCAGCGATCTCGTCTCCCGAATCGTCTCCGTCGTCGTCTTGCTTCTCGCTGTGACTTGCATGCATTCGGTCTAACGCAAACCTTTTGTCGAATGTCGTTACTAAAACGTATTTCCCGATAAATTTACAATTATTTTGAGTCGCTGCTTAAAATGTATAGCTTAATTAGCACGCAGAAAATTCGATTATCCAAAATAAAATGTGAATTATCCACGATTTAGAGAAATATTCGAATTAAAGAAGATTTCGAATTAAAGAAGTTCGAATTATTCAGGTTCCATTGTATATTGATACACTTGTCTAAGGGACATTTTTTTTGTAAATCTTACAGCAGACCTAAGTGATTATTTAACAGTGATCATGTAGTACTTCTCGGGGACTCGATGTTTTCTCACAGCTGTTTCTGTATGTAAGATAGAATTGTCTACGCCTCCTGGACGCTGGTGAAAGTTGAATATGCTAATCGAACCCGCAAGGGTCACATCATGTCCTCTAACTTTATTCTTATTCACTATGCCTTGGTTTCTCTAGGTTTGTTTTACCAAATCAACATTGGAAATTGAATATTATAATACGAAAATCAATTGAAGAATTCTGAGGATGGAGAGTGTGACTTCAAAATTTATCTATTTTCAATACAGCCAAATTAAATTTGAACAACTCAGGCCCTCTTGATACGCGCCAGATTAGCGCTGACGCCGCCTCTTACTGCTCTCTGGATTGGAAAACAATATCCCAAGATACAGAAAACTCCAAACACGCATAATTCAATGCAGCAGCAGAAGATGTGAGGGTTTCACGTGACGGGGCCTTGCACAGAGAATTTGAATTTTTTCTTAGGAGGCTTGCATGCGTGCTATCTGATAAATGGCAGAAGCCCTTGTCACCAATGGGTGAGAGTGAAAACCCAAATTTCGATCGTACGGGCTGTTTCATTGAGGATAAGAGGCACCAGGAGGAAGATGAGGTGCCTTGGACTGGAGGATGGCGCAATCATGCCGCTATAAAAGACATATAAAAATTAATTAAATAAGATGAAAAATAAACGAAAAATCGAAGAGAAATCTATAACTTTCAGGCGAATATCCCCCTCATTTTATGAATCTATGTAAATATACCATTATAATTAGGCCCACTGTCACAAAAAAGTTATTTATCGGAAATTGGCCAAACTCCAGTAAAAATAATCTCGAGGGTCAAACCAACCCAAAACTCGTTTATATCAAGTTTGGAAGAACGGAGATCCCCCAACGGAGTTTAGCGAAATTTTCCAATAAAATTCGCTGAAAAGTTGGACGAGTTCAACACGGGACAATAAATCAGCTGATATTATGACCTACTCTACATGGGGTTGCTATTCATCTTCATAACGATGTTCATTTATTGATAGTTGCAACACCTATACAAGCGCAACATGCAATGCAAGCATCAGTGAATGAACATCATTACGAGGTTAAGCACAAAAATATACCCCAAAATCATGTATTACATGTGGCAATTTAATATCTTTAAAAACTCAGTATTTCACCATTTTTGCACATCTGGATCAGCATTGCGCCCGTTGCGCGCACTCAAAAAAACGAGTGATAGGTCATTTTTTTTCATGAAATTTCGCGTAGAATTAAAATCTGCAATGAAAAATGGGGGTTCCTATTTTAAACAACCAAGTTGATGTCAATTGCACTCGTTTGTGCACATGCGCGATTCGCAATTTGATCATTTTTGAGATCCTTACAAAAAACATTAGGATTGCAAAAATAAATTTTTTTTTTTAGACCACTAACGATTTTAACATGGAGCGGGGGGGGGGGGGGGGGGGGGTCCTGTATAGGAAGATTATGTGACCTACACCTAGGTACCTCCCTATCCACTATTCTCATGAGCCTTCTATATATTGGTGCATCTAAGTAGTTTCTATGCTGTTCAGTTAAGTGTTCTAATTTACAATTCTCTCTCCGGAGTGCGGGAAGATAAATATCGCAGGGTCTTCATCACTTGAAATTCAACACCGTCTCCTCCGTATTGAGTTATAACGGGCTGGAGAGCTCTTCGTTAGAAGGTGGAAAAACGAGTTTCACGGGTAAATTACTTTCTTATTTTCCTTCTCTTTTTATTTATTTTTTTTAAACTTTTTTTTCGCTATGGGTTTTCTATGGTCGGACGTGAGTTGGTCGGCGGTTACCCAATACGTAGAAGCGGATGCCTTACACAATATTCTCGCATTTTGCTCGAATTATTACCCAACAATTACACAAGTTTACAAAACAATCATGCAACGTGACCTTATGGAGAAATTTTAGTTTTTTCTATCGATTTATTATTATTAATTATTTATATTTCTATGTGTTTGCTCTGGCACATAAGCTCGAAAATAGTGATGTAGTGAAAAACACGACCAGGTAGTGTTTAGGTAGTTCGGTCAAGTCGGGTTGATTAGGGTGGTTGACAATGGGTGGTTAACCAGGGTAGTTTACCAAGGGTGGTTGACCTAGGGTAATTAACCAGGGTGGTTGTTCAAGAGTGGTTAACCAGGTTGTTTACCAAGGGTGGTTGACCTAGGGCAGTTAACCAGGGTGGTTGTTCAAGGGTAGTTAACCAGGGTAGTTTATCAAGGGTGATTAACCAGGGTGGTTGTTCAAGGGTGGGTAACCAGGGTAGTTTACCAAGGGCGGTTGTCCTAATAGTTGATCTAGGATAGCTAACCAGGGTAGTTTACCAAGGGTGGTTGGCCAAATGGTTGACCAAGGATGGTTAACCAGGGTGGTCATTTAAGGGTGGTAAACCAGGGTAGTTTACCAAGGGTAGTTGGCCAAATGATAGACAAAGGGTGGATAACCAGGGTGGTCGATCAAGGTTGATTAACCAAGGGTGGTTAACCAGGGTATTTGACCAAGAGTGGTTGACGAGGGTAGTGTAACAAGGATGGTTACCAAAGGTGGTTGTTGGGAGTGGCCGACCAAAGGTGGTTGACCAACCCTAAAAAACATCCCACCGAGTCCCATTTTGTTCGTATAATTTTCTTAATTCGTTTTTTCTTACCCCTAAAAAACAAATAAATAAAATTGAAAGAGTTGTCCAAATTTTGTTAGACAATATAGGTATCTAATAGCTGCAACAATTCAAATTACAGCCTTTTGATACTCTTTAGCTGTTTTAGCTTTAACAGTAAAATGGATTGTTTCGAAAAATGTTGAAACGAAATTTAAAACACATGAAAATAGTGAGCATTTAGTACCCACATTTTTCTGCACTTATATTACTATGGTCGCAATCCGTTTAAGAGATCTTCAAGGTTAGGCAAATCAAACGAAGTGAATACATAACTTACATGTAGGTATACGTAAAATAGGTGACTAATAGTTTAGTGGTAAATAATTATCATTATGTATAATTAATATACTGTGTCATCACTGCGTGTCCGTCATTATCATCAATAACATGTATATTTTCATATTATCAATATAAGATTTGAACGATTATCAAATTCATTATGCATTTTCCCGATCCAGTGATTATAACTGATAACTTTTGTTACAGGTAAGTGGTTGTGTGACGTCCAAACGCCAGTCATGGAAAAAAATCACGTCTATGTCTGTATGTACGACTGTGTATTACCGTTGCCTGCAAAACATTATCGAGAAATCTATTACTTACTTGTTAAGATTCTATATATATAAGCGTTGTAATTAGCTGACACCTATTATCACCTATAGAAACTAATAAATATTAGGATTTTTACTGAGAAGAGCAAAGAATAAACATTTCAGTCGTCTCTTAATGTCACAGGTAGTCTCCCTATCAAATCTCGAATTCCTAGGATGAACAGGAGCTCACGCAGCTGATTAGGAAAGAGCCAATAATTGCAATCGCCTGTTAGCGATCGTCAATAGTCAATATTCAGTGTGGGAATGGTAATTTGCCTTGTATGACTTGAATCGAGTCAGGATCTATCCCACCAATTTGCGAACTAAATTACTCGCGACGAAGTTGTGGAAACCCATTTCAAAACGGAAGTTAGTGAAAAAACGTCTATTTCGACCAAAAATGAAGAGTTACAATGTTGAATCGATTTCGACGGTTAGACCATCATAACAACAAACATTAGAAAGGGCAGAGCTTATATAGTCACAGGTGAAGGGATATTGAATCCCAGTGGTCGAGGGTCGAGAGAAAGGAAACGGGGCTGGAGGTACAACAAATTAAGTGCAAGTTAAGTGAAGGGGATTATAGCTAATGAAGTGAAAGGAGTGGAAGAATTACTGGTTTCAACAGTTTGAAGGGATAATTCCAAGCTTTATAGAAATGGACTTATCAGTGGTGAAATATATTGAGGGATATCCTCATATAAACATTTACCAGATCTGTCACTTTTGATAATTTCGAGTCTTTCAAGTACATTCAACATACCTCCCTTTGGGAAAAAATGAAGAAATTCTACAAACTGTTCATCTGTCAAATACAAATTGTAAGTATGATTGGATTTCTAAAGATGTTTCGCAAATGTAGACTTAAACTTATTTTCCCTGAAATCCTCCTGATGCTCTTCTATTCTTTCTCTGAATTTCCTATCAGTTTGACCGCAATATTCGTAGCCGCAAAAACATTTCAATTTATATACATAAACCCCACTTTTATCCAGAACATTAATTTTGTCTTTAACGGAACCTAGTAATGCTCTAAGACTATTTCTAGCTTTAAAACCCACTTTCCAACCCCTCGATGATAGAATTTTGCCGATTTCATCAGAAATGTGGTCTTAATAAGGTATACCTATTTATTCATTGTTTTTCTTCTAAAGTTACTTCTTCCCCAACCAGATTGGAAACTTTATTTAAATACTCTTTGTCCTAAGAACCTATGGATGCGGCGGACGCGCCACTACCACTAATCGAAAACGCGAATACTTGATAGAATCTACCTAGAAGTTCGGTCCTGCCTTTATGGAACTCCTTGTGTAGAAATCCGCTTGGAGCGCCACTACACTGATGAGCCCCATAACTCCTCTCGATGGAACCGAACTATCTTGAGTTAGTAGCTAAGATACCTTCGCTTACGCCTTAACCCTCGGATTTCTTTTTTTTTTCCCTTTTTTTCTTAAGGCTAAAGGGGACGACAGTTGTGTGAGAGAGAGGGAAGATACAAATAGTTAATCTTGATTATCTCCACACCAGTCAATCAATTTTCAAATCTAAATATATATTTGAGTTTGTCTCGTCCTAGGCTATCGAGCGAACATAACAAAATTTCTAAAAAAAATTTTTGTTGTTGAAATTTTGACTTAAAATTTTAATTGCTAATTTAATTTTTTTTTTAAATTTAAAAAATCGCTAATATCCCGTGTTTGGAAACAATTCAAGTGTATGTTGGCATAGGTATGAAATTTTGATTCTGAAAATTAGTGGCCGCATGTGAGAAATGGGAGCGAAAAACGTGGTTCCAGGAAAAATAGAGTGTATTTGAGGGGTGCGTGCCTTGGCGACGCCGTCGCCCAGCAACTGACCACATCCGCGCGCGCGTACGAACCCGCTTACCGAGCCGTCTCTCGAATTTTTGTACTTACTGCCTCTTCCACTTTTATCAAAATATACTTTATCAAAGTGTTAGGTGGGGTTTTATTTTCATTTGTTATAGGAACGTCCATGGTAATAATTAGTTTGTATAGTTGGAACCTTTGTATTCACGTGAAAACAACTAGAAGAGTTTGACGCACTGAACCGTAACATTCATTAGGTAGTATCTACCAACCTCGTACCTTCCTAACTACAATCAGAGATGAGCAAACACATATCCGAAAATACAAATATGTATTTATCCTTTATATTTTATTATTTAGAGTTGAATTTCTTTGTAGGTACCTACCTATATTAATAAATTTGTATTCATATTTTGGCTACGATTATTCAAAATTTATACTCTAAACTATGAATATAGGAATTATATTCAAAGAATATGAGTATTTCAATACTTATATAGAAGTACATATTATTATTCAATTATTTTCGAATATGAAATAATAATATTCACGTATTCAATCAATATTAATACCTCGATAGGTACCTATTCAAATTTATATTCATCATTCAATTTCACAAAACCTAATTTTTGTCTACTTGATGCACTATTACAAAGATGAGTGAGGGAGCGAAATTGAATTCTAGTTATTTTTGGTGTTTACCACATAAGTGAAGGGAGTAGATCTCAAAATTCAACGTAGAATACCGAGAATTTGAGTAAACTTGCCTTTATTGGAATATCGCCTATTATGCATCATAAATAGAATGGAAAGAAAAACGAACCAAAAACACACTCGAATCTGGGCGCTAACAAAACTTTAGTTTTTCATTTTTTTTTTTTTTTTTGTATTTTGTTCAAAAATTTTATTTTGAACAATTTTTTCCTGGAAAACGCTAACATCCAATATTTTTACATAGGTATCTCAACTACCTAAGTACTAGAATTATCCTCATAAATAATTGTAGTGGGAATCAGACCTAGAGTAAGAATGAAGGTGTAAAAACGCAGTGCAAAATTGATGGTGATTGTGTCCTCTAGAAACTGTAATAATGCTTGTTGCTAGGCGTTGCTATGCGTTTGCCGGACGCGTCGGTTACGAGGGGGGTTTGCTACCACTGCAGAAAGGCGTGGAGCGGGGGGTTTCGCATTCGGGTTTATTTTGCTTCTTGATTTCTTGTTTACATTTTTTACCCGCAGACCAACGCTCGCTTCTTGCCTATCGCGGTTAGGTACCGGCGCCCAGATTAGTTTGTGTTTTTCGTTCGTTTTTCTTTCCATTCTATTTATGATGATGAATGAGGAATTGATGATTGTCAATAATGAATTTTGTTATGATTTATTGTTTGAATTATGTGAATTATTTATTGTTGAATTTGTAAATGATATTCATTATATTTACCTGTTATTGAGCAATACTTTACCTGAAAGCAGAATTTCGATGTACCTATTTTGAAATGTAGTCCATTTACCTATATTGTAAAACAGATAATCACTCAAATTCAAGGATCTTTAGGGTGAATTTCATCATCTTATTTTGAAAATACAAACATTAAAAAAAAAATGACGGGTTTCAAGGCTGGATTCGGCTGATTTGTGACTGATTTTTAAATTTAGTCCATTATCCTACTTTGAAATTATCATATATTACTCAAATTCTCGGTATTCAACGTTGAATTTTGAGAACTAGAATTCAATTTTGCTCCCTCACTCATCATTGTAATAGTGCATCAAGTAGACAAAAATTAGGTTTTGTGAAATTGAATGATGAATATAAATTTAAATAGGTACCTACCTATCGAGGTATTAATTTTGGTTGAATACGTATATATTATTATTTCATATTAAAAAATAATTGAATAATAATATGCACTTCTATAAAAGTATTGAAATATTCATATTCTTTGAATATAATTCCTATATTCATAGTTTAGAGTATAAATTTTGAATAATCGTAGCCAAAATATGAATACAAATTTATTAATATAGGTAGGTACCTACAAAGAAATTCAACTCTAAATAATAAAATATAAAGGATAAATTCATATTTGTATTTTCGGATATGTGTTTGCTCATCTCTGATTGTAGTTAGGAAGGTACGAGGTTGGTAGATACTACCTAATGAATATTACGGTTCAGTGCGTCAAACTCTTCCAGTTGTTTTCACATGAATACAAAGGTTCCAACTATACAAACTAATTATTACCATGGATGTTCCTATAACAAATGAAAATAAAACCCCACCTAACACTTTGATAAAGTATACTTTGATAAAAGTGGAAGAAGCAGTAAGTCCAAAAAAATGTTAGAGAGACGGCTCGGTAAGCGGGTTCGTACGCGCGCGCGGATGAGGTCAGTTGCTGGGCGACGGCGTCGCCAAGGCACGCACCCCTCTAATACACTCTATTTTTCCTGGAACCACGTTTTTCGCTCCCATTTCTCACATGCGGCCACTAATTTTCAGAATCAAAATTTCATACCTATGCCAACATACACTTGAATTGTTTCCAAACACGGGATATTAGCGACTTTTTTAATTAAAAAACAATTAAATTAGCAATTAAAATTTCAAGTCAAAATTTCAACAACAAAATTTTTTTTTAAACAATGTTATATGATCGCTCGAAAGGTTTACTCGCCCTGATAATGATTCTGAAGCCAGATTTAAAAAAATGTGTACTCAAGTTGAGATTTGCCCGATAAAGTTTCATCCGAAGCTAGCGCCATCCGTTATCTGAGAATCACACTAAACACCCGTCCCCTTTAGCCTTAAAAGATAAACGCAATTACCGCACGCACTTGGAAAATGCCCGAAGGTAAAAAAATGAAAAAAACAAAGGAGGCAGCCACATTAAAAACCTACTTTAAAAGGCGTGCGGCGATAAATCCGCCCATAAAACCCTCGCATGTGCTCAGTGCATCCGTTTTCTCATCTCCATGGTAATGAACCGTACTTATATGTATATATATATAATGGAGTAGGCAAAGCCTATGAGTGAGCGGTTATGGAACCTACTGCGCGCGCACGGGTTTTGACAAAAGACCCATTCGCAGCAGCTTTGTGTAGCCCAACGAAGCCTTTGTGATGTTAACAGAAAAGAAAAAGACTAGAGCGTTAATTACCTCAAAGGATCCCATTGTCGAAGAAAGTGATGAACAATGGGAGAAATACCTGGATACGTGGTTATGATGTGGTGTCGGCTTCATTAACATTTTTACCCGTAGATTTATTCGTTTACAAGTAAATTGGGGTGGATGTTCCTTTTTCATCGATGACAACTGTTTTTTGAGCACATCACCGCTAAATAGTTACGCGAATCGGTTGCTAAATTGTGTTACAGAAGTCAGCACTGATCAGCTGAGAGCTCAATTCCTTTCATAATCGGCTTACATTGGTGCCGGATCCCCAAAAATGATAGTCCTTCAATCTCTGTGAAATCAAAAACTTTGATGAAAACTCTTGGTTTTGGTTTATTATTTTCAATAATGAATCTTTGTAATCGACAAAAAAAATTTAACCCCCCCCCCCCCCACCCCACCACCTCAAAATTGGTTGGTTTACGTTTCAAGATGCATTGAACGAAAAATTAGATTAAATATTTTTTAGCCATTTTTAGTGATATTTTCTGCTCATTTTTTGAAATTTGACCAATTCAACGTGCTCGAAGAATGGAAACCGCATGTGCCTATGTGAAATCCTTGTAACGACCTTAATTTCCACAATATTCGACGAAATTGTCAGAGAATGCGCGGGTTAGGTTGTAGATGGTCCCCTATCAGTTTCATTGTTGCCAAATCAATACTTCATTCTGCGCATGCTCAAACGTAAATTCCATCATCTTCCATCTTTTCTCTCGCTTGTTCGAGTTCGCTTAAATTTGGATGATGGTTGGAAGAAGATAATAGGTAAACGAGGAACCTGCGTGCCACATCCAACTTCGCACACGTGTTTTAGGGATGATGTGTACATAGAAATCTGTGGGGGGTTGGTACATGGCCATTCTCGTTTTTGCTCGGAGGGTATATCGAAAAAAAGTTTTAAGAAACACTGATGTAGACGAATGACGGCAGAGGTCAGGGAAATCGAAAGGCTTAAGTTTGGGGGAGTAGGCAAATCGGCAAAAAGAAATGAACTCGTTCAGTAAAGTATTCAAGACAAGTACCTATTTGTTTGATTATATCACCTAACGACCTAACTACTACAGACTAAATGGGTGGTGTGAATTAAGAAAAGGGAGTTTTGAGGACGTGGCATATATATGCAGATGTAGTAGTAAACACAGGGAATAATAAATGTAACAAGGTAATTAAACGAAATCGTCTCAGGAGCAATCGAATTTGATATAATGTTAATTTAAACTTTGTTTTCAAGAATAAGAGATACTTACCGTAAACAACGGAAAATCATTGCCGTTGTAGTAATAGTAGTCTGTGCGCATGCGCAAACGTTAATTTGTTGTAACGTCGACTTATCACTCATTTCGACTCGTACTTTGTTCTTCAATCAATTCTATACGTCCATGTTACAACGCGTAAGGAAGCTTACTGCCGACTCAACTTGGCAGACGTTTTATGACGGCATCTCAAAATTCTGACTGGTGAATGAAATGTTTCGCTATTTCACCGAATCTTTTCTATTTGAACGCTGTAAAGGCTGGATGCTCTTTGAGGGCGATTTTTCACCCCCGCAAGATGCTCTTCGAACGCCAACCACTCGCCTGCCAATCTTGATAAACTCGAGAAATAAACCTGAAAAAGAAACTCCGAGTCTGAAATAGCGTACGGAGGAGCGTTCGTTGCCCTGCTCGCTCCTTGTAAAAATAACGCTTCGAAGGAAAAAGAATGAAATTTATTAGTTCGTGGAATCGGAACGATGCGTTAAGCGTGACGGATCGTTGGTGCCGTTCGATTGGAGTTGGATCAGAGAGAAATGATTAGTTCTGAGGTCATTTCGAGAGTCGTCCGTCCAACTAAAACACCTGCAACCTACCACTCATAGGAAAGTTTGTGTGACCTAATAGTAGATGTCTTCTTCATTTGGACTATTTTTTAAAGAAGGTGTGGAAGGTGTGCATAACTAGGTATTGTTTTAGTTACTCAATGTGTTTAATTCAGTGGTTCTTAATCTATACAGCATATATGAATATCGACACAAACGCAACAATCTGTCGTGGAAGTACTAGAAGTAGGGCCAAACGAAAATGGTTCCTCCTCTTTCACTAAGCTTTCGATAAATTTATTATCTTCTTCTGGGCCTACAATACTGAGTAACACCTAAAATTCATAAAAGATAGTTCATAAAAGATAACAAATGAAGATATAAACATAAAAATACTCAAACAAGAAACTAGTACTATAGGTAAAACGCTGCAAATTGTTACACAAAGTTTTATTATTTCAGCATTGAGCATAACCAATTAACTAAAAATTCGTGAGTTGAAGTGTAAAACTCGGTTATAACGAAGTTGGGGAGATCTGCAAGTGTTACCATTTGATTCACCGTGAAAAAATACGTAGAAACCGGCTCCAAACTCAAAAAATCCATGTTTTCCTCATACAAACATATTTTATCCTTCAATTAGCAAAATAAAATACGAATTGATTATACCGTTGGAAAGCTGAGATTTTAGCCAAGTTTTTTCTGCTACGCGTACGGTTTTCACCATTTTCATTTCAAACTTAACGCTGCTTGAAAAAACAGTAATTTTTAAAAAGTGATAAATTCTCTAGTTTATTCCATTTTTTCGCCTACCTTACTTACTGTTAAAAGACTTAAAATACCTTAGAGACATGGGAAATTTAACACTCTTTTCCACATATATCTATTTTTAAGTTTATATAGTAATTTAGGGGAGATATGGCCATTTTAGTGCTGTAAGGTCGAAAACACGGCCAAACACACAAAAAATAATTTTTTCGAGCCAGAATCGCATTTTAGGCCATTGTTCGTGCTGCGTACGGCGGACCGACATTGCAGTTTTGGAATCTACTTACCTTGAAACATAAAGTGACAAAGTTTGAGAGAAAACATTTTTTTTCTCCCCTATTCGATTACAAAGGCTTATTATTGGGAATAATATACCAAAAACAGCAAACTTACTCAGAGGGGTGCTTCAGCATGGAATACCACACAACTCAGCGACCAACTGATCAATGGCTTTGTTCGCAGTGCCAGTTGAAAACGTTTGCTAACCGTTGGCGACCAGGTTTGTGATTGGTTTAGTGCGCATGCGTGACCACCACCTAATTTCAAACCGTTGGTAGCCAAATCCGCACTGCGAACGGGTTTTACTGAAGTAACCGTCGTGTATCTTCCAACTGATGTAACCTGCTTGGTGGGCTCGCGCCATCCTTTGAATAGTGAACATTCCTACCCATCCGGAAATGTTTGAAAATTTTACGGTCATCATACAGAGTCACCGTCGGGTCAAGGAAGTTGGCATTTGTGGTAACAACTCTACTTTCTTCTTCTCTGTCAGAAGAGTGAGAAATATTCAGGGGAGAAGCGGGTTCCTCAGACGAAGTTTACCATTCAACGTCGTCACCAATAAGGTTTTCCATATCACACAACTCAGAGCAGGAAACTCTTAATGAATAACCTTAGAAGTAAAACGAGGGTAAATGCAAAAGCAGAATTTAGTAAACAGTGCACGACATGCAGATATCCGCAGCTATCTTATCTCCTTCGGCTGGCTTATCTTATAATCTCTACTGTTAGCTCACCCACACATCTCACAGCGGAATGATTTGATTTGCTACTTCGAGTCGCGGTCAGATCGGTCAGCAGAAATTTCTCTGATCAGTCAAACCGATCCACAACGTGGTTCAAACTGGTTTGGTGGTCACTGCGAACGGACCACTATGGATACTATACTGTCAAGAGACTATAAAGGGACAGTATGGATACTATACCGTCAGCAGACATTTGGTTTGGTGGTCACTGCGAACGGACCACTATGGATACTATACTGTCAAGAGACTATAAAGGGACAGTATGGATACTATACCGTCAGCAGAAATTTCTCTGATCAGTCAAACCGATCCACAACGTGGTTCAAACTGGTTTGGTGTTCACTGCGAACGCCCCAAATGCGTTTCCAACCGTTTCGTACTGGTTTGATGGTCACTGCAAACCTAATATAGGCATTACAGGTTGCAAGTCAGTATTAAAATAGAACAGGTACTCAAATCAACCACCTTACAGGAAGGAATGCTGTTGGAAAATGCAGATGGACCGTTTTTACACCACATAGCACGCAAAATGAGCTTATAGGAATAAATATATATTTTGTTAATGGGAAAACGGTTATGAAAATCTCTTTTGGGAAGCGCAAATCATGCATTGAACCCTAAGCAAATTAATCAAAGTGGGCATTACCAGCCTGAGACAATTTATCATATCCTATAACATATTGGAAATTTTCGCTTGGAACCTGTTTTACATTCCACCCATTGATTAATTACTGAATCGACCCCGTCATTCAATTAAACCTTCTATTCTATTAGGAAAAAATCTAATAAACCAGCGCATTAATCCATCATAGAAATTTCTCCATGCTTTTGTGGGTGGTTATCCCACACAATAGGTTTTACGACGTCTCGACCTCAAGGTTATGGCAACTTAGACCGACAAAAGTTCAACTCTCGTCGTTAAACTAAGAAAGCAGAAAATGAAACACGTGAGGGTGGAAGGTATTATTAAAAATACTATGTCATGCAGCATTTCAAATGGAGCGAATTTTCAAAGAAAAAGTTTTGGGTAAAATTAAATGAGGCACTTAAGTTCTGGTCATTGAGGCGAACCATGTTCTGAATAATCGTGCTGGGATAACCGTGTGATGACATTGCAGAGGAAATTTCAGCACAACTCGAAAACTACAAAAAAAAAAAAAAAATATTACAAAATTTGATGGTCATTTTTCACCTGAAAATCTATTTTACCAATTTTAACAAAATCTTTAATAAAATCGAATAATAACATTTAAAAAAAACTAATAAATAAAAAATAAAGTAAAATAAGAATTAAATTTTTTTAAAATAATTAATTACTTTGATAAAATCTATTTTACGTATTTAACTAATTAATTGAGCTCAAAAAGTGCTGGCCAACGAGCTCGTCCTTTAGATTAGGAAGCTTGATTTTTTTTTTTTTTTTTTTCGCAAGAACGGAATTTTTATCTCAATCCTAAGGAGAGTTATTGTCTGGAATGACATGAACACAGATAAGAAGAAGAGTTAAACTCTAGGATTCATTTCAGAATACTTCAAAACGGATTTCAATGAAGAAAATTTATGAAAATATTGATTTAAAAGTTTTAGGAGACATTGCAGTAGCTTTATTTTTTAAGAAAATTCGATAAAACTTAGCCAAAAGTTTTGTTACAACCAAATATTAACCATCTTCTTTTTAACCGACCTTCTAAATTTGATATTAAGCTGTTTCGAAACCTTCGTTCAACATTTTATACACAAAATTCCCTAATAATTTAATTTTTAGCACTTTTTGTGGTCTTTGTTCTTAATTTACGGTATTTATTTTAGGACTTATGTTTTTATTAAGGTTTAAGCCGCATCTCAATCAGAAGGGTCATTAGTGGCATTGAACAAGGTGTCCAAAGGGACACTGGAAGTGGCACGATTCTAAGGGGAGCCATATTGCAATCCTTGACTAAAAAGGAGCGCCATCATGGACTCCACTGGCAACTCGAAGGGGGGAAAATGAGTGGTACAGTGATGACCACTGTTAAGCCCCAAAGTGGATTAAAAAAAACCCAAAAATAAAATAATACAACTAAGAATAGATGTAAAATAGGGAAATGCTTCTATACATACTATTATATTCAATCAGCAAAGTGAAAAAAACTACGATTGAATATATATAAATATATCACAGATCAGAGCTCAGCGGCTCTCAGGTACAACAACAGGGATCGGACCTTGTCTGGTTCGGATGAAACGTCAACCCTCCGAGGGGGCTGATGCTGGACTCGAGGTCCACAAGGGCTGGGCAGTCCTCCAGAATGTGGTGGATGGACAGATCACCCCCACACACATCTCGAGCTTCTGCACTAAGCAGGTCTGTGATTAAGACGGGTATGGCCAGTCGCAACCCGGTTGACCACTATTCGATCCCTCCTTGGAAGTAGGGTTACGAAAGGGCCCACCGGGCTCAAGTCCTGAAGGACACCACGCAGACCAGTGACCTCACCCTGACTTTATGTTGCATGTAGGAGATCCTCAATTAGTTTAGGTAACATATCAAATGAGTTATTTAGGACTTATTTATGGCTAGATTAGTTAACTTGTAAAACGCCATCTCTGTCGACGAAACTTGAAGCACACGCAGTAACCACTTGTAACTTAATACAATAATCAGCGACTATTAACATCCCAGAACCTTTTTTTAAGAGCGAGATGGAGTGAGCCCTCCCACTATGTTTTTCGAGGAGGCTTTGAACTTTAATACGGGCAAATTACACGTTTTGAAGATGATGGCCGTAAAAAAACGAGGGAAATGTCCAAATGAGTCAGATAGCGGCGCTTGAAAAAATCGTCCTTTTCGTCTGGACCGCTCGTTAATTTGCGGCAAGCGGACCGCCCTCAGTTTTCCCTTCGGTGTGGTTAACACTTTCGTTCGCGGTACTTTTATTTTCATTGTTTCCTATTATCCTATTGATTCTTTATACGGGAGAACAGGTGTGCAATAAACGAGGAATATCGTTCCGTGGGTTTTTAAAAACTATTCGTTTTTCCCCAGAAACTGGGCCTTCTTCAGGGATATAAAGTTCAAAATATAAAATTCAAAATTTGTAAAATAAATAGGTAGGTAGGTACTTTATCATTTTATTTTTGCGACAAAAAATCGAATTTAAAGTGTTTGAGAAAATCAAATTTCAAATTGTTGAAGTTTATGTAGGTAACTATGTTTTCCCGTATGTTTTACATAGTTTGCTGTGACGGTAATAGAGAGTTTTTGTTCTTCCCGTAAGATTTTCTCCCGTTGACGCGTAGAGCAGCGTCTAGAGCAAGCAGCTGGAGATGCTAGCTCTTCACGTGATTTTTACGCGTATTTCTACACGTATACGTGAAAAACCAAACGCTAACGTCACGTTAACGTCTCTATAAGTGTTTCAGAAGCTGTTTCGTATTCTTTTCGTACAACCTATTCTTATTTAAATAATTAATTGCTTTATAATTATTTATAAATACATAAATTATAAATACATTTATTGCTTAGGTACCTTAAATTGCTGAATTTTGTAGCGGAGCATTTCACTATAACCTCTCGACTTGTTGACCAACCAACGAGTTGTTGGCAACCACACTGTGGTTACCTTTTCTGGTAACTGCGTAGCTGTGGTTACCTTGGTCACACTGTGGTTACCGGAAGCTGTGGTTACCTTTGCGTCAGGCTATGATGACTACCCGTAGGCCGAAATTCCTACGAATGCATTTTCCCGTGCACGTGTAGATAGGCCTTTTTCCCGTACGCGCGTAGTTCTACACGTTGACGTAAAGATTCGCGCATGCTGAGTAGGTATTTCAGTCTTTTTGCGTACACGGGTAGAAAATTACGAGAAGAACTAAACTCTCTAATTATAAACTTAGAGACCCTCAATCAAATACGAGTAAATTTTGCCCAAGTTTTGAGTGTCTTTTCGGATTTTAATTGAATTTGAATTTTTTATCAACCATTTCTAGAAATATTCTTTTTTCAAATTAGATTCTCTTTCTACAATTTTGAAATTGTCCTGTAGTATGTCCTTGAGATCTGCAATGGGCAATCAACGCGTTTTTCGTATCTCTTGTAGATCCGATTCATGTTTTGAAAATCTACGCCAAACGAACTGAGACGTTTCTCCCCACATACACTTTTTCACACCCTGCACTACCACAAGGGATCTGGTAGACCAAGTCTGAACGTTGTTCTTTTGGTGTGAAATCTTTTAGTTTTGGAGAATAGTACTCTGTTCGTATTAAGTGTTCGAAATGTTATTTTTACGTGTTCATTGTGTGTACCTTTGTCATCTGTTCTGCCACCCCTTGCACGTATGGCCATATAATAGTGGATTGGTTGTTCTTGAGTTGGAGGTATACTGTTCTGAGTGTTTCTTTGAAGTGTACTATGTATAGTTTGGTCTACGATAATTATACCATGTATATATTGAACTGTCCAAATAATGAAACGTTGCTGTGGATCTATGTTTGTTAAGGGAGTGCAGTTTGCAGAATGCCATAAGGGTGTGCAGTTTGCAGAATGCCATAAGGGAGTGCAGTTCAGAATGCCAAGATCCATTATAACTGCAATGGTCAAAAGAGATACACATAGGACATTAGCGTCCGCAGACTCAATGGCAGGATCTCCTATGAATTAGAACCCGCCACTCTGAATGAGTACCTATTTAAATTTGGCACAATTAGCCATCTTCTGTCGAACTGTGTGAAGTCGGGTAGCTGGACCGAATTGGAAAAAATTAGAGGTATTGAGGATGAGAGAAACTATTTGGGTGAAGGAGCTTGAAAATCATGGACAAACATTTTTCGTAGGACATAAGGCTGCGAGATGAGTGACTAGCGACATGTCCTCTGGGTTTAAGACCTTATAAATTTCTCACTCAGTTGTTGAGAGCAGTTTCCAGATATCCATTGGGTAGGTTGCCCTTCATTATTCATGGTTAGGGGGTGCGAGGGGATGAGTAGATAGTTAGGCACGTTTTCTCATCAGTTTATTTTCCCTCCGAGCGCTTTCGCCTATGTAGGCCTCATCAGGGAGTATTATTATGTAGTCGGACAGTATGGCATTTATACATTTTTTGTTGCAGATTATTTGGTAGCATCAGTTATCAGCACCCACAGTGTTTGGGGATATTTGTGAAATTGACTGTTTAAGTTGTATGATTTAATAGGGTTCATTAGTAGTAAGTGATTAATAACTTGTCCTGGGGTAACTAAAGTAGAAAAGTAAATTATTGGAGAGAGCAAGGGCCTCATGAGAATATTCTATAATATGAAAGAAATATTTTCATTAGGCTCTTGCTCTCTCCAATAATTTACTTTTCTACTTTAGTTTCCCCAGGACAAGTTTTTTTTATTTTTTTTTTTTTTAAAGGTTTAAGCCGCGCTTCAACCAGAAGGGTCATTAGCGGCATTGAACAAGGAGTCCAAAGGGACACTGGAAGTGGCTCGATTCTAAAGGGAGCCATGCTGCCATGCTTGCCCAAAAAGGAGCGCCATCATGTACTCCACCGGCAACTCAGAGGGGGAAAAAAATGAGGGGCTCAGTGATGACCACTGTTCAGCCCCCAAAGTGGTTGAAAAAAAAAACCCCAAAAATAAAGTAATACAACTAAGACTAGATGAAAAAATAGGCTAATAACTATATACATGCTATTATATATAATCAGCTAAGTGAAATCAAACTACGACTAGATGTATATAAATATATCATAGATCAGATATCACAGTTCGTAGTAGAGCTCAGTGGCTCTCAGGTACAACAACAGGGATCGGACCTTGTCTGGTCCAGATAATACATCAACCCATTGAGGTGGCTGATGCTGGACTCGGAGGTCCACAAGGGCTGGGCAGTCCTCCAGAAAGTGGCGGATGGACAGATCACCCCCACATCTCCCACACACAACATCTCGAGCTTCTGCACTAAGCAGGTGTATGTGAGTAAGACGGGTATGGCCAGTGGCAACCCGGTTGACCACTATTCGATCCCTCCTTGGAAGTTGGGTTACGAAAGGGCCCACCGGACCAGTGACCTCACCCTGCCATTGCTCATGCCAGATCGAATTAAACGAACGAAATAAAAATATTTTTAATGAGTGAAGCGCGCCATATACATCTTGACACAAAGCTGTGTGGTTCCCATGATAAGTTATAATGGAGACTCCTAGGTTCTTCACTGTGGGGCTGAAAAGGATAACCATCGAGTTAAGAACAACTTTGGGAGTAGAATTTAGGTCGAGATTAGATTACGCGAAAACTATTCCTTACCTTTGATGTAGATTTGATTATTGAAATCATAATGTAATTAAATCAAAACTTACCTATTTGACTTGTGATCTCCAGTCGAATCGTTAAGGCTTTACTTCGTGCGCCTTGCGTTTATCTCTTCCTATAAATAGATCATCTCCACCACAACTAACGGTTCTTTGGTATGTGCGAGCCAAACTAAAGCGTTCTATGACCGCGTGGGAGAGCACTAAGTCAAATTTGAAAGGCCATAAACTTTAGTTGCTCGCTCAAAGGGAAGACAGGCCCTGTATTGAAAGCGCCTTGCGGCAGTCGAGGTCAAAATCAATCTCCACGTTAAAGCGCACGGCGTTGCGGGTAAGATTTGGTATATAATTTCCAGTAATGAACAAAAAAACAATTTTTGTTTGTATAAAAGAATCAGTCGTGCAACATGATCGTTTGAGAAAATTTTCTCAGAAAACATATTATATATGATGTTACATTGTTTTTAAATTTGAGCAGTTTGAGTGCAAAGATATTGTTCACTACCAATTTTATAACAAAAAACTCGTTCAAAATGATATTTTGTGTTTCAATTTAAGGTTTTGGATTTTTTTTCTTTTTAGCTTTTATTTGCAGCTCTTCTCGATTTCTTAGCAAATATTATTGAAATGTACGTGCATTTTTCGGTATAGAATTTTTAATGTTTTAGTTCATCGTCATCGTTGATAAACTTCTTTTGACTAAAGTTCTGGTTAAAAATTTGAGCTTAATGATTTCTAGCCATTTTTATTGGGGTTTCTTTTTTTTTAAGCACATTTTCTGAAGTTTGACCAATTTATCGTACCTGCTTGAAAAGAGTTAGCCAACAAACTCATCTTTTCATTTGGAATGCTCGTTTTTTTGGCGAAAATCCTAAAGTGAGTTATCTGTTTACACCCTGTATCCGGTAATCATCCCTGTAAACAGTATTTTTGGGCACTGATTGGCATCAGAGTGCAATGGTCGGCCTGTCAGAGCGCAATGGAAGCCAGTCAGGCCGAAACGATTGGCCCGAAAGGCCGAAATCGGCGGCCCCGTCAGGCCCCAATGCAGGGGGTTGGCAGGCAAAGCCTACAGGGGGTGGCCCCCTAATTCTGCATTGAAACTAGGTGAAACGAGAGGAAAAAAGAGGTCCAAAAACATGCATTTTGGCACCTCGTTTTAGCATATCTAGAACCGATATCTACCGTTACATATTTGGCGTCAGGCGACTCAGATGGCACTTACTCCCAGGATATAAGTTTTCTTCATCAGGGATATGTCTGGAGGGGGTCAATGTTGGGCGAAGTTCTACTTTGTTACTTATTTCGGCGCTTGTCGTTGCAATATTTCATTGAAAGCTTGGCAAGGCGAGACTGGCGTCTTCCTGGATAACAGCATTGAATGATAGCTCGGTAATTTTTTATTGAACTGAAACTGTCGTTGATACCATGAGTTGTTATTCTGTACTCGACCTTCACTTAGCCTTCTGTTGTGTTTGAACCTCCATTGAATAGGTCGCACACAGAAGCTGCGTAGTGGAATTCCGAACCCGAAATGGATTTCCCTCCGGGCGTTGATAATATTAAACAAGACAGCGATGGGGGAACCTACCGAAATCCCTTCCCCCGTTGTAACACAACTATAGCGACGTTATGGAAATTTCTCAATATCAGTAAAGTAATTCTTAACTTAATTCCGTTGAGGAATTTAAGAAAAGTACTCAGAATGCATGAATAAATGAAGGAGGTTTATTGACACAAATAATGTATACATGTAAAAATAAATCAGGGTAACCTTAAACAGAATGGCTTCTAGTCGTCATCTGGGACGGCATCTAAATTAATGGCATTTCAGTACATACAAATGACATTAACACTTATTAAATCATGTTTAATCAATAGGTAGGTATTGTAAATTCGTAAAACATCATTATCATAAAAAGGACTTATACTTACCTAATTTTTGTACGAGGTAATATTATTAAATTGATAAGCTTTAAGAACCAATTTGTAGAAATCTTTCGAGAATAAGAGTGAAAAATGAGGAAAATTAGGCAGCAGGGAAAGAAAGAAACCTCACTTATGAAATTTATAGATAATTTAAAAAAAAAATCAGCAGTAGAAATTCTGGATTAATTCCCATCGATAATACGGTTATGTACTCAGTCATGGAGCTCGGTTAGTAGAGCGAATTTTCAAAGAAAAGTGGATAAAATTGAATTAGGCTCTTAAATTCTGATCATTGGTGCCAACCATGCCGAGAACTAAACTGAGGGGACAGCCGTGTGATGAGAACGCAATGAACATTTTAGGACACCCAGCACGACTCGAAATTACAAAATTTTAGTCATTTATGGGCATTTTTTACCTAAAAATCCATTTTTCTCTCTTATTATGAATCTTGATGTTGAGGGAGGAGTCGACTTGAAGAAAAGCGTAATAAATTATCCCAGTGATTGAAATCTTGTTCTACTTATTTCACCTGAGTCTCAAAATTACATTAAAACATTGAAATATAGTAAGTATAGAAGCCCAAGAATTTAGATCACGACAATCGGTAGATCGTTACGAATTGAGGTTTTTGAAGTGTAAACTTCTATAGGCGCACCGCGTTGAAAAATTTAGCGGGGTGTGAATACGATTTTGCCGTCACGTTTTTTTCCGTCACGCTGTTTTGACAACCAAGCCGTTGCTGAGGAAATGAAACTTCTTCATTTTTCACCGTACAAAAATCGTTCACCTCTCGTTAGAAAGCTCTCAATTTATCACTTATTTCTTTCGTACTTGTTCTTCTATTCATGCCGTAGTTTTATATTTATTTATGTTATAAATGGAAATAGTAAACAATGCCACTTGGTTGTGAAGTTAATCATGGTTATGGTAATTGTAGACGCGCAACATAACAGAAAATTACCTACTTACGTAATCTGTTCTAATTTCGATTTTTAAAACATTCATGTCGTAGTTTTAAATTTATTTACATTTACGAATTATCGGGAAGAAAGGATATTCCATGTTTTAGCATTTTAGCCGAAGGCTCAAGGCGGAAAGTTACCGAGGGTCCAGGGGCGGAGCCTGTCCACTTTTAATTTCCCAACATCCCAACAGAGTGGAAAGTAATGTCATAATCGTCATAGAAGTTTACACATCTCCCGTGTGGTCTTTAGCACACCTGGTTTTTTTTTATTTATTTTAAAATTACCTATGAAAATGCCAGTTTGAGGCAGGTTTCTACGTATTTTTTACGCTGATTCAAATGATAACATTTGCATACCTCCCCGACCCTGGTAATACATGCTGTTCCGCATCTATCAAACGATATCTCTGCATCAAAACTTCAGTAGAGCAGGCGAAAATTCAGATTACATTACTTTTATTCCACTTTCTCGGTTTTTTTCTCCTTCTTCCCGTTAAACCCGGAAACTCTCTGGTTTTGACGACTGACGAAAATTGACAGCCAGACGGAAGAAAGCGATGGCAGTCGTCCAAGACCCACACAAACCTTAATTTAAAGTTAACCAGCTCAACCGGTCTACGGATCCCCGTCAAGATGGGAAAATATACCTACGCATCTTATGTATACTTCGGATTAGACGGTCTTATACATCTGCTCGGACAGTGTTTGCGGTTTGTTGTTATGGAACAAAAACGAAAGCCCTTCATAGACGCATATTTTAAGCTCTCTTCCGACTTGGCTAGTAAATATTTCCGTCGTTTGTTGAAAACATGTCTACTTCGATACAAACTTCAACAGTCTTAGGTTCCAACACTGCTTAAAATATTGGATAGTGGAAAAAAAAAAATTTACGAGGTTCCTGGCTGGACGGGCCTGACAGGATTAGATCCATTTCCTTGAAGACTATTTACAAAAATAACGTACAGTCTTACACGAAAGAAGAAGAAAACTAGTTCATTGTTATAAATACATATAGATATACAAGAAATTGATCAAAAAGGATGGATACCTTAGTATTACACAGTCCTGAGTTGATTAGGTACAATGATTTGAGTACAATGAAATTGCTTGGGGACCTTCTTCAACATTAACCGCTTATTCCCTAAAAATTTCATCAAAATTGGATGAAAACTGTAAAAATTAAGTGCATTTCAGGGGATACACATCCACGCATGCGCAGCAACTACTAATGATAATAATGTTGAAACTGATATGGGTCGATAAAATCCTCCAAACCTCCTCTTCGATCCTCCAAACGAGCGAAATTAGACGTCAAGCAAACGAGAAAATGATGCATGGAATTACGTTTGCGCATGCGAAGAATGAAGTATTAATTTAGCAACATTGAAACTAATATGAGACCATCTACTGCCCAACCCGTACATACTTACCCTAAAAATATTTTGTGACATTTTTTGCTTTCAAGTTCC
The DNA here is from genome assembly GCA_030762985.1 of Adelphocoris suturalis. NCBI lineage: Eukaryota > Metazoa > Arthropoda > Insecta > Hemiptera > Miridae > Adelphocoris > Adelphocoris suturalis. The sequence goes on along the minus strand of CM061042.1, from coordinate 39,363,088 downwards.
ACGCTATAAAATAAAAAAATACTGATTTTTAGGTGTGAGAACATGGAAAAATCATGTACTGCTATTTTTTTTTAAACACAGAATGTGTTTTAGCCTTGGCATCTCCAACCGATAACGAAACGTTTAAAACGTTAATGTGTAACGACAATGTGTTGCAACAATTCCTGATGATTTCCGCTAACAACCGAGTCATTGCTAGGGAACTGGTACTTCGTCATTTATCATCCCACAAAATTCGTTGACCATTCGTTCAAATGCTCTCCATTTATCGAACCTTTTTATTTTTAATTTTAAGCCGCACCTCAACCAGAAGGGCCATTAGCGGCATTGAACAAGGTGTCCAAAGGGACACTGCAAGCGGCTCGATTCTAAGGGGAGCTATGTTGTCATCTTTGACTAAATAGGAGCGCCATCATGGACACCACTGCCAAATCAGAGGGGGAAAAAATGAGGGGTACAGTGATAACCACTGTTTAACCTCTCAAGTGGATAAAAAAAAACCCAAAAATAAAACAATACAACTAAGACTAGATGTAAAATAGGCTAATTACTATATACATGCTACTGTATACAATCAACCAAGTGAAATAAAACTACGAATATAAATATATCACAGATCAGATATCACAGTTCGTAGTAGAGCTCAACGGGTCTCAGGTACAACAGCATGGATTGGGCCTTGTGTGGTCCGGATAATACATCAACACACTGAGGGGGCTAACGCTGAACTCGGAGGTCCACAAGGGCTGGGCAGTCCTCCAGAATGTGGCGGAAGGACAGATCGCCTTCACACCTCCCACACACATCTCGAGCTTCTGCACTAAGCAGGTGTCTGTGAGTAAGGCGGGTATGGCTAGTGACAACCCGGTTGACCACCATTCGATCCCTCCTTAGGAGTTGGGTTACGAAAGGGCCCACTGGGCACAAGTCCTGAAGGACACCACGCAGACCATTGACCTCACCCTGCCAATGCTCATGCCAGATGGAATTGGCTTAATGTTGCATGTAGGAGATTTGATCCTCAATGCGTAGAAGCAACATATCGATGGAGTTATGACCAATGTCACTCCTCGCAAGGTCATCTGCACACTCATTGCTATGAATATCCACATGGCTCGGCACCCTCATAAAATTTATTGTTGAGCCCAATGTTGAGGCTTGGTGTAGCGATACACGGAGGCTTTGTATTAGGGGATCATCAGAATATGAGTCCCTAATCGCCTCGATGGTACTCAGTGAATAGCTACAGATCACCGCTGTAGCATTTCTAAGACGTTGTTACGCCAAGTGGTGTCATTGGGTTAGGTCAAACAACACACCAATAGCATGCTTCCTGACCAGAAAGGTGTCCAGAGTGTAACTCTCAAAAGCTGAGAGTTGGTCAACTGCTGCCAAGGCAGTTGGTCTCAAGAAACCACTACTGCCAAGTGCGTGACCAACAAGCTGAGTTACAAGCATGGTTATTTGAATTGTTGTTTACACACAGGTGATCATTATCAATAATTGATATTGTGTACATGATTGCAACCGCTTGTTAATTTCTGATGGGTCTGATGGGAGCTGGTGGAGAGTCGTTGCACTGGTGGTAAGTAAATAAAACACCTTGACATAGTAGTGATAAGATACACCGCAAAATCTGAGTCATTCTTATTTGCGGGTTTCACGGGTTTATGTGCTAAATCATATTCTGTGTTTCAATAATTTCTTTGGACGTAAGCCGATAGAAGTATCCGGAGGTCCCCAGGGGTATTGCCTTTTTTTCAAATTTTTCGACCATTACTATAAACCGTAAAATTGTTGGGTCCCAGAGCTGTAAAAGGTGTGAATGCTTTTTCTCTCTTTTCCCCTCTGAACGGGGTTTGATAATAATTATAGACCAATAATCTGCGTGGAAGGGCTATTTAATACAGAAATAATATACATTTGCTTCATAATTTACTGCGTTTCATCGCTTTCTGTAGTTATATCACATCCATCATTAATACATCCACTACAACGAGCCGTTGACACAATACACGATTACACGAATTTCTCAGAAACGGTCTGCGATGGTCGACAAAATCCATTTAGTTTGATTTGATTAATTATGTTCCCTAATCCCCTACGAGTCTCAATTCAATTTACATCAATGCAACGCCAATTACAAGGTTTTTTGCAATACCCCGTCCAAACAAAGTTTTTTTCCTCGTATTTTTGTGTCAATGAGCGCCTCCCTCTTTTTCCAATTGACCTAAAAGCATCTCGTTTTGTGAATGCAACTTCCGACAAACGGTTTGTGTCGCTCAGTTGAAAAAAGATTCTTGGGGGAATGAAATTTCTGTAGTGTGCCGCGCGGTACGGGCGTTGCTCTATTTTTTCGTGTTTAATCCATCAGTAAATAATTACAATTTAGCTGATTTTATTCAGAGGCGTGATAACGTTGAAGTCTAGTCCTCTATTTTCAGTGGATCTTTACCCCATAATGGAATTGCATGGGGTGTCAGCAGCGAACACAATATTTGAATAAGATTTTGAATGTTTCGAAATACAGCTCTATTAGTTTTACTCGTTCATAATCCCTAATATGTACACACTACAGCATTGAAGGCCAGACACTTGATAGATGTAATACGGTGCGAAACTTGGATGTTATTTTTAACTAGCCGCTCCGGCTCGCTTCGCTCGCACGGTTTGGCTGTATAGATGCGATGGTCTTTTACTGTCGAGTGGAACTTGAAGAATGATTGGAAACTGTAGATCACTAAGGGTAGGTTTAACGTGTGTAGGGGATGTTGCTCGCTTCGATCGTTTGAGGTGGGTTTTCTGGCTACCTTCGTACGCTCTTTGTGGAATATATAGCTGCGATGGGATACGCTCCCTCGCTTCGCTCGCTCTGTATGGCTGTATAGATCCGATGGTCTTTACTGTTGAGTGGGACATGTAGAATGATTGGAAACGGTGGATCACTAAGAGTGATTTGAAATGTGTAGGGGATGTTGCTCGCTTCGCTCGCTCTCTGCGGGATGTATAGATGCCATAGGATATAAATAGTCCATCCCGAGTTCGTAAGAAGAACCCCTTTGAAATCCGATGTATGTAGGGGATGCTACTCGCATCGCTCGCTAGGGGTGGGTTTTCTCACTCGCTCGATGTGGGATATATAGATGCGACTGGATGTAGTCCCCATACCATCGAGACCTACAGCTCATGGTTCGGGAGGGGGTGGCAAATTTGAAAATTTCTCACTATCCCTTTCTATAGACAATCCAAGGGAATGGCTAAAAAAAATCAATAAATCTTATCAAATGGTCAAAACGAAAATAATACATTGCTGCAGAATAATTTGCGTTTTCTATGTGAGTAATTTATACTGCCCACTAACTTGGCAGGCCTTTTTTTCTGTTGGGAATGACTATCAAAAGCGGCACTTAATGTGGAACCACGAAAAGTTAAGTTTTAAGAACATTTCAGTACTAACAGAACTGTCGGATGTTAAATGTGTGTACGTATTTGTTCTCACCGTCTTATTTTTCTTGTGGGTAGGCCATTATTTTATCTGCTTAGAAGGGCTATTATCCTTTTCCCCGTCTTTCAAATGGGACCCGAGATCAAGAGGTTCGGAGGATCAGAAGGGGGACCTACGAGGGAGGAGTTGGTTGGACGTCACAATTAACTTCACATTTTAATCGCTTCGCCTCTCTTCCCCTCACATTTTGTCCAACTTCCCGTCACTTTTTTCGATATGCAATTTCGGATTCAGATTCGGCGGAATCAAAACTGTATTTCGCCCGCAAACACCGTCCCGAAAAACGTATCTTTATGGGGTATATCTTAATGAAAAAAAAAAACGAAGTTTTTCGTTGGAATTTTCGAGAAAACGGGTCCGTACTCTTTCATTTTTTTGACGCATTTCCCGATACTTTTTTTGCAGACCGATCGCGCCGTCTACTTCCTCTTAAACCTAAGAAAACCTGTATTTTCCCGGAATTTTCGACGCCCTAGTAGTTCGATCTCGGCCAAACTTGGATGATAGTGGGGGATGAAAATTTGATCATCTTATATCAATTTCAACATGATCGTATCATTAATAACTACTGCGCATGCGCCAATGTTAAATCCTTGTAACGGCCTTAATTTCCGCTGTTTTCATCCGATTTCGATGAAATCGTTAGAGAATGCGCGGGTTAGGTTGTACATGATCCTCCATCAGTTTCATGGTTGTCAAATCAATACTTCATTCTGCGCATGTGCAAACGTAAATTCCATTGTGCTCCATTTTTTTACACTCTAGTCGTTTGATTTCGCTTATATTTTTGGAAGATAGTTGGAAGAAGATGATAGGTGAAGCTATATGTGCTACACCCATCTTTGCAAACTTTTTTTCCCCCTTCAATAGTGAGGTGGTAAAAAATGTAATATCCTCGCTGTATTTCGTTCTTTCCTACAGATCGAACAAATGTTTACTGAGACGATCGCCAAACTACCAAACAGTTAACGGATTCGCTCTCTGTTTCCGCACCGATACAAAGTTGCCCAGGTGTTTATGTTGGCGGCGGAGCCAACAGATATATCGGGCGGTTAAATCAGACCTTCGATGAGTCAGGCGGCCGGTTTTCCTTCATCTCACGTTGTATCGGTTGCTCGTGAGGAAAGCTTCAATATCGACACCAAAATTATAAGCTATCGTTGTGATAACAATGAAAAAGTTCCAGTCATGCAGCAAGATCGTATGAGCGGATTTTCGTAAATTATCGTACGATATGATGTTAAATTGCATTGGAAATTCACGACTTTAAGCCAATAGGAATTATTTTCGGACCCTTCCTGTTATAGCATTTTGGAGTCAAATTTGTACTTTTTTCAACCAAATAATACTTTAATACTTTTCCCACTCAAATTAGTAGGTACTTTTCCCATTAAAAAAAAAAAAAAAAAAAAATTGGGTGTGGCACATAGATTCTTTGTTTACCTATCATATTCTTCCAACTATCATACAAATTTAAGCGAACTATAACAACTAGATAGTGAAAAGATGGAAGATGATGGAATTAACGTTTGTGCATGTGTAGAATAAAGTAGGTATTGATTTGGCAACAATTAAACTGATAGGGGACCATCTACCATTTAACCCCCGCATTCTCTGACAATGTCATCGAAATCGGATGAACAATGGAAATTAAGGTCGCTACAATGATTTAACATAGGCGCATGCGCAGTAGCTATTAATGATACAGTCATGTTGCAATTGATATGGGATCATCACATTGTCAACTCTTAACTATCATCGAACGAGATAGGACGACTCGGGTACACACAGAACCAGCTGATCAACCTTCATCAAACATCCACCAGAGTGTATATTTGTGTACATGTGTAGGAGTTACATTTTCTTCGTGGATCGAGTATTGACAAACCGGGTCTGATGTTATTCCCACAACAGCGTCCATCATATTATCAAACTCGGCAAATTAGCAACCACCACATTTTTGCCGTTCGCTATTTATTTCATTTCTAGAGAGAGAAATACATGTACGAATTGCGATATTGCAACCAGAATTATTATGAATGAATTATTGTGATCAGTAAGTTGTGAACTCAATTTCATCTCCGATCTGCGTTATAATGTTAAGAACGGCATCTTTGACCAACCAAAACCTCAATAAAAATACGCACTCGTCCCATTTTACTAGGTGTCGGGGTCTTACTGTTGGCTGTACTGTCCTTTTCCATTCAAATAATTCTGTTACGATAGAATCTTCGTCGTCTCTGCTATTTGAAGACAAATCCAAATTATATCCGTTGGAAGGTACAAAAATAAAGACAATCAAATTTGAGATTCAAATAAGATTTTAGTAAATAAATAAACTTGTTTGAGGTTAGAAAGCTCTAGACATTTCATTAACCTCGAGTTACAATTGTTTTCCAGCCTCCAGGGACCAGATAAATTAAAACGTCAGATAGGGTTCAACTAGGGATGGATAAACATCTCCAATTGTGTTTTCTGTAGGATAACGCTATCCCTCAGATAAATCCCCCTTATCCATTGGATAAATGCGATTGATAAACCGACCCTTAGTGATATAAGGTCGATAACACGAAGAAAAAAGCTTAAAAATGAAAAAAACTCCAAAAATCAAGGGTTCAAAAAAATTGCGAGGATCCTTTTCTAGGAAATTAGTTGCAGAATCGATCTCTAGAAGCTTAACAATCTCTAGGGTGAACACCCTGTATACAATGCCTAGCCATTCTATAATTCAATTTTTTATGAGTAGTTTCACACATTGACTATAACATACATGTATAACGGATTGATTGTATACGTGGTTAGCCAGTCGGCTTGACTGATCAAGGTTGAGGCGAGGAATATTGCTGCTAGTTCACACAATAACAATTTTCAAACAATTTCTAAAGTAGGAAATTTTTTCGACCCATCAATATTTTTAATGTCGGAAACCCAATTCCCAAATTCAGACAAGGAATGTTTTCCTAAATCCACAGGGAGAAGAAACAAGGCTCGCCACTCATTGTTCAGCTGCTGAGGATTTACATTTAGGATTGGGAATCTTCCCATGACTACATTCAGGGATGGATTTCTCCGCTGAACACTGTTTAAGGATTCAATAGATTTATGACTTTTCATTTGTAATTATGGTGAAATTCACCTTTGATACATAAGTGCAGCAGTAGAAGAATAATAGAATTCAAGGATTGGGAGTGAAGCTCGAAAATCTCCCACCCAGAAGTCATCCCTACAGTGCTCTGTGAGCCCTTAAAAACCCCCAAGGGGGAGAAATATTCCCCTTGTTGGCATCACTGCCTCAAACCAACTTTTCTAACATTACAGCGGATCTAAAGATGACGATATTCGGCTACAAGATTTGTCACTCTGGTGGTTAAATAACTTTATGGGGTGGCGGCATTCTCCGACTTGGCGGTATTACCCCACTCTCCCCTAAATATTTAAATATTAAACGCACATGCTGAAATAGAGTCTCCAAATGAAACGCTTCCATGATCCATGGAACCTTAATCCATGTAATCTAGACCACAAAAAAGCTATGACACTTGTCCTATTGTAAACTCCATGTTCATGAATCCAATAGGAAAATATTTAGTATTGCTCATGATTAATACACATGAGTGTATTAATTATGTACGCACTTGTAAATTGATCTTAATATTGTTCCGGAGATTAATTCAGTATCAGTACATATTTTGCTTAATCATGTATCAATTATGATATTTCGTGGTCACTGTGAGTGGTAACACTGACTCTTAATCGATTCGAGATACATCGAATGTCTATCTCGACTCTCACTCGTTCTCGAGCCTGTGTTACGCCCGTGTGTAAGCTTTCGTGTGTGTATCGTAAAATATCTTTTTTACTATTGTTAATCAGGGTTTTATAACTGATTTCCCTTAATAAATCAGTCTCATCAAAGTTGTGTTCATTGTGTAATTATTTGCGTATTCACCTTGAAGACTCCATCTGCGGTAAGTGTGAATCTATGAACTAAGGAAACCCGCTAGGTGTTCAGATTGATAGAATTAAGACTTGTTACTTACGACGGCTATCTGACTCGATAGCACACATATTAATAATTATGTATACTCTAAACTTGTGTGTGAATTGTATTGTGAAGGTCTTGGAGAGCCCGAGATCAAGACTGACTAATGTGATAGCTCGTGAGGTAATCAGGAAGAATGTAGCGTGGATGGTAGCTTTGAATGAACTGGCAGGCAGGCACGGGATGGTGTTAAGTATTAATCCGGACGAACCGAAAAGTATTATGCAGCAGATGAGCAAAGTATTGGAATTGGAAAAAAAAACAGATTTATCGAGAGTTGTAAGTTAAAGTCTGGTGCAGAACGCTTCCATACTTTGTATCAACAGTTGGGCCCACCGATTTATAGAAAAGATAATAATCTCAGTCACTTTCTTATTAGAAATATTTGTAGAGCACGCTGTGAAATGCTGAATTTAAATTTTAAGCCGTGGATCTCAAGTGGTGTCTTTACTTGTCCTTTGTGTAATTCAGGGGATCATGAAACTGTTTTACATTTTTTGGCACATTGCCATATTTTGAGGGGATCCGCATTTCGGCTCATTATATTTGCTAGATGACGAAGCACTTGAGAACTTGACTGGCAGAACCTGGTTGGCCCTTGGGTGGTATTTTGTAAGAGCGCTTAAGTAGAGAAATGTTTTGGTTGAGGAATGGAATTTTTGAATCCTAATCGTATTATTTAAGTATCACAACTGTATAAGTATTAGAGATCATTTCTGAAGGAGTTGTATTATTATTTGTTATAAGTTATAGTTATTTTATTATTATGTTATTTATGTATCCTTGTGTTTGCGAGTCTTTGTGCACAGTGTTCTCCTCTCTACTTTGACTATGTCATTATTCATGTGATATCGTATTGAAATATAATATCCGAATCCCGGCTCATAGCTCGGTGCTGAAGCCGTACGATGTTCTGTTCGTTGATTTTGTATTAACATGTATTATGAAATAAAACATTTTCAAAATTCAATTCACATATTAATAATTATTAAACACACGAGAAGAACCCTTAATATTCCTCCCTTCAAACTTGATCAGTATAAATTATTGATGCACAGAGTCAACAATGGTGAACTGAACTGTTTAACTCGAGCTCCATTCTAAGTAATGGTTAAATAACCGGCCGTTAAAAGACAGAAAGGGAATTAAATGCTCTGATTTAAATGAATAAACCTCTCTCGCCCCCGGGCTCTTGTTGACAGGGGCGGCTCCTGTTTTTGGGGGTCGGAACTCGTCTCCCCTTTAACACCTCGCCGCCCCCGGTAATCTCCCCCCAGTAACCTCCTTCTCCCCCCACTGTAGCAGGAAACCCACGTTTTCCGGCTATAAATCCTCAGCCGCCTCCCGCGGGGGCGGTTACCGGGTTTACGGCGGGAGCCCCACCTGTTGCACCTTACAAACCGGCTCGATTCCCCTTACAAAACTCACTTAGCTCTTCTCAGCAACCAACTCCCCCTTAACCGCCCCATCCCCCTTAGCCACCCCCATCCCCTTAGCCAACCCCATCCCCCTTAGCCACCCCATCCACCTTAACCATCCGTTTCCGTCCCACGGCTTTTATACCTGATAAAACTCGACAGTTTTCCACCCAAATAGATTAAGTGCGTTTCTCCTTTCTCTTTACTCTTTTATTTCACCGCCTCGCTTTCTCTTCCTCTTCATCACGTTTTATTACCAACTCCCCCACGCTATTTTCTTTGCAAGATTAGCATGAACTTGTGCTCACGTAGTATTAAATAAACACCAATTCATTCAGCTACATATACAGGGTGTTCATACAGCTACATACTCGTACACAGGATGTTCATACAGCTACATATACGGGGTGTTCATACAGGTACATATACGGGGTGTTCATACAGCTACTATATACGGGGTGTTCATACAGCTACATATACGGGGTGTTCATACAGCTACATATACGGAGTGTTATACAACTACATATACGGGGTGTTCATACAGTTACATATACAGGGTGTTCACACTTTTGGTTACTAAAATCCAAGGCAGGGTGGCCTTTCTTACTGTTGAAATTGTCGTGGTTAACTTTTTTGGAGTTTATATATATTTTTTAGCACATTTTAATGAAATTTAAATACATTCCATTTTTAGCATAATTTTGCACATAGCTTTTTAAATGTTCTATTTTAGTACACAGATATACCTACAGTATACAGATGGAATACAATACAAATGGAATACAGATATATAGTATACAGATGGAAATTTTTAATTTCCCTGACATTTTCCTGACTTTTCCCTTACTGAGCTTCAGATTTCCCTGACAATAAATGAACATTTCGAAGTCAATTAGCAAATCTTCATTAAAAAAATGAATAAATAAATTAAAAAAATATATATATATAAAAAAATGAAGCTATTGCAATGGCTCTGAAACTTTTAAAACCAAATTTCTTTTTAAATTTATTTTTCCAATTGGCCTAAAAGCATCTCGTTTTGTGAATGCAATTTCCGACAAACGGTTTGTGTCGCTCAGTTGAAAAAAGATTCTTGGGGGAATGAATTTCTTTAGTGCGCCGTGCGGTACGGTACGGCGTTGCTCTATTTTTTGTGTGTTTAATCCATCAGTAAATAATTACAATTTAGCTGATTTTATTCAGAGGCGTTGTAGTCTAGTTCTCCTTTCTCTTTACTGTTTTATTTCACCGCCTCGCTTTCTCTTCCTCTTCATCACGTATCATTAGTAGCTTCTGCGCGTGCCTAATTTTCCCAGTTTTCATCCGAATCTGATTAAATTTCGGTGAACGTGTGTTTAGGCTGTAATACAGTCTTCTACTAATTTCATTGTTCCAAAATTCATACTTTACGCACGCGCAAACATGATTTCCATCACGCATATTATTCTCTCGCCCACGACGTCCTATTTTTTCGAATTAGTTTAGTTAATTTCGAATTAATTAGAATTTCGAGTTGGGAGAACACGATTTGACCACACCATATCACTTTCATGTTTCTCATATCGTTACTCCATTCTGCGCATGCTCAAACGTAAATGACGACTAGCCTCATTTTCTCGATTCCTAATTGACCGATTATGATGTTTTACGCAACATCTTGATTTGCTATTTTCCGCTACGGAAAATAGTAAAGATTTGTTAAGATCATGATAAAAAATATTTCCACAATCACAATCAGATGGTATGATTTTTTTTAGTACCATGATTATATAATTTTTTAGAATTATACACAAGGGTGCCCGCTATTTTGAGAAAGGTGGAATTTTGATTACCTCCACCCGAAATTCGGTTTAAAATGTCAAACAAATGACCCTTGAATTTTTTCAGATTTTTCGCCTAACAAAATCTACGCCGGTAGCTCGATTTTGGTTTTTTAAATACGCTTTTTTGACAATATCAGACTTTGGAATTTAACTCTTACAAACTTCTTTGTAAAGCTGTGAAACTTTGTATACTTACGTTTTTGGGGTCGCTGAACTCGAATATGCAGTCAAAACAAGTTGATAGCAACAACTTTTGATAGTTTGGAATCTCAAAATCGTCAAAATCATGTCTAAAAATTACAATTTTTCAAAATTCATTGTAAAATTATGAACATTCGTATTTTCACGTATTGCTGTTGGACTGCTGGATATTTTTTTTTTTTTTTTTTTTTTTTTTTTTTTCAACAGCGAATTCTAATAATAAGAATACTAATTTCATCCTCCATCCAAGGATCCCCCATCCAAGGATTCATCCTCACTTAAATTATGCTGATATCTTATTATGTATTTTAAAGCTTCACGATCTTCCATCAGCCCGATTTCGTTCGAGGGTATTTGGGTACAAGTATCACGAAGGCAGCCTACTAATTTTGTTAAAATAGGTAACCACTGCACCTGCCAAACCTGAAATTGGTTGTTATAGATGAAGCTCCGATACTGATATATCGATTTTGATGAAATGGGTAGGGATTGTGACTTATCAGAGAAGATGGACCCAGACAGAAACTGCTGTCTTCGCCCTTTTTCGCGTATTAGTAGATATCCATATCTTCAATGATGGTTCATCATTTTCAATAATGAAACGTGTTTGGCCAAAGCCAAAAGGTGTAAAATATCGTACAACGATTCCCTAGTTGTACCTACAGTAAGACTCTGTGGTGAGCTTCTGGTTTGCGTGCGCTAGGAAAACCTCTTTTCGTACAACGACTCATCTGAACGACTCGCATGGGAAACTGCAAAAATGTCGTATAGTCTGAGGTCGTCCCCGAACCCGTTTCCGTTGACGTTGTTTAAAACATCTGCCAAGGCGGTTATCAGTAAGCCTATTCATTGGGAAACTGCTCAATGATAAGCACATCTCAAATCGGCTTTAAACTAATCGGATCAATCATATTAACGCCGCATTAATCATCATAATCACATCTCGCCCATTCAAATGTATACTATACCAGACGGTAGGTATGTGTGCCTGTTGCCAAACAAACCGTCTGGTATTGTATACATCTGAATGAACAAGATGTGACATGTATATATATATATATATATATATATATATATATATATATATATATATATATATATATATATATATATATATATATATATATATATATATATCCAGTAGTAGACACCGAGCTATCGCCTACGCTCGTCCTCACAAATGAGATGCTTATCTCATGATCCAGAGCAACAAACACCTGCGCAGTTCGTTGCTCCCCTGACCCAAATAATCGACGAGTTATCTCATTAACTTGAGAAACGGCATCTGTTCCCTAGAATTCAATGATGATTCATTAAGATCGAATCGATCTGTTGAAATGCTATCTACTAGACTGCCATCTTGCATTTTGGTTGATTATTTTCAATAATAAAGCTTTGTCATCCTCAAAGAAAATTGTTTGCCCCCCCCCCCCCCCTCTCCCACGGGTTGTTGGGTCCAGGATGATGCCCTTTATATCTTATCTCGTTTTCTTGAATAACACTATTTCTTGAATAGCACATACGCAAAACAAAAATTGTTAATTTCGGAGTTGTATCAATAGCTTAATTTTCTTCAAAAGTTCATTAGCATGCTGACAGACCTGCGGCTGACTGAAACTCGCTCACTCTTGTCATGCTGCACGAATTAGACTATCCTTCCGATGATAAATCTCGATTTTTATTCCATAGGAAAACACAACGGTACGAAGGAAACAGAGGCCTTCTCTCATAAATCAAATCGGATATTCTTTTTCAAAATAATGGTAAACGTATGCCAAGTTGGATGTGGCACGTAGCTTCCTCGTTTACGTATCATGAACGTATAGATCATTGAAAAGTTTTAAATGATTTAGAAAAATTCTACAGCGGAAAAGAGTAAATCGTCATAATTGGTCAATTAAGAAACGAAAAAATGATGCTCAATGTAATTTACGTTTGTGCAAGCGCAGAAGGAACTGATGAGTTGAAAACAATGAAATAGGTACGGGACCATCTACAACCTACATAAACCGCTCATTCGCTGACAATTTCATCAAAATGGGATGCAAACTGTGAAAATTAAGTTCATTACAAGTATTTCACATTGGCGCATGGGCAGTAGCTATTCAATGAAACAATCATGTTGAAATTTATATGAGGTAATCAAGTCATCTTCTTCCAAATATCTCCCAAAAATATTAGCGAAATCAAACGACTAGAGTGTGAAAAAATGGAGCATATAGGAATCTACGTTTGCACATGCGCAGAATGAAAAATTTATTTGGCAACAATGAAACTGATGGGGGATCATTCACAACCTAACCCGCTCATTCTCTGACAGTTTCATTGAAATCGGATCAAAACAGTGGAAATTAAGGTCGTTACAAGGATTTCACATTGGCGCATGCGCTGTAGCTATTAATGATACAATCATCTTGAAATTGATATGGGATGATCAAATAGTCATTCCATAACTATCATCCAAATTTGAGCGAGATCGGGCGACTAGGGCGAGAAAAAATGGAGCATAATGGAATTTACGTTTGCGCATTCGCAGAGTGAAGTATTGATATTGATATTGGTTTGGTAACAATGAAATTAACTGGGGACCGTGTACCCTGTAGCCTGCACATTCCCTGAAAATTTCATCCAGATCGGATGAAATCTGTGGAAAATAAGCTGTTACAAGGATTTGCGGACACAAGACACACACGCGCATTCACTCTTCTTTCTTTTTTTTCTCCAAAACCCCACTTAAAGGCGGAGAACACCATTGAATTGAAAAATAATCAAATAAATCAATAGAAAGGGGGGAGGACGCCCAGGTTTACCCAACGCCGGCTTTAGGGATAAGGGATGTTGCAGGATGAGGTGAAAGGAAGAATGGGATGAAAGGAAGTGCCCCTATAAAATGACCACCAGTTTAATGACGCACAGACAGACCGACAGACACGGGGCCAAAGTTGTTCAGAATGGTCTAAAACGTGAAGTGCGAGTGGAAATTTTGATTTTGGAGACCAAACATTTTTTCTCTCCCGAAAATGAAAACGCGTGTTAGAGGTTGAGATTTTTGCGTGTGAAGGCCCGCGCACACGTGTGTTGAGGCAGCTTCTTCACATAATACGAAAACAGAGGGAGAGAAACCCTTAACGCGAAGATTGTCCCTGGAGAGGGATAAAATTCCTTCAGAAAAAGTGGAAAAATCCCTGTTTCCTGCGATATCCCGCGGTTTTGTAAAGGTCACTGCGGCCGGTGGGGGAAATATATTATTTAGATTCGGCTGCAAAGGTGGGAGAAAAATACGTTATTTTTACCTTCTTTACAGCCCTCAGGTTTGTTCTTGGTTTTTTTCGGTAAAACTTTTTGAGGAGAGAAAAGTGTTATATTTTGTCAGTCGAAAGCCACGAGGGAAAATGTGTAGGTGTTGGTAGTTATGCATACATATATAAGCGTCAGTTACGAGTTTGACGCGGCCGAGATTGTACGGAAGAGTTGAACTCTGTGATTTACGGCGTAAATGTGATGAGAAGGTAAATCGCGATGTAGGCAGCTTCGGTATACTTCTGAAGCCTTAAAAATATGGCGTTCGTTTAAGAGAAATGTAGGTCTAAGGATGTGCTATGTTTTACACCACAAACCTTAAACGTGTCACTACCCGCTGTATTGCGTTTTTTAATTTTTTATTAAAATTTTTTATTTTTATTTTTATTTTTTTAACTTTGTTGTGGTTTTGATACTAGCAACTGAAGAAGACTAAGAAATGTGAATGTTGAAGAGGAATAACTGCAAATACTGCACATTCTGGCGGGATGCAGTTCTATCGATTCTGTCATTTTCAGGCTCCTAGGGGTTTTCAATTTAATATCTTCCGAGTCTACCTAAAGGTAGCGGAAGCATTGTTAGCGAATTTTTGAAGAAAATTAAGCTATTGCTCTCGCCTCAAAATTTGTAGAATGTGAATTTTTGAAAAAATTGTATGCAGAAATCCGTTTCAGGCTGTTCTGAATCATATTCTGAAGTTTAACGCATTTTTTTATGTATGTATGTATATATGTATGTGTCATTCCAGACGATAACTGTCCGTAGAATCGTGCTAGAAACTTCAAACAAATTTTAAAATGTTAAGGACACAAAACGAAAGTTCAAGTTCGTTGGCCAGCATGATCGGAATACATCTTCGGGTTGAAATTTTCAAAAATGTAGTCAAAAATTTCAAAATAGCCTGTTTTTTGCGATTTGTTGTGCGCAATAATTTTTTCAGCATACATGTGACATATTCGGAATCAGCGTGAAATTTCCTATAAGAATATGCATCAAGTTTTCAAAATTTCAAAGTTGAAAAATCAGTCAAAAATCGAAATAATGCCGTTCGCTAGTTGTAAAAATCGGTAATATTTGCATGAAACATTGTCCAAATTCAGTATGACTACTGAATAATAAAGTATGAGTACCTCCTAATTATTTTTAATAATTTGATTCCATGTTTGTCTATCAAAATCATAAACTAAAATTTCTCTACACGATCAATAGCGACTGAAATGTCAAGATTTATTCAAAAATTCGCTCATGGGGTCATGCTGCATGACTGGACTTTTTTGTCTTGTAGACTTGGATGCAAGATTTTCGGCATTTATCATCGTACAAAAATCGTTTGACTCTAATCTCTCTCTACATCTCTCCAAGGTCGCCGATTCAGATAGATTCCGTCCAGTAAATGTGTGTATAGATATAGGACGCACGCTGTAACCTTCCCGGTTCCTCTTAGTAGTTTTAGTTTTGAGTACAATGTAATGCTCGTAATTACTGCAGAACTTATCACTATTAAGATCACTGATGTTCGATGACATCATAATATATCTTGACCTTCTGAATCTTCGACATTTGGGTAGTTCGAAACCATCATAAACATAAGGTTTATGGTGATTCATGAAGAAGTAATTCTATTCGTTCAATAACATTGGTAAACAATTGTATTATTGAGTGGGATTCGAATGATTTTCAAACTAACCTGAATAGTTTTGCCATGGAGGGGTCTGTTACCATGTGTTTCTTGCAGTTACGAGTAGTTACCTACCTACCACTCATACCCATTTTCGAATTTTATTTTCGATTTACAATTATTGCCCACCTGTTTGGTGTTGATGAGGTGTGCATTTTTAGTTCCCTTTATAAAAAATGGAATGGTGACAGGGTGACAAGTTTCTATGAAAATGGCAAATGGTCAATTCTCTCTAAAAAGCTTGACGATATATGAGACGGTTCTCGAAAATGGAGGCCCCATCTGAGACTTCTAGAAATAGCTCGATCGCGATTATTAATATCGTCAGAGCTCCACTCCGAGTCTTGAGTGCAGTCGCTACCGCAAGTTTGGTTTCAGTTAGTGATTGAAGAATAATAAGAATAAATTTATTATAAAAGGAGTGAGATGTGGGATATGAGCATGTCTGTGTTGTTTGTAGATAACAAATTAGGCAAAATCTTGAATCGCATCGAATTATTACACAAAGGTTTATTTTTTATTTTTAGAATTTAAGCCGCATCTCAGAAGGGTCAAAGGAGGCATTGAGCAAGGTGTCTAAAGGGACACTGCAAGTGGCACGATTCTAAGGGGAGCCATGTTGCACCCTTGACTAAAAAGGAGCGCCATCATGAACTCACATGGCAAATCGGTGTGGGAAAAGATGAAGGGAACAGTGATGACCACCGTTTAGCCCCTCGAGTGGATAAAAAAATAAAATAAATAAAAACAAAACAATACAGCTAAGACTAGATGTAAAATAGGCTAATAACTGTATACATGCTACTCTACACAATCAGAAAAGTGAAATAAAACTATGACTAGGTGTATATAAATATATCACAGATCAGATATCACAGTTCGTAGTAGAACTCAGCGGCAAGCACTACATCTCGAGCTTCTGCGCTAAGCAGGTGTCTGTGAGTAAGACGTCTGAAGGTGTGAATTGGCTTTATGTTGCATGTAGAATATTTGATCTTCAATTCGTATAGACAACATATCAATAGAATGATCACCAAAGACTCTCCTTGCAAGGGTATCTGCCCACTCATTGCCATGAATACCCACATGGCTAGGCACCAACATAAAAGTTATGGTTGAGCCCAATGTCGTGGCTTGGTGTAGCGATACACGTAGGCTTTGTCGAAGGCTGTCGACAATTCCAACCTCCAGAAAACCAAATAAGAATTTTATACTCAAATATTTTCAAATTAGGTTTTTCTACTTGACGCATTAAGATTCAAGACTGATGTAGGTTATTTCTTCAACACTGAGACTTTGTATTGCTTTAAACATTTCTCGACTGTAAGATATTTGTGGTATTAATATTTCTCCTCTTGCTTCTTCTTTCTTCAGTTCTATTTTCATGCAGTTGACCAATTGATAACGTTGCCTATCGAAGATGAGTTACATTGCCTCTTAAAACACGTTTGCCGTGAATAAAACACGTTTTTTGAAGCAGTGATGGTCAATTAAATACCCCAAACAACTGGCTCCTCTTATTTGAAAGAGAAGATCGTAAAGAATCTCCATGGACATTGGCAACCTTCTAGCTTCATTAGATTAGGGCGATTCCTTTAAAAATCCTTGTTTTCACGCGCCATCTCCGCACTTTACGTACTGAGATTCTGGTGTAGGTACAATGTTCTGTTTAGTTAGGTGCGTTACAGTGGAACTAATAGGTACAGTTTATACGTTAGTAATTTGCAGTTCAGATCGGCCGCTGTTAAATAACAACAAACTGAATCATTTTACTACTCTTTTACTTACTCAACGTTGATAGCTCAGTTTATAACACGAAGTCATAAATTTATTTTTTATTTTAGCGCAAATAAACTCAAGTTGAAAAGCGGGCTTTAATGCTAATTGGCGTTCCAGAGTTCGTTTTAATAGGAAACGTAAGGAATCCAGGAGCAGCGGCGCCGTTAACTCAGCGAAATTCTCATCACGATCGCCGCAAACCGGTTAAGCAATAAGTACGGCGTCCTTTCTTTCTTGCGGTAGTAAGTCTACAATGAATAAAGACGTTAATCCCAGTGGATTCTATATTTACTCGATGACACGTAGAAGTCAAGAATAGTTTTATTTTTGCATCCTCACTAACGAAGTTTTACACCTTATTCAATTTGTTCATGGTATTTGCCTATTTGGATTCGTTAGTGGGGGTGAATTGAAACACTGTAGCACTGGTTATAGATGTTAATTTCCAATGATAATATAGACTATTGCAAACAATTAATTTATTGGAACGTAGAGGAATTACTTTTAAGAATTCTTTAGTTGGCTAAATTGATTCTTCAGTCCTTTTGATTGTGAAATACCTGACAAACCCCTTGACGTCTTCGTAGAGCCTTCTCGCGAACACGGCAAAATTAATTTCTGATGTTAAACGCTTCTTCTCGCTTTTCATCGTTCATTGTTTGGTCTCTTATAAGCCTAACTGAAGGGCTGCTCGCTGCTCCGTCTCCAAACCCAAGCTCCGCACTTCCGTACTCTCGCTCCATCTTCTTAGACACGACAGACAGACAGAGCGACAGACAGACGGAGTTTCATTCTTATTAATAATAGAGATAGAGATAGAGATTGCAAACAATTAATTTATTGGAACTTGTGCTTCCAAACCCAAGCTCCGCACTTCTCCATCTTCTTCTTGTGCTTCTAAGACACGTGCTGGATGCATGTATTACAGCCATTATGATGCGGACTCTTAACTACCGTCTGAGGCCGATTCCATATGTATGCTAAGCGCTCACTCAATACTTTTACAAAGGCATTCATCTGAGGAGCACATAGTCCATCGACTGAACATACCAGTGGTGCGAATGAGGCATGCCTATCTTCACATGCATTAATTAAATATGTTAATATATGTTAATACTGAATAGTTTATTGAGAACCCCTAGCATGTGAGAAGGAGACCCTTCTCACATGCATTCCTAAGTACCTAACACTAATCTAACCCACTGCGACCCGGTCATTTCGATCTGAAATATTTGACGCGAATCAATTAGCCACGCCTCACCAAAGTGTCATTTTTATGTGGGTGTCCTGATTTCCCAATCTCTTCCAACGGATGTTGACACATCACCCTTCCAAAGACAGAGCCGCTGATATAACCTTCTCAGTAACCTGCTTATCTCAGGTAGCTCCCAGCTTCGTTCTCCAGGTTTTATTGCCGCGACGGACGGTACCGGACATCGGGCGGTACAGAAAGTAGGGAAGCACAACACATGAATTAAATTTTACTGTATATTGCATGTCCAAGATCAAAAAATTATTTTGCGATGGCCGGGAATCGAACAGGTGGTCTCTTTGTCACCACACTTGTTCATTTTGATTGTTTTAATTGTTTATCGTCTATTCTTCATATAAGTGTACTCTAGCTCACAGTAATTCTCTTTCCATTCAGACGCCCAACTATGTAATCATGAACCAACTAATGGTGAAGTTTGCCAAGTTATATGTATGCAGTATGCATCCCTTCAAAATTCGTAAAAATTAAAGATTTTTTATATTGTGTCACTTTTATGCTTAAGAAGAATTCACTTTTACTGAACGTATTAGACACGCCAAACATGCGTTGATTTTAATAAATATGTTGAAAGTAATAGGAATAGTGTTTTTTTTTTTTTTTTTTTTTTTTTTTTGTGTATTTTATTTCCCGGTACCCACCATATCTGGTGAGCATCCCCCTATCCGCCACCTGGGGAGGCGCCCGATGGGAGACCAGCAACTCCTCACGGGTGTGTATGCAGTATGCATCCCTTCAAAATTCATAACAATTGAAGATTTTTTTAGGTATATTTTTTTTGTGTTACGTAGTCACATGAATCACAGTTTGTGCCTTTCTTAGTCAAAAGCTCTATCACCAACGTCAAGGTGAAGGCACTTCGATGGAGTCCTACAAACTGATCATTCATACTGCTTGGGAGTCTTTACGACCACGCTAGAGGCCCATTCTTACAATACACATGATCTAAAAACTGGTCAATCATATGTAGGTAACATTCATACTGCTTGGAAGTCTTTACGACCACGCTAGAGGCCCATTCATACAATACACATGATCTAAAAACTGGTCAATCATATGTAGGTAACATTCATACTGCTTGGAAGTCTTTACGACCACGCTAGAGGCCCATTCATACATTGCACACATTATAAAACGAGGCATTCATTGGCGAATTTTGTTACCTTTCAAAGCAACGTAACAGGTTAGTTCAATGAGTTTTTTTGTTAGTACCTACATAAGTTTACAATAATAATTTGATTACAGTTTTACTCCTTTCGATACACTCACGAGACGGTTTTAATCGAAACTAAACGTTCCCTCCACAAGGGTTGCCCTGGATTCTGAAAGCTGCGGTTCTGTTTCCCTTGAGAAGGGTCTATCGTTATCACCTATCGGAAATCCCGGAGAATATACTGAGCTGGGTGCTAAAGGCTAAAGGCGCCCGCTACACCTCCACGTAGGCCATATTAGGTGTATTCATTCCACCTTACCGTTTCTCAACCACTTCATAACCTTCAAAGTACATACAGGTACGTACATATACACAAAAATGACTTTAAATGATGATTTTGATCGCGGTATGTATAGTTTGTGCTGAGACATTAGAGGGTTTTCGCAACGCTGAGTCGTAGTTGAGTGGGAAGAGCTACAAATAGCAATGGAGCATTGGTCATGCGCGCAAAATGCTAATGCTTAGCGGTCCATTCGTTGTACGAATAGAGAAATCAAATTAGTAGCTCAAAGGGAAGCCAAATACAGCTCCGAATACGCGCATAACCTTACTGACAACAACCTAGAATCTTTTTGCTTCCGAATCTACTTATAGGTAGTAGAAGCATTGTTTTCCACACAGAAAAAAAATTTTTTGGTCTCCGAAATCGAAATTTCAACTCGCATTTTACGTTTTAGACCATTTTGAACAACTATGGTTCCGTGTCTGTCTGTCTGTCCGTGTGTGTGTGTGTCTATTTTTTTTTTTTTTTTTTTTTTTAATATAATAATTATTTGTTTATTTATCTATTTTTGAGCTGAAAATGGGTGGTTGGCCGTTCTTAAGGTTGAAAAATTCGATTCTTAGATGACGAGTGAGAAATTACTACACACGAGAGTTGCCCATTCAACGGTCAGGGCAGCACACAATGACCGCTGGCTCGCTTTCGACCGCACATTCTCAACTTTGATGCTAAATAAGGGGATTAGGCGGACTAAAAACGTCCAACCTTTGACGGACAGACGGCGGACAGGAGGCTCATTCCAGCTGCTTCCTTCCCGAAACGTCTCCCGAGGCACCGAAAAACGCCTATTAAACGTTGAGAAACCGAGTACGTTTCACCCTTCTACGGACGAAAGCGAAATTTTCTCTCCTCGCGTGAGCTCGGGCTACCAGCGAGGATGTGTGGGTCTACGTCCTACACAGTCCCGACCTCGGAGTTATTGGCCTTTGGGCTTTTATACGGCCTCGGAGGTCCAATAAAACGAGTCGGAGCTTCCTTTTCGACACCGTAAATCGTTTACGATATAATTCGACCGTGGAAGATGTGATGTGTTGATGCTGTACGCCTACCTGCTACATAACCAAACATATCCAAAGTTAGTTGGAAATCTGTTGATTCTGAAGTTAATTTTCCCTAATTATTTCAACTCTTAATCATAAAATTGTTTTACTTAAATGAAAAACTCTCTGTTAAAACTCAACATATACATATTTGTCCCTAGTGGTACTAGTAACAAAATGGTCATGACCACTTTGTTTTGAGGGACTAGCTAATCCCGTCTAATTCGGTCCAGCAGTTCACGATTCAAAGCGCATTTAAAACATACAGACATACATAAATAAACGGACAAAGCAATTTTTTCTCAAATGAAATGTGCAAAATGGAAAGGGACTTTCTTTTAACGCATGAAATTGTGTTTAAATTGATGAAGAAGTCACATAAAGTTCGTTTTTTAACATCTTTGCAAAAACAATTCTCCTAGGAAGGTAAAATCAGAACTTAAGAAAATTCCCCATTTTCTCATTTCCTTCAACTAATATCTAAATAAGGACGTGGGTTGAAAAAGCCAATGTGAAATTCCTGACAACAGCGAAAGCTGTGAAAGCTGTACAATCTCCATCCACGAAAAATGTCTTCCGAAACAGCGTGGAGAGGTCACATGATGGCATCTCCTTCTCCTTGCATCAGGAAATTAGATGTCCGACTAAACATCTATCACCTTCATATCCAGCATCTTTATTTTTCCTTATTTTTTTATCGTAAATCCGAGAAAATAGGTCCCAATATCTCTATCCACCACGTAATTTGCACAAATGCTGAGTCGTGCTACGAGAAGAACTTTGGTACCTACCAAGCAACAGGGAGAGGGATCATTGTTCCTTTCTTAATGTTATTGATCTTTCACGTATGAAGGTTTAATTCAATTTGCGGAAAGTTTAATTCAATTTGCGAAAAGTTTAATCATATAAATATATATATATATATATATATACATACTGAGTGCTGGTTATGTCTAGGTAGTGTATATAATTGGAGGTTGAGTTTGACCAAACTAGACTTGAGTGGTTCTTTTAAATTATGTTTTAATCATAATCATCCTCAACGTTTCTACCCAGGGGCTGGCTCCTAATCATGTGGTACAATTGGTTTGAATGTGGTGGAGGGTCTTTCACCAAGTGAAAGAATATAATATTAGTTTTAAATGTGAAAACATTCAACGTTTTAGCAAGCTTCGAATTACATGATGTCATGACTAGGACCCAGACCCTGAGTAGAAAAGTCGGGCAATAAAACAAAAATACAAGTCTAGTTTGGTCATCCCTCGCATGTATTATTTATTCACTAGACAACAACAACGCTTCATATATATAACATCAATTCATCAATGTTACAATTTTTAGGTACATGACAAAGTGAATGAAATCGTTTTTTGGAAACCGTGGGGTGAATAATTGTGGGCACCTACTTGTCAAAAGTTAATGGTAATGCATTCGTGTACCCATAACCAGAATTAATTTGGATCTGAGAATAACCCCGGCTATGTATTTGAATAATACATAGATGATAATTGATTGATAATCATCACTTGAGGCAGCACTTCACGCAATGTTCACGTGAAAACAGCTGAGAGAGCAGGCAAACTAAGAACAATACTGCAAAGAAGTAGGTATTGTCTTGAAACTCAGGTTTCTAATTTAAAATAAGTGAAATATTAATTAAAACAAGGCTCTAATCGACCAAATAGAGAGCCTGTGTGCGAAGGAACGGATTTTTCTAAAATTGAATTGAAGGCTAGTAAATCTAGACAGCGGAGGCGGACTTCAGATAGCAGATTCGGTTTCTACGCGACTTGAAACGTAACATAAACAAGTTTGAGGAGTGTTCAAAAAACCTTCCCACAACATCAACATACCTAATTAATAGGACATTTGTAAAAAAATAGAGTAATTATTTACATCACCTAGTATTTGAGTAATTTTGAGGTGACCAGTGTAGTGTTACCTTTACAGGAAGGTTAGGGATGTGTACCCAGTCAGCCATTCTAACGTACGACTTGCTAACGACCCTTCAAGGTCACGTAGTCTTGGGTACGTTAGGGTGACGTCAGGGGCGGCCCGTGAGGGGGGGCATCGGGACATTGCCCCAGTACATTTGGGAAAAAAGTAACAAACTGGAATGAAGACTTTACAAACAGCTCCATGCTGTGGCTCCAAGGTGGATGCTAGAAGGACTAGGTTTACGCTCCATCCAAGGAGGTTTAAGATCCATCTACCAGCGAAAAAAGTACGTAGATTGCGATTTGCGATGATATCACTCTATCAAGAGGGAAATTTCGTCGATTCAGGTTAGACTTTGAAGGGACAAAAATGGGAAATAAAGGGCAAGAAACGGGAAATACGGGGCAAGGAACGGGAAAAAGAGGTCATAACGAGAAATTTCTCATGATTTTGGGGGCTCTGACCCAGACAGGGTTTCCAACTTTTCTAAAGACCGTGGAATGAAATTTACGTTATGAGTCGCTTCCACTAGAGGAGTTTTGGTTTATTCCGTTAGCCAAACTGATTTAGCTTGTTGGGTATGTTCGTCTACGTTTTGTTGTCTTTGCAAGTAATATGTGATGTTTCTTTAAGTTCGTTTGGTTGTTCCCAAGAATTTACTCTAATCTAAAGTAAAGTCCGTATTATAGCGTTGTTATAAGTACCTATAAGTTGTTGAATACATACCTAAGTTGTTGAATACATCTTTTGTAATAAAGTCCTTTGTATTGTCGGTCGAGTTGGAGTGCGTTGTTCTATGTGTTCTATGTTGTGGAATGAAGAAAAATCAACGATCACTTTGAATAAAATTCGCACCTAAGCACGACGTTCATCGACGGATTTACGTAAGTAGAAGTTTAGTCAGGTATTGATTTTGACATTTTCATGTCTTTGCTTTGGCACATTAACTGAAAAATCGTCACGAAAACTTGCTCACGCGATACCAATAAATAAAATAGACTCACTGTATTGCGTAGAGAACAATCAACTAGTTTCTTTATGTCTTTGCTATGACACATAAACTAAAAAACGTCACGGAAAATTGCTCACAAAAATATTTTGATGATTTCAGCTTACAACCGAGTCGTTGCTAGGGAAATGGTACTTCGTCGTTTTTCAACCCACAAAATTCGTTGACCATTCGTTCGAAAGCTCTCGATTTATCCAACCATATTACGTTAACTACTGCGAAGTGCGTGGCCAACAAGCTGAGTTATGAGCAAGGTTATTTGAATAATTGTGTACACTCAGGTGATCATTCTCAATAATTGATATTGTGAACATGATTGCCACCGCTTGTTAATTTCTGATGATTTCATTGAGCTGGTGTTTCGATGATTTGATTAATAGCAGGTGATCCAAATATTGCGAGAACGGTTTGATTTGTGAAGCGGTGGTTAAATCATTTTAATAGTTAATTTCTATGCTTTACACTCTGGGAAGCTGTAATTTCTTATGTAGCCTCTTTAGGACATTTACTTGACGATGCCCAGGGTTCGGATAAGATGAGTGGCTCTTGAAGCTAATTTCTATGTGTTACACTCTAGGAAGCTGTTGAATTGATGATTTGAATTGAAGCCTTGATAATTTTTAGTACTTTTAATAATAATATAGTCCATTCTAAAACTTTTAGATACCTAGTAAGTAGGTACCTACCTATAAGATAGTATTTTTAATTCAATTTATTTATCTAATTAATTTATATTTAATTTATCAATAATATTTAATGATAATGATTTATTATTATTTAGTAGCCATATTCTTTCATAACAGTTGCCCAAGGCATGACATGACCCAAGTGGGATTTATGTATCATGTGTTTAGGTGAAAGTTAATTCACACTGAAAACAAAACTAATGGAAGAAAAACCTCAATGCTCTTCTTGACTGTCAAATAGGTAAATATTTTTGTGCCCCACTCCTTTTGCAGACCACCGGCCGCCACTGGGTGAAGTTAAGGGTACGTTATGGTCTCCAAAAACTCTATATTTATACGAACTTTACGCACAGACCTCGTTTATCTTCGCTCCATAACCTCCTTCAACGGTTTGAAAAAACGGCTGAGTCCTTGTTCCGACAAGCTATCCGACAAGGTTTTAATATCGATGATGATTGCCAACACCCATTCACACTTACATCAAGCGCATAGACTTTAATTATTATAATTAAGTGTGCATCGGGACTTCCAACGTTTCATCTTCTCCATCCGACCATTTGTAGCTTCCACCTCTGACTGCATCTTGCACCGATGTTACCTTCCGCTTCAGGAAAAAATGGAGAAAAATTGCGAGAAAACCGTTTTTAATCTCTCCGTCGCTCGACGGTTGATTGGTCGCGAAGGAAATTACTCGACCCTTCGTCGCAAGTTTTGTCGGGGCTAATTAAAACATTTTTTGATTTCCCTCGAGGAAGAAAACGTCGCGTATTGGGTCATTTCACTGCTTCACCGTTTCATATAAACGTTGCCGCTCTTATAGCAGTACCTATTTGAGGTGAGAAATGAGCAATTCGATGTCTACATTTATACATATACAAAGTTATACCGTTGGCTTTAGACAACGTAATGTACTCACAATAATTTTCTTTTCCTTCTGCTTCCTAGCTGCCGAAGTTAGGAAAATTTGTGTTCGTGAAAGAAGTAGAAAACGTCTTCCATGTTAGGTAGGGAATACAGCTTCCTCAAATATTGCAGTATTAGTCATAATCTTATAATCGAATACGAAAACGATTGTAATCGCGATAATATTCGTATTCTTGTAATCGTATTCGTCTGTCGGCGATTACACGAATACAACCCATAAAAATGCGTCACGGTCAACAGTTTCAATAGGGCGTCCCTCCTATAATATGCGAAGCCTTGCTAATATTACCTAGCTTCAGAGGGACGTCCTTAAAGCGAATTCAACGATTGGAGCCCAGCCTATTTGTCTCAAATCTATTTCAATAGGACGTCTTATTGATATGCGCAAAACTAATATCGAGTGACTCAGGCAAAACTTCGAGTGTAGTGGAGTGATTTCGATGAACTTTCCAGGGATTGTGTGATAGTCCCCTATATCCGTCATTGCCGTCCCATGAATATTAGTTTGTGTGCATGCGCAAACGTTAAATTCTAATACCGTCGATTTCTCATCATCTATTGGCCCGATTTCGTTCAGACTCGGAAAGTAGATGGGTATATGTTCCAGAAAATTTCGCTATGAATTATATCGCGAATGATGGAGTTTAGAAACACAGATTTACAAAGGCAAATGATTGTACTCGTGGAACAAGTTAAGATAATAAACTAATTTGGGGAGACTTGATGGAGAAAGCATAGCAGGAAGGAAGGCGCTATCTCCTCCGAAGGTGCTTCTTGAAATGAAGCACGAAGCGATTTTCAATCCTCGTTTGAATTCTCAATTCTAGGGTTAAAATTGACGATATGCCAGAAGAAGATATATTTATACTCCCGTAATGGGAGTTCTTTTCTTCAATTCATACATTACTCCTCAATAATGCCTCATGAAATAAATATTCACATAATTATAAATATACGTGTATCGTACATTTTGCTTCTTAATGATACGATTATTAAGAATTTTTGTAATATGTTTCAGGTAAGTGAACATTTCAGCAACTGTTTTGAATCTACGTGAGTACTCACCAAATGCGTTTCTTACTTCTGCTAAAATTAGTTATCCATCAAACTCAACATCCTTCAAGTCACAGCACCACGATCACAATATTTCAATCTTAGTGAGGATAAGAGAGCTTCGAACGAATAAAATAGGAGTTTCTTGCTGTACGATTTAAGGAAAAAAGTTTCAGTCATGCAGTACGATCGTGTGAGCGAAATTGCTTACGTTATCATATATTAGGTTAAATTATTTGAAAATTTGAGCTTTTTGAGTGCAAAGAATATGATAAAATGTTGAATTTGATTGGGAAAAGCTACATGATCTATAGCTGTTTTTCATTTTTCTTATCTATTCATTCTTTCCCATGCTTTTTTTTGTGTGGGTCTTTCAAATGAATTTGATTGGTAAAATGTTGAATTTAATTGCTAAAATGTCGAAATTAATTGGGAAAATGTTGAATTTGTGTGGGAAAATGTTGAATTTGGGTGGGAAAATGTTGAATTTGATTGGTGAAATATCGAATTTGATTGGGAAAATGTTGAATTTGGGTGGGAAAATGTTGAATTTTGTTGGTAAAATGTCGAATTTGATTGGGAAAAGCTATACACAGCTTCCCCAATTACTGCACCATAAAGAATGGAATAAACTTTATTTTTTGTATCTGCTTTCGAGTCTACCTATAGGTAGCGGAAGCATTGTTTTCTATTTTGGGTAATGAAAAGTTTGTTGTCTCCAAAATCAAAATTTCCAGTTTCAGAGTATGTATTCTGAACAACCTTCGTTCCATGTCTGTGTGTCTGTTAAACGTTCTAGCTGTTGATAAACAATTGATAGTATGATCGTTGTTAAACTTTTTCCAAGTAATATAACGTTTAAAAAACCAAATTCTTGGTACAATGAATGCAGATGGTAATTTTAATTCAGAAGCATGAGATAAGTTTCTGCCTACCCGGGTTGTCCCGGAAGTAATATCAAAAGAACGCATTTTCAGATGGTGCGAAAATCTTCGCTTTTTCTGAAAACAGTTTCTTGCCGTCCCGCACCCCTCAGGTTGACTCCATTACCGACAAATACGATTTCACCCCTCCCGCTCTCCTTATCAGCGTTTCCCCTCTCCAAATACCTTATCATCATCCCCCCTCCATACCCACCATCATTATCGCTCTCCCTCTCTCACCTCCTTTATCAGGTGTCTTCTCTTGCTCTCTCTCTCTCTTCTCTCTCTCTCGCCCTCTCACACCTTCTCTCTTTCTCTCCAATCCTCTCTTCCACTCTCCTCTCTCCCGCACTCACCCCCTCTCACCCTCACTCACCCCCCTCTCTCCCTCCCCCCCTCTCTCTCTCCCCCTCTCTCTCTCTCTCCATCTCTCTTTCTCTCTCCTGCTTTCATCGAGATATCTCGCTCTTGCAGCTACCCTGAACGCCGAGGTCACCTTGAATATTTAAAACTGTCTTTTCCCGCGCACCAACTTTTTTTTTCCTCCCAGAAAAATCCGCGGAAAGACCAAATCCCCCTGTGTTCTAACCTGCCTCGTGAATAATAGCAAACTATGTCACCTACTGGAGTTTCCCTGATTCCTATTATACTCATAATAACCGTCAATCAGCGTAAATCAACTGTAGAAATGATGAAATGAGGTTTAAAGAAATCCGAAACCTACAAAATATTTAGTGATGTGCAAATCCTTCCACGAACCACCAGACGATGATGAATTTCTACTTAAAACGGATGATGTATGAATAAAATCATCGTTAATTTTACATTACTAACTTAAGTAGCTATCTGGGTTGAGGGAGAGCGCAAGTAGTTTTTAGAGTAATTTCTTTTAAAAAAAAATAAATAAATAAATAAATACAAATAAAATTAAAAAATTGAAAAAAATTAATGTAGGTAAAATTTTAGGGTCAAAATAAGAGTAAGTATAGTGTTTTCGTCGGATTTAAATTGTCAAAAAACACTTACGAAGCTTGCGTATGCAGTGCTAACTTTTCAGATTGAGATAGGTAAAATATAAGTAGGTGAAAACTATTTAATACACTTCTATTTTCATCTATTTATTCATTTATTTTATTTATTTATTTTATTTATTTTTTTTTTTTGAATCTGAAGAGAGGTAACATACCTACATGATGAAAAAAGAATTGTTAAAATTGGGATTCGTGATATTTAAGTTCGTCAGCTGGAGCTCAGGGTAGAGCCCGTCATTTCATTAGTACCGTGATGTCCTACAGAGGCTCCCTATCAAATTTCGTTGTAATTAGACATAGGAAATAACTTGAGAAAATAACTAGTACGCTCAGCTGATCAGGATGGAGCCTTCAAGGTGATTCGTCTCTGGTTATCCCAGAGAGGCTCCCTATCCAATTTCGTTGTAATTAGACAGAGGAAATAACTTTTAGTACGCTCAGCTGATCAGGATGGAGCCTTCAAGGTGATACGTCTCTGGTTATCCCAGAGAGGCTCCCCCTCAAATTTCGTTGTAATTAGACGGAGGAAATAACTTCTAGCACGCTCAGCTGATCAGGAATGAGCCTTCAAGGTGATACGTCTCTGGTTATCCCAGAGAGGCTCCCTAACAAATTTCGTTGTAATTAGACAGAGGAAATAACTTTTAGCACGCTCAGCTGATCAGAAATAAGCCTTCAAGGTAATTCGTCTGTGGTTATCCCAGAGAGGCTCCCTATCAAATTTCGTTGTAATTAGATAGAGAAAATAACTTTTAGTACGCTCAGCTGATCAGGATGGAGCCTTCAGGGTGATTCGTCTCTGGTTATCCCAGAGAGGCTCCCTATCAAATTTCGTTGTAATTAGGAAGAGGAAATGAATTCTAGCACTCTCAGCTGATCAGGATGGAGCCTTCAGGGTGATTCGTCTCTGGATATCCCAGAGAGGCTTCCTATCAATTTTCAGCTAACTCAGCTGATCAGGATGATGCCACTCACTTTACTCGTCTCCTGCTGTCCCAGAGAGGCTCCTCATCAAATTTTGACGTCATATGGTGAATATTAGAAATTATAGCGGGATTTTGCCATCATCGTGATTGATATTACGGCTCGTGGTCAGCTGATCCTCACCCAAGTCAGCGAGGCACAAGTCCCTACATGGTAATACATCATATCAAAATTTAGTCCAAATCGGACCAGTAGTTTCGGAGGAGTAGTGAGCACAACATATTAACCATGTATATATTATAACATATCAAAGGTGCACAACGAATACTGAAGTATCATGTTAGGAATTTACAAAATTGAGAGATCAACACGCTGACACCCATAGGAAATCGAACATTTGGGTAGTGAGCAGAGAATTTTGCCCGCAAGTATATAAATATATATATATATATACTTAAAAGAAGTTTAAAAAAAATTCATTAATATTAATTGCTATGCAATTCTTAGGCCGACCCCCAATAATTTTTTTTGTAATGTCCGTAACGAAATTAACGATGATTTTCACGAACAACCGATTAGTTGAGTAGTTGCTATAGATTGTGTCACAATATCAGTGTTTTTCACGTACAACCCAGCCGTTGTTAGGGGAATGAAACTTCCGCAGTTTTCATCGCACAAAAATCGTTCGCCACTCGTTGGAAAGCGCTTGATTTATGTGATAAATGTTCACATTTCAAGCTACTAATTTCCCTCTCCTTACGTACCTGGCTACATTCCAAAACTAAGTTGATTCAAGCTAAGAATTGCATAGCAAATTATCCTCGTTTTCTACGCAGTAGAAAAGATCCGGCGAGGCTCGAAGCGCCGATATATATATATATTGGGGTCCAGAGAGGGCGAGCCCCCGGCGAGAGAGAGAGAGAGATAGAGAGAGAGAGAGAAATCTGAATATGAATGGCGATTGTAAACGTGTTCTACACCCTCTGAAACGCAAAGAAAATGCATCCCCACCCCCAAGTGTAATACCCCCTATTCTACGAAAAGTTGGGTAAAATTTTGGAAATTCAGTTTTCTAAAATTTTGATGTCGTTGCAATCGCTTAATTAACTTTGGAAACCCACTGATAATTGAAATTTTTAATTGGCATAGCTTCCTCATAATTAGTTTTATTTGAAAGCGGGAGTAAGAAGAAAAAAAAAAAAAAAAAATCTTCTGTCATCCCGTTATAGTTCAGAAAGAGAATGAACAAAGCAAACACGAAGCGTAAACAGACCTTTCGTTCTAAATTGGGAGGATATGTCCCACTGTACCGGAGGCAAATACGAACACTAGTAGATACCTACAGCTAATCTCGTTGATTCATTGATATCGTTGCTTAATCAAGTTGAAAGCTTTTTACCGTCATTGTAGTTGCCGGCATGAAGGACAAATATGCGCTTTCTTTTATAATCTTTCTCGGAGACATTATTTTTCATCGGTTGTCGCAGATTATCGAATTTTTCTTTCGTTTGTGAGGGATGTTTCTTGGACGTTTTTTGTTGGGTCTTTGTTACCGGGGGGCTTTTACCCGATAGCATGTCGGCTCGGTGAAACCTTCCTTATACGTACACAAAGAAATAAAAGAAAAAAACGTCTGCCAAGGTGGGTGGGCAGTAAAGCTTCCTCACATATTAGAGAGTTCTTAGAGATCCGTCGGTCTTATAATACGGCGTGCCGTAATGAGAAACTTTACCGCACCTTAATGTCACGTCAAGTCCTTAACGGATCTAATTGTAACGCTAAATCCATGGAAGGAGGAAATTATCCCTAGGAGGTTATGGAGTCCATGGAAGGAGGTAATTTTAAAAGATTACGTTTTTCCGTATTGCGATCCGGTAACGTATCTGTACGGAAGGATGCGTCACCGTAACTCATTGCGTCAGAGTTACGGTATCGGATTGTCGATACAGCACGACGTATTGTTTTACAGAGCTACTAGGAACTCTCTATTGAAACATGGAATATGTTTAAGAACAAAGTACGAGTCTGAATGATTGATACGTCGTCGTTGTAAGAAAATGTTTGCGCATGCGCACAGACTACTATTAATCCAATGGCAATGCAATTTATACGGGAACTTTTAAGAGCTAAGCCACACAAGCCTTGAAAATATCATCGATAGTTATTACTCTTCCAATCGCGATATAATTTATAAGGCATTTTTCTAAAACATTTACCCAATTACCTACCGAGTTTGAACGAAATCAGACCTACAGGTGATGAGAAATCGAGGTTATGAGAAATTCACGTTTGCGCATGTGCACACGATACTGTTGATTTGACGGCTTTGCTAATTATAGGGGACCATCTAGGCGCTAACCGGCACAATCTCTGAAAATACCATACGAACCAGAATGGAACTTGGTATAGTTTTGGGCGGGACAAGGATTTACCACAGTCAGACAGACACGGAACCAACATTGATCAGGAAGCTCTGATACGGCAAGTGGATATTTTGATTTCGGAGGACCAAAATGTTTTTCGACTTCAGTACAAACACAAACCTTCCCTACCTTAGGTAGTGAGGAAGCAAAAAATAACAAATTTCTTGTAGAATCTTGACCGTAAAATCTCTACTTGCGAGAGAGAAAAAAAAAAAAAAACACGGCAAATTATTACACAACGGTTTATTATTATTTATTATTATTATTTTTTCTTCTTCAAATTTTATATTTATTTATTTTAGTTTTTTGAGCCGCACCTCAACCAGAAGGGTAATTAGCGGCATTGAACAGCGTGTCTAAAGGGGCACTAGAAGTCGCACGATTCTAAGGGGAGCCATGTTGCCATCCTTGACAATAGAGAGCGCCACCATGGACTCCACTGGCAACTCGGAGGGTGGGAAAATGACGGGTACAGTGAGACCACTGTTTAGCCCCCAATGTGGATTTAAAAAATCCCAAAAATGAAATAATACAACTAAGACTAGATGTAAAATATGCCAATATATACGTGTTACTATATACAATAAGCAAAGTGAAATGAAACTACGACAAGATGTATATTTATATATCACAGATCAGATACAACAGTTCGTAGTGGAGCTCAGCTATACTCTCTCAGGTACTAAACAGGGCTCTCAGCTACAATAACAGCTCTCAGGTACAACAACGAGGATCGGACCTTGTCTGGCAGGGTAAAACGTCAACCCACTGAGGGGGATGATGCTGAAATCGGAGGTCCACAAGGGCTGGGCGGTCCTCCAGAAAGTGGCGGATGGACAGATCAACCCCACACCTCCCACACACAACATCTCGAGCTTCTGCACTAAGCGGGTGTCTGTGAGTAAGACGGGTATGGCCAGTGGCAACCCAGTGCAATTATTATTACAACGGTTCATTGTTTCGATATTGGGTAACCTCTCTGCTTAGATCAGTGGTCTTCTCATTCTTGAGGTAAAATATAAACTAGATGTGTGGTAAAAGGTAAAACTCCGTTATAACAGAGTTTTACTCTTTAACTCACGAATGCAGTGCAGCATCCCCTTTTAAACCTGAGAATTCAAACGCAACCCACGAAAGAAAACTCCAGGAGAAAACCCCTGAGCGAAAAACTTCGGATTCGAAAAAAAGAACGACTCCATTGTTTCCCCCGGACCTTCCAATCTTCCCGTACGCGGAAAAGGCAACTTTTGAATATGCGAGGACGAGAGACGCTGGACTAGTCATTCACTGCCCCAACTCGCTGGCTCCCCATGTTTTCATATTCAACATCTACATTCTCTTTTTTTTTTTTGTATGTTTTTTATTATTGTTTTTCCGAACAAAAGGCTCGTTTTTGCTTTTTTTAACCATCGAAGGGCATTTTTTTTCTTCATTGGTTCCGTTTCATTAGTTGGGATTGAACGGAAGGTGGATTTTTCTCTGTTTTTCTCTCTCTTTTTCTCTTATACACTCACACATGATCTCGCAACGCTCGGATAATGATGGAAACTGAACTAGGTAATTCAGGACTAGAGATTATAGAAGTTTCAGTCATGCAGCATCACCGTATGAGCGAATTTCCGTAAATCGGATTCCTAATAGGTGGACGAGGAACCGAAATGGCCTTTAACTATAAACTACAACAAGCTGAACCAAGTCAGCTTATATAATTCCAATGGAATTCTCATTTCACGAAATACATTTTATTATAACTTCCGCCGTTTATATTTGGACTTGTGCAGCGTAAGTAAGTGATTTTTATCTCATTAATTTATAGAACAATTGCACTATTTTACATTATTCTCGCCGTTACATCAACAGTAACATTTAATGCCCTTATTAGCTGCCGACGAACTGGGACCGTCTGCGCCATAGACCCTTAATATCTGGACCGCTCATTGCCGTTTGCTTCGTTGAGGGTTTTGTGAGACCAGTGATCTTGGGATTCCCCAGACGCTTCGGCAACAATCGTGCACTTTTGGGAATCCACTTCAGCTGTGGTAGGCAAGAACCACTTCCTACCATTCATTGACTATTAGTTCAATTGTTTTAGATGCTATAACTTATTTTATGAAGTATTATAAGGTATAAATTGAATAAACGACGAAGACAATATGACCCTGACTGAAAACTGTATTTCTGATCTCTGACGTAATCAATTCACAGCCTACTATATACAACTATACAGCTACATAAATAATAGAGATATTCGATATTAGTACTTAATAATCATTTTAGTTAATAGGATTAGTTGTATAAGTATAAATTCTAATATATATAATATCATAGTACAATTTATTTATTCATGTATACAACATAACTCTCCCTACTAAGATTGCAATTATTATAAAAAGTGTTGGTCTTTTATCATATTTTTTTGTTATTGAATTATTAGCATTATCTTCATATTTAAAAAAATTTCTAAATAATATATCAATGGTTTTTCATCCGATCGAAAGAACAACTTTAATGATTGTTTTATCACACTATGGACTCTCAAGAAAGTTGATCAGAGAAATGTAGAACAAAACTGTGATTTCAAAGGGTCCATCGCTTCAGGCTACCAATCCCAAGCGCCTACCAACCTGCCTTAGTTTTCCCCACAGTTCTGGTCCCTCTTCCAGGGCTCAAAGTGAGTGGTTCAGATATATAGGTCTATGGTATGAGAGAATGTTTGTATTGCAATCTACGACACACATACATTCGTTGTTTTATATCTACAGTTTGACTGGAATAAACTACCTATTTCTACATCCACCGAACAAATTGACCACCGCGATTCACTCCCATTCAGAAAATGATTTTAAGTCAAACTATAATAAACAAATAATCTGTTCGGTTTTCGTGAAGTGATGGACAGATTAATTGGATGACCACCGATAAAACATGCATCTGTCCCTCTAAAAAAGCAATTGGATGCAAACCTATTCGAAGGGAATACAAGATACTTTTTGGTCATTGTACTGCTGGAATTGACAGTTATAAACGCTAACAGTCACTGTAAACGTTTATGAACGCATCAACAGCCGGTTGAAGAGAAGCTATTTCAAAACCATGATTGATTCTGGCGAAGAAACGCTATATATATAAATTATTTCACTCTGTTTTCTAATATTTAGTCCTCGAGCATCGTATGCACTCTAAATGTCAAAACTCTCAAAATTGGGGTTTTGCAGGTTAGGTTCTAGACGGTCCTCTACAACTTTCATTGCGGTTGGAAAAATAGTAGTATGTGCGCATGCGTAAGCGTTAATTTCTTACAACGTCGATTTCTTATCATCTATTGCTCTATTGGTTTTTTATACTCCACATCTTTGGTACGTATAATAATTTCTGTAGGTTGTAGGGCTTAGTAATTATTAGAGAAAGACTTTAAAATGGGCAAATCTTTATTAGGCCGCCATTTTGTATTCCACCAATTTTGAAATTGCAGACAACGATTTTCTCACTCAGAACGGACGAAATTTTCAAAATTTAATCTCAATCCTTCTTCTGACATTATTATTTTTGGCCTTGGCACCTGGACTAACAGTGATCGTATTCCTCAATCTCGTCCGTAAAAGTCGGATGTTTGAAATATCGTTCTAGGAAAACTTAATTGTACTCACGGATGAAAAATCGGGTTTCGGTTTGTCGGGTGATGATTAATGTGTGAAGGAATAATCTTTTGCTTTACCACTTTTGTTGGGTATCCTCTGTTCACCAGTTTATCTGTTAAGTTCTTCAGGTATGTCTAGCTGTCTGCATCCTCACTACAAATGCGATGACCCTTTATTGAGAGAGCTCTTGGTATAGACTGTTTTGTGTGTCGGGGATGACAACTTTCATAATGGAGATATAATTGTTTATTTGTCGGTTTGATGTGTACTGAAGTGGCGAGTATACCGCCAAGAGGTTTGCATCCTTGTGGCAAGCGCAGATGTAAAGTTTGCCCCCTGGCTATAGAGGAGGATCACCTGACGTCTGCTAATAACCCCAACTCATACGCATGCAAAGAGTCAGCAGATTGCCAGACGACTATGTGTGTGTATCAGTTGTTGTGCAAAGAATTCCCTGCCTTCTACGAAGGAAAAGCGGAGACTGCTCTGAACTTGCGGGTTAATAACCATAGATGCCTCATCGCATGATGCTACATTTGATGACTGCTATGGTATGAAGGTATTGAAGAAAATGAGACCCACAGAAAATAAATTAATGCTGCTTAAGTCAGAGGGGGCTGAAGCACCACTCGAATGTTGCGGGCGCGTATGATCCTCCAGGGTTGAACATCAGGCGTTAACTTTTTCTCTTACCTTAACCTTAACTCAAGATTTTCTCAACAATTTACAAAAATCAAATTTTCTTTTCTCTTAGTTTGAAAAAGGCATAAGCCGAATTATTATTATTATCATATATTATATATAGGTATATATACTTTGGCACAGATGTGCAGAGAAAAATAGAACATAAATATAGATAAATTACAAAAATTGCTTCTACTCTTCTATTTGACAAAGGCAAAAGCCGAAATATAATAACTGTGAGTTTCCTTGTAATTTATCTATATATATATATATATATATATATATATATATATATATATATATATATATATATATATATATATATATATATATATATATATGTATGTTCTATTTTTCTCTGCACATCTGTGCCAAAGTATATTGTTCTTTTGGAACCATTTAAAACCATTCAAATCAGTATATATACACTTAAATCGGACACAAACTATTCACAAAGGAATTCATAAATAAATTTCAAAATTTTTTTATCGACGTTTCCCATTATGCGTTATTAAGCCTGTGATCTGGGTAAATAAAACCATCTTCTTAGCAATTTGTGTTGATGTGGCTTAATGCAGTGGAGTGTCCATGATGCCGTCTCCATGATGGTCACATCATCACATTGAAATTGAATATGAGGCCTGAAATGGATTAATTAAAAAAAAAAAAAGCCACAGTTCCTTTGAGCCTGACGGCTAAAATTAAAAAACATGAATATGCTTTAGCCGTACACGACTCACTCCTCGTCGATTCTCTGAACCCGACCCCCCATCGGCCTCTGAACTCTGTTTATCATTCTGCCATCAATCCTAAAACATGGAATCATGTTTTAGCTCCTCGCTCTCACTTTATTATAGAAATGATCACGACCATTGAGCTCTTGATGATCTCCTAATAGAAACTCGCGAGTAAACATTCACTTTATTATAGAAATGATCACGACGATTGAGCTCTTGTGAGATGATGATCTCCTAATAGAAACTCGCGAGTAAACATTCACTTTATTATAGAAAGAGGCTAAAGAGGCTACATACGAAATTACAGCTTCCTATAGTGTAAAGTATAGAAATTACCTATTAAAATAATTTAACCACCGCTTCACAAATCTAACCGTTCTCGCAATATTCGGATCACCTGCTATGAATCACATAATCGAAACACCAGCTCAATGAAATCATCAGAAATTAACAAGCGGTTCAATATATCAATAATATAATTAATTTTATATCAATCAATTATAATTAATTTTACATCAATTATATATCAATAATATAATTAATATATCAATATAATTAACAAATCATGTTCACAATATCAATGAATCTCATAATCTAAACACCAGCTCAATGAAATCATCAGAAATTAACAAGCGGTTGCAATCATGTTCACAATATCAATAATTGAGAATGATCACCTGTGTGTAAACAATTATTCATATAACCATGCTCATAACTCAGCTTGTTGGCCACGCACTTCGCAGTAGTTAATATAGTATGGTTGGATAAATCGAGAGCTTTCGAACGAATGGTCAACGAATTTTGTGGGATGAAAAACGACGAAGTATCATATCCCTAGCAACGACTCGGTTGTAAGCGGAAATCATCACAATTATTGGCGCTACTTTCGTTGCACTCTCGTGGGACATTTTTCGGTAGTTAGGTCACGGCTAAAGCATACTCATGCTAGCAACAAAAATGAATATATATATATATATATATATATATATATATATATATATATATATATATGTATATGTATATATGCATACAAAAAGTGTTAAACTCTAGGATTCGTTTCAGAATGTCTCAAAACGGATTTCAATGAAGAAACTTTTCAAAAATTTTGATTTTGAAATTTTCCGAGCCATTGCAATAGCTTCATTTTCTACAAAAATGAAAAAAAGTCGCTAACAGAAAGAAAATTGGGAGGTCATTCCCCCAACCCGGGCTGGCCCTAAGGATCAAGGAAATCACAGAAGGAGGATGTGGTGTGAAACCCCAACACATGTTCCCTCATTTTATTTTTAATGGTACGGCTTAATAATTCCAATATTATTCAACGGACAATTTACATGATGGCTGCCGACATAACTCGCTCAATAGACCGTTTGACCCCAACAGGTCAATTCGATTACGGATGACGAGATGATCTCATTACTCTCATTCCCTGTCAAGAAAGTTAAAGTTCACCGATTGGTTCAAAATGACCATTTTAATAAAATGATCATTTTGACTCTTCGCTGTATTTGGATTCGTGATGGTTATATCCATACACCACTCCCTGAGAAAACGGTGGTGATAGGCTATAAAGCTTTAATTTGATAATATCAATAAATCTCAATAACTGATATGTTTAGTTCGAACTGATTAACCAAACATAAATTTTACATCGTATTGTGAGCACTTCATCCGCAGGTCTTTATAGAGTGGCTGCCCGCAACTTCAAAAGCGAAAATTCCTCGTCATTAATTTATGCAATAACGAACCTAATTTGCAAGCTCGTAATTGAAACGGTTTCTCCGTATCAATTATTGTTTTCAGCCAGTTATATCACTCGGTAACAACTGTAAAAGTTCACCAGACCATTAAATATCAACATAATTAAATTGTTGGCATGAATTGAAGTTGTAACGAGTGAGAGACCGCACGAATTCGCTTGTTCGGAGAAGATTCACTGTGTTGGCGAGATTCAATGAATATTTATCGTTTGTGTAGGTGTTTGCTGATTTTTTACATTACAGGATTGGATCGGTAATATTTCACTGGAAACATTTCGAAAATCACTCCATGGTATTTTGATTGCAAGTAACTACGAACAAAAGGTGATATTGCTCCCTCAACGCAGAATGCCTTGGTTGCGAAGTCTTTATTTGTTCAATAACTTTTCGACCACGTGTGACTTAATTTTGTGTATTCTTGAGAGTTGGTCTGAATAGCATTCCTTGGTCTATGCCAAAGTGTCGATAAATTTATTTATGATAATCAGGGCTATGCAAGATCAGAGGTTTCAGTACATAACAATTATGGTGAATAGGTCAGTGTTGGGCATAATCTTATCGTCGAATACGAATACGATTGTAATCGCGATAATTATTCGTTGATTCTGAGACAACTGCAATTATATTCGGGAATTTGAGTGCGCGAATACGAATATTTCAGTTCATATTCAGTTAATATTCAATTACCACTCAGTTTATGAATGAACACGAGCAGGTTTGGGTTCGGAATGAAATTTCACTCCGTTAATTCACTTCACCTCCTAAGGTAGGGTTAAGGGTTGCCATTGCTGCTAATGGACTGAGGTTTTCTTCCTATTGTTGGTTTCCGTTTTCTAACACATCGCAAGGGACTGGAAAGGAAAATCGAGGAAGGTGAACTCACACACGCACTTACCTGAGCTGAATTAGGCGATCCAACGAACTTGGGTGTAGTGTTTCGGGAAATGGAGGAGCTGCTTCCAGTGTCTTAGAAGTTGAACAGTTTCGTTTCGTTTCTCTGAACCTAAACGTGGGTTCAATAATACAATCGAACTTTACTACTATTGAGATATCTTTTTCCCCAAAACGAAACAAATGCTTCTACAATTTGGCTTTCTCACTACGGAACTGACTAAATCACTCGCGACGAAGTTGTGTAAACCCATTTCAAAACGGGTGTTTGAACGTGGAAAAGACAGTACTTTGGATACAAAAAAGTGACTAGCTTTCGCAGTCAAACACAAAGCTTGAACAGTGATCTAATCAAGTTATTCATTAGAACTGTGGAAGCGTGTGAGGTAGATATACGAATAATCGTTATGAGTACAGTAAAAAAGAAATTTTCCATCGAATTTAGGTGAGATACGAGAAAAATAGAGCTGTTTAAGTACAGTGGTCCTAATGGACCTCCTCCTAAATGTTTCCAAAAAAATATAAATTCGCTTCTTATCGTTAAAATGAGAATATAGGCAGTTGATGTCAACTAGTTGGTTTGCTAGAAATCATTATGTGGCTCGAAAGCCTTTAAAACTGAAAATAAAATTCTGACCGTGATGAGGGGCAGGACCCAGAGATGAATCGATGAGGAAACTCTGATGGAAGGATGCAGGTACCTTCAATGTATAGCGAGAGGCGCAGAGTTTAAAGGAGACAAAATGGAAGTCGACATGGAGATAATTTGAATGACGTGCTGGAGCTTTCTTTGGAGAACGGAGGTCAAAAATGAAGAACGCGCATGCGCCGGTGATTATTGCTTGTTGCCTTGTCTTGAAGAGGCCATATTGACCCTAAACAAGAGTTCAAGAAGGTTGAGATGAGGACTGAACACTTGTACTTTCATAAGTTCTCCTCATAGATGAGAGTTGACTTCATGATGCTCTTTCTGGCTGGATGTCGCCAAATATCGCCGAAACAACGGGAGTTAGTGAAAAAACGTTGTCTAAGGCTGAGTCTACATTTTCAAAACATCTTAAGGAATCCAATCATAGTTACAGTTTTGATTTGATAGATAGTAAGTAGAAGTTCTTCATTTTTGGTCCAATAGGAGGTATGTTGATTGTATCTGGTATATGATAAAGGGCGGGTTTCACCATCTAAAAGCTAAAATGGGGGATAAAAAATTTTTGGAGTTAAGGGAATTAAGCTATTTTCGTGAGTTAAGATCATTTGTGTTTCACCATGCACTTCAAGGTGGGAGTTAGTTAGTATTTGATTAGCCTCGAGGTTAGTGTTCCTAGGCATGTTTTCCTGCTGATAAAGCTGATAGGTTTTAATATTTAATATAATATATTTTATATTATATTAATAGGTTTTAATATTTAATATAATAGGTTTTAATATAATAGGTGATTTGTTTTGGTTTGGAACAGTACTGTGATATTAGGTTTCAAGTTAGGTGTTCTGTGCAGAAAGATGGAAAGAAAAAATACGAAGGCGGGGAAGGAGTTGTTGATTGAAGTTATGGTGAAGGGAGAAGAAGTGACAGAAAATACAGACGCACTGATAGGGAAAAACAAGGAACGTAGTTGGGCGAAAGCCTCCCCAGTTGACTTGATCTGCACTGAGTTTTTTTTTCGATCGTTTGTGACGCGATATAGGCCGCAATTTAGGACCTATCGACCTGAGATTTTGAAAGTATACTCCTCATATACCCTAAATTCGCTATATTGTTTTTGGTGCCGACCAGATATAGCACTGCGGCGCCAGCACCGTTAATGTGGCGTGAACGCTACACCATTTTTAGTACCTATTTCAACGATAACTTCTAAGCTTAGGTTTTTAAAGTATTTTGTTCGGGACATGACATCTAGAGAATCAAATTTCCTACAAATTCTGCTTCCATAATTTTTCTTGACAAAAACTTACAGCCGTTCCGACTTACAGCTGTTCAAGGTTAGAGGAAGAAACCCATAATATGGGACACATGAGGACAAGTGGTACACTGAACCAAGATGGTTTAGAGAATTCTGGAATCGGTTTGGACAATTTTGAATTTGGTTCGGAAAATTCGGAATTCGGTGTAGAAAATTCCGAATTTCACTTGGTAGGTACTGAAGACACACTCGCCTGTATAACCTCAGATAAGATGATCGTCTTGCCGATTAAGTCATTTTCTCGCTCTTTACTTTAGTGTTTCGTTGGATTAATCATCATTAATCTTCTTGGGCAATAGTTGCGCTGAAAGTGTTTTTTCCCCTTAACGGTGTCAGTTTAAGGGTTAGGTTGAATTAAATTTGATGAGAGTTTAATAGCATTTATTTGCAAAACGTTGAATTGAAATTGTAAAAGGTTGAATAATTAATTCTGTAAAAATTTTAATTAAATCTGTAAATGCTATCCTTCTTACACCAAATCGGCCCATGGCCACTAGACCTGAATTTGGTTTGGAAAATTCGGAATTTACTGTGAAAAATCCCGAATTTTACTTGGAAAAGTTATATTACTACACTTTGGAAGATGGTCTTAGTAAATTAGTTACTGTCGAGAAACATTATTTTGCTCCATGTAAGATCGTGTTGGCACCATGAAAAAGTTGTCTGGTTTTCCAGGACCGCGAAATAAGAGATGGGGTGGTTGAGGGGCGGTGGGGGTGGTTGGTGGTCGGTGGGGGTGGATTTCTTCAACGATAACTTCTAAACTTAGGTTTTTAAAGTATTTTGTTCGGGCTATGACATCTAAAGAATCAAATTTCCTACAAATTCTGCTCCCATAATTTTTGTTGACAAAAACTTCCCGACTTACAGCTGTTCAAGGTTAGAGGAAGAAACCCATAATAAGGGACAAATGAGGGCAAGTGGTACACTGAACCAGGATGGTTTGGAAAATTCTGGAATCGGTTTGGAAAATTTTGAATTGGGTTTGGAAAATTTGACTTGGGTTTGGAAAATTCGGTATTTGGTGTGGAACATTCCGAATTTTACTTGAAAAAGCTATATTACTACACTTTGGAATATGGTCTTAGTAAATTAGTTACTGTCGTGAAACATAATTTTGCTGCATGGCTCCATGTATGATCGTGTTGGTACAAACAGAAGGAAGAAAAAAGTTGTCTGGTTTCCCAGGACCGCGAAACAAGAGATGCGGTGGTTGGAAGGCGGTGGGGTGGTTGGGGGAGGGTGGGGTGGTGGGGGTCGGTGGGGGTGGATTTCTTCAAGAGAGGGAAGTGGCCTCGGAAAAACGGAGCACACGAGAGGAAAAGCGCTATCGAAGTAGATGCTCCCGAAAGCCAATATCTGTTTTGAAAGGTGGAGCGGGTCAGAAGAGGTGGTGTAAGGGGGGTGGTTAAGGGGGTAAGGTCGGAACAAGTTATATTATAACTTTTTCTCAATAAGTGGACATCGGTTGGGTGGGTAGAGAACATATGGTGCGTTGTTGGCCCCGCTGCGGCGAAAAAGGGGTGCGAAAAATCCCTCTCTACGGCCACACCGATACACGCACACGTGTACGGGAGTATGTCGTGTTTACGAGGTTTTCGACCGTGTGCGGACACATGTGTGGACGCACAC
Source organism: Adelphocoris suturalis (assembly GCA_030762985.1). Lineage (NCBI taxonomy): Eukaryota > Metazoa > Arthropoda > Insecta > Hemiptera > Miridae > Adelphocoris > Adelphocoris suturalis. The sequence goes on along the minus strand of CM061042.1, from coordinate 39,319,322 downwards.
GAAGGCACGAGTTCTCTTCAAAGTTCGTATCGCTGGGTTTTGCGGACCCTTCGGGGCAGAGACGACTATCGGGGAAGACAACCGGGGAGAGATGAGAGCCGAAATGACAAACCAAGTTCGTGAACCTTGTCGAGGCCTCGGGGACGGAAATGAAAGTGAAATCAAATGTGCGTCAAAAGGAATTTTCTCGGATGTGACGAGAAACGTTTCTGAGAGCTGGCACCTACCTCAAATAACACGAGCCAGCAAAATTTTGGGTACTTTTCCGTTATACCTCCCCCCCACAGTTAATTTGTCTTCAACACGCCCGCCCGATGTTTCTAGGCGTTATTTCTTACTTAGATTATGATATGTATTTTTGAGATGCGAGCTTGCGAGCATCCAGACCGTCAAAGTATACACATCATTCTGACCTACATGCCCAACTAATCTGTATTTTTACTAAGGGATTGACTACTTGATGTCATGTAATTTTGAGATGCGAGCTTGCGAGCATTCAGACCACCAACCTATACACAGCATTCTGATCTATTTGTGCGAATTCATGTGCATTCTACTTGTGCGAATTCATATGTAGGCAATCATACCACAACCACGCCAATTTGTTTCATCAAATCCTCACCGACACCGGCAACTTCTGAAAACACGGCAATTCTTTTTTGCCTTCTTTAAAAAATAATATAATTTCTTCCCACAGCTTGAAGTTGTCACCAATTCTGCGTAAATATGTAACTTGAGTAAGAAGGAATGCCTAGAAACATCGGGCGGGCGTGTTGAAGACATATTGACTGGGGGGAGGGGGGGCATAACGGAAAAGTACCAAATTTTGGCGGTTAGGCGGGTTTCGTCCAAGGCTGCCATACTTTTGCGTCTTTAGGATTATGTGAACCTAGGATTACCACATGGTATCCTTCATTTAGGACTGTGTCCTCCTGGGCTTGCTCCGAAGTTACCCGAGTAGCCGGGTGTTTGAAGAGCCTAAATTGCTATCGTTGCGTCATTTATTTATTAAGTCTAAATGAATTTATTCTTATTAAGTATGGCATAACTGTGTGGGGAAGTTCTTGTAAAACCCATCTTAATCAACTACAGACAGTTCAAATGAATATTAAAAATATTATGTAACAAACCCTTCAGATACCCAACTACAAAATTGTATTCGGACCTTAATGTTTGTAAAGTAAAAGATATTTTTCTAATTGAATCATGTGTGCAAGTTTTTAGGTCTGGTATCAATAGTGATCACATATCCCGGTTATCGAGCTCTAGAATAGCAGCTATGTCCAATATTTCGCTGCCACGATGCCATACTGAATTTTATCGGCGAAATTCATATGTTCTTATTTTTCTATGACCACAAAAGTAATCCTTTTGACTTTTGCTCCGCTGATTCTCTTTAAAAACATTTATTTCATATTTTGCGAAATGTCGTATAATTTTTATGTATACTTATGTAATTTTATGATGTGTGTATAATTTTAATTTTATGTTCTTCATTCGTGATTTATTTTGGCGAAAAGCTTGATTTTATTTATTTTTTTTTATTTTTTTTTTTTAAACACCTTTTTGTGAATAATATTAATAATTGAGGAGTAAGCAACGTCAGGACTCCACCTGGGGACTCAAGTTCATCTGAACTTAAACCTAGGTGGGCAAACTGTAATCTTGAATTTTCAAATTTAGTTCTTTATTTAATTCTTTCTTTACTAATGCACATTTTCTTTTCTCATTCTGTACATGTAACCAAAGTTTTATATTTTTTGCCAATATATAAATAAAGTCTATTTTGTTGTATTATTAAAAATACCAACATCTAGTTTCGGTTTTCAACAATCCCCATGCCTATCAAACCAGGTTTCAATTAATGGGACGCGTGGTAAATACCAGTATCCGACTTACTGCCACCTTCGGTAGTGAGGAAGCAAAACCTAAGTTACCTGCTAAAAAATTCCATACTTTTCTTTTTACCGGGTAAGAAACATTAATCAAAGTTATAAACTGATTGATGTATTGCAAAGAATGGAAACGTTTGCATACGAGTCTGCAACACATTGGGGCATTTTATGTCATCAGTTGCAGACTCTCATGTGTTGCAGACCCCTATGCAAACTCTGAGCCACTCAGCTGATCCGGACCCTGGGCATCGTCATGTAATTGTCCTAACGAGGCTACATACGAAATTACAGCTTCCTGGAGTGTAAAGTATAGAAATTACCTATTAAAATGATTTAACCTCCGCTTCACAAATCAAACCGTTCTCGCAGTATTCGGATCACCTGTTATGAATCAAATCATCGAAACACCAGCTCAATGAAATCATCAGAAATTAACAAGCGGTTGCAATCATATTCACAATATCAATTATTGAGAATGATTACCTGAGTGTACACAAATTATTCAAATAACCATGCTCATAACTCAGCTTATTGGCCACTCACTTCGCAGTAGTTAACATAATATGGTTGGATAAATCGAGAGCGATAAACGACGAAGTACCATTTCCTTAGCAATGACTCGGTTGTAAGTGGAAATCATCAGAAAACCAACGTAACACTTTTTTCTAACGCTTTTAGTTAACGCTTTTTTCGTTTATGTGCCAAAGTAAAGATAGGTATAAAATGTCAAAAAACCACCTACTATACTTACTACCTACCTACCATCCAATTTTGCCGCCTCATTTTTTGGCTACCCGCGCCTCTGTATCTGCATCTGTATTTCTGTACCTGTGAATTAGTTAATTTTAGACTAGCATGTGCCAATTTCAAAGTCACTTTCCAAAGATAATTAGGTAATTATATTTTTGATAAGTTTGCTGTAAAAGTGCTTTATTATTGGTTGTTTATATGTTTGAATATATTTGAAGTTGTTTATGATTTTGTTCAATCTTGAAAAACTGCCCTCCATTTGGATGAAAATTTTCGTAACAACTTATTCTGAAAAATTTACTTAAATTGCATTAATATTTGCTGAAAAATCGATAAAAACTCCCCAGAAAAGCTAAAACTTCCAAATCTTTTTTGAATCGCAGAATATTATTTACAACGAGTTTGTCACCGAAAAAATTGGTAGTTAAGTACTATTTCTTTGCACCCAAAGTGCTAAGATTTCAAAACAATATTACATAATACTCATCTAGTTCTATAATTTAAAAAAATTTGCTCTTAGTACGATAATGCTGCATGACTGGAACTTTTTTATTTACACCTATAGATTTAATCGCCGTGTATTGATTTCAAATGTTGAAGGGCATTGATGGCAAGTGGTCTGAGCCTTCGTGAGAGGCATCCATCGAAATATAATATTTTTCATCGCCCAATACCGTTTTTCCAATCAAATAAGAACCCGTCTGCCCGAAAGTGGCGAAGGAATTATGACTGGGGCTCCCGGAGGCGATTTGTTGGATACAGGCGCTCACGTGATCACATTAGGCGCTTCGATTGCCGATTTGAAGCTTCACTGAGTCAGCGCCTCGTTTTACCGCGTCATTGAAGCTGTGGAGAAGAGGGGAAGAGCAGCTGAGCGATGGAGGGGGGGGAAGCGAGCGTGTTCAAACTTGTCCTCCTCCCACCCCTCCTCTACACATAAGCCGTGTTTTGCCCTATCGCTGGCCCTCTCGGTATATTTTTCCCTGTGAGCTGTTGCAGTGGATTTGGATTCTCTCCACGGTGGAAACAGACTCGCCGCTGGTTTTATCGGGATCCGACTTTCAACAAATAGAAACCCATCATACGGCATATTTCCACATTGATTCGATGATTGGCATCATTTAAATAAACGTTTTAGTCAATTTAGTAGCACATTGTCCCATTGCAACGTCTCGTGACGTCACCCAGCTAACCAATTGATGAAGTCTATAAGCGAATGGTTTTATAGGAATCGCCACTCGCTAAATTCTAGAAAGACTAAATTAATCTATAAGGTAGTAACACACACACACTCACACACACACAAACTGCCGAAGAACAAAATCTGACAGTAACCTCGTTATAATAATTTTGAAAATTAAAGCTTCTCATTTCAGACTATGTGTGTCTTTCCACTTAAAAATTGCATTTTTCTCAATTTAAGCGCAAAATTGACCCTAGTAACGTCACCAACCACAACTGGTCATGATCAAGATGTACAAGGAGGACTCCCAACTTATATATGAATACTCAACAGCTCATCTATCACAAAATAAGCTCTGAAGAGGTCATATCTTGGCGAGAGCGCTCAGCACATTTCAATAAATGACATAATCAGAGAAGCCTGAAATATCTCTCACCCTCAATCAACCCAACCTACTAACGACAAGGCAACCACAACCATAACAATAACCACCACCATAACCATTTCAGACCAACTGAATTAAGAATAGGTAGATCAGCAGTTGTGTGCCTAAGGAAAGACAAGGAAATGTCAATATAGAACAGCTATGAGAAATCATGCCTGCGGATTTGGTGTCGTTTGATGTAATAATCAGTTTTGTAATAGTGAAGGTACATTAAAACAAAGTTTTACTGGAAGAAATTTAAAGAAACGCTAAAACACGCAGCGATAAACCGTTAACAACTTATTCAATGTTTGGATTTCATACAGGGAAAAAATTAAATTAGGTACCTATGCATTTTTAACGGAAAAATACTATAGTTTAATGATTTGCAAAAACCACTAGGAGGTTTATAAGTGAACTAACGACCACGAGATCGTAAAAAAGGCGTATAAACAGCGCGGCCCGGGAATGACCATTATATGGCAAAACTGTGAATATTCCCTGGGTTTTAGCGTATTATTAAGGTGTTTATGGTTTTTTGAAGCTCGGCGACGCACGCGGTGACAATAAAATTAATAAACTTAAGTATGCGGTGCTTATACTACATGGAACGGTTACTTTAATGGAGGCCGTTATTTGGGGAAAAGTCCAGGAAAAAATGAGAAAACCGAGAGTTGGGCTGCTTGGAGGATTCGAGGAACGAAAATCTCATTTCATCGCAACCGCATTTCGTTGAGCTTCGCGAAGGAACCGCGTACGGGCGAAATCGCAAAAGTGAGTGAAGGTAGAGGGAATTAAGGAGGGCGACCGAAAATATGCGAGTATGTAGGAGAAAGTATGTCTTTTGTCAGGGAAGCAGACGCTCCACTTGAGGGTTGATTGAAAAATGTTCGGAATAATAGCATTTTATCGAAGGGTTTTGGTTGGAGTGTGTGCCATGGGCGTACTTACGTATGTCAACGGAAAAAATGTGTTGGTACAAAAAAAAAAAAAAAAAAAAAAAAAAAAAAAAAAAAAAAAAAAAAAAAAATCGTGCTGAATGATCGGATGAGCAAATTTTTGTAAATTATCGCACTAGAATATGTTAGGTTGTTTTCAAATTTCAGGACTTTGAGTAATAAGTAATTGGAACCTACCAATTTCATGGTAAAAAACTCGTTCTAAATAATATTCAGCTATTTAAAAAAATGAAAAACAAATGGATTTTTGGCTTTTTTGCAGTTTTCATCTATTTTTGGCAAATATTACTGAATTTCAAATACACTTTTCCGCATAAATTTCTATAGATTTGTTATTGTTCTAGTTCATTGTTGATAAACTTCTTTCGACTAAAATTCTACTAAAAAATATAAATTCAACAATTTTTAGCCGTTTATAGCCAGTTTTAGTGTTTGTTATAGCACATTTTTTGAAATTCGATCAATCTATTGTTCTTAAAAAATGCTGGCTCACTCAATTTATTTAGTATTTTTATGTATTTTAGTCGAATCTAAATTTATTTCATCGTCCAACACATTCCACCTACAAACAAAATTTGGTTTTTTGGTTTTTGACAATTTTTTACTATTGGAATTGCTCAAATTTCAACACAGTTTAACATACCTATTATAATAATAAAATGAAATGAAATGAAAAAAAAAAAAAAAAAAAAAAAAGTTGCATTTTGCAATTAAGTAAAAAAGTATATACAATGTACAAATTCAAAACACTACAGAAACTATTCCCCTATGTGGGCGAATGTCCGCGTTAGAGAGAAGAGTCGCACTGGCGAGCTATTTATTTGCGAATCGAGAAATAAAAAATACAACTTGCGTTACCTATAACTCAAGAAATAAATAAGTACAATCAATAAATTCACTCAAGAAATAAATGCATAAGTACAAATTACGTTACCTATTTTCCTAGTAATAAATTAATACAATGTTATTATTATAGGTCGAGATTGTTAATGAAGAAGGATTTCAACAACTTATTAATTTGAAGACGGTGATCAAATAATTTCTTTTTTAAATTCCACGGAAGCAAATTATATTCTTTTATGCCCTTGTACCTATAAATACTTTGCGCCGCAGTTGTGCGGTATTTAGGAAGTACCATGTGCTCTGACAGTTGAAATCGAGAATGAGTCTGGTGTTGCTGGAAATTAAAAGGTTGCGGGGAAATACGATTGGTTGTTACAAAAATTCGCTCATACGATCATGCTGCATGACGCACCTTCAAGAAGATGAAAAAAAAGTGTTATTTTGCACTAAAATCATTTTCGTAGGTATTGAACATACGATTTTTCCATTAATTCAAGTCAATGAGGTCAATGAGGTAAAAAACGCCGCCCTTCAGTTTTCCATGAAACATCGAAACAAGAAATTACAGAAACCCCCTGATATTTGACGTAATTCCCTACTGGAGAAGGAGGTCTTTCTCTAATCAATCGCTCTCTCTGTATACAAGAGAATTAAAATTACCCGGAGATATAAAAAGTGAAGCGTTTCGGACGATTTCTCGAAAAGATCTTTTGCTCTAATCGGCTTGAACGTTCTTAGTCATTAGTCTCTCAAGGGCTTCCAGCCTTTTAAGTGGAGATGAAGAATTTTCTCGTTATAATACTTTTTCGTGAGAATTAAAACAAGAGGGTTGGAAAAGTGAGGGAAGGAAACGATCCCAAGACTTTCCAATGTTGGAGAAATACTTGGCCGTGCAGTGAGAATAGACTTTGGAAACAATTCAATACGAAGTCAATGATCACTTGGGTCAGTGATTTTGCAAAGTTCATAAATATGTCTTTGTGAATGTGCAAAGTTTTATAGATGAGAATGTTATCGTGTCAGAGTGGGCGTTCATTCATTTGGGTATGATTGCTACAGAGGTTACGATGGTATGCATACTTCATTTAACATACTTTAACATACTTCATGTATCGCTACACCAAGCCACAACATTGGGATCAACCGTAACTTTTATGTGGGTGCCGAGCCATGTGGGTATTCATGGCAATAAGTGTGCAGATGCGCGTGCAAGGAGGGTCATTGGTGAAAAATCCATCGATATGTTGCCTATACGCATTGAGGATCACATCTCACATGCAACATAAAGCCAATTCCATCTGGCATGAGCAATGGCAGGGTGAGGTCACTGGTCTGCGTGGTGTCCTTCAGGACTTATGCCCGGTGGGCCCTTTGGTAACCCAACTTCGAAGGAGGGATCGAATAGTGGTCAACCGGGTTGCCACTGGCCATACCCGTCTTACTCATAGACACCTGCTTAGTGCAGAAGCTCGAGATGTTGTGTTTGGAAAGTGTTGGGGTGATCTGTCCATCCGCCACTTTCTGGAGGACTGCCCAGCCCTTGTGGACCTCCGAGTCCAGCATCAGCCCCCTCAGTGGGTTGGTGTATTATCCGGACCTGACAAGGTCCGATCCCTGTTGTTGTACCTGAGAGCCGCTGAGCTCTACTACGAACTGTGATATCTGATCTGTGATATATTTATATAGTCATAGTTTTATCTCACTTTTTGCTGATTGTATTTGTTAGCCTATTTTACATCTAGTTTTACTTATATTATTCTTTTTTTTTTTTTTTAAAATCCAATTGAGGGGCTAAACAGTTGTTATTACAGTACCCCTCATTTTTCCCCCTCCGATATGTCAGTGGAATCCATGATGGCGCTCGTTTTTAGTCAAGCATGACAGCATGGCTCCCCTTAGAATCGTGCCTGCCAGTGTCTCTTTAAACACCTTGATCAATGCCGCTAATGACCCTTCTAGTTGAGGTGAGGCTTTAAAAAAAAAAAGAAAAAACTTTATTTTTGACCCCCCCAAAAACCAAAAAATGCTTTGCACCCCTCCCCAAGCCCTCATTATCTTTGTTTTAAAACTAACACTAGCATTTAAAAATAACCCAGCAGCCCCGATAAATTCCAAGATATATATATTCTGATGCTGCTGATACTGGACAGTTACAATAAGGAATTCATTTTCTTATTCCAATCCACCTGTTTTACGCTGATTGACGAGTACCCTAATACACTCGAAAGTGGAGACACATAAATCTATAAAAATCAAATTATGTAATGTGTGTCCATTATGCGCGACCAAAATATGAACCGATTTTGATGCTGTTTTTTTACAGGATGCCCTTTGAAAATCAGAGAGAAAGATAGGCCATTATAGAAATCTCGCTACTCACCCCTTTCACCCTTACCATTTTATTGAAAAACCGCGTTTGCTTCTTGCGTCATTCTAAATGCTTCACTTCAGCAATAACTTATACACTTCATCAATTTCATGATGATATAAGAAATCATCACGGTGGAATTTAGGCGTTAAGGGACTTTAGATAACAATTTCATCAATACCAAAACGATTTTGGGGGTTTTAGTTGGTCATTTTCTAAACGCAAAGATAGATGATCAAAAATTGATATCAAAAACGCCTTACCTATCAACTGCGGCAATCTTGGTCGGGAAGAGTTTTAACTTTGCTAAGGTTATATTAAGGTTGAAGAAACCGGGACGCTTTTGTCACCTATTTCTTAAAAAAGAGACCAATTTCATTCAGCTTTGGGGTTGTGCGAAAAAATCAAATATTAAAACAAAAAAAAACTCAAGAGAAATAAACCTCTGGACCTAACTGTGCTGTGCAAATAGTGCAAGTGTAATCCAGTGTTCTTTTAACTGTACTTGATACAAGTATGGGCCAGGTTTTGCTGTAAAATTGCTAGATGAGATGTATATGTTTCAGTTGCAATAAATAAATCACGAAAAAAAAAAAAAAAAAAAAAAAAAAAAAAAAAACGCCTTACCTATCAACTGCGGCAAACTTTGCTAAGGTTATATTAAGGTTGAAGAAACCGGGACGCTTTTGTCACCTATTTCTTAAAAAAGAGACCAATTTCAAAAAAATAAAAAAAAAAAAAAAAAAAGTCCAGTCATGCAGCATGACCTCATGAGCGAATTTTTGAAGAAATCTTCGACATTTCAGTCGCTATTGATCGTGTAGAGAAATTTTAGTTTATGATTTTGATAGACAAACATGGAATCAAATTATTAAAAATAATTAGGAGGTACTCATACATTATTATTATCAAACTAATCTTGTAGATTTAAAGACAAATGTAGGTAAATATTCATAGATTTCGATGTCCAATGTGGTCAGTATTGAAGGCAGTTGAAATCTTAACGCAGTATCCTATAACATCATCAAATCGACAAAATAAAATTAACAAGCACCTACTGCCTACGTTTTAAACAGCATGGTTCTAGGATTGGTTATACAGGAATACTTCCATAAGAGTAGTTCAATCTGAATTCGGACAATGTTTCATGCAAATATTACCGATTTTTACAACTAGCGAATGGCATTATTTAGATTTTTGACTGATTTTTCAACTTTGAAATTTTTGAAAACTTGATAGGTACATATTCTTATAGGAAATGTTACATACATACATACATACTTATATACATACATACATACATTAAAAAAAATGCGTTAAGCTTCAGAATATGATTCAGAATAGCCTGAAACGGATTTCTGCATAAAATGTTTTCAAAAATTCACATTCTAAAAATTTTGAGGCGACAGCAATTGCTTAATTTTCTTCAAAAATTCGCTAAAAGAGCTGAATATCTTCTTGCGTTCACCCAAGAGAGTTGAAATTTGACGACCTCTGGGACACCAGGAGACAAATGAAGTTATGATCTGTCTGCTGATCAGCTGAGTGAGCTAAACTCTCTGCTTTTCACCCTAGGAATGTGAAATTTGACAGGAAGCCACTCCAGGACGTTATGAGACGAATGCAATGACGGGTTCCAACAAAATCAGCTGACTTAGCTAAATTCTCTCATATTCACTTTGGCAATTTGAAATTTGATAGGGAAATGTAAGAACTTGTAAATTTACATTATAAGGGTCAAGGACCTGAAACAGTTGAGGGACATGTCCACAGCAAACTCATAGTGGCCGAACCCAACATCAAACTTACTGAGGGACTTCTCAGGAAAAACCTTAGGGAACTTAAAACAAATGTACACCGCATAGGGGTCACACAAAACTCAACCCTGTGCAGACTATGCGAGGAGACAGACGAAACAGTATCCCACATAATCTTCGAGTGCCCAGCATTCACCTATCGCAGATTTGAACTCTTTGGGCCTCAAACCCCAATGATGTCTATTCAAAGGACTCTTATCCCTCACCAGAGGGCTGAATCTTTTTGATTAAACGCAAAACTCTCAGAAAAGTACAATAACCCACCAGGCTTCCGTGCTTGGGGCAAAAATAAATCCACCCTGAGAGTATTCCTATACATCTACAACTAGCTGAAACAGTTAATATTGATTTGATTGATTTTAAGAGGATCATTTTCGTCGATTTCACGGTTTCAGAAAATTTGTAACGCTATCCATATTTTATACGTGATTATGTGACTCCACTTCCGAGTGTATTAGGGTGCTCGTCAATCAGCGCTATCATCTGAGTGTTTGTCGTGGAGGGTGCTCTATCACGCACCCACACAGCCTTCTGACACCCTCGTGCCCACGCACAAACACATCCTTTGCCTTCAAGCCTCCTCGACTACGACCCCTCGAGGCGACCTGCTGAGCAAACATCTCGGATTTTCCTTAAACAACCTCAGCTTCCCGACTCCTTCCTTGCGACGAAATCTCGGGCAAATACTGGCGACCTTGATGACTCCGGCAGAGCACTAACTGCAATATTGTGCAATAGTCAGTTCAATTTGTTTTGGTTTATTATTTTCAATAATAAGCCTATGTGATCGTATAGCAAAAAAATTGTATAACCCCCCCTCAAACTTTGTCATTTTACGTTTCAGAGTGCGTAGAATCCAAATTTGCCCGGGCAGCGAATCCAAAAGGCCTTAGAATTGACTTAAAAATTCCGTTCTTTCGCACATAGACTCCACTTAAGGTCTAGTTGGTCCTAACTTCTCGCCAGCTCGATCGCTCCACACCCATGGGTGCTATGAGCCAAAAACAGGTGAAAAAGTGTCTTTTTCGAGGGTTTGAGTGTAGACTGACACGCGCGCACGCTTGGCACGCTTAGTGGAATGATGAAAACATTGGCAGAGGGTCATAAGGGGGGAGGGGGAGGAGGCGCGGCGCCTTGTAGGGGCATAGCGGCACTACACCAGGGGCGTGGCAGAACGGCGCCAGGGGCGTAGGATAACGGATATAAATTACTTTTATAAGTAACACCCATTAATAATACACCGCGGCAAATATTGCTGAAATAAGTTTTATTTGTGCGTTGGATTTGTTCATAACGATCTTCCCAAGATAAAAAAAAAAAAAAAGATTTTGTTCACGATCCTATGACAACGGCCTAAGTGCCATCTCTGTTTACCACCTGCCTAAGTGCCGTACCCACCTAATTCTTCAAGTTTTCTCCAAGTGAACAGTTTTAAAAACATTGCTAATCTTTTTTCACATAGGAAGGTATCTAACGGAGTTCTTAGGGGAATTAGAAGAAAAAAGATGTTCCCACGAAAGTTTACAAGGTTACAAACGCACAGTGTTGCACCGTGGCACTTATGCCCTTCCTACTGAAAATGCCTCATGGACTTAGGTAGTACGGAAAAACGGTGAATTTTGGACGGAGGACGTTGGTAACACTGCGACGTGGCGGTTTATTTAAAAATGATTGGTGCAGAAGCCCTTTCTAGAAAAATAGCTAGTGGTATATATGCCCAGAAAAAAATATAATATGGAAAAAGTGGATATTGGCACTTACGCCCTTTGTACCCAAAGCCTTTCAATTTTCAAAATTGTACAAATCCACAAATCATTTAAAAAACAGGTTGAACAGCAAAGAAATTAACTTTGGATCTCTCTTAGCTAATCTGGATGGCTCTAAATTTCATGATTCGTTTTAGAAGTCCCAACGGCAGGCCTCCATTTCAAATTTCAGCTTCATAGGTAGATAGCCAAGAAATGCTAAGGAATTCACTCAGCTGATCTGGGGAGCTTCAGATTTTACGATTTCTAAACGTTCTAAAGGTTCTCCATTTCAATTTTTAGCTTCACAGGTCTAATAAAGAAATCAGCTCCGAAGCTCAACCAGCTAATCTAGCGAGCCTCAGACTTTGCGAGTCATTTATGGATGTACCGAGAGGCAACATTTCAAATACGAGCTTCATAGAATGAATAGCAAAGAAATTAGCTACGGATCTTACTCAGCTGACTTGGGGGCTTTAGCTTTTACGATTCGTTTCTAAATGTCCAATAGGTTCTCTATTTCAATGTTTAGCATCATAGATTTAATAACAAGGAAATCACCATCAATAATAAGGAGTCTGAAGATGAATTTATTTTTCTAGTAACTTTTCAAGTTTAGATTGAAGTTTTGTTGAAGTAATTTCGGTTTTGCCAGTTGATTAAAAAGTAAATTAGGTTTTGTCATTTGTTACTAAATTCGTTTGATGAATATCAACATTTTGTAGAAATTTGTGTACGGTGTAGGTACGGTAAGTTTAAGGATTCATGTACGAGAACGTACGGTAATGGATGACCGTGAGATGGCAACCCTGTTTGCCACTAAAACTCTGTATTCTGTGTTAAAACAGTGTTCAGAAGGTTCGTCCCCCTGAGAGAACGGTAAATTTTTGTGAAACAATGTTGTGTTGTTATTGCTTTATACGGTAATTCACTTTTGGTAATAGTTGAGGTCGGGATCAAAGCTCCCAAATCTGTGTAAGGAATTAATTATACATACAGACCCCCCGTCATTCCAATCTTTTTGTTGTCAGGGAAAATCACGTATTTCCGAATTCGATCGTCACTGATGCAACCGTTCGACGTTTATTGCAATATCGCAGATGTACGAGACCGGATAATATCGGCCTCCGGATTGTTTTTCGACAGTCGTTGCCAAAAGGAGAGGTGAAAAACCCACGTGAAAAACTTCAGCGGACGCTGTTTACCGTAAAACCCTCACAAAGTCCTATTTGAGGAACGCGTGTAACAGAACGAATTGAATGGGTCCGGACGGTGTACTTGTGTCCGCGTCGGGTCCGTCCTGTGTGTCCAACGGATTAATTAACGGGTCCCGATAGTATCCAAGCCGTCTGTTTACCGGGAAATTCGTCGAAGCCCGAACGTCTCTATCCGCCGTTTGACGGAAAGTTTACAATAGGGTGGAAAGTGCGTGGATATTGTCGATCCCCGGTATTGGGTGTAATCACGATGCTCCCGGCAGTGACAGGGGAGTTGAAGCTAACATAACGGTGTTGGCTGTGCCCACTCGCTTCGTTCGCCCGTCCAAGACCTAAGTAAATGAAAATCACCACAATAATAGAGAGAATTGGGAGTTTTGAATTATGTGATTTGTAGGGATTCACTAAGTACCTTCGAGGCGATTAGGGACTCCCCCTAATACAAAGCCTACGTGTATCGCTACACCATGCCACGACATTGGGTTCAACCATAACTTTTATGTGGGCACCGAGCCATGTTGGTATTCTTGGTAATGAGTGTGCAGATGCCCTTGCAAGGAGAGTCATTGGTGGTAACTCCGTTGATATGTTGCCTATACGCATTGAGGATCAAATCTCCTACATGCAACATAAAGCCAATCCCATCTGGCATGAGCAATGGCAGGGTGAGGTCACTGGTCTGCGTGGTGTCCTTCAGGACTTATGCCCGGTGGGCCTTTTCGTAACCCCTACTTCCAAGGACGGATCGAATAGTGGTCAACTGGGTTTCCACTGGCCATACCCGTCTTACTCGCCTGCTTAGGGCAGAAGCTCGAGATGTTGTGTGTGTGTGTGTGTGTGTGTGTGAGAGAGAGAGAGAGAGAGAGAGAGAGAGAGAGAGAGAGAGAGAGAGAGAGAGAGAGAGAGAGAGAGAGAGAGAGAGAGAGAGAGAGAGAGAGAGACTTTATTCATAAAACACACTTGTACAAAAAAGAAATAACACTATTTTGAACAATATTGCTCGTCATAGGTTAAGACTCATGTTGACGAGACAAGAGCTGCTGCTGCTTAGACTTTAAATAGAAATGAAGTCTTACTAAGATTACCTAATATTTAGAGGGAGAGGAAATACTATGTAAATGCAAAAAAAAAAAACTACATGAATAAAAAGAACAATATGACATTTGAGAAATGGCAATATATGATCTTTGAGAACGGTGTTTACATACGTAACTACTTGTTATAATTGAGTTGGCTTGTTCTACGCTCAACCCTCTGACCCATGAAACATAACGTCGACTTATCAATCATTTCGACTCGTAATTTGTTCTTCAACTAATTCTATACGTCCATGTTACAATGTGTGTGGAAGCTATACTGTCCACCCAACTTGGCGGTCGTTACTTTACAAAAGGTCCGCTCTTAGCACCACATAGCCGGTTACAACAACTGCTCCACTCCGTATTCAAGTCACAACTCGGCCAAATGTTCCAGGAACCCCTTCTCAAAGTGGACGCCGTTCAGCCCAAAAGTCCTCGTCTACATATATATTGGAAAAAACAGGATAACCGCCCGAATAACAGAGGGCTACACCGCCTTGGGAGCTACGTGTCCCAGATGTAGCCGCCTAAATGCTGCGAATTCTAACAGAAAGAATATTTCCTTCGTCAAACAAGTCACTCACCACGAGATGAAGCCTCAGTTATCGAGCCACAGTACAGTATCAATAACGCAGTTGCAATTACTTAGTTGAAGAACAGTAACGCAGTTGAATTACCTGAATGCCAGATAGAACAGTACCTATTTAAACATGTGTATGTACACACTAGAATCAAACTAGTGCTATAATTCATGTTCGCGTGCGTGGAAATTGTCTAAATTCAATAATTCCCATTCCCATAATTGAAGCTTTCATTATAATCGATCCATTATTCCTAATTTTTCATATGCGCAATAGTTACCGATTATTCAAGCAAAAAATGCTAAAAAATACTAAAGGCATCATCCTGGACCCAACGACCACTCGAGTTGAACGAAAGCGGACTAATAGTTGACAAGACATCGACGTTATAAGAAATTAACGTTTGCGCATGGGCCCAGACCACCATTTTTATGCGACGGCAATGAAGGTTATAGGAAATTAAAGTCGTTACAAGGATTTCACATTGGCGCATGCGTAAAATTCCATTGTAATCTGACTAAAACTTGGTATAGTTTTCGACGTGATAAGGATTTACCACAAACAGACAGTCACGGAACCAAAATCGATCAACAATCTCCGAAATACAAAAATCAAGCGGAAATTTCGATTTTGGAGGACCTTCGGTCGTGAGGAAGTAAAACGGATTCCTCTTCAGCCACCCAAGGCAAACAGTGAGCTCGAGACCTTAAAAAAAATCCATGTAGGAGTTCTCAAGGAGCTATAATCACCGGCTAACCACCAATTGAGATGTTAAGAAGGCAACCACTAATTTATGATTTTTATCCCCCCGCACATCCCCCATTCCTCCCCTTCCATCAACCTCTCTGCACGTCAAAAAAACAAGTCGATGTTTTTGAGCATCAGTTTTTTTTTTTTTTTTTCTTTTTTTCACTTAGGTAGGAATTTAGGTCATTCGGTGGAACAATGATCTCACATTGAAAAGTCGGTGTAAAGAGGAAAAAAATATATGAAAAATCGAAAAAACATTGTGGAGAAAAAAATGTGTAGTCTCATGTTAACTAGTAAAGGTTGTTGATCTTTTAGACGAAACCCCTCAATTAAACTGGTAGTCAGGATTTTTCATTTTTTTCTTTTTCGTGGGCGGTAACGGGATTCAGGAGGTAGGTGATGGTGTAGGTAAGACGTAAGGCAAGGTAGGTGATGCGAGATAGCATTGTGCTCGGCGCGTACCCGAAGGGGTTCTCTGTTTATTGAGGCTTACTGCCCATCAGATCTTCAACTGGGGAGCGTTCATTAATCAAAAGGTATCGACACGACGTTGCACTCGAGGTATTCTCTCTCCTTCATTCTTGATTATCCATGTTTGTCGTTGGTCGTTCTTGGAACTATTTTAAATGGGTTACATTTTTGGATACGGCAAAATATATTGAACGCAAGGTAGTTATTTATTGCATTATTCAGAACTAACTACTGGTGAAGAAGGAAGTTGACAAAGGCAAATTGGGTGCCGCTAAACGAGCGGTCAGGGGCCTATTTCATGAAGCCACAAGTGACAAGTTATAAGCCGATTTTAAGTACAAGTTGTAAAAAATGAGTGTGTAAGCTACATTACAGTGTAGATTTGTAATGCACTGTGAAAATTAAAGAATGTACAGGCGAATTTGGACAAGTTACAAGTGTTTACCCATCATTTTAAACAAGTCACTGTTTTACAGTTTTAAAAAAATGGCCGATTTTTAACCTACGTCCGTTCACCTGTAAACTTGTTATTTTCCAGCATTGCGAGTTGACAATTTTTTGGTGTTTAATCCTTCTGCTGAAGAATACAGACAAGAAAGAAGCATTCAGCGTAGAAGACGCCAGAGATTTTTTCAGCCACGAATAAACTTTTATTTCGTGGGTATTTTTGAGTTTAACGAGAAATTTAGGATGTCTTCCGAGACAGCAATATGACTTGATGAACTGATTAATCATTTCTGCTGAATGAAGGAGAAAAATCCGATTATGCCAGCCATCAGAATAATTTGAAATCAAATACACACGTTCTCCACTTTTCAGTTTTTAATTTGTCTGTCTTCCAATCATTACAGCTAGTCATGTATGATAAACATCCTATCGTGTACTTAACACCGTTTTCATATTATGATTCGCTGACAAAACTCCAATTTCGGAATCCCACTTGACTTTTTTCATTTCGTTTGTTCATTTTGTTCATTAATGTTCATTTTGTTGTTTTGTTTGTTCATTTTTCTTTTCTGCTACACTTGTAAACTTAGCTTCTGCTAGTGTAACTTTTCTACACTTGTACTCTTTGCTTTGGTGAAACACTTGATCTAGTTTACCGTGCATTACAAGTACCTGTACTTGTTAACTTCTACACTTGTAACTTGTTGTTTTATGAAATAGGCCCCAGGACGGCGTTTTCTTGTTGCATGCAGGGCTATAGGTCGACCAGAAATGGACTGCGTTCCGAGGGTGAATTCTGCTGGATAAAAAGGAACTACATATCTCCTATCATTTAAAAACTGTTGGCGCGTACTATATTTTTTCAAAATTGTTTCCCTCACGAGTGTCTTTATTTCCCTCCGTTCATCTGCAGAAGCATCTGCCCTCAAAATCAAACTTTTATGTTTATAAATGAAATTACGCGTGAATTGCGTTCCTGCTTCTTACTTTTTTCAATACAGTATATCGTCGTGCGCGGCTTTACCGGAAGGTCATGGAAAGGGAAAGAACATCTCTTGCTCCTTTTTTCTGAGAATCATATACCAGTGAATCAATAATAAAAGGACTAATAAAAACATTCAGATTCTAAGAATGACTTTTGCTTCACCGATCCACGAGTGCAACATGCAGTAACAAACATTCTTGGAACTCGAAGCTCCGTTTGGTTTCTCGTCGGTCCCAACCAATAATTCAATGCTTTATTCTGGTAATGTTTTGTTTTGGGAAAATGTAAAATGGCATGAAATCAATGGTTTTGTAACAAGAAATTCCATGGTGTTATCCATATTTATACTTTTTTTTCTCTGTTGTTTTTGAGCTGTTTTTCAAAAAATTTGAGCTGTTTTTGAAAATATGAAAAATTTACCGTCAAATATCGATGTTGATTTTTTTTTTTTAATTTTTGACAACTTTAAAGACGTAGATTTTGTAATATTCAGCTCTTGATTTATAACCTTTGGGGTCGATTGAAATTGATGCCGAACTTCTAGGACAAACTAGACCCCAAATGTGATTTATAACCCAAGTTTCATAAAACTTTGGTCTGGTGGTTTTGGAGAAAAGCTCTGGACAACGTATGGCAGTGGCGAAAGAACGAATTATTTTATTTATCTTTAATTTTTGGATTCTACTATTGTAGAAACGTAAACCAAAAATTAGTGTGTGTGTGTGTGTGTGTGTGTGTGTGTGTGTGTGTGGTGGGGGGGGGGGGGGGGGATATTATTTTTTCCTTTGTCGATAATAAATGTTCATTGTTATCCGTTTGGTTTCTCGTCGGTCCCTACCAATAATTCAATGCTTTATTCTGGTAATATTTTGTTTTGGGAAAATGTAAAATGGCATGAAATCAATGGTTTTGTAACAAGAAATTCCATGGTGTTAACCATATTTATACTTTTTTTCCTATGTTGTTTTTGAGCTGTTCTTCAAAAAATCTTTTTGGAAATATGAAAAATTTACCGTCAAATATCGATGTTGATTTTTTTTTTTTAATTTTTGACAACTTTAAAGACGTAGATTTTGTAATATTCAGCTCTTGATTTATAACCTTTGGGGTCGATTGAAATTGATGCCGAACTTCTAGGACAAACTAGACCCCAAATGTGATTTATAACCCAAGTTTCATAAAACTTTGGTCTGGTAGTTTTGGAGAAAAGCTCTGGACAACGTATGGCAGTGGCGAAAGAACGAATTATTTTATTTATCTTTAATTTTTGGATTTTACTATTGTAGAAACGTAAACCAAAAAATTAGTGTGTGTGTGTGTGTGTGTGTGTGTGTGTGTGTGTGTGTGGGGGAGATATTATTTTTTCCTTTGTCGATAATAAAGGTTCATTATTATTTTTTAAATTAAATTTAAGCCGTGTCTCAACCGGAAGGGTCATTGTGGCAAATTATTTAAAACTAATAATTTAAATAATTTAAAATTAATTTCATTATTTAAAATAATATTAGTTATTTATTTTAAATATGGGCAAGATCAATACAATCTGTAATTTAGGGATAACAACAGTAAAAACAACAAGTAAAAGTTAATTGAGTAGAATGTAACCAATGAAGTAAGTAATGAAGCATAATAGTGAAAGTTTACATAATATAGGTAAAGAAGAAGAAAAAGATAGGTAAGGTAAGGAGGTAAACAACTAAAAAAGTAAAAATCCGAAAACATGAATTCGGGAGGATTCAGATGGATATCGATTCTATGTGGTAGATTCGAATTCGAGATCGATGAACCCTTTGTCTGAATCGATACTACGAACCGATGAAAGACAAAAACAAGTTGTCACTGCGTTGAAGACGATGTACAGCAACAACAGGCCCGCAGAATCTCCAGCCTCGCGTCACACATCACACCCAAATCAGTTAAGTCATAGTAATTTAAGAAAATTCGCTCATACGATCATGCTTCATACGAACTAAATCACTCCCGATGAAGTTTTGGAAACCCATTTCAAAACGGAAGTTAGTGAAAAAGCGTTGTCTATTTCCACGAAAAATGAAGAGTTACAATGTTAAATCGGTTTCGACGGTTAGGCCATCATCAGTAACAAACAATAACTGAAGACACATTAGAAAGGACACCGCTTTTTTAGTCACAGGTGAAGGGCGATTGAATCCCATTGGTCAAGAGAAAAAAGTCCAGTCATGCAGCAGACCCCATGAGCGAATTTTTGAAGAATATTACCGATTTTTACAACCAGCGAACGACATTATTTCGATTTTTGACTGATTTTTCAACTTTGAAATTTTTGAAAACTTGATACATATTCTTATAGGAAATTTTACGCTGATTCCGAATATACCACATGTTAGTATGCTGAAAAAATGATTTCGCACGACAAATCGCAAAAAACAGGCTATTTTGATATTTTTGACTACATTTTTGAAAATTTCAACCCGAAGATGTAATCCGATCAAGCTGGCCAACGAACTTGAACTTTCGTTTTGTGCCCTTAACATTTTAAAATTTGTTTGAAGTTTCTAGCACAATTCTACGGACAGTTATCGTCTGGAATGACACATACATACATACATACATACATACATACATACATAAAAAAGTCCAGTCATGCAGCATGACCCCATGAGCGAATTTTTGAAGAAATCTTCGACATTTCAGTCGCCATTGATCGTGTTGAGAAATTTTAGTTTATGATTTTGATAGACAAACATGGAATCAAATTATTAACACATGCACAGAGTAAACTCATCAGTTGTGATTACTTTTTTTTTTTTTTTTTTAAGCACCTACTACCTACGTTTTAAACAGCATGGTTCTAAAATTGGTAATACAGGGATTCTTCCATAAGAGTAGTTCAATCTGAATTTGGAAAATGTTTCATGCAAATATTACCGATTTTTACAACTAGCGAACGGCATTATTTCGATTTTTGACTGATTTTTCAACTTTGAAATTTTTGAAAACTTGATACATATTCTTATAGTAAATTTTACGCTGATTCCGAATATACCACATGTTAGTATGCTGAAAAAATAATTTTGCACAACAAATCGCAAAAAACAGGCTATTTTGAAATTGTTGACTACATTTTTGAAAATTTCAACCCGAAGATGTAATCCGATCATGCTGGCCAACGAACTTGAACTTTCGTTTTGTGTCCTTAACATTTTAAAATTTGTTTGAAGTTTCTAGCACAATTCTACGGACAGTTATCGTCTGGAATGACACATACATACATACATACATATATACATTTATACATACATACATTAAAAAATGCGTTAAACTTCAGAATATGATTCAGAATAGCCTGAAACGGATTTCTGCATAAAATTTTTTCAAAAATTCACATTCTACAAATTTTGAGGCGAGAGCAATAGCTTAATTTTCTTCAAAAATTCGCTAAAAATGCGTTAAACTTCAGAATATGATTCAGAATAGCCTGAAACGGATTTCTGCATAATTTTTTTTATCAAAAATACACATTCTACAAATTTTGAGGCGAGAGCAATAGCTTAATTTTCTTCAAAAATTCGCTAAAAGAAAGGGGCAGGAGGTACAACCAATTAAGTGCAAACAAATTGAAGGGGGATTATAGCTAATCAGATGAAGTGAAATGGGGGAATGTAACTTATATGGCTTCAACAGTGTGAAGGGATAATTCCAAGCTTTATAGAAATGGACCTATCAGTGGTGGAAATATATTTAGGTAGGTATGTCCTCATTGAAACATTTACCAGATCTGTCACTTTTGATCATTTCGAATTTTTCAAGTACATTCAACATACCTCCCTTTGGACAAAAATGAAGAAATTCTACTAACCGTCGATCTGTCAAATCAAAAGTGTAACTATGGTTGGATTACTTAAGATGTTTCGCAAATGTAGACTTACCCTTATTTCCCCCTGGAATCCTCTTGATGGTCGTCTATTCTATCCCTGAATTTTCTACCAGTTTGATCGCAATATTCGTAGCCACAAGAACATTTTAGTTTATGAACCCCACTTTTATCCTGATCATTGATTTTGTCCTTAACGGAACCTAGTAATGCTTTAATACAATTTTTAGTTCTAAAACCTACTTTGTAACCTTTCGATGATAGAATTTTGCCGATTTTATCAGAAATTTTCCCATAATCTATTTTTCACTTCATCTGATTAGCTATGATCCCCCTTCACTTTGTTTGCACATGATTGGTTGTGCCTCCTGCCCCTTTCCTTTGTCTTCACCAATGGGATTCAATCTCCCTTCACCTGTGACCATAAAAGCTGTGTCCTTTCTAATGTGTCCTGTATTATTGTTTGTTACTGATGATGGTCTAACCGTCGAAATCGTTTTAACATTGTAAACTTTATTTTTCGTGGAAATAGACATGCTCCATAACTGGAACTTTGGACTCTCGAATGTAAAGAAAACGTTTCTACTACATTTGGTAGATTCGGAAGCGAAACACAGCTAAAAATTAAGCTGAGTGTTTGGTAAGATTTAATCAACATCGGTTTCCTGCAGCCCCGAACAACCCAATCAACCTCACGAAGCTGACGTAGCCCGCTAGTCGCCTCGACGTGAATTTATACCTTTTTTTTCATCCCTCTCGAAAATGAAGCGTCTCGAGAATGAAGAAATTCGGTTCAATCAACGCCGAAACAAGTTGGCTGGGTCGGAGCCAAGAAATGCACGGAGTCGGAGCGTCTGCATTAAATTTCTTACGTGCTCGACGCCGCACGCCCTTTTAAACTGTTTTTCCTTCCCGTGCGGACCCACCGCGGGATCGCAGGGAGTTTATCACCGGGACACCGAGTTAATTGAATTGCTCAAATTACTTCGGGTGAATGATTGAACGGAATTTTCAGGAAACACGCAAGTAGGGTAAACGTACCAGGGTATGGTGAAATTCAGTAGCTATCCTGAAGCTTTTTTCTTGGAAACGCACAAACACAGTATGCATGATGTCCGCTTTTTTGTTAGTATAAAAGGAACAAAAAAAAAAAAACATGTTTGCGAGATGAAAAATGCTTTAGTTTGAAATTTTATGCAAAAAACAGCTCCAGGATAATGACGTCAATTTCAATGAGCGTTCGAATGTAATTCTACAGGTTTATCCTACTCACGCATATACAGGGTGTCCCCAAAAACTTTCTCCGAAATTCCTTTCTCCAAAAATTGGTCAAAAAAATAATTTTTTCCTAATCTTGTTGTTTTTTGCAGGGATCTCAAAAATGACTAAACTGCGCATTGCCCAAGTGCGCAATTGACATAAACTTCGTTGATTTAATAACTTCGCTACTTCTTGATTTAATCTTTTCCGCTATGGAATTTTTCAAGATCATTTAAAAATTTTCAATGATCTTTACATTCATGATAGGTAAACGAGGAAGCTATGTACCACACCCAACTTAGCAATTTTTTCTTCAGTTAAAAAGACCGTTCAGTTTCGCCAATAAACGGGTAGGAAGATCACCCGTGACTTAGTAATGCAATGGAGCTGAGTGTTTCTCCTAGGCATCAGGGCAGGG
The DNA here is from genome assembly GCA_030762985.1 of Adelphocoris suturalis. Classification (NCBI taxonomy): domain Eukaryota; kingdom Metazoa; phylum Arthropoda; class Insecta; order Hemiptera; family Miridae; genus Adelphocoris; species Adelphocoris suturalis. The sequence continues at coordinate 39,296,277 of CM061042.1, read as the reverse complement.
GCCGTGACGTCATTGTGCAAATATATTTCCTGAGCCGTACTCCTGGTCATACACCCATCATACAGCACATTTTTGAAAAGCTCTCGCTCAGATCATTATCCCTTTCAGTACCGCATTAATTTCCACTGTCCCTAAAATTTTGAAACTTGCAGGTACTGTTGTACGACGTCTCAGGAAGTTACCTGATTTTTTCAGATTTTTAGTATTAATAGTTTCGGAGATTTAAAATGTCCTCTGGAGAGGACGATATGACTACAGTGGGTATTTGGAAGGTAGAAATTTGAATCAATATAAATGAGTAAAGAGGTCAGTTTTATTATACTTTTCAGCAATAAAAGTAGAAAAAACACGTTTTAAATCATGAAAAACTTATGGTAATTTGGTAATTAAAAAAAACTGAGCAATTGTATACAAGATATTCACAAAATAATAAATTATTCCAAATTATTTCTTTGTGTGATAGAGTAAAAAACAATTGTTTCTTCCATTCAAGCACAAGTGGATATCACATTTTGTGCACTTCCAGTGTGACTTATATGGACATTTTTCCATTTTACATCGTGTCGTATTTGGTTTATCGTAAAATGTTGGGAAATGGTCATACAAGTTGTGTCGGACTTCTTCATTTTCACGGGTTTCATGGGGGGAGGAAGATGTACTCGGCGTTGGAGATGATGCACTTTCTGCAGAAGGTCGTCCTTGGATATCATTGTCCCTTTCTGAATCAGAAGAAGTAGCTGAATTCGAGTGAAGGACATCAGAAGCAGATGCAATCACGTGATCTATTTCCTCAGGTTCCTCCACCAGCATCCTCTCATAATCTGTTACCCTATCGAAGTCATTCTCATCTTCATCTTCCACTCCTTCTATATCAGACAATCCGTCTTCAAGCGCCCTGAATATTATCCTCTGCTGACCAAGCATCCATATCTCTCCTACAGGAAGCCATTCTGAAACACCAGAGTGCATTTTTGTTGATAACTTGTAGTCTAAATCTGTCGAAACAAAAAGAAACAATCGGGAAAATATAGGGCCACAAGTTTGGTACCATTGAGTAACAATGTCCCCCACGGAGGACACTGGTTGAGTACCAACGTCCCCCGCGAGGGACACTGATCTTCTTGCACCCATTTCTTTACTAAATAGATTCGATTAGACTAAACCAACTATTTTACTGTGAAAAGGAGATATTGTTGTACTTACTCAAGGATTTTTGGTGATATTTCAACCAGGAAACCACAATAACACGAATATAAATATAGCTCCACCAAGAGGTTCACAACACAGCAAGCCGAGGTCACACAAAGCCCGAAATAAAAGGGCAAAGTTTTGTTTACATCCGTTAGGCTTATTGCCATTCTGTACATGGATAATAGAAGATAATGTCAACGCACTCTGTTGAGGATTTATACTACTAGAGATGTTGGGAGGAGATCACAAAGTTGGTGTCCTCTGTAGAGGACGCGGTGACCGAAAGGGATTTATATTGAGCAAATGATAAATAACCATGAAAATTCCCCGTTGCAGATTGGCTGTTTCGGCATGGTGATAACTGCATAGACGTAGACATACGAAGGAGAAATTAATTAAATTAAACATACTTTACTAGTTCCTCTGTATTAAAATTTCCACTATCATTTTGCGTTTCAGAGCCTCCTGAACAAATTTGGTTCCGTGTCTGTCTGTCTGTCTGTCCGTCCACATTTTCTTGTAACAGCCATAACTTCCACAATTTTGATCCGATTTTAACCAAATTTCCAGGGATCGTGCGGATTAAGCTCTAGATGGTCCCCTATCAACTTCATCATGATCGAATCAACGGTAGCTTCTGCGCAGGCGCTAACGTGAATTTCTTGTGACGGTCATAACTCGGTCAATGTTGAACGGATTTCGGTCAGATTTTCAGGGATGATGTGGGTAAGGTCTCTTGAAGTCTCATAAGACAATCATCATAGTTGCATTGGCGGTACGCTCTGCGCATGCGTGAACAAAATATTTTTGATACGGTCCTTGTAAGAGCCGTAATTTCCACAATTTTGATACGATTTTCTTCAAATTTTTAGGGATCGTGCGGGTATAGCTCTACATGGTTCCCTATCAGTTCCGTCATGATCGAATCAACGGTAGCCTCTGCGCAGGCGCAAACAAAATTTTCTTGTTTCGGTCATAACTCAGGCAATTGTGAACGGATTTCGGTCAGATTTTCAGGGATGATGCGGGCAAGGTTTCTTGAGGTCCCGTATCACATTCTTTGCGATCATCAGCAGCGGTACGCTAGGCGCATGCGCGAAAGTGATGTTTTTTAGGGAACATGAGGACTGCATCCTGGATGATCCCATATTAAAATCAAAATTTTCCTTAATTTCATTTATTATATGTTATAGTAGGTTTTCATATACTGTCTACTCTTTTCGTGTGTTCATGTTCATGTGCACTATAAATATTTTCTATTTCTCTTTTCCCAGGTGAGTTCGGGCTTTGAGAAGTGCCTGTTGAAAACTTCTTCATAATTTGTAAGTTCACACAAAATTCAGTTCAAAATACAGTTTTTGGCACTTTTTCTTCGATTCTGTCGACTGGTTTATTAATTGAACCTTTCGCGAGTTGACCTAATCCTTATCACAAATTGAATGAAAGTTTACGCATTGTTTCCGTGTATTATTTGTGTTTGTGTTAAACTTGTGAAAGTGTGTTGATTTGGCAATAAGCTCAAGGGTAGCCAGTCACAAGTTAGCTTCTCTGGAAACGCGAGGTTTGACTAAAATCGTTGCAACTTCATAACTTCTATAAATATAAAACCTGAAATCCTTTTGTTCGCCCGTTCTTTCCCTGAATTTCCTACCAGTTTGACCAGAATACTCATGGCCGCAAGAACATTTTAGTTGATAAATCTCACTTTTATCCTGAACACTGATTATGTCTTTAACAAAATATTAAAGCTTTGAGACTATTTTTATTTTTGGAATCCACTTTCTAACCCCTCGATGATAGATTTTGTCTATTTTATCCGAAACTTTGCCATAATAGGATAAACTTATCCATTGTTTTTCTTACAAAGGTACATTTTCCCTAGCCAATTTGGAGACTTTGTCCCTACTCTTTTTCCTCAAAACTTGGTCCAATAGGGTAGCAACGAGATCTCCCACGTACCCATTAATTGCCGCTACGCGTTTAACAATTGATTTTTCACTCATTGTAATATAGATAGTGCACGGTTGATCATACAATTGACGGCCGCATGCTTATGGACCAAAGGCTGATTTGAGGCACTATGGATAGTTACATCGCTATATGTATCTTTCCTATAAATTGATATTTATGCCTTTTGAATACCAAAAACATGGACAGTTAAATTTATCAATCTCCTCTGCGACAATATAATAATTGTCATGACTAATATTAAGTATAACTCGATATAATATATATATTATGTTTTAATTATCAAATAGGGATGAAGGTGAATGAGAGGTACACTGAATTTTTAGTCACTTGGGTAGATTTATTTACCGCTTTCTTTTATGGTGCTCCAATGAAAGGTAACTATAAGGAAGTTTCTGACTAAGTTGAGAGTCGTTGTATTTTAATATACACCTCAATCAAAGTTAGAAATACCGCAGGGGATTTTAAGGTATGTCTGGAGGGGATGGTATATGGATAATAATTGATATTATTTTATATATCAATGATTTATATATGCAGACAAGGATAGAAAACTCATCGTTCGTGTAGGCAGGTAGAAGACGAATGAATTCTCCGGAGGGGAGAAGCTGGTGGAGGGATTGGGTACCAACCGCGTTCCGATCTGTTGAGCGGTTCCCCGTAACGGTTGTCGCCTGTAACGGTTGTCGGAACTGTTACACCCCTCGCATGTAACAATGGTTACAAAAAAAAAAAAATGATCAGACTGTTAAAAGTATGGCGGACTTGAATCAAGGGAGGAAAAATGGAGAAGACTGAAGGTGAGTTGCCCCTACACCATACATGACGTCCCTTAGGTACTATAAGTTTACATGGTGGCACAAAATATGCGTACAGCGAAATATGCGTACATTAGGGAACAGTAGGTATGTAGCAGTAAGTGGTAAATTTGTCCAACAAATCTGAATTTCTACTAAGAGATTGATTACTTGATGGTATGTATTTTCGTGATGCGAGATTGTGCGCATCCAGACCACCGTAATATACACATCATTCTGACCTATATGAGTAGGGAGTAGGTGATGTAGTTCTTCCGAAAATAATGCCCCTTGAGTATTTAGATAGGAAAACTCTCCTTGTGTATTTAGATAGGAAAACCCCTTGTGTATTTAGATAGGAAAACTCCCCCTGTGTATTTAGATAGGAATGTACCCTCGGAAATCTCCCTCTTGTGTATATTGGTCGGAAAACTCCCCCCACCCCCACCCCCCCGGGTATTTCGGTCGGAAAACTCCCCCGGCGTATTTAGATAAGAAAACTCCCCCTGTGTATTTAGATAGGGAAATTCCCCCTGCGTATTTAGATATGAAACTCCCCAGTGTGTATTTAGATAGGAACGTACCCAAGTCCTCCCTGTGTATTTGGACCCAGTGCCCCTTTATATTTAGATAGTACCCTAGGTCGGGAAACGCCCCCATGTGTATTCATGTCGGAAAACTACACCACCCGTGTATTTAGTCTGAAAAAACACACCATCGGTGAATTTAGTCGGAAAACTGCACCACTGTGCATTTTTTCGGAAAAACTACACCACGCACTCCCTACTTATATGTCCACCTTATCCTAAGGGAAATTTACCTAAGGGATTGACAACTTGATGTAATGCATTTTTGAGATGCGAGTTCGCGAGCATCGACCATAAAAAGAATGTTATGACGTCATAGCTCACCCCCACTTTCTGCTGAACCTTGATCCCGTACGCTTCTTTCGCAAGATTCGCTGTGTATGCTTATTTAGCTGTACGAATCGTTCGTGGATTCTTTTTCTTATCTGAATCCAATCCAATGCTAGGAGCAGAACAGAAGAGAAGTTCTATAAATCAAGCCATAACTGTTTCAATCTAGAAATCGGCCTTTTAAACTGACAGATGCGAGAAAGCAAGGTGCGGACGCTCTTCAAGCTTCCACTTCTGACGCAACCGTTTCCACGGAACAAATTTGATTCCCGTCGTTTGAACTTTTAAGAAAGAAAAACCGGTCTTTTAATTAAGAGCGAGGAAGATGGGGCCCACCCTCCCGAGTTTATTTCCTGAGTAGATTCGATTAATGGCCACTAAATTAATTCGAGCTAACCGGAGGCCTTTCTTACAGATTTGTGTTTATTGGACCGGTGGTCGTATCTTGTAATCGACTGCCCACCCCTCTTGGCGCATAACATTATCGAGAAGCCAGGCGGGGGCCCTCAACAAACAAACTCGCGTAGCGAACTTCTCGCGGTTCATTTAATTTCGGAACACGTTCTTTTTTAAGAGGGGAAAAAAAGAAAAAAATAGTTGCAAGGTGTAAAGACACTGCGTGAATATTAATCGGGAATGCGGGATACGGGGAAAAAATGTCCCTTCGGCATTGTGGGAACCGAAACTTATTCATAATATACCGTGATGCGTCCTGTATTATGACTAAGAAAGTATGACCTAATGAATTCTTGCTAAACAGTGCTTGTCTCAAATTTATGGACGCTTCCTTATAACATCATACCCAACAGAAAAGTATCAATATAAAAAAGGATCACGAATTCCTACAAGACTGCAGAAGGTATACAGAGTATACGTATAATGTAGAGGTACTTAGGCATATATACAGGTTGTTTCACGTTATATCTCTAAAACATCACCCAAGTATTTTGCAACTAATTTCCAATCGAATTCGTAAAGATATTTTTTTACGCTTTGTTTTCGAGTTATTCAATTTTTAAGTATTTTTTCGTGTTTCAACTTCAATTTACTAAAATGGTCATAACTTCCTTGATTTTAGAGTAAACAGAAAATTGAGGAAACCGTCGAAAAGAGCGTTAAATTTCTACCCCGAAGTCAAAAATTTCAAAAATGAAAAACTACGTAGGTATTTTTTAACCCGCTAGACGGCATGGGTAATACCACAAAATTCTCGTGTTTGATAGTGGAAAAAACTTCCGCTAACTGTCAGCTTTTAATTTGGTCTAGTCAATTTTACTTTTACTTTGCTAATTGGGGTGGAGCACAGACTACTATTAATCCAACAGTAATGAAAATTATAGGGGAATGTTTTACATTACCGATACAGTAAAATATACCTAATACTAAAAAGAGAGAAAACTAGAACTTTGTGGAACACTACAAGACTTTTGTATTTTACAATTAATCAATGAAACTAGAACAGATAATGGAACACATGGAGGGTTTGTAGTTGAAGCAGTTATTGACGAATGCCAATATATCAACAAGGTAGTGAAGTTACAACACCTCCCTCTCAAACAATGGTTATCAATGAAAACAAAATCTTTACAAATTTAGTCTTTGTGGGGTTTTTATGACACGACCGTAACGACTTTTTCTCACTCCATCTTGGTCAACTTCTGATCGAGGAGTTGGTCCCGAAGGAAGGATTGGATTAGATGGTAGGGTAGTCGATTGGTCATCTAAGAAAGAAGCAGGATTTCAGGCCTAAAGCTCCTAGGCACTGCAATTAGTGATTCCTTCATTTGGGATGAGTTTCATCTCAATGGTTGGGTGTCTCCTTCCCTTTGTTTCAAATAAGCTCTTAGTTCTTCACCTCTCTTCAAAACTGTTGCTTTTTGCCAAGTCGAGTCATGTTTAGTTCCGAAGACAACTTTATCTCCTTTTTTATATACTTTCTCTATTTTACGAGCATGTTTGTCATGCTGGAGCTTGGTTAAGTTTTGTTTCAGACAGAGTTAAAGTCCCCAAGCTGAGATACCAAAAAGTTGGTTGCGACATTCTTGAATTTCAGTCAAAATCGTTTCTTGTTGTGATTGACTACCTATCTCATTGGATTGAGCTGCTTGACGAAATGGTTATATGTTACAAGACTTGTTTAAGTTTTTTTAACATACCATTACTTCGTGGGTAATGCGTAGTACTAGAGATGAAGTGAATTCCTTTTGAAGTGTAATAGGTCTTGCATGCATGTGACGAAAACGGGACGTTGTCCGAAAACAACTCAACTGGATATCCGAACCGAGTGAAAACCTCTTGTAGACCATTGATCACATATATAGGTAGTGAAGTTACAACAGGGAATGTCTAGGAGCTAAACCGCACAATCTTTGAAATTTCATAAAAATTGGTCCGTTAGTCTCTGAGTTTTGTCTGTGTTGATCAATTTTAGTTATCCTCATGCGCTATATTATTACTCAAACAATCGCGATATAATTTATAGGGAATATTCCTGGAACTTAAACTCATCTGCCCCCCGAATTAGAACGAAATCGGACCAATAGATGATAAGAAATCGACATCATAAATTATTAACGTTTGCGCATGCGTACAGACTACTATTTATGGGGCGGCAATGAAAGTTATAGGCTATCCCGCACCATACCTGATATTGTCATCAAAGTCAACAACTAGTCAATCGACACTAGTTTCGCGCATGCGCAATGATTATTACTCTACCAATAGCTATATAATTCATAGGGCATCTTTCTAGAAATTTACCCAATCACTTACCGAGTTTGAACGAATTCTGACCAACAGATGATAAAAAATCTACGTTATGAGAAAATAACGTTTGCGTTTTCGCCTAGGCTACTGTTGATTCGACGGTATAGAAAATTATTGGAGACCGTCTAAGAGCTAACGCACACAATTCCTGAAAATTTCATCGTAATGAGACTGAAACTGGGTATAGTTTCGGGCGTGACAGGCATTTACCATAGACAGACAGATGTACAGAATAGAATAGAATCATTTAATGGCACATGAAAAATATATATATATGAAAAGTAATACAAATAATTGTTGTGAGCAAACATATGCCTGCCAGTTAATAAGTTCAAAGGAACTTGTGTAAACTGGCAGAGCCTAAAATCATCCAGCCGGTAGAGCATGCCATCAACTCAAAAAAAGAAGAAAATTTAAATTCACAGAATAGCTATTATGAAAAAGAAATTCGTTTTGACAGTAAAAACTTCTTAAAATGTTTCACACTACCTAGTAAAATCCATACCTAGGGTTAATATTATTATAGTAAAACAATTTAATGGCCTGCACAAAAGAGCTTCGATTATAAAATTCAGTTCTAATCAAGGATAACCTTATGTTGCTGTTGCTAGCAGTTCTAGAATGTGGTAAGTCAGAAATAAGTGAGCTACATAAACCAGATTCAAATGCTCTCAAACAAGAGGATAGTAGAAAAAACACTGCATAATCTTCAATACATTAAAGTTTTTATGAAGAAGCACAGTAGGTACCGCATAGGTTTACAAAGTAGGTATCACTTTAATCAAAGCATTCTGGACAGTTTGCAGAGGTTCCAAGTCAGACAGATAGATAGACAGATAGTCAGACATCAGATAGACAGACTGACAGACAGACACGGAACCGCAAGCTTTGAAAACGCAAAAAGCAATTGGAAATTTTGATTTTTGGATGACAAACATTTTTTCGACTTCAATCACGAACACAAAGCTTCCCTTCGGTAGTGAGGAAGCAAAACATCAAGTTTGGAGAAAACAATTTTTTTTTAAACCCATAAGTAACGATTTTGGTTGTAAGGGGGAGGGGCGTTTTGAGGACACAGTGTATATTTAATTCATGAAATAAAATAACGGAATACAAAGACTCAGAGTGTTTCCCGCATTTCATCACGATAGGATTCAGCCTCTCAACATATTTTCGCGAAAGAGATAAAAAGCGGTAGCTGTGATTGTGAGCGTGAGCTCGCGGGAGCCAATTGAGGTAATGAGTTAATTATATCCTTCACAACCCCTTCATTATCCACTCGAGGTGTCTGAGAACGCGTCCTCTAAATGCGTTTTTAAGCTCAGCCCGCATCACGCGAACAGTTGTTAACCAAAACGGCGACATTATCACGGCTTTTTTTACCTCACAAAGTCGAATGTCGGGATTAATTTGCCCACGAGGCGTGCGCCTGTCGCAGAGGTCCAGAATTCAAAATCGAGCCGGTCGAAACTCTGTCGCCATCCGTGTTTTTGATTTCAGGGGCAATGATTTCGAAAATAAGGCTGCCAAGTTGAGTGGGCACTTTAGGTTCCTCATTTACGTTTGCTCGCAGTGACCATCAAACCGGTAAGGAATGGTTGGAAACGCGTTTGGGGCGTTCGCAGTGTCCATTTGGGGGAATCTCTGGCTGTATAGTACCCATAGTGGTCCGTTCGCAGTGACCACCAAACCAGTTTGAACCAAGTTGTGGCTCGGTTTGACCGATCATAGAAATTTCTGCTACCGATCTGACTGTTTGCCCCCCGCCTTACAGCGACTCGAAGTAGCCAATCAAAGCATTCCACTGTGAGATGTGTGGGTAGCGGGAGCTCATCGAGCTGAGTTTACTGTAGAGATGATAAGATAAGTCAGCCGAAGGAGATAAGATAGCTGTCGGATAAACTGACCAAGTTAGGCACCCAATTTGACAACAAAGTGTATGTCAATTGGGTGCCTGGTCACGAGGGACACATGGAAAATGAGGAGGTAGATCGCCTTGCTAGGTTGGGGTCGTCTAGAAATTATTACGAGCCGGCCCAGCCCTAGGCATAACGCGGAACGCGTGTAAGGCCAAGGCAAACACCTGGGCCATCAAAGATCTAAAAAGAGCTATGGAGAAAAGAGGACAGTAGGTAAAGACAATCTAGGATGTGCATCTCTGGCTGTGCTAAGAGTCGTTCAGATTGGATTATATCACAGCCTAGAACACAAATGAGGAAAATAATTGGGGTCCTCACATGGCATTTTAGCTTTAAGAGGACCCTTTTTATCATGTACAAGGTACACTCTCCACTCTGCGAATGTGGAAACGGGGAGGATACAGCTGAACACTTTCCGTCTGATTGTGATAGATTCTGGAGATCTAGGCAAGAAGCCCTGGGACATTAGGTATACAATCGAAAAGGCCTCACTCAGAGACCTAGATTGGAAAAAGATGAAGAAGTTTTTTGCGCTAAGCAACAAATTCAGGGACATAGATCAGCTGCAGAATCCCCAAATTAACCCTTCCACTACAATTTTTTAATTTTAAAATTTGAAGTTTTTTAAATATGTCACTCTCTAACAAATCCTAAGGAATACTTGTAGAGGTGGCCGAAGACATCAAACAGGGGAGGGGGAAATTAAGAGGGTGGGTCAAATCCGTCCCACTGGTATTTCGAGATGGGACGTATATGTCCTAGTGGTACCAGGAGCAAGTCCATTGAGATATATTTGTCCCAGTGGCAAGTTCCACTGGGATATATTTGTCCCGTTATATAGTGAGTAATAAGGTATTATTTACTTACCTACCGGCGGCAATTATTTGATGTAATACACTTCAGAAACAATACGAAACACAAACAGACGCGGTGCAAGGTTATAAACAAACTGAAAATCACGCAACGGGAACCTGCAAATCGAAAAACTCAACAGTTTGTCTACAGTTGCGATCTAGTGACAACGTTGCGAACCAGAAAGGCTAAAATACCTGTGAGACAGCGGCCCGATGTATTTAGGGATTTTTTCAATACCTCAAGTCCCATTGGTATGTATTGAAACGTCACCGGGAACAAATGAGTCCCATTGGTTGTGAAAGGGTTAAAGGGGGCTCTTTTGGGGAAATGTAAGCCATTAGTCCTAGGATTTCTTACTACGGAAGCCCTATGCAGTCAGTCAGTCAGTTGCTGTTGGATATCTGTATGTCGTGCACTGTTTACTAAGTTCTTTCTTTGCATTTACCCTCGTTTTACATCTACGGTTATTTTTCAAGAGTTCCCAAGTCTCGAGTTGTGTGATATGGAAAATCTTATTGGTGACGTTGAATGGGAATCTTCGTCTGAATAGCAACAACATACAAAATCATACAGTAAAAACAAGCATAACTAGGTTACATAACGAGGTATTTTTATGTTTGTATCTCCCAACACTTCAATGACAACAGCCTTCGACACATTCTAGGCACTTTGCGTCATTACAAATTGAGATGAGCCGTTGGCTATTTTACAACTGTATTTGTATATTCCATGTATGTACCTATAATATAGGGATATTATCCCTACCCGTGACTTGTGTATTCGATGCTATCATCAATTTGTTCAAGAACTGATGACAGTAGTTTTGAAAGTCGGTACCTCCTCAGAAAATCGATTTCATTGAGATTGAAATCTGCCATACTCTCTCTAATCCAACGGAGACGGTGAATTGTAAAGTCTTCATATCATCCTCGTCAAATTCGTCCTCGAAATCCAATGATCTAATCAATCCTCTATGGCTCATGATCGTGCATATAGGAAAACGAAGGAAATAACTAGGAAAATGTAACAAATTAGGTGGGAAAACGTAGCAAAAAGGATTTCAGTCATTTAAACAAAGATGGCGAAAAGAACAGCCTACCTGTTAAATAGTTGATTTGAATGCCAACCACCCAAATCTGGTTAGGTTTGATCGTTGATTTAGCGCACTTGATCATCGATTTATCTGAACCGGATTTGGTGAATCCGAATATCCTCGTTTAACAGCTGCGATCTTCCGTTCAATGAGTAAACGTTGATTAATAACTTTGGTGAAACCGGCCCTTAGGTATCTGAAATTCTTTCTACAATCTGTGACTATGAAATATTAATGGTTTATGTAACAGGACTTTAATTAGACCATTTAGTGCATTTTTAAAAAATGTTTTAAATAGAATTTAAAAGTCCCACCCCAAACTACTATTCTACATTTCAGCAATGATTGATCAAGTCCATAATACAAACTGCGCCGCAAATTTTTTGGAAGAATGTATCGTACGATTTAAAAACGTAAAACAGCTCACGGAGTCTTCAAAATAACGAAGTAATGCACAACCTGAAATTAAGATTGTGACCAAATGTTACACCTTAATATTTTACACTAGCTGTGTCCGTTTATCATGTATTCCAACCATACGAGAACGTATTTCGCTAGATAATGACCGCAACATTTAAGATGAAATATTCATATTTGAATTATCCACTCGGTCGACGGATGAGATGAGTAGAACGACCTTAGGGCCGAAAAAGGTCCGCTCGTAGAGGGCTTTATCGCGTAATCTGTATATCCAGCCACTTTTTGACCATCATCTTCTCATTTCCCAAGGCACCTATTCATGATTTTAAAACAGTAGCTCTTGTACATTTTTTATTTAAAACTTGTTCGATATACATATTTATATCTGACCAGCTATGCACGCGTCCAGTACGTGGTTGTAGATCTCAGAAATTTTGTAATCAATGAGCATTGCCCATGGGTGTGAAAAAAATGTATTTTATCTGTTGCTTCCGAGTCTGCCTAAAGGTAGCGGAAGCATTGTTTTCACTTTCAGGAGAAAAACATTTTTGGTCTCCAAATCAAAATTTCCACTCGCATTTTACGTTTTAGACCATTCTGAACAACTTTAGTTCCGTGTCGTGTGTCCGCAAATCCTTGTAACAAGCTCATTTTCCACAGTTTTCATCCGATTTGGATGAAATTTACGAGGGATGTGCGAGCAAGGGGGTAGACGGTCCTATCAGTTTCATCGTTCTTGCTTGTGCAAACGTAAATCCTACCAAGCATCATTTTCTTACGCCCTAGTCGTTCGATCTCGCTCAAATTTGGGTGATAGTTAATGGGTGACAATTTGAACATCTAATATCAATTGCGACATGATTGTATTAGTAATAGCTACTGCGCATGCGCCAATACGAAAAAATTGTTACAAGCTCATTTTCCACATTTTTCATCCGATCTGGATGAAATTTTCAGGGAATGTGCGGGCTAGGGGGTAGACGGTCCCCTGTCAGTTTCATTGTTGCCAAATCAATACTTCACTCTGAGCTTGCGCAAACGTAAATTCCATTATGATCCATTTTTCGCACCCTACTTAGTTGTTCGATCTCGCTCCAATTCGGATGATAGTTGGGGGATGACGATTTTATCATCCCATATGTGAAATCCTTGTAACGACCTCAATTTCCACTGTTGTTATCCGATTTCGAAAATGCGCGGGTTATGTTGTAGATGGTCCCCTATCAGTTTCAATGTTCCCAAATCAATACTTCACTCTGCGCATGCGCAAACGTAAATTCCAGTATACTCTAGTTTTTCATACTCTAGTCTTCGATTTCGCTTATATTTGGACGATAGTTGGAAGAAGATGACTTGATTACCTCATGTTGATCAATTTCAACTCGATTGTACCATTAATAGCTACTCAGCATGCGCTACTGTGAAATACTGGTTATGACCTTAGTTTCCACAGTTTTCATCTGATTTTGATGAAATTTTCAGCGAATGCGCGGTTTAGGTCGTAGACGGTCCCGTACCTATTTCATTGTTTTCAACTAATCATTTCATTCTGTGGTTGCAAAAATTTATGTTACATTGAGTTTTTTTTTTTTTTTTTTTTTTAATTTTTTTTTTTTTATTTTATTTTTACGCAAGAGCAGGAGTTACTATTGATACAATCAATTTGAAATTGATATAGAATGTCCAAATTATCCTCTTCCAACTAACCTCCCAATTTGAGCGAAATTGGACGACCAGGGCGTGGGAAAATTATGATTGATGGACATTACTTTTGCGCATGCGCAGAGTGAAGTAGTGCGTTGGAAACGATGAAACTGATACGGATCCGTCTACCCCCTAGCCCGCAGATTCCCTGAAAATTTCATCAAAATCGAATGAAAACTGAGAATGTTAAGCTTGTTACAAGGATTTGTGGGCACGTGGCAGACAGACACACAGAACGAATTTCTTCAGGATGGTCTTAAACGTAAAATGTGAGTGGAAATTTTGATTTTGGAGACTAACAATTTCTCGTTTTCTGAAAATGAAAACAAAGATAGACTCGGTAGAAAAATATACCACCCTACAATTATATTACCCACGTAATTAGGTACGTCTAGTGTAACTGTACTCCTCACAGTTGCTTCTTACGGTAATCTCTATGCTTGCGACTGGATTTATGTTAAACCAGAAAAAAACTTTTTACCCTAATAAAATTCGTTTGGCTCAAGGGGTAGTAATCGTTTCGGTTTTGGTGGAATCATGGCGTTAAATTATTTTCTGAAAATGATATTTTGCAGAGATTCGATGAAGTAAGTTTTACCACCGAAATTGAATATCTTAATTAATTTCGGAGTTGAGTAAACAGGTAGAGAACTTTTTTTTTTTTGAATCGCTGAATATTATTTATAACGTGTGTTTTACTCTACGTCCATAATTTTCAACATACTCGTAATATCTACAGGATGTTTCTTAAAGGATGGATGTATGTATTTTTATCTACGTTATTTGAAGGGTTAGAAAAAAACTTCAAGCGGTAACGGCCCTTCTCATTTTTTACGGAAAAATCAAATATCACATTGGCGCGCATTGCGCATGCGCGGAAATGCGTGATCCGCGCATCAACTTTTTTTTTTTCAAACGGGAACCTCCATTTTTTATTGCAAATTCGAGTTCTACGTGAAATTTCATGAAGAAATGAACAATCACTCGACTTTTTAAGTGCGCACAAACGGGCACAATTCTGCTCCAAAAGTACCTGCGCAATTCCGCTCTAAAAGAATAAATGTGAAATACTGAGTTTATGAAGACACTCAATTGCCTGATTGTTTTGATTGAATGTGTTTTAAACATATTCTATGTTTTAAAAAAACCTTGTCCACGATTCGCTGTTCTTATGTTGTGAGGTTAACGTTGTTCAACAATGCAATGATATGCCTTGGTAATTATCAATTTTGATTACTGATAACGTGATCTGATTAGGCACTTTGATTGCTCCCTAGTGATGTACTATAATACAATTTAGCAACTTTTACTCTATTAATGCAAAAGTGCATGACTGGAACTTTTTATCTTCACACTTTGTCACGGACACCCTGTATATAGATACCGAACGGTTCATCATCCTCTTTTCCATGATGCGCTGTTGTTGTTAGGTTATTGGTGTTCAACAATGCAATATTTTAGTTATCAAATTTGATTGCTGATAACGTGGTCTGATTAGGCACTTTGACTGCTCCTCAGTCATGTACTATAACACCTTTTAGCAATTCTTACCCTATTAATGCAAACACTTTTTTAACCGATCCGTTCGAAATGTCCTTCAGTTCAGTTATGGATCGCGAACCGTCACTAGTTACCTATGCATCGTCACACCCATTCACCCGTCCCGTTTTTCCGCCGAATGCGGCCTCCCGACTCCGAAACTTGGGTCGGTCCCCTCAAACACTGGCCAGTTTAACATTTGGGATGTGCGACAGTTCACTCCCGACCTGCCATACATAATTCATCAGCCGACTGGTACTACCGTGGAAATTATCATACCGCTTCCAGCTCTCGGTGTTTGGGCCGGTATAGGACCGCGGGATCGCGAAAAATATCGCCGAAAAATGATTCCCATCGCGTCCATCAAGCTCCTTAGTTTTCAACTGCGATTTCCCGAATTGTCACGGATTGTTTGGAGGTATAAAATGATAAACAGACATAAACACTGGTGACGGGAGGAATAATCCTATAATCACTGCTTTAATTCGGAAAATGATTTTAAAGATAATAGATCACTGGCCTCTTTTGAAATTAATTTATATTTTGGATGCTTACATAATTCTAAAATTTTAATCAATATGCTTTTGTGTTATACACTTCTTGTATTGGGCTTACCCGTATTATCTTTATATATAATTTCGAACGGTCTTTGAAATTGTGAAGAACTTCGCGGTCCGATTATAGTGTTAGACTGCTCATTCGAATCAGCACGGCCCCAAGTTTGTTGCAAAAGTGTCGTCGTTCGTCTCCTGTTCTATCCTGTTCACTGTAGGAAGTTGAAATTTGATAGGGAGACTCTCTGGGACATTAAGAGACGAGTGAAGTGATGGGGTCTTTTCTGATCAGCTGAGTGAGCTAAATTCTTTCCTGTTCACTGTAGGAAGTTGAAATTTGATAGGGAGACTCTCTGGGACATTAAGAGACGAGTGAAGTGATGGGGTCTTTTCTGATCAGCTGAGTGAGCTAAATTCTTTCCTGTTCACTGTAGGAAGTTGACATTTGATAGGGAGACTGTTTATTAGACTGTAAGTAAGAAACGTTGTGCAGTTACTAACATATAGGAGAGTTATTTATCTAGGTACCTACACATACTATTTGTGCGTGAGTCCTACGATTGGAAAATGTCCATACCTCCGCTCAAGGAAAGTCTACACCAAATTCTTCACGGAAGAATTCAAACACGCAGTCCATTGAAGTCCTACAACAAGAACAGGCGCAGCGGAAAGACCAAAACAATAATGGTAGTGAATTAACGGAAAAGAACCACGGGCGCAGCGGAAATTTCTTCAACTTCACCTTCCAGGACGCGTCTGGCAGGTATATACGAGGTGTTTCCTTTTCGGAAGAAACTTAAAATCAAATAGAACCTCTTCAGAGCTGCCTGTTTGGGAACGTTGAGATAAAATACAGCTCCTATAGCAAAAAGCTGGAAATGCAAATAACCTCATCTACAAGAATCACTCCATCCCAAAACGATCTCAACCAGGTAACATATATTTATACCAGCATCACCGATCTTCCAAACGTCAACACTGCCAACATTTTAGTAATTTGTGTTGGTCCCGCCGATGTGTGCACAGTTTCGCGCAATGACGAAGAGTTGCAGCACACCTCATTACAACCAAAAAATTCAAAAATATATTCGAAGCACAAATTGGACATGACACAACACTCGAAATTAATCTAGACACAGAACAAGCACGAGCTTTGCTGGAGTGGTACCAGACACATCAGGACGAAGACAGCTGTAGCATCTCCTACACACAACTCAACACCAGTTCGACATCTACGAGTACTACCGATCAAGATACAATCAGCGACATAAAGAAGGAGATAGAAGGACAAAGAAGACACGGCAGATTCACACGCTTACAAAGAAACGAAGAAGACTCGAATTACACGATAGAATTACACCATCATCTCACCATGCCCAGATTCTGAATTCCCCGATTCAACTTTTTGTTTAGTCTCATAGTGGCGAGGACCTCCTCAACTGGTGATATTTATTTTATTACATTACTTACATTTTGATCGGTATTTCCTCTTTTTTAATCATTTAATAACATCGCCTTAGCTTTGCACCAGGTCACATAACGCCGCAAATAGGTAGGACTTATATCGTTACTATAATGTGCTGAGTTCCTGTTAGGTACTACTGTTATTAGTCACTAGATTAGGGCTTTCCAAGCCCTAACAGGCCTCTAGTGTACCTATAAATAAATCACCAAACCTCTTCCTGCGTGTCACCTAGCAGTGCAGTTACCAAGCTAGCAAATAACAATATTACGGGAAAAATGTCTTGTTTACGGAAAAACGGTCTTTTGAGTTGTAAATTATTACACAAAGGTTTAATATTTCTGTGTTATATATAGCCCATATACGTAGGTCATTGGTCTATAATTATTGTAACCCACCCCGAATGTAATATGTGATAAGAACATGGCGCATCGTGCCTCCCAATAGGGTTCAAACCTTTACAGTTCCAAGACCCCGCTAATTTACGCTTCACAGTAAATGTTGAAAAATAAGGTCGATAAATAAGGAAAGAATATAGGTTCAGAGGCCCCTCAGCTGATCAGAGCTCCTTCGTATCTCGTGATTGTTTCAGAGGAGTCCGAAAGGACCTCCATCCCAATAACATTGGGCAATTTCGAGCCCCTCCACACTTTTTAATTGTATTCCAGATCTCCAAAACGGAGCTACATTTCAAGTTTCAGCATCGTAAGTCGATTAAAAAACAAATTAGGCTTAAAGGCAACACAGCTGATCAGTGTGCACTGATATCGAATTCTAGATATTACAAAGGAGATGTCAGACACGTTGTTGTTTTTCGGTTTTTTGTTTTTGTTTGTTGGAGAGTTTTTGTATTTCTCGTAAACACGAAAACATGCCGTTAGAGCGAGCACGATAAATGCTAACCTTTTTGCACTGATTTCTTGTAGCGTTTTCTTAAGCCCGAGAGAAAGAGAACTCTTATAGAGACGTTAATGTGACTCTTGTAGTGAATCACTTCTCAAAACTCAATTGTCACAGTAGACAATTTCCAAAATATAACATGAATTAAGAAACAACAACGACTCATCTCTAAATCATATAAAAACGATTCAGCCTAAACGTGTAAAACGTGTAAAATGAACCTTGAAACGAAATCTTGAGAATGAAAAAGGTGAAATCTTCGATAAAACGTCAAAAGCAAGAACAAAATGCCGCTAATGACCTTTCTAGTTGACGCTCGGGGAAAAACATGAAAGAAAGACAAATACAAAGGTTAAACTAACAACAAAAGATGGCACTGGGAAAATTCAGGCGATTTGGTCGGGTGTATTTGTGTGGGTCCATGCCAACTGCATGATAGTTGCTAAGTTATTCTAGAGTACTATCCTAGAAAAAGGTCAAGTTGTCGTCTCGTAATTACTATTCCGAAAAAGCTGAGTCTGCTGGCTCTTGCTTCTCGTTAAGAAAAGCGTTTCCACGTTACGAAAACCTCTTCTCGTTTCGGAAAGGCCATTTTCTTATATGAGAAAATGAATTAGAAAAGCACAAAAACTCTGTGTTGTGATTTTTTTCTCATATCTATGTAATATAAAAATCAATTGCTGTTCGTTAGTCTAGCTAAAACTCGAGAACGGCTTGACCGATTTGGCCATTTTTGGTATTCAATTATTTGAGAAGGTTTAAAAGGTTTAAAATTTCAAATCTGCCCCATAGGGGGTGTTTTAGGGAAGGAGGGGGGAATGGGGTATTTTTGTCACCACTGAACGAACTGGGGATTTGGTTGCCGAGTATGTTTGGATTACTCCAATTCAAGTCAAACACAACTTTTTTCAAATTTTTCAAATCTGACCCACAAATGGAGGGGGAGGGGGTGGGGGAGTTAAAACGTTTCGACCATCACTGAACGAACTTGGGATCTGAGTGGTCGTATATGTTTGAGTATTCTAACTTAAACGACAGGCTACTTGAAAATTTTCAAATCTAACCCATAGAAGGGGGTGTTTTAGGGGAGGGGGGGGGGGACAAATGTGGTATCTTTGTCATCACTGAACGAACTGGGGATTTGATTGTCGAATATGTTTGGATTACTCTAATTCAAGTCAGACTACTTTTTTTCTAATTTTTGAAATCTGACCCCGGTGGGGAGGGGAGGGGGGAGGATGTTAAATGAACCAACTCGGGATCTGAGTGGGCGAATCTATCAGAATTACTTTAACTTGGGTCACAGGCTATTTGATTATGTTCAAGTCAACCTGTGCAACGCACGGGTGAACCAGCTAGTAACTTATATATTAATGATATAATTTTTATTTTTGAAAAGGATTGACGAGGTAGCTGATAGAGGGAAAGTATTGTAGACCGAAAAGGGGCGACGCAAGGTACCGATAAGGGGAAAATCACGTCAAAGACAATTTTCTTTAGGGCATTGCCCCCGAAGCGCTCCTAGCGGTGGACCTTGTTAGTTCGGAGACTCATTACCGAATGCCCAAAGCCCCCAGACGACCCTCCCATCTAACCCTCACCAAAACACTGCGACCTGTGACAATACGACGGCGACACAGGCGGGTTCTCCCATTAGCTCGGATACGGAGCCCGCAGGCCAACCCGTCCATAACTAACGTCCAATTCATAATGGTCCATCACGCACGGTGATCACCCGCTCCGGGTGCTAATATACTGAGGAATGGAAGCAATGAGCTTCCACCCAACGGCTCCCGACTGACCCCTTCGACCGGTGTCGGGTATTCTACCGAGTCAAATCCTCTCGCTGACGATATATATGTATATATATATATATATAATATATACACTGTATTGGTTATTGTTCTACTGAACTATGTATTAAATAAGTTAAATTTAATAGAAATTTCACAAATAAAAAAAGAGAAAAGAATGTTCTGATATTTCGATTAAAATCTTTGTCAAAGTTAGAAGAATAAGTAATGGTTTTTTAGCGAATTTTTGAAGAAGATTAAGCTATTGCTCTCGCCTCAAAATTTGTAGAATGTGAATTTTTGAAAACATTTTATGCAGAAATCCGTTTCAGGCTATTCTGAATCATATTCTGAAATTTAACGCATTTTTTTATGTATGTATGTATGTATGTATGTATGTATATTATGTATGTATATATGTATGTATGTATATATATGTATGTATGTATATATGTATGAATGTATGTATATATGTATGTGTCATTCCAGACGATAACTGTCCGTAGAATCGTGCTAGAAACTTCAAACAAATTTTAAAATGTTAAGGACACAAAACGAAAGTTCAAGTTCGTTGGCCAGCATGATCGGATCTCATCTTTGGGTTGAAAGTTTCAAAAATGTAGTCAAAAATTACAAAATAGCCTGTTTTTTGCGATTTGTTGTGCGAAATAATTTTTTCAGCATACAAACATGTGGTATATTCGGAATCAGCGTAAAATTTACTATAAGAATATGTATCAAGTTTTCAAAAATTTCAAAGTTGAAAAATCAGTCAAAAATCGAAATAATGCAGTTCGCTAGTTGTAAAAATCGGTAATATTTGCATAAAACATTGTCCAGATTCAGATTGAACTACTCTTATGGAAGTATCCCTGTGTAACCAATCCTAGAACCATGCTGTTAAAAAGCCTAATTATTTTTAATAATTTGATTCCATGTTTGTCTATCAAAATCATAAACTAAAATTTCTCTACACGATCAATAGCGACTGAAATGTCGAAGATTTCTTCAAAAATTCGCTCATGGGGTCATGCTGCATGACTAGACTTTTTTTTAATTCAGGGACTTGGGATAGTATCATGGAAGCGAGTAACCACGTAAACATGTATGGCTTCTATACTAATAATCTTGTACGATTCAACCATTTAGGTTGAGGCCAGGAGGCTGCATGGATCCCAATGCCATTCTATGAGCCCGTTCAGATTGTCGTAATAATCTGTCGTTAGTAGGCTGTGGCATCTCTTCAATACCTTCACCCCGAAGCATTCGTTGAATGATATGGGATCATGTGATCTCGCATGCAGCTATATATATATATATATATATATATATATATATATATATATATATATATATATATATATATATATATATATATATATATATATTTGTATAGAGTGTGTGTGTGTGTGTGTGTGTGTATATATAACCAATCGGCTTCACCCGAGTGTTTCCGCACGCCTCGACCTCGTGGCCATACACCTGCAGCGTGTAGATACACTTCAAACAAAACATTAACCTGTTCATTACTTTTTGTAGAAAATGAAGCTATCGCAAAGGCTCCAAAAATTTATAATCAACATTTTCGAAACATTTCTACATTGAAATCTATTTTGAGACATTCTGAATCGAATCCTACAGTTTAACGCTTTTTCATATGCATAATATATAAATATATATATATGTATGTGTGTGTCATTCCAGACAACTCTTGTTAGGATTGAGATGAAAATTCCATTCTTGCGCCAAAAAATCAAGCTTTCCAAACGAAAGGGTGAGTTCCTTGGTCAACACTTTTTGAGCACA
Source organism: Adelphocoris suturalis (assembly GCA_030762985.1). Classification (NCBI taxonomy): domain Eukaryota; kingdom Metazoa; phylum Arthropoda; class Insecta; order Hemiptera; family Miridae; genus Adelphocoris; species Adelphocoris suturalis. The sequence goes on along the minus strand of CM061042.1, from coordinate 39,274,593 downwards.
TTAAATTGGTCAAATATCAAAAAATTTGCTTTATAAATCACTAAAAAAGCTATACAGTCATGCAGCATGACCGTATGAGCGGATTTTTAACTATGAATTCGTTCTAGTTTAGGATCTAATATCACAAGTTTCAAATTTCATCATCGGAGGGGGTGAATGGAGAGGATAATAGAAATAAATCATGCTGTATTAACTAATCTCGTCAGAATTTTGTGATATTCTTTTGTTGAATTCTGAATTAAGCCAAAATTTGAGAAATATTTTAGGAGTTTCAAATTTCATGCTGGAAATGCCGCCAAAAGAGTAGGTACAACCATGGCGGTTCTGGCGGTGATCCCTGAAACTAAATACTCTTGGTTAGTTTACTACTATTGCTTTGCCACCGTTTTTCCTGTTGGGGCAAAATTAGTCCAGTGGAAAACGAGGCCACTGTTGGTTATATTTCCAAAAGTTACAGAACACCCCTCCAGATTAGAATCCAACAAAAGTACTAAGATGATGTCATTATTTCTTCGCTCTTATATGCGCTCATCATACTTCACCGTATTTGCTTGATTTGAACGGAGGCCGCACTCTTTGGAGAGCATCATCGATTTTCAATCGGTTCCGTCCTCGCAGCGATGGGAGAGCGATTGAGATTAGGATCTGTCATTAGAAAACGGTTGTTATAGAGAAGGATCGATCGTGAAGAGGGAACTCTTGTGACGGAGGCCTAGAGGGACTTTTTGGATCAGATAGGTCTGTTTGTCGCCAATTACCATCAGTCGAAAACCCGTCTCTAGGGACCTCATGAGAGGTACAACTTGATGGAAAATGTGTTTATGTCGTGTTGATAATGATATTTAACTAGGGTTCGCTGGCAAAGAAAGTTATATCTCAAAAATTGAAACGCTGGAAATTATTCGGCAAATTACTCCAAATTACGTCTGCATTACGAGTAGATTTCCTTCGTAATACAACAATCATCTAAGCTCCAAAATGTCGAAAACATTTTTAGCGAATATCCATTGAGACTGAAGCTATTTCAATGACTCGGAAAACTTTAAAATAAAAAATTTAACGACAATGAAACTGATGCAGGACCATCTACAAATTAACCCGCACATTTCTTGTCAATTTCATAAAAATCGGATGAAAGCGCAGCTATTAATGATACAATCGTGTTGAAATTGACATGGGATGATTAAATCGTCATCCCTCAACTATCATCCAAATTTGAGCGAAACCGAACGACTAGGGTGTGAAAAAATAGAGCATAATGGATTTTATGTTTGCGCATGCGCAGAGTGAAATATTGATTTGGTAACCATGGGACGGGAGAGTGTTCTGAAACGTAAAATGCGAGTCGAAGTAATGATGTTGGGGACCAAAAATGTTGCTTCCTGACTACCTAAGGCAAGGAAGCTTTGTGTTCGTGATTGAAGTTTGTCCTCCAAAATCAACAAAATGTCCACTTCCTTTTTGAGTTTTAGGGCTTGCTGATCAATTTTGGTTCCGTGTCTGTCGATGATAAATTTTTCTCACGCCCAAAACTATACCAAGCTTCAGTCCGATTCCGATTTAATTTTCAGGGATTGTGTGGGTTAGCTCCTAGACGGTCCTCTATAATTTCAATGCCGTCGAATCAATAGTCATTATCTGTCGGTCCGATTTCGTTCTAACACGGTAGGTAAGTGGGTATATGTTCCAGAAAAATGTTATCGCGATTGTTAGTGTAATAACCATTCCGCATGCGCGGAACTAATATCGATTGGCACTGGCAAAACTCCAGGAAAATTGTTCCAGGAAAACTCCTTATGAATTATATTGCAATTGGCGAAGTAAAATAACTACAGAGCATGCGCAAAAATGAAATTGATCGAGACATACGAAACTCCGAGACTCATGGATCGGTTTTTATTAAATTTTCAAGGATTGTGCCGTTTGGCTCCTAGACGTCGTTCCATATAAATTTCATTGCCTTTGGAATAATGGTAGTCCCTGCACATGTGCAAACGTTATTTTATTATAACGTCGATTTCTTATCATCGATTGGTCCGATTTCGTTCAAATTCGGGGATTAGATGAGTATAAATATGTTCTAGGAAAATTCCCTATGAATTATATTGTGATTGGCGGAGTAATAATTACACGCATGCGCAAAAATAAAATCGAACGAGACAGACGAATCTCAAAGACCAATGGACCGATTTTTATTAAATTTTCTAGAATTGTGCGGTTTAGCTCCTAGATTTTCCCCTATAAATTTCATTGCCGTTGGAAAAATAGTAGTCAGTGCACATGCGCAAACATTATTTTCTTATAACGTTGACTTATCAACCTCCTACTATTATATACGTCCACTTTACAATGTGAGGAAGCTATACTGCCACCCAACTTGGCAGACTTTTTTTCTCCCGAAAGTGAAAACAATGCTTCCGCTAACTATAGGGGTAGACTCGGAAGCGATACAGAATCGACAATCAATAGAGAGTTTTTGGTGACCACTAGCGTACCCTTAACGTCACCCTAACGCACCCAAGAGTACGTGACCTTGAAGGGACGTTAGCAACGTCGTACGTTAGAATGGCTGATTTAACGTCACCCGTTAGGGGACCTAAAGGCACACGACACCAGAGCTACTAAACCTTCCTGTAAATGTAACACTACTGGGCACCTCAGAATTACTCGAATACTGGTGAAGCAAATAATGATAGTTTTTCTTTTCAAATGCCTCATTACCATCTAATTACGTTGATGTAGCGGGTAGGTTTTTGAACACTCCTCAAACTTGGTTATTTTATGTTTCAAAGCGCGTAGAAACCGAATGTACCATCTGACGTCCGCCTCCACTGTTGAGCTTTACTAGCCTTCAACTCGATCGGAAAAATCCGTTCTTTTGCGCACAGTTTATTTGATCGATAGAGCCTTATTTCTACTATTATTTCACATATTTCAAATGAGAAAACTGAGTTTTAAGACACTACTTCTTCGCGGTATTGTTCTTAGTTCGCCTGTTCTCTCAGCTATTTTCTCGTGAACATTGCGTGAAGTGCTGCCTCCAATGATGATCGTGTCAGGTAAAATCCTGGTTCATTGTCATAGAGATAAATACTTTTCATACTTGTTATTCATACCCAACGGAAAACCCAAAAACTATTAGTGTAACTAAACCGCGGTGTTTCGTACTTTATTTGCGTTAAATCCGTGTCCTGTTTACGAATTGAAAACTAAAAATGAGAAATTAGTCCGTATTCGTACTGAAACTAACACGAAATTCGAATTCAGGATTGAAAACCGGTGTTTCATATCGAAATGAAGAACTTGATTAGTCAACCTGTCGACAACATGACAGCTGGGGGAAATCGCGTTGCCCAACCACCGCTAACGTGACATCAAAATTAAGGCAACCGTTCTCCCGGTTCCATTTGGGTTAGCATCTTCATTTGCTCCCTCAAGACTACGGTAACGGGCGACGTTAAGTTGAAGTCGCCTAAAACTCTCTGATGGTCCTTACTCCCTAACTTAACATCAAATCTCGCCGTTATTCGGGAAGCCAATTCACCGCATATTCAATCACTTCCAGTGTTGGACATCATTGGAGGTCATCTCTCGTCGCCGAATCGATGGAGAAGGGCGGCGAACCTATTAGGTAATTTTAGAACTCGTAAATTCTTTAAGAGCCGCCTCCGTCAATGTCAGTTCCGCGTTGAGTTAAATCTAAATATTTTACACCCTGATTTTACCTCCAGTTGATTATTTCTCTAGGAAGATTACCCTTCAACGTATTTAAAGAGCGATCAGGTCGCGTACGACGTTCATTTTGTTGATGTGATGAAACTGGTTAATTTTCAGTTGGTGTGACGATTATATCGAGTAAACACAGTACACATCGTTGTGAGAGTGCTTCCATTATTTGGTAATGAATGAAGAATTGAACGTTTGCCAAGCTGAATTTGGAATACAAATTATTTAAGCCTTTATTTGCTATTTAAAGCACTATAAATTTTACAATAAACTATAAGATATATAATCATATACTATGATACAAAAATAATATTTAAAAAAATGGCAGTTTATGATTTCTATAATTTTAAAAAATTGTTTGGAGATCAGGAGGTTTTGAATAAAACAATCTTCGAAAAAAATCAAATTCTAAACATTAAGGGCGGGATTCACCATCTAAGAGCTAAAATGGGGGATAACAAACTTTTGAAGTTAAGAGAATAAAGCTATTTCCGTGAGTTAAAATCATTAGTATTTCACCATGCACTGCCGTATTGAGACTGACGGATCTACTACGAACTCTCTAATATCTGCCCCCTCCACGTACGGATTCTGGATTAACCCTTGGCTTGATCACACCATAACTTACTGATCTACGACAGACTAGTACCATTGAATTTCGACACATCAATCTTGAACTAACTGAATTTTCGTCACGAGTTGATTTCAATCGCTATACTGAGTGCAAAACGGAACAGTTTCTTCACAGATGCCATCTACCGCCGTGTCAGCTACTGTTTTATAACCCACTCATTTGAATTTCAAATGATTTGGGTTCTTCGATTTTGCTACGCGTCAACAATGCTTCCCCTGGACAAGACAGACGCCTTGTAAGGCTCGATTATAATTGAGAAATTATCGACGCCGGCTGATCAACACTTGTAAATTCAAATGTTGATTTACGACCATCGGGCTTATTGATGTTCCGTCTGCTGGCGATCGTATTTGGTATTCGATGGGTTTTTTGTCGACCGCCGTCGTCTGGCGTCGCTAAGATTGTCGTCAAATGCTGAATACATTACGAAAACTCTCTATAATGTATTCGAGTTTAATTAATAGGTAATGTTAAAATGTTATATAGAAAATAACATGTTTTAACCATGAGAGTAGAGGAAAAGTGTTCTGTGAACAAGCCTGAAGTACCTACAGTGGCGTAGCTAAGTCATTTCTCATGGAGGGGCAACAGTCAAGGACTACATTTTATTTTATAGTTTTAGTATTCATTTCTATAAACTGTCAAACTTTTACATAAGTAGATATTCAATGGTTTTTCGTAATGATTTGAAATCACGTACGCTTTCATATTCACAAACCTACCAATGGATTATCAAAGCACACCTAATACAATTTCGAAAAAGTATTATCCAATTAACTAATAATCAGAACGTTGAAAACTAAGATAAATACGAATTCCTACGGATGAACTGAAGACCACTAGATTTATATAATATTATACTAGACTTACTGCTTGCAAAATCATAGAACACTTTACTGAGTATATGTGTCACTGTCCACTAAAACAAAGGGGAAACATCTTTTTTCGCTTCTTCTTCTTATTTTTTCTGCTGTTTCTTTCTTCTTTGAGGAGCCATTCTGAAGACTGAAAATTGTAAAAACGAGAATTAAGATGCGCACCTGGAAAATATTTGCCCAATTACATATCCATACATATCAAAGAATGAAGTAGAACATGGGTTACTAACAGAAAAAAAAGTTCCAGTCTTCCAGCATGTAAAAAATAATCTTCTGTACAAAGATTTTGATTTTTTAGTTTTTTTTTAAATTTTTATCGACTTTTTAGCACACTTTATGATGAAATTTGAGTCCAATTTCAGCAAAAGTTTGAGCTTCAATTTTTAAATGACCTTGGTCATGGTTGATAAACTTTTTTTGAGTAATATTCTGCTAAAAAAATATAAATTTAACCATTTTTAGCCGGTTCTGTAATTTTTGTGATTTTTTAGTACATTTTTTGAAATTTGACCAATTTACTGTTTTCAAAAAGTGTTGTCCAACAAATTCATCCTTTCTTTTGGAATGCTTAATTTTTGGTGGAAGAACGAGGTTTTTATCTCAATCCTATCGAGACTTATCGTTTGGAATGACACATATGTACATTTATATACAAATAAAAAAGTGTTGAAATTCAGGAATCATTTCAAATGCCTCAAAACAGATTTTGATGAAGAACATTTTTATTTTAAAAATTTCGGAGTCATTCCAATAGCATCATTTTCTAAGAAAATTCGCTAAAAGCACGTTTCCGAACAGTCGTTGCAGATTTCAATAACCCGTTAAAAAAAAGGCTAAAAAACGGAAACCCCACTTTGAAATTAATTTTGTATTGGGAATATGAATTCTACAGAGGATTTAAAAGTTGTGAAGCTCATAATGTTTGTTGAAAGGAGCAAAAAGAATGAACGAGAGAACTGAATAAAAATCGTCATTCCTGTCACACACTGTCAGGTCCTGTCACGTGACAGAACTGACCGTGACAGGAATGACGTTTTCGCACATTACTGTTCAGTTGGCAGCCATATTGGTTTTTACAACTGTTTTGAGTCTCTGGTTGAATTCGTGCTCCATGGAAATACTACCTCCCCTGCTTAAAACGTTTTTTTGTAATGCTTAAATATGGAAAAAACAAGTGACAGGAATGATGATCAATAAAGGTACGAAACGGTTTTGCGTTTATTGTACCCTGATTACGAGAAAAATCTGCTGCTGGACTTACCTACGGCATTTTTCGATGGAACTTCAAATTCAACTGAAGATGTTGATAGCAGCAGGGCGCTCTTCCGGATATTTCCCGAACCGCCACACGCGCCGCCAAAAAGGGGCTGCCCCTGAATTCAACGTTTGGGTGACAACACTTCCGAGCCTAATATAAATTGGGGAAAAAATATTCCTCGCCCACTTTCTGTTGGATTTAAGAGAGGGCATATGTAATATATTATCGGTATATCAGAAACATTCAGAAGTTCAGTGCTCAAAGTAAATATTTTAAAGTACAGTTCACCTTTGTGTCCTGGGGACAGTGACAGAACTGACGATCCGGCCCTTCATCACTGAATAACTCGAAAATTTTGAGAGCTTTGAAAAAGATCATATCGGAGCATTTTCGGGGTGTTAAATAAAAATTAAAACTTTGTGAATTCGAGCATTAGTACCAGCGTTATCGCGCAGTGACTCAATTTGTCCGCCGTGTTGAAAAGTGGCCATATAATATTATACTAGACTTACTGCTTGCAAAATCATATATTTATGTATGTGGCCGTTTCTCACTCACAGGTTTGTCCACAATAAATTGTTTACCTACTTGTTGATCTGGACAATATCACACAATAAATTGTACTATATAAGTACGCGGAATAAAAAATGGGGCATGAAACCGAGAACGACAAACAACAAAATGTAAACAAAACAAACTCAAACCAGCAATATGCTTGGTTAGAATAAAAATACCTACTGCTACAATAGATTGTTTTAACTAATTCAATCACCACAGAAAACTTCAATTTTGTTTCTTTACGAGGATTTCAACTGTGATTTAATTCGTAAATGGTATAACACACACTATATACCAACAATCAAAAATTAATAAAATAATACGGGAAACAGTGGTCAATGGTACCTAATTAATAAAAGAAACGGGGGCTAAACAGTGGTCATCACTGTACCCCTCATTTTTTCCTCCTTCCGAGTTGCCAGTGGAGTCCATGATGGCGCTCCTTTTTAGTCTAGGATGGCAACATGGCTCCCCTTAGAATCGTGCCACCTCCAGAGTCCCTTTAGACACCTTGTTCAATGCCACTAATGACCCTTCTGTTTGAGATGCGGCTTAAACAAATGAATAAAAAATGCGGGAAACAACCAAGTTTGATCAAGTAGGCAGTGAAAATTGGGGAAGTTCGTAGGAGAATTAGGTGGATACTGAACAATGGATATTTTTCTAGGGAAAAATCGCATATGGGCCAGCCCCAGAAGGTAGTGGGGAACGACTTGATTTCAGTTTGCAGTATACATTTCCGTTTCGTTGAGTAGGTGATTTTACTCCTCTCCGAGGGGCTGTAAAATATCCATGCAATTTTGCCCTTATACAAACGAACCTAATAAAGATTTCTTTATTTCTAAGGGCGTCTAAAGTTGCTAGGCAACCAGTTCCGTATAATAATAGTAGCAATTGTGTTTTACTGATTACATTCTCCAATTGAATGTGTTAGTCATTGAAATGCGTAAAATTATTAATTTTTATTCTATCCGCATACCACGAACATCTGCGTCCTCTGTAATTCATGGAGGCATTCATAGGCAGAGCCCACCCTGTCCACTAAGTACTGAACATAATGTAAAATTAGTAGCTCCGAACAAGGGTTTCATCGTAACATGAAATGAAGCCAACCGTGAAAATATATGTAACTAATTTTTAAAAAACGTTCCAGTCATGCAGCATGACCATATGAGCAAAATTACTTAAATTATCGTACATTATGACGTTACATTGCTTTTGAGCACATTGAGTGTAAAGAAATTATTAGCTACCAATTTTATGACCAAAAAACTCGGTCTAAATAATATTGTGCAATTAATCCCCCCCCCCCCCCCCCCCCCGAATATTCTTAGCTTTTTGGCGGTTTTTATCAATTTCAATAGGGCGTCCCTCCTATAATATGTGAAGCCATGCTAATATTACCTAGCTTCAGAGGGACGTCCTTAAAGCGAATTCAACGATTTGAGCCCAGCCTATTTGTCTCAAATCTATTTCAATATTACGTCCCTCTGAAGCTAGGTAATATTAGCAAGGCTTCGTATATTTTAGGAGGGACGCCCTATTGAAATTGATGACCGTGACGCATTTTTATGGGTTGTATTCGTGTAATCGCCGATAGACGAATACAATTACACGAATATGAATATAATCGCAGTTGACTCAGAATCAACGAATAATTTATTATCGCAATTACAATCGTATTCGTATTCGATGATAAGATTATGCCCAACACTGCCGCCCAGCAGCGTCAGGACCAGCCCCAGGTCCACTCACCGTGGCGGCTTCCCCAGCCAGGCCATTCTGAGTATAAACATACATTTTACATTTATATTGATCGTTCTTTTCCTGCCACCTAGATCACAGTCGGTATTTTTGAGGGCTAGGTATTAATTGCATATTTTGTGGTACGTTCTCCAAAAATAGAACTGACAACAGCCCCCAAGGGATGAGAGACTACAAAAATAGTGACGTCAAAGAAACGTATGATTATAAGAGTGACGTTTGCGTTATCCCATCCGATATCCTGGGATAACATGCCATTACGAAGGGATATGGAGCGAAATCGTGACCGGGCCTCCGCTATAGGAAGATATGATTTCCAATTCCTTCGCGATGGAGGCTCCGACTTAAATGACTTGGCGTGATATAACGGAAACACTTTCGTCGAGTTATCTCGGATTATTAGCTATGAATTTATTCATTGCCACGGAGGACCACCTGCTGGTGGCTTGTTTATTAAATCAACCTCGGGGAATCAATGAGGAGCGTGATCCCGTATCGCTCAATCCTCTGGTCCCTCTATCAACGAGAGAATGATTCGCTGCTGATACAGCAGGAAGGAATAATCATATCAAACGTCGAGCTCTTGGTTTGAGCTCCAAAAATATTCATTCTCGTTCCAAGTCACGTAGAGGTATTGGTTTTACTTCGGGCGACTCTTGAGTTTCAACCCTTTTCCCTGGAGTATATTCATGTTTATTAAATTCACGCTTGTCTTATACAGAGTGCTAACCTTTGGTACCTGCCACAGGCCAGGGATCGATTGTGCAACTAATTTGCAATAAAAAGTGCCTCATAGACTTTTTATTTACAGGCTTCGTTTCAGAGTAATTTCACTTTTAAGATTTTATTCGTGATTTCGACCTTAACTCATTCAATGTCCATAACTCCCTCAATTACCTGGGAAAATTCAAATTTGATTATACCGTTGGAAAGAATGTTAAATTTTCAATCTTATTGATGTACTATAAACGTTTTAGCGAATTTTCGTGGAAAATGAAGCTATTGCAATGGCTCAAAAAATTTTAAAATCAAAACTTTTCTCCTTGAGACTTGGAATTGCTATAGATACGTTAGGTAGACAGACTAGAAAGTAAACTTCTTCTAAAATCTGTAAAACGTAGAAATCTATCGAAAATATTGACTTTGATGTACACAAACGTTTTTGACCATCTGATAGGATTTCCAAAGCTTGATAGTGAAGAATGAACAGTTTTGGATGATTTTGGGTGAAGTGGAAAGTTGTGAAATCTTGAAGAGTGTGTTATCCAGGGTATAAATGTGCTACCTTAGCTTCTGATTCTGCTATATAGGCGCTTGAGGTACCAAAGTTACCAAGGGACATGTATCACAGGCCCCGACTGTCTACGGAGCCTCTCAGCGGCGCTCAACCCTTATAAGGAAGGGAAAATGCGTTGCAACGCGTCGCATATATCACGGACATCAAAACGTGAAATCCGTTATGAAACGCCCAACCAGCCGGCACATCTGATTCCTTTGTTGGAGGTCACCACCGACCCATTTAAGGTCAACTTCCTCCCAGCTGGACGCCCTCTGAGTCAGAGTTTTTGCTCCACTTTCTTCGTTCTCTTTTCTTAAAATGATAATTCCATGCTTGACTCTGTCCATTCATGAAATATCTGGGTATTTAACTTGTTAGGGGAGGGTGGGGCATCTTCAACCGATTTTGAATGCAAAGGCTCTCGAACCATCCCAGAAGGCATTTTTCCAATTCATTTTTTCAACAGGTTAACTTGCAGGTTATAATATAAATCGCATTATATTTATATGTATGTAAAGAAAACTACCTCACTCATATTCGAGGACTTTTCTTCAGTTCGTATTTGTATATATAGTAAAACAAGCCTACTACGTAATTTAATTCATGGATTACAGCTGGGACTTTAATCACTTTGATCAAAGTTTGACAAATTTATTTTTATTAAATTATAACTAGGTATTTCCGAAGGATTTGAAGAACCCCGAGATAAAGGTTTTAAATGTTGTTTCCTTCGTTTTTACAGGTGAGTGATATAATATAAGGTGAGTGATAAGCCGATATAATAATGGTTTAAGAGTTTGAATTACGTATTGATAATAAAACTTTCGTTTTTACAGAGAAACGCAATTACGTCTTTATTTCATCGTCCAAGAGCAGAACTTTCATTTCATATTCGAAGCATTCGTTATATATATATATATATATATATATATATATATATATATATATATATATATATATATATATATATATTTTTTTTTTTTTTGAAAATAGACTTATTGGTTGAATGTGCCCCATTGGTGGCACGTTCAACCATCATGCAAACGACATGTAAATGATTTGGAACACACATGTTCTTTAAAACTTGGTATTTAAGAAACTATAATGTAGAAAATAAATGTTGGGAACCCAAACACATCTCACATCAAAAGCTTCGGTCTACGAACGTTAAAATTTGAAAAATTACAATTAAACATCAACTGAGTAATCTCGTGTTGTTTTCTTAACTACCAGATTGGAAATCGCATCAATTCATTCATTCAACACACCTCATCCTTCATTTTTCCTCGTAATATACGTACCCTATATTCCCCTGGTTGACAATGGCCACAAACTCTAACAACTAAGTTTATAGTCGCTTTCTAAGTAGGAAAATTTCTAGTCATGCAGCATGATCGTATGAGCGAATCGTAAGGTAGCTTCCTCTTTTCCGTATTATGAATGTATGGATCATTAAAAAGTTTTAAGTGATCTTGAAAATCCAAACGGATAAAAGTAGTAAATAAAAATATAGCAAGAAAGGTATCATCATATTTGATATAATATTTGTTTTACTGCTTATGAAGGTGGGAGAAGATTCTGAGGGCGAGAGACCGGAGATATCCTCAAATGTGCTAGAAACAGTTGGTGAGAACGATTGTAAATGGACACAGGATGGATAAATACAATTGGGCCGAACAGCTTGGACCTCAAACCTAGTTGTCATACGTTGACTCATCTGAAGTGCGAAGTAGCACTGGCACGTTTTAAACAAAGTCGTGCTATCACAAAACTCTTCGGAAAGCTATTCAACAAGTCGTCTCGACAAACGTCAGTTTGTAAATTACACAGATGGTTACTCTTACGATAACTACACAGATAATATTACAGTTGACAAACGAAGTTGTTTTGACGAAGTCTGGTTGACAAGTTGCTTTAGCGTAGTATACAGAGGTTAGTCAGGTCAAGGCCTGTGATACTTGTCCTTTGGTACCTTTGTGACCTCAAGGAAACACCTATATAGCATAATCAGAAGCTAAGGTAGCACATTTTTATATACCCTAGGAAACACACTATTCCAGATTTCACAACTTTCCACTTCACCCATAAGCAACCACAACTGTTCATTCCACAATAAAAACGTTGGAAATCCTTGTATTCGGTTGGGTGGCCAAAAAAGTGTGTGTCCTCAAAAATCAATATTTTCATTTGATTTCCATGTTTTACAGGTTTTAATAAGTAAAAGTTTAGTTTCGAGTCTGTCTACCTCACGCGCTTATCTGTAGCGACATCCTGTGTTGATGAAATTTAACTGATGATGCTGATAATCCCATAGATACACAACATTTTGCTATATTTTTCACTTTTAGGTCCCGGCAGAAGGGTGTCCCTCGCTAAAACTGAATTGCATTTTCGGGTATGTGCACAAAACTTTCTAGAGAGCCGACTCATCCCATTAGAGAATTACCGGGCGCCTTCAGATTTATCGGGACTCTCTTGGCATAATGGCTTCATTAGTCGCCGGTTAGTGGATATTCAATGATTGGCACCGCCCGAATCAAAGGCGAAGACCATAAATCAAGGAATCCACCCGATCCCCTGGTCCAGGTCGGCACGAGTAGGTTAATGACAGGACAGAACATGCTCTCCCCCCAACCAGCGTTAAGGGATACAGAAGTGTGTTATTAGGCTCGGAATCCCTTCTGTGTGCGAGAGGTTGCAACACTGTTATTATCCGGTAAAGGCCACGGATGTCTGTGGGCAGCGGTATATCACATCACGCCTCCTTTTTTTCAAGCTGTTTCAGTTGTTGAAGTGATCGATGGACGAATCAATCACTTTCATCGAGGGTTGCGGTTTGGATTATACTTGTACATCGGTTGGTTTTTTGCAATCACTTAATTTGGCACTATGACTCCATTCAAGTTTTTGGGTTGTTGGTCCTGGTAAAATGACAATCACACAAAGAAAATAAAAAAGTGTCAGTCGTTCAGCATGCCTATGTGAGCGATTTTTTTCTCTCATTATTATATAGATGATTTAGATCATCAATAGGTCTAATGGCTGGCTTTTTGAAACTTCTGACACTGAAAACTCAACACAACAACCGATAGTCAAAGTTGGTTGTGAGGTACTGTTAAAGTATTTATAATGAATTCTGTTTACTACGGAGCCGATATTTTTATTTATTTATTAAGATACGGGCAAGCCCAATTACATTCAATAAGTTATACTTGTCATTCAAACATTATTTAACAGAAGATATAAAGGTGTGAAATTAACAGAATAACATTGGGGATGAAAAAAATGAGAGTTTTCAGAGTGGTGATGGAGGATGTAAAAAATGTCAAATTCGGGATTAATGGATAGGACGTAAAATAGCAATGGTGAGTGGGAAGTGATGCGTGGAACCCGAAGGTAAAATGATGACAAGAGCTGTGGGCAATTTATACTATTGTTCATGACTTTGTGAAGGAGGACTATTGTTCATATTTGTACTATAGTTCATATTGTTCATATTATTTATACTATTGTTCATGTCTTTGTGAAGGAGGATGAGGTCGGCTGATTCTCGTCATTTTTCGAGGGTCTCCAAGCGGCATGTCAGACGCGATTCGTAGTCGATCTCGGCTAATGAAACTCCAAGCTTCAAGGCGACACCTGAGAACTTTGTTTTGAACACGTTCAAGTTGAAACTTAAGCACAGCATGAGATTGCGACCATACTACTGATGCATGTGGGCCCGTTGCACCTGGGCTGTTGTGTTTTGGTCGATTAGGTAGATCTTTTATTTTCAATCTGATCTAAAAATAGTTAAGGGGATGTCTTATTCATGAGTCATTTTTTACAAGTTGAGATGAAGGCAAAATGTCAAATTTCCCAAAAATTGTCATGCAACTTTTTTGAGGAGTGGGGGGGGGGGATTTAGAGAAATGTAAAGTGTCGGAGCGTTGCATTTTGTGTGGAGAAACGTTCTGGTTGAGGTGCAGTGAAATTCTATTTGTAAAGTGTAAATCAAGCATTTTAATTTCTCCCTTGATGGGAAAAACAAAAGATCATGGATATGTCTAGTACCTACTACTCACCAGTTGGTACCTACTACTCAATTGTATACCAACCATGTAGTGCCTTCTTTTCACAAGATTATTCCATTATGGTTACAAAACAATATTATTTTTTAACTTAGAGTAATAAATCAGCATTCCTTGACACTACAATGGCTTAGAGGTCATGAAATGTCGTGGTATAATGAGAGCATTCCAAAAAGTGGCCAACGATTTTCCTACTATGAAAACTATGGGAGTTACCCTTCCCTAGTAACGCCTTGGTTGTACGTGAAAATCAATAGAAAATGTGCCGGTCGGGAAAAAAAGTGTCGGTCGGGAAAAAAAGTTTCGGTCGGGAAAAAAAAGTGTCGCGAAAAATTCCTTGACCCCCAGCCAAAAGACATATCCATGTCAAAAAAACTCTTCATCAACATTCAAAGAAGAACACTCTTAAATTATTCTCAAAATTTGATCTTGACAGGTTGAACAGCGTGCATAATAACTTACTAAAACTGAAATTTATGACATTGGTGGTTTGAAGGGGTCGAGGGGTGCGAAATAGTTAATCACTTTTCCAACAGGTAGGTACCGCCAAGTAAACTTGTGTCAATGACTCTCAGTCGAAATAGTGTTGAGTATCGCAGGTTGGTACCGTTCTCCTCGAGGCAACTAACACAACCCTTTCATAATTAGAGGGCCGAGAGTCGAATGGCTTATACGATGGGTAAAGTACACGATGAGGAAGATTCTTCGTAAGCTGTTCATTGTGCCAGGGATTATTATTTAATGAAACTTATACTTATATTAATTTATTAATTTTATCAAGTCATTTATGTGTGTTATGTTTGGACTGTTGCAATTATGGCATTGTCATGACACAATAAACGTTTTATATTATTATTATTCTGGCCAGGACTATTTCCAGGGTCGAGGATAAGTTCCCCATTATTGTTTTCGGTCAACACGTTTTTTGAGAGTAAAGCAATTCATTGACCAGATTATGGGAAGGTGAAATTTTCAGTTGAAGAAGTGAGGTAAATATCAAGAATATCAGCTACCTATATAATATAAACCTCAGTACAAAAATGTTACCGTCTTATGATTTCTTGACGATTTCACATCTATTTCATCATGCCAAACGGTTGTCACGAATGCGGTGGTTCTTACCTACTCGTTATGGTGCCAAATGAGGAAGAGAAGTTTGTAATATATGTAAGTGTTACCAGCTAAGTACTTTGGCCCTAAGCCAGGAAGGTCTTCTATCCTCCTTTATTATGTGCGAAGCTACGCATTTCTAGTGGAAAAAAGAACCTCCGCTCTTCATCAGGCCACATATAAATACATGATGGGGTCAGTATAATGTACATGTACACACATGCAATCCCGGGTCTTAGGAAACACATGAAAAATGTGTGTTGAGAACATAGAAGTCAATGTAATATTCTCCCTTTCCTCATTGGTTTTGGGATATGTAATGGTAATCACATACATTAGCGGCACTTGGGAAACATAAATATGTGTGTTGGGCACTTGGAATTCAATGCAATATTGCCCGCCTCCTCAGAAGTTTCGGGATACGTAATGATTATCACATACTTCAGTGGCTCAAATGTGAATAAAAATTCTTTATTAAAAGGTTTAATTTTCTCTCCTCCAACTGTGGGTACATGACTGGCGGGATTATGTCCTTCATAGGCCGCAAAAAGTTGGGAATTTTTGACTTCTAATTGACTATACTTGAGTACCTACTGAACTTGTATCAATTTTAAAAATTGCCACTATTCTGGGGAAAAAAGTCTTGAAAGAAGAATGTGGAACTCCAGAACAAAGGAAAGGAGAGCTATAATTTTTTCATAGAATAGTGACAGTTTTTAATATTGATTCTAGTTTAGTGCACAACAACTATATTCATTATGAAAATCGCCTGTGTCAGACTGTGTCAGTGTAAGTTAGTAGGTAGATGAAACGCACTAAATTTTTCTTGTTTTGCGAGCGCTTTCGGGGAATACTGTGCCCCCTTTCTCAGGCTCTGTTTTTTATTAACCAGTATGAATGATTAAAATTGTAAATTTCAAAAGACCTGTCCAATTTACAAACTATATCCTCCTGATAGATTGTGTAACACCCTCCCACCCTTGTATGTGACACCTGACCCACTGTTAGAGTGTCAATTTTCTGTCATGGGAACAATAGAAGAGACAACTCCAACCCAACCTAGTGGCAGATTGAGGAACCTCGTCCACCTGTTCCAGAGTGCTTCTACTCTAAAGAGTGGGTATTTGTAGAAACCAGTCAGCTGGTTGTAGGTAGAATGAGTTGGCAGGATCTGTGTGCCGCACCCTCCCACCCTAGTGTATGACATCTAATCCACCTGTTAGATTGTTAATTTTCTGGCATGGGAACAATAGAGGAGACAACTCCCACCCACACTAGTGGCAGATCGAGGAACCTTGTCCATCTGTTTCAGAGTGCTTCTACTCTAAAGAGTGTGCATTTGTAGAATCCAGTCAGCTGGATGTAGGAAGAATGAGTTGGCAGGGTCTGTGCGCCACACCCTCCCACCCTAGTGTATGACATTTGATCCACCTGTTAGAGTGTTAATTTTCTGGCATGGGAACAATAGAGGAGACAACTCCCACCCACACTAGTGGCAGATTGAGGAACCTTGTCCATCTGTTTCAGAGTGCTTCTACTCTAAAGAGTGTGCATTTGTAGAATCCAGTCAGCTGGATGTAGGAAGAATGAGTTGGCAGGGTCTGTGCGCCACACCCTCCCACCCTAGTGTATGACATCTAATCTACCTGTTAGAGTGTTAATTTTCTGGCATGGGAACAATAGAGGAGACAACTCCAACCCACCCTAGTGGCAGATTGAGGAACCTTGTCCACTTGTTTCAGAGTGCTTCCATTCTGAAGTGTGGGTATTTGCAGAAACCAGTCAGCTGGTAGTAGGTAGAATGAGTTGGGTATGTGTGTGCGCTCCACTCTCCCACCCTAGTGTATGACATCTGATCCACCTGTTAGAGTGTTAATTTTCTGGCGTAAGAACAATAGAGGAGACAACTCCAACCCACCCTAGTATCAGATTGAGGAACCTTGTCCACCTTTTTCAGAGTGCTTCTACTCTAAAGTGTGGGTATTTGTAGAAACCAGTCAGCTGGTTGTAGGTAGAATTAGTTGGCTATGTGTGTGCGCTCCCACCCTAGTTTGTGACACCTGACCCTTCTGTGAGAGTGTCAATTTCATGTTTCTATAGATAAACCGGATAGGTGGACTCTCTGTCGAGCTGAAGGGGGTGACAACTGCAGACCCATCTCGTGCTTTACCCTGCCTCATTGAATTTTCCCGGACCCAACTTGGGTTTATCCTGGGTTTTTACCTCCAGAACCACTCCAATCAACCGAGTGAACTCTTAATACTAACTTCTATGGTATTTATCCTACAAAGCTGAAATTTGAAACAGAACTTCTGTGAGACAGTCAGAATAGGATTTTAACTAGCCAAACCACTCTTATAACCTGAATGAGCTCTTAACGCTAATTTCTATGATATTTACCCTACGATGCTGAAATTCGGAGCTGAACCTCTGTGAGACAGTCAGAATAGGATTTTAACTTGCCAAACCACCCCAATCGGCTGAGTGAGCTCTTGATGCTAATTTTCATGCGGAAATTTGGAACAATCGTTAAAGAACAGTAATAAGGAATAATGATGAATTGGATTATAATCGTTTTATTTTAATTATTATTTTAATAATAATAACACTGCTCCGATCAAGCGTTGAACGTCCCCCCAAAATTCTTATTTCGCCATTCCTTGTGAAACACTAATCTAGTGAAAACAAAAAATGCGCTTTACATGTGGTTCACTTCGTGAGTACTGATCTATATTTAAAGGATTCTGTACAAATGGGGCTTAGAATAAACAGGTTTTTTATCCGGTTATTTATGCTTTTTCAAAATTTTGTTTGAGCACTTACAGGTTCTTATAAAGTGCTGTCCAACGAATTCATCGTTTCTTATGGAATGCTTAATTGTTTACCAAATTTATTTTCTTGAAATTTGTTGGTAATCAGAATTGATATAGCTAAGTCATTATTATTTGATTTTTGTGGAACACTTTTTTTTACAAAAAATCAATGCCACATCAATGATATTATATCTGTAACGCTTGTACTACTGATTATTTCTTCTATTTTTCAGGTAAGCTATCATCTCCTGCTGCTCTAGTTTTTTAATGGTAAGCATTGGCACAGTTAATTATTAAAACGTAACATGAAATGTAAAATTTGTGAAATGTGAGAACGTACGTGTCAACACAGGATGTATTCGTATCTATTGCTTCCGAGTCTACCTCTAGGTAAGGGAAGCATTGTTTTAACTTTTGGGAGAAAAAAAATTTTCGGTCTCCAAAATAAAAATTCCTACTTGCATTTTACGTTTTAGACTATTCTGAACAAATTTGGTTCCGTGTCTATTCTGTCTTTCTGAGTGTGGCTGTTTGTGTGTCTGTCGTGTATCCGCAAATCCTTGTAACATGCTTTATTTCCACAGTTTTCATTCGATTCGGATGAAATTTTCAGGGAATGTGCGGGCTAGGGTGTTGACGGTCCCCTATCAGTTTCATCGCTCCTGACTCTATACTTCACCCTGCGCATGCTCAAACGTAAATTCATCCAAGCATCAATTTCAACTCGGGCAGTAGACCGATCTCGCTCAAATTTGGATGATAGTTGGAGGATTACGATTTGATCATCCCATATCAATTTCAACATTATTGCATCATTAAAAACTACTGCACGTGCGCCAATATAAAATCCTTGTAACGACCTTGATTTTCACAGTTTTCATCCGATTTTGATGAAATTGTCAGTGAATGCGCGGGTTAGTTTGTAGATGGTCTCGTACCTATTTCATTGTTCTCGATTCATCAGTTCATTCTGCGCATGCGCAAACGTAAGTTGGATTAAGTATAATATTTTTGTTCCTTAATATTGACCAATTATGACGTTTCACGCTACTTCTTGATTTACTCTTTTCTGCTGTGGAATTTTTCAAGATCGTTTAAAACTTTTCAATTATCTACACATTCATGATACGTAAATGAGGAAGCTGTGTGCTTCAACCATCTCGGCAGACGTTTTTTTGGTTTCATCCAAGATCAATCAACTTTGGGGGCACTCAAGCATTTTCCATTGTTAAACTTTCCGGGGTTGGAAGAGTAAATTGGTGTAATTCAGTAACCAAATCATGTGTCGGTCAATAAGTGAAGCCGACTCCTAGACAGAGTTCAATTCGTATCACACGGGGTCATCTGTGTCGTTGAAATCGTCGTCTGACGGCGGTAGAACGGAAACGCGATTGCCATCTTCGCAAATAGACCGCGAGAAGGCGGGACGTCCGCAAAGGCATCCTCTATCGTCACCTCATTAGTGAATGGAACTTGAGGTCTCAGAGGGGTCAGCTGGGTAATTATGGACGAATTTCACAAGTTCCTACTAACAGCTTTCAGGAGCTCCTAACCACGTTGGAAAACTGACAAAAAGTATTTTTCAATCCAATATTGAGGTATTTGGGTATTTTAATTGTTTCTACTAAACCAAAGTGAATAAATCCTTATCGTAAAAAATGAATTGCAATGGCCCGAAAAAAATTTAAATCAACATTTCCGCATTGGAAAACTGACAAAAAGTATTTTTCATTCCAATATTGAGGTATTTGGGTATTTTAATTGTTTCTAGTGAACCAAGGTGAATACATCTTTATCGTAAAAAATAAATTGCAATGACCCGAAAATTTTTTAAATCAAAATTTCAGATATTTCTTCATTGAAGAAATATTCTTCCATTCAGGCATTCTGAAACGAATCCTGAAGTTTGCGCTTTTTCATATATTTTGTGGGTGTGTGTGCTGGGTTTCTTGGAGCTGGGCGTCCTCCCCATTTCATTTCGGTTGGGATGCCGAAAGGGAAAGACTATCACATGCCAAGCGACCAGGGCAAGAAGCCGGATATCGTTGCCGTCAAGCGCGATGGGTCTGCAGTAATCCTAGATATCCAAGTTGTCAGTGGCAGCGTAGACATGGAGCAGACCTGGTGGGCTAAGCTAAATAAGTATGACAGAAATGACCTCCGGCAAGTGATTTTCGAGCTAAAACGAGTGGCGACCAATAAAATCAAGGTCATGGCCGCGACCTTATTATGTCACAGGGTGTGGTGCCAGGAAAGTGCCACGGAGTTACTCGAGTTGGGCATCTCAGCGGGAGTGCTCCGTGGTATCACCACACGCGACCTGAGGGGCTCTTACTTGAACTGGTGGTCATTTTATAGGGGCACTTTCTTTCATCCCATTCTTCCTCCTCATCCTTTTGCAATTTTTCTTATCTCTAGAGCCGGTGTCGGGTAAACCTGGGCGTCCTCCCCACTTATTTTATTGATTTATTTATTTTCACAAGTTCATGAGGCTCCCTCCGCCTTTGAGGGGAGTTTATGAAAAAAAAAAAAAAAAAATAAATAAATAAAAATAAAATAAATAAATTTAAAAAATAATAATAATAAAAATGAAACAAAATGAGGGTGTGTGTCTTCTATCGTCACCTCATTAGTGAATGGAACTCGGGTCACAGTAGGGTCAGCTGGGTAATATGGAAGAAATTCACAAGTTCGTACTAACAGATTTCAGGAGCTTCTAACCATTTCGGAAAACTGACAAATCTATTGTTCCATTCCAATATTGAGCTATTCTGGGTATTGCAATTGTTTCTAATAAACCAAAATGAGTAAACCTTTATCTGAAGGCGAGCATAGTGAGCTTTGCAGTATTCGAAGCTTTGCTAACATCGACCGCCCTTTTAGGGCTGTGAATTGTGAAATTATGAGGATGGCAAGTATTTGGTAAAAGGAACCACCAAACCTCTCCCACATTTATGTGTTATTGTTGTAGAATGGGCAGCTGCAATCCTAATATAACCTGTTGAATGCAGTTTATTTTATATGGGTTCTCATGCCACTGGAAGGCTGCTAGTGGCTCTTGCACCTGTGTAGCACTTGTAAAGAAAGATAGTCGGCTTGGTGTTTGTTCTTGGAAAAAGCGTTGACTATTTCCGCGAGTGATTGTTAACAATTCTGTGCAACCATACGGTAAACAGTAAATAAAGACGAGTTTTCAAAGTGAAGTCCTCATTAGTGCGTTCATTTACTGAGGCATTTCTTCTATTAGACGCCTCTGTGGTTTATAGCTCCTCCAACCTTGGGCCGAACGGGGTTTCTCATGTTGAGTCAGCTCCCGTGCAAAAATCTACCCGGTACGTGCTATTGTAAGGACGATGTAGCTTCATGAATAATGACCTCACTTGACAATTCTTGTTACGCAGAAAAGAGAAACGGCTGAGAAGATGCATCATTCCGATGCGATGGACTGCTGAGTGAAGAACTCTAACTCCAGGAGTCCTGAAGTGATTGTGGAGAAACCCTTTGCCTATTGTGGGCCCAAGCAAGTAGCTTACTCACGTGGCAAATTCACTCTACAGACTGTGGAAGTTATCCTGGATACAGAAGACCACTTGCCAAAACGGTTACAACATTACAAAATTCAATATTCAACACAGTTTGTAAAGTTACCGCAGTCAGTCTACTGACACAGGATCGTTTTTGAACGAAATATTGCCTCACAAGGATCTTAAATTTTTTAGATAAGAGCAACCACCGATAGGTTCATCAAAAGTTGATTCTTCCTATGACTATCCTTACAGTTTTTGGAGCTCAGATTACTTATTTTATTACTCTTTTATTACTCGCTCAGTTTTTATTAATTGTCAAGTAATGAAGAAAGCTGAAAATTAATAAACCGTCCTTTATATCTTGTGTTATAGTTGCTGAAATGATCACTAAAATCTAAACTTAAAATATTAAATGTCGTTTATCTCATGTGGGTTCTGTTGCCACTGGAAAGCTACAAGTGGCTCTTGCTGTAGTGTAGCACGAGGAGAGAAACATATAGCTTCAGCGTCTGTTCTTGGATGAAGAGTTAAATATTCTGATGCGATTGACTGCTGTGTGAGGAAATCTAACTCCAAGAGTGCTAAAGTGATTGTGTAGAAACCCTTTGTCTGCTGTAGAGCCAAGCAAGTAGCTTACTCACGTGGAAAGTTCACTCTACAGACTGTGGAAATTCTCCAGGATGAGCCAATAACTATCCATTTACCAAAAAGGTTACAACATTAAAAATTAAAAATTCAAGACAGTTTCTGAAGTTACTGCAGCAAGTCTACTATAAAGACTAGAGCGAGGATCATGCTTAAGGACCTCCCTCGACAATTCTAGTTTCCCTGAAAAGAGAAACGGCTGGGAAGATGCATCATTCCATAGCGATGTACCAGCTGAGTAAGGAACTCCAACTTCAGGAGTGCTAGAGTCGTTTTGGAGATGCCCTCTGACTACAGTCGAGTAAAGCTAGTGGCTTACTGAAGTGGAAATTTCACTCTACAGACTGTGGAAGTTCTCCAGGATGGGCCAATAACGATCCATTTACCAAAAGAGTTACAAACTTACAAAATGCAATATTCGAGATAGTTTGTAAAGTTACTGCAGCCAGTCTACTATAAAGACTAGAGCGAGGATCATGCTTAAGGACCTCCCTCGACAATTCTAGTTTCCCTGAAAAGAGAAACGACTGGGAAGATGCATCATTCCATAGTGATGTACCAGCTGAGTGAGGAACTCCAACTCCAGGAGTGCTAGAGTCGTTTAGAGAAACACTGACTACAGTCGAGTAAGGCAAGTGGCTTACTGAAGTAAAAAGTTCACTCTACAGACTGTGGAAGTTCTCCAGGATGGGCCAATAACGATCCATTTACCAAAAGGGTTACAAAATTACAAAATGCAATATTCAAGATAGTTTGTAAAGTTACTGCAGCCAGTCTACTATAAAGACTGGAGCGAGGATCGGTCCTGCAGGAAATATTGCCTCACAAGGATCTAAAATTTTTTAGATAAGGGTAACCACCGATAGGTTCATATAAAGGTGATTCTTCCTATTGCGATCCTTACAGTTTTTGGAGCTCAGATTACTCAGCTGGCTCTTTTAATTGCCATAACTTGTCATGTCGTCAGGTAACCTGAATTTACTAAACCTTCCTTTATGTCTCGTGTTATAGTTGCAGAAATAATCACTGAAATCAATCTAAACCTTAAATTTTAAATGTCGTTTTTTTAATGTTGGTTCTGTAGCCTCTGGAAAGCTGCTAGTGGCTCTTGCTGTAGTGTAGCACGTCGAGAGAAACATATCGCCCAGTGTCTGTTGTTGGATGAAGAGTTAAATATTTCCACGAGTAATTGTTAACAATGCTGTGCATCCATAACGGTGAGCAGTATATAAAGAGACGAGTTTTCTAAGCAAAGTCCTCGTTAGTGCGTTCATTTACTGAGGCATTTCTTCTATTAGACGCCTCTGTGGTTTATAGCTCCTCCAACCTTGGGCCGAACGGGTTTTCTCGAAGTTGAGTCACCTTCCATGCAAAAGTCTAACCGATACGTGCTCTTGTGAGGACGAGGTAACGTCATGAATAAGGACCTCCCCTGGACACGGGATCGAAAGTGGGGAGATCCCCCTCATCCCCAAGATAAATGTGACATCAGCTGAAGGACCGCCAACTATTACCGCATTGTGGGCACGTCGGGACAATAATAACTCAACTCGAGTCGCTTGTCTGGGTGCCGGGGCGGTTCCCGTGCTTCCGATGGGGGTCAAATGACAACACCCTCCCAACAAGCATATCGAAGTCACAATCTTCAGCCTAATGATATCCTTCATTAACATTGTCGATATTTCAAGATGAGGGACCTACTTAACTAACAAACGAGAGATGCATTCATTATAATTTATTCATTTATTTAATACGGGCATAGCCCAATACAACGAAATTACAATTCAATTAAATCATACAATGTCTCAATTATTCTGTAAGACTCGGAAGCAATAAAGGGTCACAGCGTCTGCCCGCAGGATGTGCCTACCTTCGAACTTTAGAACTATTCATTTCAGGATGACGAGGGGTGGATCAAGGGAAAGTTTCGTCATGAGAAAAACTTTTTTGCCGTTTTCCGGGAAGGTTTCTTTTCCGTCAAGAAAGAAAGAAGAGGAAAAAGTGGCCAACTAATAAAGGCAGGTGATGATTGGGAGGGAAGGAAGGGAACGAGCCTAAGTGCCGAAACGTGCTTCAAATAATGAAATGCGAAGGGACTCCCCCCTACGGCTATTCTACAAACAACATTCTAGAGGCAAATTCCTTCTACGCCAAAGCCACAGAACGTTTAGGTAGCAAATGTGAACGGACATTGAGGGATGGTGAAGGTTCAGTGGTGATCAGAAATTTTCCTAAATTTCCTCATTTAGCGAATTCCGAAACAGATTAAGATATTGCAACGGCTCCGAAAATGTAGAAAATAAAATTATCATATAACCCCGTGTTGAAGCGTTTAAAACAGCTAAATTTTGTTGAATTTATATTCTTTAGCAGGATATTGCGCTTCCCAACCCAACTTCAGAAGAGGGACCGATCAGTGGTGTAACAGCTATCGATAACTGTTACGGTGATCCGTTCAATAGAACTGCGTGCCAGTTGGTACCCCCAACGCGCACGGGTCCGCTTGCTTTTAATCATTGTTCAACCTTCAAGAACGGTGAGCCTCACTCTCTCCAAGTGAGAAATTATCCAAGTGATTGAAATCCTGTTCTACTTATTTCACTCGAGTCCCAAAATTACATTAAAAGATTGAAATATACTGTAGAAATCCAAGCATTTTGATCACCGCAGTTGGGTGAATTGTCACAGTGGTCAACCGGGTTTCACTGGTCATACCCGTCTTACTCACAGACACCTGCTTAGTGCAGAAGCTTGAGATGTGTGTGGGAGGTGTGGGGGTGATCTGTCCATCCGATACTTTCTGGAGGGCTGCCCAGCCCTTGTGGACCTCCGAGTCCAGCATGAGCCACCTCGGTGGGTTGACGTTTTATCCGGACCAGACAAGGTCCGAGCCCTGTTGTGGTACCTGCAAGCCGCTTTGCTTACCACGAACTGTGATATCTGATCTATGATATATTTATATACATCTAGTCATAGTTTCATTTCACTTTGCTGATTGTATATAGTAGCATGAATTTAGTTATAAGGCCATTTTAAGTCTTATCATAGCTATATTATTCTATTTTATTTTATTTTATTTTTTATCCACTTGACGGGTTAAACAGCGGTCATCACTGTACCCCTCATTGTTTCCCCTCCGATTTGAGAGTGGAGTCCATGATGGCCCTCCTTTTTAGTCAAGGTTGTCAACATGGCTCCCCTTAAAATCGTGCCACGTGCAGTGTCCCTTAAGACACCTTGTTCAATGCCGAAAATGACTCACCTGGTTGAGGTGCGGCGTAAACCTGAAGTATTGATATATGAAAATTTGTAATTAAATATATACCGTCAATATTGCATTCCTGAAATTGCTTTTCATACATTTTCGATGAATTAACGAAATAACGTATAAATTGTATGATGTACGCGCGATATCTTTGGAACTGTCTCTCGTAGCAACTGCCTCTCCATTCAGCGTGCCAGAAAATAGAGGGTATCACGCATTTCTGAGCAGTTAATTGTAATTTCTTCTCATGCCCTCTGAAGCATGTTCCATGCTAAATTGTAAACTCCGTCACCCCTTCATTCAGTGTCATCAGCGACTCTAATGGAACTCCCTTTAGGGGGTATGTGGTGGGGGAGGGGGAGAAAAAACCACCGTTTCTCGAGAAAGAAATCCGATTTGTTTATTTTACACGGATACGCTCCCTTCAGGCCTTCAATCCAAACAGAAGCGAGAAATCTGTTTACCGTCTCGTGTGCTTGGATCGTCTGAAAGGTTGAGATAGGCCTTTTTTCGAGGCGGACACGCACACGAAAGCTACACGCCAACACACCAACACGGGCCACCGAAGGGTAAACATGAGTATATTCGGATAGGCGCCTGTTCCTTTGGACGTTTAGACGTTTATTAGATTTTTTCTTGTAAGCCGCGTCGTTATTTAGTCTCGTGGGAAGTATCGTTTAAAAAAGTCAACACGATCGTTTCGCGTAATAGAAGGAACGTGCTTTTTACCCGTAACCTAAATCATCAAGGAAGTTTAGAAATTAGAGAGTTTTTGTTCTTCACGTAATTTTCTACCCGTGTATGCAAAAAGACTGAAATACCATCTGCGCATGCGCGAATTTACACGTCAACGCGTAGAACTATTTGTGAACGGGAAAGAGGCCTACCTACACGTAGGCGGGGAAAATGCCCGTCCTACGTGTAGTCGTCATAACCTGACGCAAAGATGACCAAAGTTTTAAGAATATGTTAGGTATTCGTTCTCCCTCTGACTGCCGTCAAATAACGTTTCCCTTCCACAATTATCCCCTAGTCGAAAAAAGTAAGAACCTGTGATAAATATAATTGAGGAGCTGACATGGAAAAGCAGTTAAGTCCAAAAATCAAATTTCATAAGAACTCCCTCTGAACTCTTATCAGATTTGTTGGACATAATCTCTTCTCCATTCGAAGGTCACACATTTATTCACGGTGCGATATAGAGAGGACGGGAGGACCAAAGGCTTTTCCCACGCCGTTGGCGTGACTGTTTACTTACACTTCGACGAAAAAAAATTGCCTTCCGATTTTTAACTGCTTTTCCATGTCAGCTCAATTGTATTCTTAAATCAAATTCCGTTGATAATGTGAACAAAGTACCTACTTCGTCCGACAGCCAGAAATCATGTTCACCTACTTGGGAGTAAATTCTTTGATGGAACTTAAAGCTTGACCGTCTAATCCAGGGGTGCTCAAACTTGAACTGCTGGCGATCTACCTCAATATTTTTAGACTACTTACGATCGACTCTGAGAGGCTGCAAGTATGTGTGATGCAGGGTTGTCGTACATACACGATACACCCTACCTACCTAGGTAGGGTGTACCGTAGCATATATAGATATTAGCTTTCCGCACAATTTACATTATTTTAGTCAAGGTTTAGGTTAGGTTTACTTAAGTTCTTCTCTACAATATCAATGAAAAAACTCCTAGTTATTCAAAATTGCGAGTTTATTCGTTGTTACAAAACAAAAGAGTTACATATGGTGTTAAACTCAACTAAGGAGTGACTTTGGATGTTGAAGCGTGGCACTGCATGTCCTCAGCATACTTTTCATAAGATGGTGCGTAACCACTGAGTGCCAATCGCAAGCATGATGACATATGATCGTCAGTTAGTCGATTGCGATATTTTGACTTAATTATCTTCATTTCAGAAAATGCAGACTCGCACAAGTAAGTTGACCCAAACATTGCCGTCAGTTGAAGGGCGATTTGCCTTAGATTCGGATATTTATCTTCAGATATAAAACACCAGAAATTTGTATCAGATGCTGTAGCTTTGAGATTTATATCTGATATAATCTGCACCAACTCATTTTCAACAGAACATGAGTTCATATTAAACTGACTTGCTACTTCAGTAGCTAATTCCTCAATGTTTTTACATGAAAAAGGATAACTCATAAATGATGCTATATTTGCCAATTTACTGCAATCATAAAAACGCATTTCGAATTGTCCCAAAATATTTGATAATTCAGCCTCATACGTATCATAATTCAACTGAGGAATCCTTGCTTTCAAAGACGGAAAATGTTTCAGATCCTTTCTTTTCAGTTGATCTATCATAAGTTGCAATTTACTTTTGAATGCGTTTACTGCGCTAATCATCTCAATAATAGTTTTTCCTTTACCTTGAAGCTCCAAGTTAATGGTGATTAAGTGCATTGTGATGTCAGTCAAAAATGCCAAATCAATCAGCCATTTTTCGTTTTTCAACATCTCAGTGTCATCACCTCTTTCGTCTAGAAAAGCTGTTATTTCGGGCAATAATTCTTGAAACCTTTCTAGGAATTTTCCGCGGCTGAACCACCTGACGTCCGCGCGTTCCTTTGATAAAGCCGCCTTTTGCCGCAAGCAGTGTTATTACGTAATAAATTTTTGTAGTTTAGTTACCTACTTATTAAAAATTTTTTTCTTCTCGAGATCTACTCAGAAAGCACTCGCGATCGACTGGTCGATCGCGATCGACCGTTTGACCACCCCTGGTCTAATCAATGGATCTACTAGCAGCGCATTAGAAATTGCGCTTAGAAATTTTTTGTGTTTTTCGATGTTCGAGCTCTTAGGGAAAACGAACAGTTTAACGTACAGCGTTGCGGGTGGTTTTAATCGATTCTTCGAGATCAAATTTACCATTTACTAGCAAAAAATAATTACTGTTTATTAGAAAGTTTTCGAGATTTCGATTTTTTTCTAATTTTTAGCCCTTTAATACAACCTTTTAGGGTTTACAACCTTTTAGGGTTACAACCTTTTAGGGTTTACAGCCCTTTGGGTTGATAAAAATTGATGCCAAGCTTGGACCATCTACACCCCAAATGTGATTTTGAACGTTATTTTGAATTTGAATGTGATTTTCATATAGTTTGGCCTAGTATTTTCAGAGAAAAGTCGCGGACGGAGGGAGGATGGATTTTTTTAATTCGATTTTTTGGATTCTACGCATCTTGAAATGTATACCAAAAAATTTTATTTAAATATCTTTTTCTGATCCAGTTATAACATAGGACATTCAAATAGAACATGAAATAAGTTTTCAAGAATACTCTTGTCACAGGCTGTACACACAGTATTTGGAGAAATTTTGTGATTATAATTCCTAATTTAAATTGAAAAATGGTGTTTACTTGCCAATCTTATTTGTGCAAATAATTTTTTAAATTGAAAAGGGACATTATGGTAATTCAAATAATCATTAAGTCCGTTCTGCGCTATCACAAGTGAATAGTAATCATTATGGGAGCCAGAAAATACCGCATCAACATCATTATTTTAAAGAAAGATTTCAGCATCATCTTCACATTTATGAGTGAGCATTTTGAGATTTGCACAATTCAATGTCGGTGTTCTTTCAACTAAGAAGTAAACACAGTTTAAGACATGTACTTAGAGACGTGACTTTGAGATTATTTTCCTACTTTTTCCACAATTCGCGTGTAAGAAGTGAATAGGTCGATTGTACAGGATGTTCAGTTTCAGAGAGTTAAATCCCCCGAGCGAAGGCCCTGGAGTATTTAGTCCAGAAGAAAGATGATGGGTCGCGTAGAGGTGGTGGTGGCGGGCTGAATCTTATCAGAGGTCGGAATCCCGTGCCAAACTTCGGACAATGCCAAGAAATTTTTTCGCCGGCCCCCGCTCATCTCTGTGTTGCGTTGTCAGCAGCCCTCGCGTCGCCTCCGCCTTTAGCGAGCTGGCGATAGCCGGACAAAGTGGGGACAACGGCCCCAATCAAGATCTTCTATACTTCGTAGTAAAAAAGCACCTACGGTATTATTTCTTCGCAGCATGGACATAACCTTGAGCAGTATTTATCAAAATGGGGTCCTTGGACTAGCCTATGAAAACAATAACACATATAGATCAGCGCTCACGTAGTGATCAACATATCAAGCATTTTCTTTTAAGTAAATTAGTGTTTCACAAGGAAGAACGAAATAAAACTTTCGGAAGTACGTCCAACGCTTGAAAGGAGCAGTGTTTTCACTCAGCCGATTGGGGTGGATCGGCAAGTGAAAATCCTACTGCACAAACCTTGTGGACCTCCGAGTGGGTTGACGTTTTATCCAGACCAGACAAGGTCCGATCCCTGTTGTTGTACCTGAGAGCCGCTGAGCTCTACACTACGAACTGTGATATCTATCTGTGATATATTCATATACATCTGGTCGAAGTCTTATTTCACTTTGCTGATTGTATATAGTATCATGTATAGGTACAGTTATTAGCCTATTTTAGATCTAGTCTTAGTTGTATTACTTTATTTTTGGGGTTTTTCTATCCACTTTAGGGGCTAAACAGTCATCACTGTACCCCTCATTTTTTTCCCCCTCCGAGTTGCCAGTCGAGTCCATGATGGCGCTCCTTTTTAGTCAAGGATGGCAACATTAATCCCCTTAGAATCGTGCCACTTTCAGTGTCCCTTTAGACACCTTGCTCAATGCCGCTAATGACCCTTCTGGTTGAGATGCTAATGAAACCTCCACTTAACGTTTTCGGGCAGCTAGCTCAAGGCTAAAGCATGTTCCATGCTAAAATTTCGTGACACATCGCCATTTCCCAATCGCGTCTCCCAAAAAACGTGACACTTTTCGCCAGTTAGCTCAAGGCTAAAATATGTTCCGTGCTAAAGATAATAAAAATGCGCAACACTTCCGCGTATCGAGTATCAATACTTGGTGGAAAACGTACCTCAAAACGTTAAAAGGCGGTGTTTGGCGGTGCAGACCCGAAGAGTGTGTCAAGTCCCGGGGCATTTACTCGCTTTTGTTCTGGCGGAGGGAGAACTGCAAATCCCAACGACTTACGGAGGATCCCGCCCTCCTTTAAACGAGAGATGAAAAGCTTCGAGCGTATTTGCCTTGAGATTTGATATCTGACGACGAAGAATAGAAGGCTGGAGTGGGCCCTTCAGCCACCTTACCAGCCGCGAACTACCTTACCGATGCGAGATTCACTGCTCTCGTGTACAACAGCCCCTTTTCCGAATAACCTCCCTCTAGTTTGACTCTGCATCAAAAAGGTACAAATTATTACACAGAGGTTTAATATTTCCACTAAGCAAAATCTGAAACCGATCTACTCCACGCAAAAAAGTATTAGATGATGACAAGGAGCAGTTTCGCATCCAGATCAAAGGCATTAATTGAAAAACTCAATATCCTTCCGATTAAAAAGTTATTCCTACGCTCCGCCCTAATTTTCTCTAAATCAAAAGAAAAACTATTGAGTCGTATCGAGCACGGAAAAGATACCAGAGCTGTGCGGAGAGGAAAATTTATAGTCCCGACAATGTGTACTACCGCGGGTCAGTAAGCATGGCAATTTTGTAGTCCAAAGTTATCAAACACAATCGACTCATCCAAACAGGCCAAAACAGACGGTAAGCTATTTAAAATTTGGGTCAATAAGATGATACAAAAGAATAAATTTTGCAAAAACATGGAGGAAGCACTATTAATGAAAGAAATGTGAAAAAATCGAGGACAATTATGCTGATATTTAATTCGTATGTTCTGGAATAATGATCTTATTCGCTTTATTATCACCTACAGAAGGATTGTTATTAGCATTGAACATGCTTTCGCCATCACCTAACTTTGCAAAAACTCGACGAAACCGTGGAACGAAAGTAGCGCGGGATTTTGTAATGATTTTCACTTACAACCGACCCGTTTCTAAGGAAATGTATCGCCGTTAGTTTTCATCCCACGAAAATCGTTCGCCACTCGTTGAAAAGCCCTCAATACAACGCGCCACCATTTAATTTTTTCTATTCCTCACACCCACACTAATTATTTATTAAATATCCTTATTACTAGAATTCAGAGACATATAAATTATTTAGCGTCATTGTCCGAAGATTTAGATCTGTTCAGCTCCGGTCTAAGTTACTTCAAGCAGCAGGTTTGGAACCTAATTTAATAATTAGTTAGGTTTTGCTGTCTCATGTCCTGTGACCTTCTTTATTGAAATTCATGTTAATTGTTGACTTATTTTTCCTGTAGGTACCTTGTAATTTTGGTTAAGTTTGAGAAATTTCATGAACTCCAGCATCCATGTCTTGAAATTGTCTGTTTTGTTATATACATAAATATATTTTTTGGCATGCATATTGTAGTTGGTATATTGTAATTTAGGTATTTAAGAGGAAAACCATATAGAATGGAACTCCCTAAAATAAAATGTACTTTCTTTGGACGCAGCCCTAAATATCGCATGATTGTCGTTTTCAATTGTTTATTTGACGTCATTCATCCTTTGTTTAACCACATAAAACTCTACCCTTTGTACAAGTTGAACAGCGCTCTAAAAGAATATGTTTTAACAATGGATAATTTGACATTGTATACTAATGAATTGAGATATCCCAAGTATGCGCTCAAATAATATAAAGTGGATTATTGGGTTATATTAGAAGTCCTTAAAACAAAACAAACAAGAACGTTTTTTCTCTCCTTTTCAATATAAGAATACTAAATGGTTAATGCGCGGTTCCACATCGGATTGCTGAATTTGGCTCATGTATGCCAGCGCAAGCTTTAGCTTTTAGGCATACAATTTCCTTCAATAAGTGGACATAGAACAGATTACCTATTTTTTTATCACACCATGTAGGTATATTAATTTTATTTATCATGTATTTTTTCTATTTAGATATAATTGAAAATTGTTATTATTATTGTATATAAATGTATGTATCTAGAGGAAGGAAATGAATTTCATTTCATTTCATTTCAATTGGGCTACGCCCGTATCTATTCAAATAAACAAATACGATTAAACAGGTGAGATCGCACATGACAGCGATATTTCGTTGTTTCTTATCCCCCAGAAAGAACCCCCAAGACAGCGAAACTCGGAGAAAACCAGCTTCTGACCTCCGGACGTTTACCGCCGATTTATCAAAAGCTGGTGGATTACATTAATATTGTCATGGGACGATGCGGAAGGGACGTGCAGGCGGTAATTAATGGCTGGTTAGTTACCTCTGACTCGCGGACACCGTAGGAGCGCCACTGTCTCAGCTGCCCAAGGGATTCCTAACTATCGCTTCCTACCCATTGAATTTTCGCTTCGCGCATAAATAAGATGGAGAGGTTGTGTCCTTCCATTCGATGCGGTGTGTGTTCTTGATGGGAAATGTCAATGACTGCTTGAATGGAACACTATGATATGTTAATTAACAATAAATTTCTGATACATACATCAATAATTCCAAGTTTTCTCGCTTATTCCAAATATTTGTTGATATTTAAACGATTTTTTCAGCATGTACTATAGGTCTTCCTCCGCAAATAACCAAAGAAAAAAAAAAGAAAAAATTGGTTTGATGATGTTCTTTAACCAAATTTTAATTTCTCCCTTTATGGGAAAAACAAAAGATCATGGATATGTCTAGTACCTACTACATACCAGTAGGTACCTACTACTCAATTGTATACTAACCATGTAGTGCCTTCTTTTCACAAGATTATTCCATTATGGTAACAAAACAATATTAGTTTATAACTTAGAGTAATAAATCAGCATTCCTTGACACTACAATGGCTTAGAGGTCATCAGATGTTGTGGTAAAATGAGAGCATTCCAAAAAGTGGCGAACGATTTCCCTACTATGAAAACTATGGGAGTTACTCTTTTCTAGTAACTGATTGGTTGTGCGTGAAAAATCAATAGAAATTCTACCTAGCCTTCACTTTTCGAGTTAATAATAATCTAAAGTGCCGGGTCGTCACAAATTTTGGTGTCGTTACGCAAATTTTAGAATGACCCTAGCCCAAAAACATATCCATGTTAAAAAAATTTGACGCCCCTTGAAAATTTTTTGGTTTACGTTTCAAGATGCGTAGAATCCAAATAATCGAATGAAAAAAATCCATCATCCCTCCGTTCGCGGCTTTTCTCTAAGAATACTAGACCAAACTATATGAAAATCACATTTGGGGTTTAGATGGTCCAAGCTTGGCATCAATTTTTATCACCTCAAAGGTGAACCTCTTGAAGGAAGGATAACCTCTCCGATTGAAAGACATTTCAACAGAATAATAGACAGGGGAAATGAGCCCTTCTATGCAGATAAAATAATGGCATATCTTTATTAAATCTAATACACTTTTCGTGGTTCCACGTAGTTTTGTAAGATTTAATTAGTTCGTAAGAATTTCCAACAGAAAAAAAGTCTGCCAAGTTGGGTGGGCAGTATAACTTCCTCACACGAGCGAAGCGAGCCACATCCCCTACAGACTTTAAACCTACCCTTAGTGATCTACCGTTTCCAATCATTCAACAAGTCCCACTTGACAGTAAAAGACCATCGCATCTATACAACCACACCTTGCGAGTGAAGCGAGCAACTTAATGAGGGGGTCTGGGGGGGCTTGGACGTGGAGGCTAGTATATATATGTATATACATGAGGACTAGCCGTATTGAATCTTCCTCCTATCAAACCCACATACCAGAATTACTGGGCGGCACAACCACAGTTTAATGAAACACCTTGTTCCGAAACATCAAAGGGGACTGGACTGTATTATTGGTGGTTCATTTGAAACCGATTTTCTCGTGATTCGATGCAATTAATGGGAATTTCACAAGCGAAAAGGATATGGGCGTAGGCCAAAAAAAAAGTACGTCCACAACCACCCCCAGTTGGTAAATTATGGACAAACCCTTCCCCCACGAAATCCGAGAAATCAATGTAAAGAATGCCGAAAATAAAGAACAGAAAATGATCAAATATAGTGTAAAATGCAACACTGACCTTCCACGTGCAGGATAATCCCGTATTCGCTGAAGTTCAAATCCACCGGGAGAGCCGTCAAGAAGTAGAAAGTCGTGCATAATTTGAGCCGAAATTGAGTGGGAACAATTTGTTATAGTTATGTTAGTATAACAATAACAATTTCACAAGAGAAAATATAAACAAACAATATGGGAAAACAATGTTAAAAATTTCATACATTTGTGATGATGATTTTAGGATATTAGGATAACAATATTAAATAATAGTGAACATTTAAATTTTGTATATTTCACTGATCCGTATCGGGTGTAATTAATAAATCTTGTGGTCGTTTTTTTCTTAAGCCTCCTTTCGGGTGGTAATGTTGGTGGAGGATCGAAGGCATTTGGGTGGTTGATCATGGAAGTGTTCAGACGTTTTTATGATTCCTTGATTAGTTCAGATACCCCGGAGAGATTCTCATCATAGTGCAGTGTTGAGATTCGCACAAACCATGGAGCTCCGGTCGCTATACGCAGTACTCGGTTTTGAATTGTTTGTACTTTCTGTACATGGATTTTGGCTGCTGAACCCCATATCCCGCAAGCATACTGCCATATTGGTCGAATTAGCATGTTGTAGAGCAACCGTTTAGTGTGGAGTGGCAGTGCAGATTGGACGCTCATGAGAAACTTTAGTTGGTGAATTCTGTTTCGACATCAACTTGAACAATTAAAGTTGAATAAATTGCTATGAGTTTTTACAGCGCGTTCGGCTTGAACGATCCGAAGGGAATTTGAAGAGAGAGTGCGTGTGTGTGTGCATTCGCCAGTAGAGGGCACCTGTTGCGGATCAGCTGTTCAGCGATTCACCGCTCATTTCAACATTCGTACATAAATTTATCGGATTTCTGTGGGTACATATATTCCCGTTCCAAACACACCTTATCTAATGAAATAAAAAGCCTCCTATAAAATCGGAGTGACTAAAGCGAAGAAATAAATGAAGAGCACACCTGCCCACAGTCACCCTATATTCCCCGTGAGAATTTGTCGACCCTACAGCTTTGTTGCAAATCGTATGTTGAATCGATCCCACGAATTTCGTCGTTTTTTAACCATACACTCTATATACTGCATTACTATGCCAAGGATCGGCTAGAAAGGGTATCTAATACGAAAATAATATTACTTTGTGTAACAATTTGCCAAGGGTTTTGTACTTCGAGCGCACCGCGTGACGACTTAAGTACCTACCCTCAAAGTTCTTCTCCGACGAAATAATTTTTTTCAGAAACGCTAAAAGACACGTGAAATAACATACACTTAACACTCGAAACCCGCCGTGGGTGGGAACAAAACCTTTTTTTTCTCTTTTGCTTCTCTTCCTAAACGGCTACGTGGGTAGAACATGTTATTACTGCTATTCTGAGAAGGTGTAGCATTACCTCTGGGAGCCTTAGTGGCTTTTTTCCACAGCTATGCGCGCGGCAGCATATCAACGTTTGAAGTAGGTACATTAACACGTAGCGCCCTTATTTCCGACTTGCCGCGCGAGTTCATCCTCCGTTTGTTTTATTTTTTCGGGTGACTCGACAAACGAAAATATACGACGTTTTTATCCGAGGTAAAGGAAGACGAAGTTGTTTCTCGGCTTACGTAGGTTTTTCGGGTTTCGGCGAGAATCAAGACGAATAGGTGACGTATCGACGTGTTGTCATCCGTTTGAGGGTCCTTTCGTGATTCAGATGGCGGAAAGGAGAGCGATGCTCTGAAATGTTGTCTCCACCGATATTTATTGAACTTGCTTACTGGACATCATTTAGTTGAATAGAGCAGTCATTATAGCCTCCAAGCCATCCAGCACAGCTAATCAGTTCATCAGAGCACCTAATGTTAGAGTTCCAACAAGTAGGTATATTACCAGTTTCGGATGAAGCTAAAATTCAACTTAAGCAGGAATTTCAAGACCCGAGTTTAATTGAATCGGCTGGATTAGAACATTAGAGATCGGGTTGAATAGGGTCTGAATAACAGAGAAAACATATTTCTCTGTTCCAAGAAACTGTGGAAATGAGAATGGTAACAGTACTTCCATAGTCGGTCTGATATGGATCAAATAGGTGGAAACAATTTATCAACAACGAGAATTGAAAAACCAAACGGAGTTTATATCAAATACGATAGGATATACGTATAGGCAGCAAAATGAATTTGAATTAAAAAGTAGAATTTCAGTCGGACCGTTGTTACGAACAAATAAATTGTTAATACAAATAGGAAAGAATCCAGAAACTGATTGTGAAGGTCTGGTTACAAAAACAAATTCAACCCATCAAATAACAGCAAAGGATTTATGTATAAATACTATGGAAGTTGTTAGCGAGTGCCTGGTTTAGGTTGTAGTTGGTCCCGTACCTAGTTCATTGTTTTCAACTCATCAGTTCATTCTGCGCTTGCACAAACGTAAATTACATTGAGTATACTTTTTTCGTTTCTTAATTAACCAATTATGACATTCCACGCTACTTCTTGATTTACTCTGTTCCGCCAAGGAATTTTTCAAGATTATTTAAAACTTTTTAAACGATCTATACATTCATGATAGGTAAACGAGGAAGCTATGTGCCACAACCAACTTGGCAGACTTTTTTAATTTTTTTTATTTTTTTATTAAGCTCCAACTTCAGGCTACTTCAGGGAGATGAAAATTCAAAAGTGTAAAATATCCTCTTACTTATAGTTTTTTAAATAAAAATCGAATTTAAAGTTATCAGTTTATGAAAATATTAAGGACAGAACGGCCTTCTTTATAAAGTCTTGTTATATTGTGTAAGACACCAACTGAATCTAACCACCACCACCAGCTGATTTTCACCTGAATCTATTCATTCCAATTAAATACTTGATGTTCTCCAGATATTCTCGATGACACATCCAGAAAACCCTTGAGTCGAGCGGTTTGAGAGTCACTTAAGCCTCGAGATGCATCGTTCATCATTGATCCCACTTCGTTTAAAACGCATCAAGTCTTCTTTCTCCGCCTTTGGAATCTTTTTATAAAAAGTTCTCCGAGACCCCATCAAGTGGAAGAGAAGTTCTCAAATTGAGACTAATTAAAGGCCGCCCCATAAATCAGTGTCCGGCCCGTTTTGTCGTGCCGGGCGAGTTGTTCATCATCGCTCGTTCGGACGTCGGATTCGGTGACGGGGTCAACATGATCGGGTCGTCGCGACCGGAAGAATTTAATATTATTGATTATGCTTATGTCATAACGGTGAAAGTAGTAGAAAAATGACAGTGTGACGACTCGTGGTTCTTCGAGTACTTCAAAAGGGCTGAAATTTGAGATTTAATTAGAGTGTTTCTTAAAGTGGGGTACATGTACACGTGGGGATGCATGGACTAAGTCTAGGGGGTACTTGATTATTGCAGAGTTTTAAATCTACGATGCAAGCAAAAAATGAATGTATAAAAATAATAATGAACATAAAAGTGCTTGCGAAGATGGATCTCCTTATCAAATCCTACTCGATAGAAACCTAACGAGAAGGTTTTATTCGATAATCTTCAGAAACGCTTGCATACGAGTCTGCAACACATTGGGACATTTTATGACTTTAGTTGCAGACTCGTAAGCAAGCTCTAAGAGCCACTCAGCTGATCCGGACCCTGGGCATTGTCAAGTAAATGTCCTAAAGAGGCTACAAACGAAATTACAGCTTCCTAGAGTGTAAAGCATAGAAATTAGCTTTAAGAGCCACTCAGCTGATCCGGACCCTGGGCATCATCAAGTAGGATGTCCTAAAGAGGCTACATACGAAATTACAGCTTCCTAGAGTGTAAAGTATAGAAATTACCTATTAAAATGATTTAACCACCGCTTCACAAATCAAACCGTTCTCGCAATATTCGGATGACCTGCTATGAATCAAATCATCGAAACACCAGCTCAATGAAATCATCAGAAATTAACAAGCGGTTGCAATCATGTTCACAATATCAATTATTGACAATGATCACCTGCGTGTAAACAATTATTCATATAACCATGCTCATAACTCAGCTTGTTGGCCACGCACTTCACAATACTTAACATAATAATTATGGTTGGATAAATCGAGAGCTTTCGAACGAATGGTCAACGAATTTTGTAGGTTGAAAAACAACGAAGTAACATTTCCCTAGCAACGAATCGGTTGTAAGCGGAAATCATCAGAAAACCAACCGTAACGGTTTTTTTAACGCTTTTATTTAACGCTTTTTGTTA
Source organism: Adelphocoris suturalis (assembly GCA_030762985.1). Classification (NCBI taxonomy): domain Eukaryota; kingdom Metazoa; phylum Arthropoda; class Insecta; order Hemiptera; family Miridae; genus Adelphocoris; species Adelphocoris suturalis. The sequence continues at coordinate 39,235,807 of CM061042.1, read as the reverse complement.
ACGCTTTTTTCATTTATGTGCCAAAGTAAAGACATAAAATGTCAAAATTATGAATAAAATAAATAGGAATTAAAATAAAATGCGTCAGCCATGGATATTTTCCGGTGCCAAGATGTAGATGTACAGGTTTTTAACCCACGAACAATGAACCAACAACCACTCAAAAATCTTACAAACAAAAAATAAGAAATGCAGTATTTTAAATGTTAAATTTAGACGATTCAAAACCCCCTCCCCCCCATCTCTATCTCATAATACAACCAATATAGCAAATCCTATTATATTCAAACAGTAAAATCAGATAACGAAAATCCTCAACTAGGTATTCGATTTATCGAAATCAGTTGATAGTTTTCGAAATAATTACAAAAAGACCCTATTGGTGAGTTAAAATACATATCCACAAGATAATTCTTAATTAAAGTTGAATCTATTCATACATTAGTTTATACACTTTGAAATATAAATTTACAATGTTGATTTGAAAACCGGAAGTGAATCTAGCTTAATCAAGAATTTTACTGTTTATAACGTTTACAGTTTTCAGTCCTTCATTGTCAAGCATTATTTGACACCTATAATTCTTTCGAGACCTGAAGTTTAGTGATTTATGTTTTTTGTATTACTTAGTAATAGTACACTTATAGATTGTGAGGGGAATTTTTAACTAATTTTAACAGGGTGGAAGTAAGAGAAAACCACTCTTTTCCTCAGCAGAGCGTGTCAGACTCGTACAGCTACTGATTCAAATTTGAGATTACCTGTGGTGAGAACTGAACTCTTCAAGCGTACAGCGCACATCCAGGCTGTTACCTTTTTGTACAATCACAAAATCTTTACTTTGAATTTTTCCTACCGTAAACTGTTCAAACACACTTTAATTGAACAGATTTTGGGCAGTTCATTTTCCTATTCATCCTAAAGATTTAGTTAATTTTGTTTATTTTCGTTTTTTTTTTTTTTCTCTCTTTATTAGTTACTTGCATTGTCTTCTGTATATTACTCGATTTTTTTAATATGATTATGTTTTATTGATTAATTAAGACATACTCGTATGATTATGATTTATTGATGGGTTTTTGTTTGATGACTCTACCGGAGAGGTCAAGTTATTTTTGCTTATTCTCCGGTAGGCGGCAGTGTGATATTTATTTTATTTCATGATAAGCTAAAATGTATTTCATACATCTTTATATAAAAATGTCATTTCCGCGAAAAATTCTCTCTCTCTCTCTCTCTCTCTCTCTCTCTCTCTCTCTCTCTCTCTCTCTCTCTCTCTCTCTCTCTCTCTCTCTCTCTCTCTCTCTCCCCCCTTCCTCCCTCCCTCCAAATACCAAAGTTTGAACAAACTACCTTAAAGACATTTTGAATCCGCTCCTGATAACAATGCCCACGGAATGAAACAAAAGACCGCAATCTCTCGGTTAAATCAAAGAACGATTCAATTTTGGTCAGGGAACGAAAATCGATAACAAAACCGTTCCGAAAGGATCTGTACGCATTCAATCTGGTATTCAGGGGTGGAAAAAAACACGTAAAAAAAGAGATTCGGCGGACCACTTACGTTGATTAAAAGAGTAAGAGAGTCAAGAGTGAAAAAAAAACCCTATTTAAAAAAAAGCGAAAAGTGTGTACAAAAACGGAGGGAAAAAACCTCCGGTAGGAAGTTGTAAAGGAGGCGTTCATTCAAAAAGTCGACCGCCTGCCTTTTGGATGTGCTTTTTTTGTCCCTTATATGAATCGGTTTGGAGGGAGGGTAGTGCGGTTGCCGAGAGTGTGCCTGTGTGGGAGCCCGTTCGCGGTTTCATTGTTTGAAAAAAAGAGGGAGCGAGGGAGGGAGTGAGATAGTGAGTGGGAGGGGGTGAGGGAGCGAGCGGATGCGGGTGGGAAAACTCAAACGAGTTGGTGGAGTGCACTTGAGCAAATTGTGGTTTCCTTTGACGTTTTGTCGAGGGAGGAAGCAGTTTTGTCGAATGTTTTATATTGGTGCGCAGATTTATGTTGATGTGGTGATAACATCATCACATTATCATTTAAACTGTTTGCTGGTGTAAGGGGAATGGTGATAGATTAATAAATCGGTAATGCGGTGTAATCCTCGGAGAAAATGCTATATTTTGATTCTTCCTCTACGAAAATCATCCACTACCACAAAACAGAAATTTTTAAGGAAGTTAATTAGACCGATAAAAATTAATTTTTTTCTTAATTTGCTTAAAATATTTGCTTTAATTTTTCAAATAAATTAGAATTAATTAAATAATCCTTTATTATTTAAAATTCTTAAATTTTTAAATTTAAAATCCTTTAATCTTCCTAAATTTAAAAGATTTCCTTAAAAGATTTTTATGAAAATTAATTCGACCGAAGAAAATTAAAAAAATGGAGTGAGCTAGGGAGGGAGAAAGATACAGAGAGACAGAGAGAGAGAAGGGTTGATTTTATCATATGAATATCAATTTGAGTTGTCGTTGCTGCTAAGCGAATGATAATTTAGTGATAAATCGGTGTTGAAGAGTAAACCTTGAAGAAATTGCGATTTTGATTTGGAGGTCATTGTGTGCAGGTCTTCTTGTTTACTATCACCAACTTCTTGCAGTTCACCAATCGCGGAATATGAACCTAAATAGAAAAAATAAATCACATTTTTATACCATGAGGTCCAACCTAGACCGGACGATGATTCACTCGACTCTCTGAAATTATACAAGACGGTGAATTACGCGAGGATTTGTATGCTCGGGCGCGCCCACCTCATTCTAGACACACCCCAAGGGACGCTCCTGGAGCCAAATAGCTTCCAATGATCTATATAAATATAACGACGGGCGTCTCACATGAATGGACGATGAAGGAAGGTAAAAGTCGATGACACATTTCGGTTTTTTTCTTAGTAAACGATTCGTCAATATGCCGTCGACGTCAGGTGGTTCTGACGATTCGAAGTTGTATAATTCAAGGTGATTTGTATGATGAGGCTGACGCGAGTGAATTAGCTAGTCATCACCATTGAAGGCTTACTCAACAGCAATTGTGGCAAGTGCAGTTAACTACCACTTGTGTATTCTAGTGAGAATGTTGTTCTCATTCGCACAGAATCAATTTCCCTCATCCAACCAGCTACCGAACGTTAATATGGTTTGTATTCAGCAAGAGTTAGACGATCGTCGGAAATGACCCGACTGTAGAAGACGGATCGGTTCTGATCGTAACTGTGCGATATATGGATAGAAATCGTTAATTATTATCACTAAAAGGTTGATTATTTCTGTCTCTATGTTGACCTCAAAGGTTTGTTTACAAAGGTATACAAAGACTCTCTAGGATGGTTAGAATAGAATTGTATCGAGCAAAATCACTCTGGTCTGCTGAATGAGCTCTGAAGCTAATTTTATCTTATCAACTTTCGAGACTGAAATTTGACAAGGTGGCCATAAGCCCTGATTTTAACTTTACAAAAAAGGCCTTTTCTGTATTTAAATTGGTTTTTTATTATCTCCAACGTTTCTCCCCAGGGACTGGGGCTTCTTCAGGGAGAAGAGGGAGAGATTCTATATATAAAATGGTAGACCAAACTGTACACATGTTGTCAAATTATCGGAATAAGGGTCGAAAACGAATAAAAGTCCTTATTGTCGAGCTTTCCGTTTATATAAAACCATCTTAAGGGCTCAAGAACCTTTCACGGTGTCAACATATAGGGACAGGGTCATGGATTTAGAGTCAATTGTCATAACAAAACAAGAAATGGTTGCAGTTGAGGCTTACAACGGTTGGCACATGGATAGGACTCAAAGAACTAGAGGCTAAAATTGGAAAATTTTTGAAAAAACACTGCTGGCAAGCATACAGAGCTAAACTAAACCTAAGTTGTAAACAACCGTTGTAAGCCTCAACTGCAACCATTTCTTGTTTTGTTATGACAATTGACTCTAAATCCATGACCATGTCCTATATTTTGACACCGTGAAAGGTTCTTGAGCCCTGAAGATATATATATTATTATATTATATAAACCGAAAGCTTGGCAATAAGGACTTTTATTCGTTTTTGACCCTTATCCCGATAATTTGACAACCTACATATTGTGGGTCGATAATCTCTTTCTCAAAGTATACAAAGAGACACTTTTCAAAAATCCGAAACTCCAATTTTTCCCATGAATATTTTTGACTGAATAAGGGTGATGCGAAACTTTTTTTGATGTGTGTAATTCACAACCTGGTGGCTCACTTTGCCAATTTGTATACCACTTCATTCCCGCGGATGCCCAAATGTGCATTTTGTATACAGGCGTGTATAAAAGTCACGCAGGTGAGTGTGGATAAATATACGTGTATATTTCTATGATTATGTATATATATATATATATATATATATATATATATATATATATATATATATATATATATGGCGCTTTTTATCACGGGGGAGTCACGTCCTCGTAAACGCCCTCTCTAGGTTCCCGTCACTCAACGTCGTCAACTCCCGGGAAGGCGCCCGAGATGCAAAAGATGTAAAAACGAAGCTCAAAAGAGTCTGGAAGGGTGAACATTTTTTTTTTTTTCTTTTTTATTCCAGGGAGCAGAGAAAAAATCTTACGACGAAACAAGACGATGAGAAAAATGAAGAGACCAAAAAAAAAAAAAAAAGTTGAGAGAATGACGTCGTTTTTAGGAAGAGAGTATGGGGGAGGTCATAGACGTGACGCGAATTTTAAAAACTGGATTTAAAGACGACTGGAAAGGGGAGGGGGGAGGGGGCTCCGGAAAAGATGATTTTTTCTGCCCTGTTACTTTTTTTCTAAGTGGGTTTTAGAGCGACAGGCCGTCGGCCGTTGTTTTAGTGGACGAGAAATTCGTTGTGAGAGACTGAATGGGATGTAAGGGGTCGTAGAAGGGTGGGGGGGGGGGGGGGGGGGGGGTCTTGAGATGATTTATTTCTGGGAGTGCATTGGGTTTTACTTTTCCGACAACCTGGAACATTGAAGAGTAGTTGTGCGTAATAGATTTTGAATGCGCCAATCCGCTTGAAAACCCCGTCTTAAATGTCTTTTAAACTGATAGTGCAAAAGCGACTACACGATTCCCCCCCCCCCCTATATATATATATATGGATCATGTTTTTGCTATCATAACCCGGCCAAAAATGAGACAAAATTATCGTTACGCTCTTATTTTCTGATGATTATCGCTTACAACCAAAGCGTTGCTACGGAACTTTATCTTAAGCTTATATCATCGTACAAAACTCGTTCGCCATTTGTTGGAAAGCTCTCGATTTATCTAACTGTATTATGTTAACTACTGCGCAGTGCATGGCTAACAATCTTGGGTATGAGCGTGGTTGTCTTAATAATGGTTCTCATACAGGTGATCCTTCTCATTTAATTTTGTAAACATGATTGCAACCACTAATAGACTGGAAAGAAACTTGGAAGTTGAAATTCAATAGGGAAAAGATGATTTTTTCTGCCCTGTTACTTTTTTTCTAAGTGGGTTTTAGAGCGACAGGCCGTCGGCCGTCGTTTTAGAAGACGAGAAATTCTTTGTGAGAGACTGAATGCGATTTAAGGGGTCGTAGAGTGGTGGGGAAGGAGGGGGGGTCTTGAGATGGTTGATTTCTGGGAGTGCATCGGGTTTTACTTTTCCCACAACCCGGAACATTAAAGCTTAGGGTTGTAGAGAGCGAGAGTAATCAGCTTCTCGTGTTTTGTAGTTTTTATTCCAGCTAAGCGCTTTCGCCACATAAAGCCTCGCCAGAGCTGCATATAAGTCATATTATAGTGATGCTTTGTTAGGGGGACCCATCCTCTTATCATGGTTAGCAGGCGGTGTACCTTTTACATGTTGCTGAAGGCAGAGGGGGGCTAATTTTCTTGTTAAAATTAGTGAAATATTAAAATTGTTAGCAGGAGCACTTATAATAATTTCAATGATGGAAGATGGAAGCCAACTACCCTAAATAGAACATTACAGAGTAGTTGTGCGTAGTAGATTTTGAATGCGCCAACCCGCGTGAAAACCCCTTCTTAAATGTCTTTTAAACCGCTAGTGCAAAAGGGACTACGCGTTTTTTTCTTTAAATATGGAACATGTTTTTGTCATCATAACCCGGCGAAAAATGAGAAAAAATTACCGTTTCGCTCTTATTGACATTTTATGTCTTTACTTTGGCACATAAACGAAAAAAGCGTGACAAAAAGCGTTACGGTTGGTTTTCTGATGATTTCCGCTTACAACCGAGTCGTTGCTAGGGAAATGGTTTTTCGTCGTTTTTCATCCCACAAAATTCGTTGACCATTAGTTCGAAAGCTCTCGATTTATCTAACCATATTCTGTTAACTACTGCAAAGTGCGTGGCCAACAAGCTGAGTTATGAGCATGGTTATATGAATAATTGTTTACGCACAGGTGATCATTCTCAATAATTGATATTGTGAACATGATTGCAACCGCTTGATAATTTCTGATGATTTCATTGAGCTGGTGTTTCGATGATTTGATTCATAGCAGGTGATCCGAATATTGCGAGAACGGTTTGATTTGTGAAGCGGTGGTTAAATCATTTCAATAGTTAATGTCTATACTTTACACTCTAGGAAGCTGTAATTTCGTATGTAGCCTCTTTAGGACATTTACTTGACGATGCCCAGGGTCCGGATCAGATGAGCGGCTCTTAGAGCTTGCATACAAGTCTGCAACTAAAGACATAAAATGTCCCAATGTGTTGCAGACTTGTATGCAATCGTTTCTGATGATTATCTTTGTATAGATTTTTTTCTAAAAATTTGAATCTTTTCTATTTTCGAATAATTAGTGCCTGTGACTTAATCATTTCTTTTGATTTTCACGTACAACCAAGCCGTGGCTGGGGAAATGAAACTTCTTTAGTTTTGACCGGACAAACATCGTTCGCCATTCGTTGGAAAGCTCTTGATTTACCTAACCGTATTATGTTACTACTGCGCAGTGTGTGGCTAACAATCTTGGGTATGAGAGTGGTTGTCTTAATAATGGTTTTCATACAGGTGATCCTTCTCAGTTAATTTTGTAAACATGATTGCAACCACTGATAGACTGGAAAGAAACTTGGAAGTTGAAATTTGATAGGGAGATTCTTTGGGACATTAAGTGAAGATTGAAATTACGGACTCTTTCCTAATCAGACGAGTGCCCTAAATGCTCTACGTTTCTTCCGAGCTTAAATATATTATTCCAACCACTGGTTCTGATCTATTAGTCCGAAAATATGTACTTCATTTAAAAGATTGATCTAGGATTTTTTCTTTAGAGATGCGAGCTTGCTATCATTCAGACTACTGTGTATAACAAATGCATACAAACCTCGTTTAAATTAAAACTAGAACGTAAAAAGAAGTGCACAAAATAATGTTGAAGAACGAACTTAGATTTCATTAATGTGTGCTTTAAAACCACAAAATAAAAAAATATGAAAAAAGTCTGCCAAGTTGGGTGGGCAGTATAGCTTCCTCACACATTGTAACATGGACGTATAGAATAGTTGAAGTACAAAGTAGTAATAATAACAAAAACCATTTATTAAGGTAAAGGCCAAAAGTGGTCTATATATAGCATACGGAAGAAAAAAAAAAATACCTTAGGATATATATTTATACTAATAATAATATGATGATTAAATAATAGTATGAGTAGAAATAATTGATAAGTCGACGTTATAAGAAAACAACGTTTGCGCATGCGCATAGACTCTACTATTAATAGAACGGCAATGCAATTTATAGGCGAACGTCTAGGAGCTAAACCGCACCTTCCTTTTAAAATGTCATAACAATCGGTCCATTAGCCTCAGAGTTTTGTCTATGTCGATCAATTTTAGTCTTGCGCATTCGCTATAGTTGTTACTCCACCAAGGGCATTTTAGGGCATAGATGATAAGAAATGAACGTTGTTATAAATTAACGTTTGCGCTTACTATTTATGTGACGGCATTGGATGGGACCATCTGAAAGCTATTCCGCACAATCCCTGAAAATTTCATCAAAATCGTTCCATTAGACTCGAGTTTTGTCTGTGTCAATCGACATCAGTTTCGCGCATGCGCAATGGTTAATACTTTACCAATTGCGATATAATTTATACAGAAATTGTGTAGAACAAATACCCAGTCACTTAACGAGTTTGAACGAAATCGGGCCAACTGATGATGAGGAATTCACGTTCGCGCATGCGTACAGGCTACTGTTGATTCGACGGAATTGGAAATTATAGGGGACCGTCTAAGAGCTAATCCACACAATCCCTGAAAATTTCATCGGAATCGGACTGAAACTTTTTGAGCTCGACGAGGATTTACCACAGATAGATAGACAGACCGACAGACATCAGACAGACAGACACGGAACAAAAATTGATCAGCAAGCTCTGAAACGCAAAAAGCTAATGAAAATTTCGATTTTGGAGGACAACAATTGTTTCGACTTCAATCACGAACAAAGTTCCTTCGGTAGTGAGGAAGCAAAATTGATAAAAACTGCGAAAATTCTAAAAATCCGAAATCTTTGCTTGAATAGCAATATATATTTTAGGACAAGTTTTTAGCCATGGAATTACTACTTGAAAATTTATTTTCACTCAAAGCGCTCAAATTTCACAACAGTTTAACATAAATAAGATAAAATATTTTCGAAAATTCGCTCATACGATAATGTTGCATGACAGAATCTTTTACTAATAAAACTACTGTTTTTTTTTTTTTTTTTTTTTTTTTTTTTTGTAAATTTTTTGGTGTTCGATTTATTTCATGTTCAATCTATTGTTACCTTAAAGTACCTAATTATAATATCGTGTTTCTATAATTCAGAGTGGGCAGATTCAGCCAAAGTTGATTACAAACAAACAGGATCTGTTCCTTAAGAAACATGGATCAAAGTGTTTCGATGTTCGTTGTTTTATGTCCTTCTATTTTAGACCAGTGTGAGTCAAAAAGTTCAAAGAATTGAAGTGACCGCAGAGGAAAATTTCGGGGACCAAATAAATGAACGGTGAAGTTTGGTGGCCTGTGAACACAGTGAAAGAGGGTCGACGGGTACCTACTAAAAAACACTCGTTTAGGACAGAGTTTGCTTTTTACGTTGAACAATTTTCACTCACCCGTGTGAATTGAATATCGTGTTGGGAATGTAGTGTGAAGCCTCACTCCAGGCGTTTCTCTCGTAGAGTTATTGTTGATGTGTGAATGATGAACAAGTATGCAAGCATGAATCATCAGTTAGTCAATCAAAAGTGTGCGGTAGATTATCACAACTGATTGTTACAAGAGTTCTCCAAAAGTTACACATTGAAAAGCAGTTTGATTCATCCGCAGATAATGAACTCGGTCATTGTGCTGGTCATACGAAATGTAGGCACTTCATAGATCTGATAAGGAAAAGTAAGATAGCCATTCGAAAGATGAAAGAGTCACATAGCATTTTTGAACTGTGAAGCTGTGAAGTGGCAAAGGAACTTGGGACCTTTGCAGTTACAGAATAAGTACAACATCAAACTCATCAGAACAAGAATGAATCGAGATGGGTGACAAGACACTTTCGCCCTGGGGATCTGAGTGTAAATTGGTCCAATCCTATCTTCGTAGTTTTATAGCAGAAATCCAACTGAACAGTCTGGATCTGTTACAATCCTCTTGGGAAAACTGGATGTGGACCACCAAGTAGTGATATTTGTGGGGAGAGCACCTATTTTTCTCTATGGCATACAGTGCACACATTGTTATTTGTTTGCATATATACTTTTCATCAGTGCCAGAGTCTGATTTTTCCAATCTCCACGTTATGCAGCCGCTCGCACTTGTGCAAATATCTGCTTTGTATTATCATTATTAATACTCAGAATTCTGTGGGGCATTGGATTGTATTTACTATAATCGTGTGGCATCCTATTTAATCCATTTCTCCTTTAACTGCTGGACACTTGAATCCACCACATAAAACTTTACTCTTTCATCCCCATGTTCAGCATCAAGATCGACCCAATAAACGGACTGCTGCTTGTCATAGTTGCTCAGTTACTCCACTCAGAAATCATCTGAACGATGTTTGCAGCAACAGTCACCAGTAGCATGTTACTTGTCGGTGTGGTTGTGACATAGGCAGAACCCATTTCAACGGAGAGACAGTAAGTCTGGAGAAAATTTCTCATCATTACAGAGCAAAGAACAAGGGCGAAACAAACTACCCATTACTAGTTACCAGGGGGTGACTATTACCCACTATGGGTGGGTATTACCCATTGCTAGTTTTCCCAACGAGAGCTTTGTAAAATAACTGCTTCAAATCCAAGGGCCAGAATTGACTGAGGATAACGGGAGCAGTGTGAGATAGCAGAGTCCTACACCGCCATTGTCAGACCCATGATCACCTACGCTTTAATTGTGTGGTGGCGTAAAACATACAGGCAACTACAACACTCCAGTTGACTAAACTGCGGAGGCAAGCATGCCTTGGTATTATAGGAGCGTTGAGAACAACCCGCACTGCTGTTTTAGAGGTACTTTCAGACCTCAATCCTCTGCACATGATTGTCCAGAGGATAGGCTTCCAGCGGGCAAGTAGGATGCAGCAGGCTGGAAAATTCAAACTCATGCACAGAGTCCGGTATTTAGTCAAGAACGATGAAACTGATAGGGGACCGTCTACCCCCTAGCTCACACACCCCCTGAAAATTTCATCCGAATCGGATGCAAACTGTGGAAAATAAGCTTGTTACAAGGATTTGCGGACACTCGACAGACACACAGACACGGAACCAAAGTTGTTCAGGATGGTCTAAAACGTAAAATGCAAGTGGAAATTTTGATTTTGGAGACCAAAATTTTGTTTTTCTCACGAAAGTGAAAACAATGCTTCCGCTACCTTTAGGTAGACTCGGAAGCACTAAATTGAAGAAATTCAAAATTCATGCATTTTACGCCTCGTTTTAACTTACATAGAATCGATCTACCGATGCATAACTGTAGAGAACAATATTGAGCCAAAGTTCTACTTTGTTAATTATCTCGGCTCGTCCCGTTGCAATGGTTTATTGAAAGCCTGGCAATGTGAGACCAACGTGTCACTGAATCTTTACAGCAACAGTCACCAGTGGCATATTGCTAGTTGGTGTGGTTGTGCCATTGGTTCAACCCATTGAAACCATGAAATAATGAGTTAGGTTTAATTTGTGTTAATTATATATAAGTTTTCAGCTTATTGATGTTTTCCATTTCGTACCTGCGACCACAGGATCCAATCTCAATCCATACAAAACGCCGTTGTAATGATGTTGTCAGGGCGGAGGCCGAAGGCCCTGTAAATGATGTACTCTACGTTTCAAGATGAAAAACCATCTTGGAGAGTTTGAAGGGAAGAGGGCCATCATTCTGCCCCCTGATTCTGACCTTCCTGGCCCTTGAAGGGGTTTACCGCAGGAAAAGGAGGTGTTCGCCGAGAAGACGTGCTCCAGAGGGCAAATTACTCTATTACTGCCTCCCAAGCCAGCGAAACCACCCTCGGGAAAAGGGGGTGTTGAACTAAAGAGGGGGAGGTTCCCTTTCCACACCCTCTCAGCCTCTTTACCAAGAACATCTTTTCGACCCTGGTTTTTAAAAGCCCGTCACGCTTTTCGGCGAGGACTTACCGTGATTTGTAGCGGGTTGCAGGGGACTTATGTGGTAACTTTTTCCCCCCCTCCTCTCCCTTTACCCCTTGGTGATGCCCTCTTTTCAGCTAAGTCCCCCATGATATGGACGGCAATCGAGAGGAGGGATGAAGTTAAAAAAAATTGGCTTCCTTCCCCGTCCACCGCTCTTTACACCCCCTCGCTCCACCGACACTTTTCGCCGTATTTGCGATGCCGGCCCTGTCTACTCTCATCCTCCTTGTTCTTGACTATCTTGTTAGAACGACCCCCACCCCCGACCCACCCCTAATACCCTTTGCTTCCCCGGGATATTATACAACTTGCTAACCCAGAAGAGTCCGAAGCAATGGCTTACAGCTTCACAAGTATATACATTTACAAGCAGTTGGGATTCTTAAGGTTCCACATCCTGCAATAATTTATATTATGCTCATCTCATGGAATCGTTTCCATCATTTTATTGTGGAACATTTATAGTTCGGACTTGACTGACAGAAATTGTAGCAACATAAAGGTAAAAATTGGCGATTTAATACAAAACGTCATATTACACTTGAACTACTCTTCTCTATGTATACTGAAAAATGAGTAAAAGAATCTGCAGCAACACCTCACAGTTTCACAAGTTCAAACATTTACTAGCAGTTGAGATTTTTGGGATTCTACTTCTGTTAATTTGCATTGTGCTCATTTCAGGGAATTGTTTTCAAGATTTTAGCAAATGCCGTTGCAAAGTTGCAATACAAAACAGCACCACGAAAGAATTCTGATGCTTTTCGCGTACAAAGTGATTGTATTCTGCCATATTAGAGTCCTTTGCTAGGCGGATCATTGTATTTTTCTAATCGAAGACATATTTTTGAAAATTTGGTAAGCCCAAGTGATGTTAGAAGATAGTCTGCTTATTATAATTCTGTCCACCACTGTGGAAGATTTAAGCGTCCCAATATAATGTTAATTTCACTCGATGCTCCTTCTAAGAATAATTTAGATGAGTAAAACAGTCTGAAGCTATAGCTTACAGCTTCACAAGTCTAAACATTATTTTTCAAGCATTTGGTATTCTTGGGGTTCTACATCCGTTAATTTGCATTATGCTCCTTGTTCTTGACTATCTTGTTAAAACAACCACCACCCCTAACACGCTTTTCTTCCCCGGGACATTATACTACTTGCTAACCCAGAAGAGTCCGAAGCAATGGCTTACAGCTTTTCGCAAGTATATACATTTACTAGCAGTTCAGATTCTTGCGGTTCCACATCTCGCAATAATTTATGTTATGCTCACCTCATTGAATCGTTCCCATGATTTCATCGAAGAAGATTTTGTAGAAGAAATATCAACTATATTATGGTAAACCCAACCAATGACTGGATACTCCACCCAATTAAATCCAAAAGGACAAGAACTTATCACTATAGTTATAAATTAAATCCTTCCTCACATAGCCCCCAAACAGACCTGGTGGTCCCCACAACCCATCTTGTGCTCTCTTTAACTACGATTTGTATAAACTAATTTTCCTAAATTTGTGTAAATCCCTGATAATGGTGTGAAGGACCATCCCAATAAACTTTGAGGAACAGCCACAACAATACCCTCCCATCAGCCTGAGTGGCTCAAAAGACTGAGATTTAAAATATAAAATTCTTGTTTACTCAATATTCTGTACATATTAGCAATCTGTCAAAGTATTTTCACCATCATTTCGATTCCCAAAAATAATGTGCAATACATAGCCGTGCACGTTAATCTTAAACAATAAACAATACAATAACAAAAAATAAATAAATAGAGCATTCGTCTATTAGGGAATCTTTGAAGATTATAAAAGAAACTCTCCCTTCAAAATTAGCGTCCCCTTTTTACTTCAGTGCTTCAGAAAACCACCAACACTAAAAGAACTTATCTTTCATCAAGGAAACTGGAGGAAGAACTCTGAAATTACACGTTCGTTGTAAAACGATAAACTTCTTTAACCCCAATAAATCTGGAGGCGACAAGTCATTAACAAAAATGTCGCTGAGATTAGGGCGAGCCGTTACACTTAGACATACGTAGTGACAAAAAACCCGGAGTTTATCTTTGAATCTGACAGCAATGAATGTTGTCCAATAGTACTCGTAGTTTTTCTATCGCGCTCGTAATTTTATTCCTAAATTAACACGCCGTTATCAGTTATTTCATTTTGCCTGTCATGTAGGGTTTGACAAGTGCATTTAATTCTTGTTCGTATTGTACTACTTTTCTGCAGTTGTTTGCAAGGCAGGCGGTCACGATTTCAGCTGATGCAGTAAATCCACAACCTGACATTATTCGCATGTGATAGTAGAAACTCAGCTAATTTTAAGGCTGTCAACTTTCCAATTGTTCAGTACCTCTCCGTGTTCCAATTGAAATTTAACCGCTAAATGTTAAGTTAGAATTTTGTCTGTTGAGTTTAGGAAAACGTGTCCCTAGTTGGGTGTCACACATAGCTTCCTCGTATCCGTAACACGAATGTATAAATCATTGAAACATTTTCTATAATACTGACCGATGAACCATTCAATCCCAGAAAATTTCATCAAAATCGGATAAAAACTGTAAAGTCTTGATTTTTACTAGGATTTGAGGTTTGCGCATGAGTGGCACTATTAATAGCTGGTTGAGTAGGCATCTTCTTGCTCTATTCTGAAATAACGATTGGTCTGGTACGATTGAAGCAGCTAAGCACTTTGCTGGCCGAGTTTTGTGCAGCTCGTAATTGAGTCTCTCATGCCAAACTTTCTCAAATGCATGTGCGACGTCAAGGAAGATGGCAGAGCAGTTGTTTCTCTAGAGCTTGTTCGATCGTTGAGTGTTTCTGTCGAAAGCGAAACTTCTGTATTGGAAACAGCTTGCGTTCTTCAATTATGGGTACAAGTCGTTTGTGTATTATCTATTCAAAGAAGTTGATAAAACTGGTACAGTGAAATTGGTCTGTACGAATTTGGTTCCTCGACGGGAGTGTCTGGTTTAGGAAATTGGGAATCATGATAACCTCAGCAGTCTCCCACAGTTGACGAACGCATTGGAGTCTGATAACCGGATTGATAATCATGGGTATGTTTGCAATGGCTTTACATGGAACATGCTTAAGGATCTGACTAGTAATAAGAACCTGAGAGGTATGATGCAATCCATGTGCCTCGTTGTCAGCAACGACATGAAACGAAATGAATTCAGTACTAAGTAAATTATCATGAATATTCAACTTGTTTCTAATACATTAACGAGGGCACACGCATACATTGAGTCGTATTCTCATAGTTGTACAAATCGAGGAACTCCTTTTGCTCTGCAGTGCAATGGATGTTACGTTATGAATATAATTAGTGTCTAGATTTTCTGTGTGGATCATCCTATTCTGGATTTTGAAAGAGGAAACACAGACATGCTGGAGTTGGCTTGCAGTATTGAGTTGGGTAATGGAAGGGATAGAGAGGCAGAAAGAGATAGCTTGTTGATTGTTAGCCTGAGGAATGGCATCGTATCTCTCGAAAGCGCTCGCAAAAAACTGAAAGCAGTCTGTATTTCTCTTCAAATATATATATATATATATATATATATATATATATATATATATATAGTATATATATATATATATATAAATCAATTGCTGTTCGTTAGTCTCGCTAAAACTCAAGAACGGCTGAACCGATTTGGCTAATTTTGGTCTTAAATTTTGTGGAAGTCCAGAGAAGGTTTAAAAGGTTTGAAATCTCAAATCTGTCCCATAAGGGGTGTTTCCGGAGAGGAGGGAGGAATGGGGTATATTTATCATCACTGAACATACTGGGGATTTGATTGTCGAGTATATTTGGATTACTCTAATTCAAGTTAAAGACTACTTTTATCAAATTTTTCCAATCTTACCCACATTGGAGGGGGAGGGAGGGGGGGGGGGGCTGGGTTAGAGCGTTTCGACCGTCACTGAACGAACTGGGGATCTGAGTTGTCGAATATGTTTGGAGTATTCTAACTTAAATCACAGGCTACTTGAAATTTTTCAAATCTAACCCATAGAAGGGGGTGTTAGTGGAAGGGGGAGGGGGGGAGGGGATTGGTTATCTTTGTCATCACTGAACGAACTGGGGATTTGATTGTCGAATATGTTTGGATTACTCTAATTCAAGTCAAAGACTACTTTTTTCAAATTTTTGAAATCTGACCCAGTGGGGAAGGGAGGGGGGGAGGATGTTAAAGCGTTTTGAACATCACTGAACCAAATGGGGATCTGAGTGGGCGAATCTATCAGAATTACTTAACTTGGGTCACAGGCTATTTGATAATGTTCAAGTCAACCTGTGCAATGCACGGGTGAACCAGCTAGTAATATAATAATTGTTATTATAGGTATTTGGGATTTCTGTTTCAGTATGATGATGACGACATAACGTTCGACGACGTCCCCACCAGACCGGAAGGTCCCGGAAGGCCGCCAGAAAGCGGAGGGATAGCTTCGTACTTACACAGCAGCCTTAGCCGAATAAAAAGGGGAATTTTTGATATTTGGGGCAGTGATGAAAAATCGTCAGAGGAACCTTCCGAGGATGAGGTGACGAAGGCTCCGACACCAACGATGTCGTCGTCGATCCTCACGCCATCTCCACAAGCAGCAGCCACGTCACCCGATGGGGCGTCACACAGGTGAGGATGAATTCAAAAAGTAACATTTTGATGGGTGGATTAGGTAAAGCTTAATTTGTTTCACTCTATTCAAAATATTCAACTGATCACAAATTGCCTACAACACCGGTTTTGACATTTTAATTCTTTGCTTTGGCACATTAAAATAAAAAACTCTTTGGCACATTAAAATAAAAAACTGTAATGAAAAAGTGTCCTCGAAATGTGTTACCTACATTTTTCTGATGATTTCCGCTTACAACCGAGTCGTTGCTAGGGAAATGGTACTTCGACGTTTTTCATCCCACAAAATTTGTTGACCATTCGTTCGAAAGCTCTCGATTTATCCAACCATATTATGTTAACTACTGCGAAGTGCGTGGCCAACAAGCTGAGTTATGAGCATGGTTATTTGAATAATTGTGTACACTCAGGTGATCATTCTCAATAGGTAATTGATATTGTGAACATGATTGCAACCGCTTGTTAATTTCTGATGATATCATTGAGCTGGTGTTTCGATGATTTGGTTCATAGCAGGTGATCCGAATATTATGAGAACGGTTTGCTTTGTGAAGCGGTGGTTAAATAATTTTAATATGTAATTGACCATGGTCCGGATCAGCTGAATGGCTCTTAGAGCTTGCATACGAGTCTGCAACACATGAGAGTCTGCAACTAAAGACATAAAATGTCCCAATGTGTTGCAGACTCGTATGCAAGCGTTTTTAATGGTTTCTGCCTTAAAATGCTACAGTTTCATTATAAAAAATACATTACCAATGATGCAAGTTTTTCGATGGTATTCTTTTTTTTTTTAAAATTATTATCATACAAGAAAATTATCCTAACAAAAATACATATTAGATAATATAGCCCGTCGGTAGGCTGAGCCTGTCTTGACGAGCCAGAGCCGCTTTACAAACATCCAGATCATAATTACCTTAACAAAAATGTAGTGCGCTGTCTTAATTTACAAACAAAATATAATTTTTGAAAGCAAACATACATTCGATTGCAACGAACTCTCTCTTTCCAAATAACTTACAATCTTCTATAGATAAAACTAAACATAAATACTGCTGAGCATGTTTTCAGCGTTGTTCGGTTCTACTTGAATCAACCAAGTGAAAATAAGCCTCTTGTAGATTGAACGACTATAATTTTCTAGCTGTTTGAGGTCTCTTGGTAAGGAATTGTAAATCAAGTGAACAAGATATTACGGACTTCTAGATGTAAGAGTTGAATTAATTCTAGGGTTAACGTTTTACTGGAAATATTGAAATCGGGTGGAGTGGGAGTGAACAGAAGGGCTGTTGACTATGGAAGAAGTGCGTTGTAAACATTGGCCAGAATTTGGTGCCTGCACTCGTCATATTTATAAATTTTCCTCGGAAAAAGACGAGGCTGTCAGATTTCAAAGGATTCCACTATTGTTTTTCCATTTTGGATTTGTTAAAGACATTCGTTGAACCAAGTACAGCCTTGGATCCTCTTTCTTGTACCCTACAGATACAACACTGGAATGTTTTTAGGGGGTGAGCACACTGAAGATGTTATAAACTTCAGAAGTCAATTTATTCTAGTAATCATTTCTAATCGAAAGTTTCTCATCAAGTTTTTTTTTTTTTTTTTTTTTTTTCAATGCTTTGTCATCGAGTTATTTAATTTTAAATTTTTTTGTTCTCGTCTTTTGTACCTTATGACATTATACCTGTCATAACTCCCCTTAGAATCACTATAAACAAAAAAATAAGGACTTCGTTGGAAAGAGCAATAAATTCCCTATCTCTCTGAAGTAAAAACCAAAATTTTTGAGAAGGAAAGAAACCTTAAGGAAAGAAGGCAAAGTCCAAATTTAAATTTTTTCTATAATTTGACTTTTTATATTTGTTTTTCTGCTCCGAATTTCATACTTATTTTGAAAAGCACTCCTAGGGGTAAACGTCATGAGAATCTCAGCTTTCCAGCGGTACAGTCAGTTTTACTTTTACTATGTTTATTAGAGGAAAAACGTATGCGTCAATGTAAAAAACGTGGTTTTTAAAAAATGAAATCGAGGTTTTTCATGAAAAATAACTCTCTCTGAAAATGTGAATTTGAATGCAGTTTCCACGTATTTTTTCGCGGAGAATCAAATGATAACTCTTGCAAATCTCTCCAACTCCGTTATAAACGAGTTTCACAATTTAACCCACAAATTTTTAGTATAACTGTTACGCTCAATTTTATGTGTTTTTAAGGGTAAAACTTGTTAGTTAAAGGATGAAACTAGGTTAGAACAAAGTTGGAAAGATCTGCAAGTGTTACCTTTCGATTCAGCGGGGAAAAATACTTCAATAATGTATATTTCGTAGAGGCTATAATGTTTCAAGAAGACCCTCGATTTCTTCGAAAAACGTATTCGTTTTTTACCATTAACGCACAATTTTTTCCTTTAATAAGAAGAGTAAAAGTAAAATTGACTATATCGTGGGAAAGCTGAGATTCTCATGACATCTTTCCTTAGGAGTGCTCTAGCTTATCCTGTGCTCCATGGAATTTTGCGGTCCAGTGCTCGTTCCTTCCAACATTCGACGGTACAAAAGTTCCGCGATGTCTCCCAGATTTTACTCAACGGGATCACGCTTTCCGGGGTAAAATTAGTTCCCCTATCCTTCCAGTATCCAAAGTAACTAGGGTTTTCATTAGCCTAAGTGTAGCAGTATGAAACTTCCATTTCAAATGCAATCTTCTTGCTAGACTCACTTAGCATAATCGCAACATAGTATAAAGCAAGTAGCTAGGTAGGTAGTGAATGCAAATATTCAGCCTAAATTTATAACTTTTGTTGATCCGAAATCTAAATTCACAACAGTACCTATTCAAATATATTTAATTAATCTCAAATATGTAGTATTTTACGAATTCTTCAAGTTTAATTTTACTTTCGTTGGCTATTCTATTAGCAGAGAAACCCGGAGCACATCGTCGGATTTGAAATCGACGATGTCAGACGACGAGGACGACGGTGTAACAGCCAGCGGATCCGGTTCACCCTGGGAACACCCTGTCATCGCCGGGAGCGTAGATGAGCCTTGTAAGTCACTTATTAATGATAATAATAATATTGAATTATATTAATAATATAATGTATCGATAGCCACTGTGCTGAACCCTGTTGTTCACTTTTGATAAAAATTAAGGTTTTGAGATTTTCAGGTCAATGGGTAACTAACTTCCTTCTGGTGGAATTTCATAGTTTTGACCTCGGATTCGAATTCAGCTCGCTTTAAAAGCACCATCTCCAATTTTCAGCTGAAAATTCCGTTTAGCTTGGCGAATAAACGGGTTGGAAGATAACTCGTGACCTAGTGCGTCATAGGGCAGATGGATTTCATGAGCTGCTTTACTGATTCCCATCATATGACACCTATTTCTATCCGATTTGGATGAAATTTTCAGGGGATGTGCGGGCTAGGGAGTAGAAGGTCCCCTATGAGTTTCATCGTTCTTGACTCAATACCTAACTCTGCGCATGTGCAAATGTAAATTGTACCAAGCATCATTTTCTCACGCCCTAGTTGTCCGATCTCTCTCAAATTTGAATGATAGTTGGGGGATGACAATTTTATCATCTTATATAAATTTCAACATTATTGTACCATTGATAGCTACTGCGCATGCGTCAATATAAAATCCTTCTAACAAGCTTAATTTCTACAGTTTTCATCCAATTTCGATGAAATTGTCAGAGAATGCGGGAATGAATTAATGTTAGTAATTATTCAATTTTCTGGCATTGTGTGATAAGTTCACTATTATCGTACGACAACGAATATAGGTACCTACTGCTATGAAATCATAGCACCAAAATTTATTCAGAGCGTCACATAAATGTGATATAATTTAAACAAAAATTATTTAAATCGAAGAAAATATTATTTATTAGAACATATAGAAAATTCATATAGGAAATGTATTTGTGCCGCATGCATGGAATCAATTTTTATATGAGTTGTTTATTATGCTTTCCAACTTTATCCGGTTTTTTTTCTACATCTCACCTGGCAAGCCTGCTCGTGACATCATTCGTTCACTCAGTGAGAGTTGTCCAGAAGGGTTGAGGCATTCAATCAAGCTCGAGATGTACCTACCTACTCGATATTAAAGACCAATTTTTGTTCATTCGTGCTTGTTTTTCAGATAAATTCTGTCATTCTCACGTAAATTAATAGAAGTTAGTTAACTCGATACACTTTTTTCAGCACTTGCACCTATGAAATCACTTCCCACTGTTGTCTCGAATCTTTGATAATCATATCAACCCAGAGCCTGCACATGGCTGCCGCCGGGAAGGTGGATTTCTGGGTGGTACATTTCAAATTTTCCGTTGTTTATTTTGCAGCGTGTTCCATGTTGATTTATACTGCCGTTTTTCTTTAGACACAATTTTCCGGATCAAGATGTTCCTCCACGAGTTCTGGATCAGGGAGTACGCCAACAAGCATTCGCCGGCCTTCGAGCGGTTCGCCCAGAATTTCACCAAAGAACTCGTACAATTTTTCGACGCTCCCGTCGGGGACGATGGTCCTCTCCCGGGCTCCAGGCGCGCCACTGTCATTGGAATTGAGTGAGTACAG
Organism: Adelphocoris suturalis; assembly: GCA_030762985.1. NCBI lineage: Eukaryota > Metazoa > Arthropoda > Insecta > Hemiptera > Miridae > Adelphocoris > Adelphocoris suturalis. The sequence continues at coordinate 39,214,874 of CM061042.1, read as the reverse complement.
CATCATTAATGTGTTTATTGGTACAATATTTCGACAGTTCAAAGAGTATTATTTATTTACTAGATGTCCTCACTCGCTTCAGTAGCTCGTCCAAGACCTAAATGTGGATCAGCATCAGATACATTTCTAATCAATTGTATGAATACAACCAACAAACCCCACCCCCTGGACAATAGATATTGGGATAGGTACCTCTACCGCACCCAGAGAGGCTTCGCTCCGAATTTCAGCGTCTTAAGTTGAATTATATATTTAAAAATAAAAAACTCGCCCCTTCGCGCCTCGCCCCGCCGCCGCCGCCCCCTAGACCCCCGGTTACCTGTATTTACAGATTATAGAAACACACAATGTTCTGAGTTTTTGGATGGTGTCACTAGTAATTTTGTGGAATTCCATTTTTGTAGGTAAGGAGAATGACTTCTATTCCACAATTAAATTGCACCTAAAGTATATGTTTCACTTGTTTACAGGCATCATCAGGTAGATATCTTGATTATTATAACATTGCACAAGAACTTTCTATTTTAAAACACTAGTCAAGGTACAATGTAACTTATGTTTTGTTCGAATTGTTCCTTGTCTAGTGTTTTAAAATAGAAATTTCTTGTGCAATGTTATAATTAAGAGATCTACCTGATGATGCCTGTAAACAAGTGAAATATATATTCTAGTTGCAATTTGGGAATAGAAGTCATGGAAATTTTAGGAATCATGGAAATTTTTCAATTGTGAAATAGAAGTCATTCTCCTTATCTACAAAAACACAGAATGTGTTTTAGCTCACGCGTTTCACATGAACCCGAGAAACCCACATGTAAGAATGACTCAGATTTTGCGGTGTAACTTGTTCCAGCGGTGTAACCAAAGGCGCCATTTTTTTAGATTAATTTATTTTTTTATTCATCCCTTCAATTTTACCTTTTAGGGTTGATCAAAAGTGATGCCGATGAAACTGGCATATCCCCGGCCTATCCATGATTTTTGAGCCTAATTTCATAATTATTGCTCCAGCAGTTGAGAAAATCATCGGAAGGTGCACGGCCAGCGTACGGCGGACAGACAGATTTTGAATTTTGTATTCCACGCATCCTGAAACGTAAATCATGAGGGGGAGAGGGTTAAAATTTTTTTTCTTGGTCAATTACAACGGTTCAGTATTGAAAATAAAAAACCCAAATTATGTCTCAGAAACCATATTTTGAAATACATGCTGTTGGCTTAGATTAGAACGTTTTCATTCAGATCAACCCTCAAGATTCCACAGATCTCATTCGTTCAAACGAGTGTTGGGCAAAATCTTATCGTCGAATACGAATGTAATCGCGATAATTATTCGTTGACTCTGAGTCAACTGCGATTATATTCGTTGAGAAAGAGAACTCTTATAGAGACATTATCGGGACTCTTGTAGTGAATCACTGCTCAAAACTTAATTTTCACAGTAGAAAATATTCAAAATATAACATGAAGTAAGAAACAACGACCACTTACCTCTATATCATATAAAAAAGATTCAGCCCTGAAGAACACAAATCTTTAAAACGTGTAAAATGAACCTTAAAATGAAATCTTGAGAAGAAAAAGCTGCAATGTTCGATGAAATGTCGAAAGTAACAAAAAAATGCCGCTAATGACCCTTCTGGTTGAGGTGCGGGGAAAAAACACGAAAGACAAAATACAAAGGTTAAACCAACAACAAAAGACAGCACGGGGAAAAGTCAGGCGATTTTGTCGGGTGTGTGTGTGTCCATGTCATCTGCATGATAGTTGTAAGTTATTCTAGAGTGTTATCCTAAAGAAAGGTCTAGTTGTTGTCTTGTTATTACGATTTCGAAAAAGCTGAGCATGAGTATAGCTGACTCTTCCCGTTTCGAAAAGCATTTCCACGTTACTAAATCCTCTTCTCGTTTCAGAAAGGCCATTTTCGTTTACGAGAAAATGAATACGAGACGTACAAAAGCTCTATTCTCAAACTAACCACTCGATCTTAATTACACTCGCGTACCACTAGCAACATTCCCGAGCAGAAATTGTAAGCGTACCGCAGTTTGGGAAGTGCTTTCCTGATATTTGAGTAAGTACCTACTCGCAATTATGCAGATCGTTTTGAAATCCGTCAGTTTTCAGTTTGATACATTTCAACAATGAAATGATGGTAATGATGATAATAGCTCTGGGCACTCGTACCGGTATTGGAATACAGAGAATTAGACTTCTCAAGTTTAGGCAAATGCAAATTTCACGCTCCGCGTTCTCTCATCTCATCTGTCTCAGAAATGTCACATACATCACGTCCTTAGTTAACGTTCGTGTTAATGTTTGACCTTTAATACGACCGTCGGTATCAACGCCTTCGAATAATTACGTAATCTATTCTGAGTTCTCCGTATTGAGCGGACATCTGCCGGAATAATCTATACTATAAATGAGTACATACGTGTGTTGCTTTCACGCTTCAACGGTTGGACGGATTTTAATGCAAAACGTTGCAAATGATTACACAAAGGTCTATTGCTTCCGAGTCTACCTAAAGGTAGCGGAAGCACTTTTTTCACTTAGGGGAGAAAAAATTGTTTGGACTCGAAAATCAAAATTTCCACTTGCATTTTACGTTTTCGACCATTCTGAACAACTTTGGTTCCGTGTCTGTCAGTCTTTGTGTGTGTGTGTCTGTCGTGTGTTCGCACAACATGTTGTAACAAGCTTATTTTCCACAGTTTTCATCCGATTTGGATGAAATTTTCAGGGGATGTGCGGGCTAGGGGGTAGACGGTCCCCTATCAGTTTCATCGTTCTTGACTCAATACCTCACTCTGCGTATGCGCAAACGTAAATTATACCAAGCATCATTTTCTCACGCCCTAGTCGTTCGATCTCGCTCAAATTTGGATGATTATAGTGGGATTACAATTTGATCATCTTATATCAATTTCAACATGATTGTATCATTTCTGCGCATGCGCCAATATGAAATCCTTGTAACAAGTTTATTTTCCACAGTTTTCGTCAAATTTGGATCATAGTTGGGTAATGACGATTTGATCATCCCATATCAATTTCAACATAATTGTGTCATCAATAGCTACTGCGCCAATGTGATATCCTTGTAGCGACTTTAATTTCTACTGTTTTTATCCAATTTGGATGAAATTCTCAGAGAATGCGCGGGTTAGGCTGTAGATGGTCCCCCATCAGTTTCATTGTTGCCAAATCAATACTTCATTCTGCGCATGCGCAAACGTAAATTCCATTATGCTCCATTTTTTTACACTCTAGTCGTCGATTTGGATTCTACACAAAATTTCATGAAACAAAGACGTCACTTGAATTTTTCAGCGCCTACAAACGAGCAGAATCACGAGCAAACTTTGAAGATTTTAAATTGCCACAAGGGATATATGATTTTAGGATATGTTTTCCACTCTGAATCACGTAGTTATGTTTATTAATATTCGCAACACCAACTTGGAAAAAAACTCTGATAATCGTAATTTCATCACGTTTTGCGCATGAGTGGGAAAATGTGTGATTCTGACCATTTTTTGGACCTCAGAATATGGTTTGAACGTTTATTAGTGAACGTGTTTAGGCTGCTTCTAGCAAAGATGATTTGGCCATTTGGATCGCCAACCTTCGAAAGGAAACGGCATATTTAGAAGAGCTCCCATCCCCCTCCAGTCCTTATCTAATTGCTTAAATATTATATTCAGACATTGGTTTATGATTTAAATGCAAACGAGAATACGATAATTATAATTGATCCTGCCTATTTTAGAGTTTCTCTCATTGCGAAACCAGATCCGCCGCAAGCCGTCCCTGTTCGAACTCTTTATAGAGGCGCCTGTGCAACTTATCTGGGCCGATATCAATTCGAACGCTATGATTACGGTTGTATTCCTCGTCTTTGTGATTCATATAGGGCGGAAGAAAGATAAAGTTCGAACAGAAGAATACGAAATAGCCTGGAGTGCAACGGCTCGTGGTACCGTAAACTCGTAGGAAAATAATTTAAAGTAACTTTCTGACCTGGTGACTGGAGCCAGTTTTCTAAGTGATCCTGTGCGTATGAACTTGCAATAACTGCTTGAATTTGACTTCTTTGCTAACCTGAAATGCTTGTACCCATTTCCGCTTTAACCTCCGATGTATTTAATATATATATTTGATACATTTGTCTCAACTAAATACATTGTTTATTCGTTTTTCGCTCATTTTCAAGGAATCTGCTACACACATGTCGGTTATGTTATACATGCATTACAATGTCTTCCCCAATGTCTGGTTCGCATACTTATGCAGAATGAAAGCAATTACTAATTAGGGGAGAAAGTTACGTTTTCTTTTATTTGTTTCGATGTAAATATAGGTTTTTTTTAATGACCCTTTATGAACCCACGAGTTTGGGGTTGATTTTTACGTATTTTTCACGCTTAATCGAATGGAAACACTTGTAGATCTCTCCGACTCTGTGATAACCGGGTTGTATCTATACTTTAATCCCTACTTTTAATTATACCCCTAAAAACGCGTAAAATTGAGAGTAACAAATAATCTAAAATTTTCTGCGTTTACCTGTTAAACTTAGCTATAACGGAGTTGTAAAGACTGGCAAGTTTTACCATTCGATTCTGCGTGAAAAAAATACGTTGGAACCGACCCTAAACTCATAAGTTTAACTACGTTTTTCAACAAGAAAATATATTTTTTTCCCCTGATTTCAGAGTAAAAGTACTCGAAAATTTAACAGTACCGTTGGGAAGAGTTTGAAATGAAGCAATTTTTGTTCTGAAGTTCTCTAAAATTGATTTCGAGGGAGTAGCTAACTTTTAAATAATTTCCAAAATTCCTATTTTATTAAAGAATTAACTTCTTTTTTTAATAAACGATTCACAATGGTGTTAAATAAATATGAAGAACATTTAAATGAGATACGAGGCCAGTAAATAAAGGGGTAGTGATTTTATGAGGTGATCTCTGGGATTCATCGTAGAAACACGAAAAAATCATTATTTTCGAACAGATTTAGGGATAAAGTGTCATCCCATTGTGGGGTTTTTGACATTTTATGCCTTTACTTCACATGGACTCGAAAAGCGTTGCGTTATAAAAAAGCGTTACGATTGATTTCTAATGATTTTCACGTACAACAATTTTCACGTTTCTGAAGAGAAATGAAATTTCTTATGTTTTTAACGGATAGAAATCGTTCACTATTCGTTGGAAAGCTCTCGATTTATTACGCATTTCTTTTGTGCTAGTTCTTGGTTTTTAAGTCGCCATTTTATACTTATTAATGGATGGAGTAAACAATCCCGCTTGTTTTGTTGTTATTAGTTTCCACGTTAGAAATCACTTTGAGAAAACGCCAAAATGAAGCCGTGGTTAGAGATAACTGGTGTATTACAAGAGTTTATTGAAATCATTGAAACTTCTTAGTGAATTTTGTAAGCATGATTGCAACCACTATTAGACTGGGGAGTGAAGACGTAAAATGTCTCAATGTCTTGCTGACTTGTATGCAAGATTTTCGGCATTTATCTTCTTTCTTTTTGTGTTTTATAGTTCCGGATGTTGTTTCCAAGTTTCCTCAATCAAATGTTTTGAGTTGTCGTTGAGTCAAAATCGTGTTGCCATCGAGTTCAGTAATAATTTTGGTCTTTAAGTTGTGTCAGAGTTAAATAATATATTTTATTTAGTTTATATCGACTAACAATTGTTGTCAGTTATTCGCTTCCACCTTGTATATGATTTCTGTAAGAATAGCGAATCAATCCCCTCTATTATAACCGATCATAAATGTACTACGAGCATCTCCCTCGAATCCACACAAAATGAGCCAAAAAGGAATATATTTGTAATGATGTCTCAGAGTTTTTCTTCCTCACTACCAAAGGGAGGAAAGCCATGTGTTCGCGAAACAAGTAAAAAAATGTGTGTCCTCCAAAATCAACATTTCCACTTGCTTTTGCTTTTCAAAGCTTGTGGAACGATTTTGGCTCCACCTCCTTCCGTTTATCTGTGGTAAATTCTTGTCACCCCCAAAACTTAACCAAGTTTCAGTCTGAGTTCGATGAAATTTTCAGGGATTCTCCCCTTTGGGTGTATAATTGAAACTTAAGGAACAACTCCAATCAGCTGAGCGGGCTCTGTAGCTAATGTTGTTCTATTCAACTTATGATGCTGGACTATGGAACGGACAATAAGAGAGTCGTAGAGTACAATTACAACTTGATGAATCACAATGATCAGCTGAGTGAGCTGTCTAGATGATTAAATTTATTTAGTTCATATTTAATTTAAATGCCGGAATGTGGAACAGGGCCTCTTCGGGTGGATAATTGCCACTCAAGGAACCACCCCAATCAGCGCAGTGACCTTTCTAGCTAATTTTCTTCCTATTCAACTTGAAATGTATAATGTATAATAATTACAACTCGAGTAACTGCTCTAATTAGCTGAATGAGCTCTTCAGCTGATGAAGTTCAAATTCACTTAAGATGCTGAAATTTGGAACGAAGCATCCCTGGGTGTGGTAGAGTACAACTGCATGTACTATTCTCCCTGCAGTACTGACACAATTGGATCGAAATATATGTTATGATAGGGACACGTGATCTAAATTTAGCTCTTGGACGAGGGAGTGAAGGGACCAGAGTGTAAAATAAAACATGGTGCGTCTAGTTCACTAAGGATGTGTTACGCTCCAGGAAAATAACTGTCACAGTCGAAGAGGTTTGATCACCCTCGCCTCATAGCTCAGGTCGTTGGAGTGTTGCAACTACGGGAAATTTCCCGTAGTTTGAACTCCTTGCCTCCTGGTATAAAATATTTTTGGGCAGTTACAAATGCTATCAAGGAACTAGACTTCAGTACATAATGGTTTGAACGTGGATATGTTTTTGGGCTGGGGGTCATTCTAAAATTTGCGTAACGACACCAATATTTGTGACGACTCGGCACTTTAGATTATTATTAACTCGAAAAGTGAAGACTACCGCAATGAAGTACCTAATTCTGCTTTCCTCAACAACCGACTTAGACTTCTGTTTTAGCATGGAACGAAAGTAGCGCGGGAGTTTTTACTTTCCCAAAATCCCAACAGGTGGAAAGTAATGTCCACTTTTACTTTCCCAAAAGAGTGGAAAGTAATATCCATTTTTACTTTCCCAACATCCCAATAGAGTGGAAAGTAATGTCCATTTTTACTTTCCTAACATCCCAACAGAGTGGAAAGTAATGTCCATTTTTACGTTCCCAACATCCCAACAGAGTTTAAAGTAATGTCTATAACTTCGAGATATCCATGATCTATTATTTTTCCCCTCAAGAGAGAAAATTTTACTTTACATGTTGTAATATTATTAAAGGCTGTATTTATTATACTTGATTATGTCGTTAAAATTGCAGCCCATCACGGGAGGACACGATGCTCATCTTAGTAACGTCTGACTTGGGCTCCAAGGGAACCAGTGACGGCGGAGAAATCAAAAAACGCCTCCGTCGTCACCTGACGGCAACGCAACGTTTGGGCTCCTACCCAGTTAAAGTTGACGACAAACACCCCCTCACCGTTCAACAGTTCACAGGTAAAGAATCTCACGCGCTGCAAATTTTTGCTTCCGTGTCTACCTAAAATTCAATTCGGCTCAAATTTGGATGGTATTGGGGGATGACGCAATTTGATCATCTTGTATCAGTTTCAACATGATCGTATCATTAATAATTACTGCACATGCGCCAATATGGAATCCTTGTAACAAGCTTTCATCCAATCTGGATGAAATTTTCAGGGAATGTGCGCGCTAGCGGGTAGACGGCCCCCCGTCAGTTTAATCGTTCTTGACTCAATACCTCACTCTGCGATGCGCAAACGTAAATTCTACTATGCATCATTTTCTCACGCCCTAGTCTTTTGATCCCGCTCAAATTTGGATGATAGTTTAGGGATGCCAATTTGACCATCTTATATCAATTTCTACATGATTGTATTATTAATAACTTCTGCCAATATGAAATCCTTGTAACAAGCTTATTTTCCACAGTTTTCATCCGATCTGGATGAAATTTTTAGGAAATGTGCGGGCTAGGATGTAGATAGTTCCCTCTCAGTTTCATTGTTGCCAAATCAATACTTCATTCTGCGCATGCGCAAACACAAATTCCATCATGTTCTATCTTTTCACTTTCAAGTCGTTCGAGTTCGCTTAAATTTGGATGATAATTGGAAGAAGATGATAGGTAAACGAGGAAGGTGTGTGCCACACCCATCTTGGCAGATGTTTTTTTCGTTGTCCCGATAATTCAAAAAGACTCTTCCACCCCTGACCTCACAGATATCCACAAGTACAGTAAGGAATCTAGGCTTTTTTCTTTTTTAGAATAACATCTAAATATAGATAGCCAGAGAGTAATTGGATATCCTCCATCCCACTTCTCACTTCTTTAGCACAATTTAATTTAAGAATTGATTAATTTGAATTTAGCTTAGGGTTTCTTAGCGTGATGGAATAGCATCAATAATGTTCAGCACATCTGTCTAATATTTATATATTATTCTGGGATTTCAGCAAAAACAACATACAAACACAAAATATGGCTTCTATACATAAAAAAGTTCTAGTCTCGCAGCATGATTGTAGGAGCGCATTTTGTTAAACTTTGATACTATATCATGTTACATGGTTTTGAAATTAGATCACTTTGAGGGCAAAGAACTTGTTAACAACCAGTTGTATGGCAAAAACTTGTTCTAAAACTGAAATTCTAAAAAGATTCGGGATTTTTAGCTTTTTGGCAGTTTTTATCGATTTTTTAGCGAAAAATAATGAATATTAGGTACTTTTTTTCCTCATAATTGTGTGAAACAATATGTTGTAGTTATTCTAGCTATTCGAGCTAATAAAAGAGAAATGTACCCAAAGACAAATGACAACATTTTTGGCAAATCTAAGAGTGTTGAAATTATCAGACAATCGATTATGAGCAGTAAAAATATAGTTTTCACCGCGAATATTGTATCGATTTATGACAAAATAAGTATTGTTTCCGCTCTTGTTGACTTAATGCACAATTTATTTTGTTTAAAAGTTTTTATTAATGAAAATTATCTCATTTTCAATAATGAACCTCTTTAATTCACAATGAAAACGCGTTTTTCAAATTTTCCTCAAGCATTTGCAGATTTGTGCTTTAATGAACGTAATATTTCAAATTTCAAAATGAAAAGAAAAAACACCCCAGTTGATAGTGGATCCTTTATAATATGGGTTGGAATTTACAAACATCCTTCCTTGTGAATTTCCAACTAAACTGTGAATGCTTTCCATATAATTTAAATAGAGACTAATATGTTAAAGGTTAAGACGACCGTAAATTAAAAGATTGGTGAGATTGATTGGGAAACTAATAAACCCAACATGGTTTGAATAAGGAAATTAAAGTAACTGTGCAACTGAATCATCAAATTAATAAAAACACAATTTGTTTCATTTTCGAGCTACGAAAAAACAAGAACTCAAACAAATTAGGTATAAAAAACAACCCTTTTATTTTTAAATTGATTTTCAAATTGTTATCGGTGGCGGGTTGATTTTTGGTTTATTTATTTATAATTTTTTTTCTTAAACTTTTCATTTTTGGTTTTATTTAATTTACATTTTATAGATTTTATGTTCTCTTGTTTATTTTTGGGTTTTTTTTTCTCGTTATATAAAACACGTAGTGCCCAACCCCAGCGGTTTCTCAGAATGCGAAGCAAACCAAGTCGTGTGCAAAGATGGGACTACCTGTCTCCCCATAGAAACTCGCTGCAATGGCGCGTCCGATTGTCCAGATGGTGAAGATGAAGAAGAATGCCCCAGTGCCGAAGAAGAAACTGTGCAAAGCAGTATGTTTTAAACTATGATTTTATAATTTTGCATTTATTGATTTTTTTAAAACGTTTTCAGGGTGTAGAACTTTGCATATTTAAGAGTTCCTGAGCGATAGGTATAGTGGATACGGAGGCAATGACATTCATGCTTCTAAATGTTTTGCTTTCCTTTATTTTTATTGTACAAACGTGGCGACATATTGCCATTTGTTCTATGGTGTCACAGTATCGGTCATAAGAATGTTACAGTACCTTCGACCTTCTGTCAGCATATCGATGCTGTCCAGCCTTGATTATAATGCCTTGTAGTAGCTGGACCAGGTTCCACTAATTGCGATGAACTTTGGTAAGCAGTGATGCACTGCCCCTCCTTCCCGAATAATCTGTTCCTGATTGTCATCACCTCAATACTGACTGTAATGGCAGCAGAAAACCTGATCCAGTTCTTCTATCAGCATACCGATGCTGACTAGCCATGATGATAATCCCTGGTAGTAGCTGAACCAGGTTCCACTAATTACGATGAACTTTGATGAGAGCAGTGATGCACTACCCATCCTTCCTGAATAATCGGTCCCTGATTGTCATTCCCTCAATACTGACTGTAATGGCTACAGACAGCTTGATTCAATTCTTCTATCAGCATGCCGATCCTGACTAGCTATGATTATAATCCCTGGTAGTAGCTGGTCCAGGCTCTACTTCATGCTGGCATGGCATGCTGGCTGGTCAGCATATCGATGCTGACCAGCTTTGAAGCCTGGTAGAAGCTGATCCAAGGTCCACTAATGACAATGAACTTTGGTAAGCAGTGATGCACTACTCTACCTTCCTGAATAATCAGTTCCTGATTGTCAAGTCCCCAATACTGACTGCAATGGCAACAGACAGCCTGATTCAGTTCTAATGCAGTTCATATCTGAATGCACTTTGAGGGAGACCATTCGTGCTGTCCAAGTACAGCAAACAATCTTATTTTGGATGTACCAACACGGTTTTTCGGTTATTGCTCATTTCATGAACTCCCTACACTACCAGTGGAACTGCCATATGTGAACTGTGCATGGATCCTGTACTTTTATTACATCCCTGTCGTTCATGAACACATTTTGATATTTTCAACAATAATAAACTTAGAATGACATATCCTCATGTTCATGCCCTTTAAACTCCGTCTCAATGTAATCTAGATGGTGTGATGGCTAAGAACTCTCCTATTAATATATCCCGAATCTACATAGCCTATCCAATCATGTTTGAACAGTATGATTTCTACTCTATTCAGGATACTACTTATGCCTTAGGAACTCTGCGTTTATTATTATTTATTATTTCGTTGTATATTTACAATATATTTATTGTGCTAATAGTATTATTCATCAGCTAAAATTGTACAGCTTAGGAAAAAACCCATTTTGGCCAGTTTTTGATAAACAAGGATGTACCACTTCACATCAAGTTTTAATTTACCGGTAGTGGTCTATTTTACAGCTTCTTTGGTCCCATGTTTTTGTTGGGTAAGAGTCGATCAACATGGAGTATCATATGGCGGGCGAGGGTGTCAGTTGTTGAATTTTCTATTTTGGAAGTAAAGGAGCCCATAAAGTTGGATACTGGTGAATGCAGGCTATACAAAACCCTTGAGCCTTGCTAAAAGTCTTGATAACACAGAATGTGTTTTAACGTTGGCATCTCCAACCGAAAGCGAATCGTTTTGTGTTAACGAAAATGTGTTGTATTTTTGTGTAAAGAAAATGTGTTGCCACGATTTACTGTTGGTAAAATAATCTGTAAAATATGCATTTTTTGTGTGAGGGGTTCAAATGAAAGCTTATGACGAGGAGGCAGGAGCAAAATCTGAGTCATGTTGTATATGTGGGTTTCACGGGTTTATGTGAAGCGTGTGAGCTAAAACACATTCTGTGCTTCAATAATTTCATTCGAAGTATGTAAATAGAGGTAACCAGGGGTCCTCTGGAGAGGCGCGGAGCACCGAGTTTTTCAGTTATTTTTATCCCAGTCCTAAATTTCTTTGTAATTATTTCTTAAATGAGCTTGTTAAGACCATGTGTTAGACCGGACCAAACTTTTGATTCTTGTACTAAGCCAAAAGCTGCTGGGCTAATAGAAAATACCAAATGCAGATGTTGTTGCCAGCATCCACATCTAGGGATCTCATCTGGGAGTGCTTCAAAGTAGAAGTAACTTTACCGGAAACCATCTTGCAGATTCAACTCATGTTCGGCCACGTTGCTTGTAGATGTTATATCTTCTTATAGTTGTGATGTCCACACTTCCACAGTTAGCATTCCTTGTGGTCAACACAGTTTCCCAAAACCTGGTAATCTTTTGGCACGTTTGTGCAAAATGATCTGATCCTACACCCTTTAAAGAGGGTCTCAACCGGTCCATGTTGATAGCATTGTTTGGTTTCATCTTGAAATTTGGCACTTGCATACGATGTATCGATTCGGTACTGTTGCAATATGGAAGTTTTCTACAACGTATTATGACTTTATCAGGATATTCAGATTTTAAAGGCTTCCTATAACTTCAGGAGTAGGGGCTTGGACGAGTAAGACATGTAGCAGATGCAGTCATCGATATTCAATGTTAATGGTACTTTAGCAAACAAAACCTTGTTTTCGTCCCCTCTGACGTCCGACCTTCTGAAAGTTGTTATGTGTTAAGTTATAGAAGTTTGAGGATGGATTTTCTAAAGTTCCAAAGAGCGCATGCGTGGAACAAGCTGCACTCGGTCTTCCGGTGGAGCAGAAAGTTCGTGTTCGGTTCATGTTTTTTGGGTAGTGGAAACACCAGCTATCTTGACCGAATATGAACTGGGGGACTGCGGAAACGCCTATTTCTTACTCCTACTTCACTGCACAAGTGCAGCTTGAGCTGAACATTTTCGATACAACAATGCAAACAAATCAATTGAGTGGTAGGTCTGTTTGGCTTAGGCTTCCTATTTGGCACTTGCAGCTTCTTTTCCGGTGCTTTAATGCTGTTCGTTAGAAGATGAAAACTGTATCATTGTTGGGATAATCAATTGATCAACATTCATAGTTTACTAGAGCGTTAGAGCTCTGGGCTGTGGCTCTTGGGGATACAACTCCAACCTGCACCAAATTATTCGCCCCTTATATGTTTTACGGAATCGAAAACTATACCATTGTAGCTCTTTATTCCAATGTAAATGTTCTATCTTTCTAATTTGTCTGTGACCAAATGCCCTGACATCAGAGGCACATTCTCGTTACGTCTGTAGTAGGGTTTATGGAGCGCTCCACTCCCTGAAACGTATGGCGTTTTTCACCCCATCCATTCTGAAGAGAAACCTAGTTGTTGCTCTAATTATCCCTATTTTCCTCTACTGTGACTCTGTTTATACCGTTAAACTTGACAGTGTCTCAAGGCGAAAATTGGAGGTTGCCTTCAATTCGTGTATTCGATACGCTTTTAAATTAAAGTTAAGGGACCATATCTCTGACCACAAGCACAAATTTTTAGGTTTGGACTTATTTAATTACTTTACTTGCGGCAGTTACTAACTGTTCATAAGATTATGCCTTGCCTGGCTACCTTAGAGGCATGTTTGTTGGTTCGCCTTCCCAAAGGTCATTCTTATCCCAGGCCATGCTACCAGAGCTTTTGGTCCTTTCGTTTGGCGTTGTGGGTGCGAGACTGTAGAACTGTCTGCCTGTCCGCATTCGCTCTCTCTCTCTCTCTCTCATATAATCAAATTTAGGAACTCCTGCAAGAAATTTTTATCCACCTTATAATAAGCCTTCCTCTGCCCCCTACTTAATTTTTTCATAGTTTCATTTTACTTTGCATTTGCTTGTACAATTATTATTTTTTTTTTTTTTTTTTTTTTTTTATTAATTTTTTCTCTTCTATTAGATCTTGAGCGGCTGTAATTATTGTTAAGTTATTACCTTTACATAATGGAAATGATATTTCTCCTTACAATAAAGTTTATTTGATTTTATTTTATTTGATTCCGGACTATTCATTTAGCTGTCGGTGATCGGCAGAAACAACGATCCTGAAGGTTATCATACTCTAACGCATGAAAATCATATCTCACCCCTTAGTCACCATCGCACCGGACTCTCGAAGCATCAACGCCGTCGCTCCAGCTCCGACCAGTGAAGAGCCCGAAGCCAGTGCCGGCGAAAGCCCGCGCTGTGACGATGCCGTCACTTGCCCGGATGGTTTCACTAAGATATGCGACACTCAGGTCTGTGACGGTGTCCAGGACTGCCCTGGGGAATCAGAAGAGTCTAATTGTCCCATTGCGCCTGGTTCAGAGCCCACAACAACAACAACCACAGCCAGACCACCACAATCTACCTTGCCCAGCGATCCTGGTGAGTTTTTGATTGGCTCAAACGTCCGTTGTTATCTTAATCAGCTGTCTTCGGCATAACAAATCACGTATTAAGTAGACCATTGACAGGAAAAATGTTGAACTTCTTCATCATATCCTCTACAATCACTGTCATCATGGTTTTTTTCATATGGGACGAACATTTTCCTTCAAAATTACCTACTCAAATAGTGTCATTTGTAGAAATGTATGTATACCTTCAGTCTTTACTTGTGGAGGTTCAAAATGCAGCTTTCATCAAAGTTTTCTTCGAAATGCGCGTTTGGCTTAACAAGAGGCACGGACAGCGGAGTTGCTGGACAAAAAACAGGGGGGGGGGGGGGGGGGTATCATAAAATGCCCTGCTGAACCAAAAGATTTCCCAACTAAAAAAAATAAAAAAATAAAAAACCCAGCACGTTCTGTGAAATAACTTCTGTAAAATAACCATATTCATATGAGTTGTAATTAGAAATTAGATAAAATTTAATTTCCTGTTTCCAAGGCTGCATTATTAGTTCCAGATGAATGCAATAATAAATGTCATCACTCGAAAGTACAGAACATTTCTATGTTTTATGATGATAGCTAACATTCAACACTGCTTTTGGTGAAAGATCGAACTAGAATGAAACGGCGGGCTTCCAGCGGTGATCTCCAAGGCAAAATGGTGAAAGCTTGAAGTGATACGGAAATTCCCTGAAGCTTCATTTTAACGGTATAAATACACTCGTGCATACATGAAAATATATTTTAAAAACGCAAACTTCAGAAATAGTTTCTGAATGCCTACAAACGGATTTGCACTAAGAAAATTTCTGAAAATTTAAATTTTAAAATTTTTTGACCCACTGCAATAGTTTTTTTTTGAAAATTCGCTAAAGATTGAAAACGCTGAGGAAAGCTAGGAAATTTTGAACGTAAAGTGTTAGTTTCAGGCACATGTAACAAAAAGAACTCCAGTCTTCCTTCCTGTACCATTTTGGGATAATGAGAATTTTATTTGGATTAATAATTAAAATTGGACTCTTCGAATTAGGGGTTTTATTAGCATCACTGAATTTTCCCCAACTTTCCCCCTAGATACCCCCACAATGGTCACGCCCCTGGGTAGTGAGGACTTAAATACGAAATTAAAACTTGTTGGGTGATCGTCGTTTTAATGCTTTCTAGCGCTTGGCTTTATTTTGTGCTTATTACAGCCATCTTATTCGCTCTAAACTTAATGAAAATCAAGAATTAGTTGCGTAATGGGTGAAGGAATGCATAAAACTAAAATGTGTGGTTAGGACATCGAAGTATTCCATGGAAGGTGGAACTACATACCCCAAGGTGACTTTCCCCCAACATAATATCTCGGGAAAAGTCATGTAATGTCCAGAACATGGCTAATATTACTTGAGATAGATTTCATTGAGAAACCATTGGAAAACCACAATCACCAACTTTTTACAGTAGAACTTCATAATCACAAAAACGCCCTTATTTTAAAATCATCTGTAGGTACTTTTTATCCACTAATGCGCAAAAAGTAAAAAACATCTCAATGTATTGCAATTTTGCCAATTAATACTAGAAAAATAATAATTCCCTTCTCCTCAACGGAACAGGATCTTTTTCTCTGCAATGAAACATTTTTCGAGGGACGGGGAATAGTTGCAATATTGGGTCGCTTGTGGCAAAATCAAGTCTTGGTATTTTATAGAAACCACCAAATGAATGCTGCATTGTTATCCGAAACAGGTTCTGACTGGATAAATACGTAGATGTGTTACGATATCCAGTAACTTTCCTTTGTCTTCCCATGTATACGACTTTTTATGTAAAAATTAACAAATTGATAGGTACCTCTCACTTCTGTAAATAATTTGACTAAGTGTTATAATATACTACTCAATTAATATGTACCTACATTAACATTTCGCACTTTTGTAAATAACTATCATTGATCATTAATTTAATATTGCAGGGACTTTATGGTTTTTGTGTGATGCTTATTTTTACTATCGTTTATGGACTCAATGTACTTTTGAGTTTTATACTTCTGAATAGGTTGCTTTTATACGTTAAGCCGCGCTATTTATCAGAAATGTTGAGCCGGATGTTTGCGATTAAAACATTCATTTTGTGAAACTAATTTGAGCACTAGAACCAATGGAATTTTCCATTTCTTGTTTCGAATATTTCTAAAAGGTTTTATATTTGTTACTTATTATCCGCACAGAACACTATATGAAAGCCTCCGAACGGTCAGCCGAACTCCATATTAATTAATATTAGGGATGAAGCCCGTAGGTCCGTTTGTTGATGTCTCAGAGAGGGTCCCTTTCAAATTTAAATTTCCTAGGTTGAACACAAGGGAATTTAGCTCAATCAGCTGATCAGGACGAATCCGTCAAATAATCAACATCCCTACTTAGGTAACTCTCCTGTGTGTCTCATTTTCGTGACGTTTTCGGGGCAAAGCACGAGCAAGCCAAAACGCAAGCGTCAACATTTCTAGCACTTGATAGTATTTTGATACATGGTAGCAGAACCAAGTTCTCATGTCATTCTCTGGCCAGAATCTAGATCGGGTGTCAGGGGTACCCTTGCATTATTGAGGATAAGACGTAAATAGAATGGAGGTTAACTTACAAAGAAGGGCTACTTCTGGTACAGCTGGGAATGGTGGGTTAGCCCGCTTATTGCCAGGGTAAGCTCCGTGACTGGGTAGGGCAGTTGGTGCGAAGGAAGATAGCGCAGAATGCCAACTCCGCTTGCTTCTTCAATTAGCAATAGAATTGCAATGCAATTCTCACTTCACGAAATCGAGTTGGTATATCATAACTTTTGTCACTTAAAATGGAATTGTGAAGCATAGAAGTGCAGTGCTGTTAAACATATCAAGATAGGGCTACAGTTTAATATAAAATCAGGTCAAATGCAAGTCTAACGGTGACACGTTTGATAGCGCTTGGCGCGACATCTTACAATTACTGTGTCATCTGCCAAACTTCACTAGTTACCGCTAGGAACCGAATTTGGTAATAATAAAGGCAGGTAATGCACCGTCTTGTCATAATTGGTGAAAACGCGAATGCACCATCGAACTAAATACGTTGCATTTTATATATTTTATATCATTGGTATATGAATATGACATATCGAATACCAATAACGTCCATAATATCAGCTGTTCTAAACCCTACAGGGGCAGTTGAATGCAGTTGAATAAAGTTATGAAACCTTAAATTTAGTTATGTTTCGTAGATAACCCCTGGCTCGATTATATCTCGCGGGTTGGCTGCTCCTATTGTTAGCTTAGTTTGCTATCCCACGATATTCATTATTATAGTCTCGTACTGTACCTGGGAATCCTACAATTTCCCGAACATCCCTCATGGATCGTCACTCATTCACTTCCCATCCGCCCCAACTCGGAAAAAACACTTCCAAGGAAATCGCTCCTCGTCCAAGAAACGTTCATCGGTAAAAAGGGGTGTATTTTGCACTTTCCATTAGCCAATGAATTTCCCTCTTAGAAATTAACCCCTCCCCGCCCTTAATACTGACGGTTAAGTATCAAACGCAAAACGAAGGGCTCGCGGCTCCTTTGATTTAGGTATCTGAGGAAAAGGGTGTTTTCGAGAAAGGGGTACGTAGAGGGGGGGAGAAGATAAAAGGCCCTTATGAAAGCCCTTGAGTGGATGCTATTGAGTTTGACACAGTTTACTTGAGGGAAAGGGTCCCGCCCTCTTACGAAAACCCAAGTTGAAGGAGCTCCGGTAGTCTTGAAGTAAAAGTTGGTTATTGTGCTTTTCCTTTTCCCCCCTAATTCCAGTAACGGAGTTTCGGCGATGGGTTTCTGAACGTGGAGAGCACTGATGGAAATGGCGATTTGTGGAGGGGAAAAAAGAATCATTCCGACACGGATTCGTGGCAGGGTTGCCAGGGGCCTATTCCATAAAGCAACAAGTTACAAGCCGATTTTATGTACAAGTTGTAAAAAATGAGCGTGCAAGCGTTTCATAAAGATACAAGTGTAGACTTGTAATGCACAGTGAAAATTGACCAGTGTACAGACGAATTTGGACAAGTTACAAGTGTTTCCCCATCATTTTGTACAAGTAATCGTTTTACAGTTGTAAAAAATGTTTTTTAACCTTAAAATGATTTTTAACCTACCTACGTCCATTCACCTATAGTAAACATGTTATTTTCCAGCATTGTGAGTTGACCATTTTTCAGTGTTTAATATGTGAGGATCATCTTCTGCTGAAGAATAAAGACAAGAAGCATTGAGCGTAGAAGACGCCAAAGATTTATGTGATTAATAATGGATTCCTGTGATTAAGAATTTATTCTTAATCATACACTGTGATTATGATTTTAATCATACTCTTACGTGTGAATACGAATTTATTCTTATTCCTAATCACAGAAACAGGTTTGAACAGGAGATGAAACTAAAAATTTTGATCATACTCATGAGTAAGGTCTTTCCCAACTCTGCCTATAGGTAGCTGAAGCATTGTTTTCACTTTTGGGAGATGAAAAATGTCTCCAAAATCAAAATTTCCACTCGCATTTTACGTTTTAAACCATTCGGCACACTTTCTGTCTGCCTGTGTACAATAACAAGCTTACTTAATAATCAAAGTTATCATCCAATTTTGGTGTTATTTTTAGGGAATGTGCGGATCAGAGTGTAGATCGTTCCCTATCAGTTTCATTGGTCCCGAATAAATACGCCACTCTGCGCATGCTCAAAAATAAATTCCATCGAGCGTCATTTTGTCACGCCTTGGTGTAATAAATATGAACAAGAAATGATTAACTATAATTGGAACTATCGGATTTATTTTGCCGATGAAAAGAAAAGGCTCTTGCAAACTGGAGGAGTTAGGTTTCTTGGAGAAAGAAAGCTGTTTGTTGTTTGAGTTTGAACTGTGGAAGATAGTCCCAGGAACAGGTCTCGGCTATTTTGCATTACTTCTCCCCCCTGTTGGGTTGTCCTTCATTCGGGGTCCCACCCCCTATGTAATATTTGGCTCTGCTCCTAATGCTCATCTAATGAATTTCTTTTGAGAAAACGACACCTGATACAGGTCAGGCACAACAATACACAAGTGTTCTGCGTAGAAGGGCTATGTAATACAGAAATAATAAACCATTGTTTAATAGTTTGCGCGATGTTCTCTTTCGAAGCCCAACGTGAACTCCGGCTCAAATTCTGGTCTGCTTTATGTTATAGGTGTTGGTTTCTGGCTACTAACACTCTTTCACATTCTATCTGTGTTGTCAAGTGTTTTAGTGTGTAGATACTTTACTAAAGTAATGATAATCCAAGTTTATTGTATTAAGTGATCACGATGTGACTAACTCAAACCATTATAATGTCCTCAATGCTTTGCTATGACCACGAAAAGGGCCCACTACTAACTGTATGTATGTATCTATTTCTGAATAATATTTTGTTTTTTAATTGTGTACATATACTAACAATATATTCTGGTTATAAAGTTGATGTTTTGAATCCAATCAGAAGCTTTGATTGGATGTGCGGTGCAAGTATACAAGTCATAATTATGGTATAGTTTAGCTTCCATCCTGCTTGTTAGTAATTCTACCACTATGAAGTCGATGAATTATTATTATGATTTGTTCATATACCTATTAACAAACGTAATCAATTAAAATTTCTTGAAGGTTCTTAAGGGTTGGTCAATTGTTCTTTAAAACAAAATCCGCGCAAATGTCATAGTAAGTCGACAGACTTGTTGACCAGGTTCCGTATAACCTCCACAGACCTGAACGTGCTTAAACAATATTTACCAATTTATTTTCGTTTTTCTGGGGAGTTGGGGGTTTAAGTAAGACGAAAATGTGAACATTTTGAATAAAATATATTTATGATGAAGAATTATATTTATAAGATATTACGAAGTGTCCAAATAAATGGACATCAGGACTCTGTCCGTATTCAAAAAATATTGAATTCAAAATCATGGTCTTTGGGGAAAGGAGAGCAACTCAAAGTTTTCTCCATTTAAATGGACGCCCGGTCTGTAGAGGTTATAATGAGGAACTATTTAATTATGTAAAGGGGAAAAACACCATGCAGATACTTCGTACTTTTATTCTTAAAAGCAAGAATTTAACGAAAAGACGACCCGTCTTTCTTGGAATCACTTCCACATGACAGATTTTCCTACCACTCAATTAGTGAGTGATTTGCGTGGGTAACGCTCGATTTGTCATGGATTTGCATAACACTAAATTTGTGTCAGGTTTTCGTAACGAATTTTTTGTGTCACTTTTCATAGGTACTTTACACCTTCCGTACCATAGCCTGTCGACCACAAAACAGCTAGGCCGTTTCATTTGAGTTGTTAAACGTCCTCAGTGATGCAATATAAACTGCACAGGTAGTTCTTATCCTTCCAAAATACCCGGAGTATGCCAAAGTATTGGCTCACTGTTCTTATTACTGACATGAGAGTATTTAACAAATTAAACGAAACTTCGCCTACAGTGTCCAGAGTTGGAAAAAGTTCAGATCCCGGTTGGAAAAAATTATTTGTTGCCCCTATCTTTTATGGAATCTTACGTTGATTCCGAATATACTTACCCCTCATCGATTCCAAAAAATGCCCCTTGATGCGGCTTTTCGTTAAAAACTCCAAAAACAACGTTTTTCAACATATTCTCCAACTTTCCTGAATAAAATTCAAACGAATTTTAGTTCCACCAAAATTCAGCGTCGATTGACCACCAGAAATCGTAAATTGATTGACACATAAGGCATTAACCGTATTTCAATTCAATTCAATTGAATTTTATTGTATAACCCGTAGGTATTACAAGGAGTTCCTTAAATACATATTAAAAATAGCACATGATATCTTGCCTTCATTTCTGCCTCAACAAACAATGTTACACTTTTACGTATGATGTATCAAATAATTACTTATATAGGTCTACATAATTTACGTATAATAAATGAGCACTGCATAGTTAACATAGATCACAATCAATAATGCCTACACTCCACTGCCATATTCCATTAATAATCCCGAGTCATTGCCAAAATTTCCAAAACGGTGTTGATGTTCGTTCTATCTCTTGTAGATTTTCATCTTCTTCTTGACCTGTTTTCTGGAAATGTTGGGAGGGGACGGAGGAGGAGTATTCAGATTTATCTCCACTTCTGACCCAGTAGATGTAGAATCCTCCAACGTAATTCGTCCATGATGAATGATGTTTTTTTTTTCTCCATCAACCAAAAGTTCATCTCCAATCAAGACGGCATGCTTCCCGTCTTTTCTTGCTTAAAACAACTTGGGCAAGAGATGCTTCCTAAATTCCCGTGTTCGTACTAACTGTATCTCGAAGTTTCAAATATCGTAAAATGAAGGTAAATGGAAGATTAGATACTCTGTTATGGTTCAATCATAAAAACTTTTGATCATCGATCGACGCAGTATTGTGTTATCTAAAACTTTTATATGAAACGAAAATTATTTTAAATTGCATTTAGTAGTAAAAGTTTGGAAAATATTTGGTTTTGGGAGGATTTTTCACGGAAAAACGCATTAAAAGGCCATTTGAGGATCGTGGGGTAGGTATATGAGGAACTAGTATAAAATGTCCTTTAAGATTGAGGCAAACAATAATTTTTCTAGCTAGATCGTTCAGTAGTTTTTCTAACTGTGCGTCGATTTGTCGTTCACATTAATTGACCAGCCCTCACAAACAATAATCACACTCATAATAGTATGTTGTTTGCTAGTTTTATTTATTACATTGAGGCAGTGAAATTATTGCAAACAGTTCAGGTCTCCATGTTTATTGATCTTGAACGATCTACCAAATTTTTACCGATGAACCAAAAGTTCGGTGAACTCGTCCGTGAAACCACGTTGCAGCGTCTATTTTGAGACATTTCAATGCGTTCGGCGAAGGGTGGTATGAGCGGGAAAACTGCTCTGGAGTTCGGCTCCCCTTGAAACCTGAGCCATCTAGCGGACGTTCAATCAACTAGCTTTTAGTCCCGCCACCACCCGCTAGAGTTCAGGAAAGGTTTCGACCTTTCCACGCCTCTTACCGCCAGGCCACCCCATATCAACATTGACACGTGGGTAGGGAGTACACGTGTCACAACTCCGAGCCCTCCAATTGTATTGCAGTGTTTCCCCTATTTCGTAATTAACCATTGACGAAAAACAAAAACGTCTGCCCAGATGGGTGTACACGACTTCCTCACTTATTGTTACATGGACGTATAGCATTACATTAGGAACAATTACGACCTAATTGACGTTATCAAGATTGCGATGAGCTCTCGCTACTATTAATGGTTAAATGTATACAAGAAAATCTAGCCTTTTTGCACCGGTGTCCGCATATGTACAGTCGGACTTTAGATCACCTCCCTGCCTAAAAGTCAGGGAAAACCTGGAATTGTCAGGGAGTTCTTAGCGTCGGGAAGTCAGGGAAATGCCAGAGAATTTTGCAAAAACCACTAAATGTCAAGGAATTTTTTTAATGAAAACTTTGTGTAATAATTCGCAGCGTTCTTAGGTATATTCTAACTCCTAAACAATCGAACTTCAACAGTCTACTTTAACATACTACATATTATTTCATAGGTGGGTTATCCGAATGTCAAAAATAATTATCAAGAGTGGTGGTTAAACTGTTCTAAGAGTAACTCGCAGATACATTGTGACATCGATCTGTCTTCGGCTCTCGGTTACTACAACACTTAGTAGTAAACCATGTTTGGGAAAAATCAGCTGAGTATTGAACTAGGGAGCATACCAAGCAGAATAGTGGACTGATCCATTGAGAGTCTCAACAACTAGTTTGTATACATAATCTAGGACTTTGTGAATGTTAGAGATCTGGGAGTGGTCGTAATCGAATCAGCGCTGAAAAATACTTCGACTATGACACCCCACAAGTCCTATTGTCAAAAAAATGATGTTTTAGAATTTTTTGAGACACTGTAAATTTCAAATTTGAGTTTGGCGATCGGACCAAACGAACTCAACCTGTCTTTTGCCAAGAATTTTTTAAGCCGTGTTTTGAGAGAGTTAAATATAAGACGTTAAAATCTAGGATTGTATTCTTTAGTGTACGAAATGGATATGTAATGGGTCCCCGCCTCCCCTACCAATTTTTAAATTTTGAAGCCATCTAAATAGCTCAATTTTTCTTTGAAAATTCGTAAAAATGACAAAAAACAGTATTTGATTTTGAAATTTTTTGTCAGGGGAATCTGAAGTTCGGTCAGGAAAAAGTCAGGGAAATTTCAAATTTCCATTTGGGGGCCACCCTGTCCACACTGTCATTAGTCGTATTTAGTCGCCCAAAACATTCGATAACATTCATTCAGGGGGAGTGAAGTACTGATATAAATTTCCTTCATGTTCCCGTTCTGAACCGAACTAATAGCCAACAGGGACGTGAATTTAGTTTACTCAGCTGATCAGGGTGAATCCCGTAATTTCATTCGTCTTTTGATGTCCCAGAGTGGCTCCCTATCAAATGTGAATTTCCTAGGAAAAACGGCAGAGAATTTAGTTCAGTCAGCTGGTCAGGACTAGGGCGTAATTTCATTCGTCTTTTGACGTATCAGAGAGACTCCCTATCAAATTTTAATTTGCTAGAGAGAACAGGAGAGCACTTGGCTCAACCATCTGATCAAGATGTCATTTGTCTTATGTCTCGGAGAGGCTCCTTATCAAATGTCAACATCCTCAGGAGAATAGGAGAGAATTTAGCTCAATCAGCTGATCAGGATGTATCCTGCAATTTCATTTGTCTCTTGACGTCTCGGAGAGGCTCCCTATCACTTTCCAACATCTTAAGAAGAATAGGAAAGAATTTAGCTCAATCAGCTGATCAATTCGTGTCTTGGTCTCCAAGAGAGGCTCCTATCAAATTTAAATTTACTTGGGAGAACAAGAGAGCATTTAGCTCAACCAGCTGATCAAGATACATCCTGCAATTTCATTCGATTCTTGATGTCTCGTGGAGGCTCCTTATCAAAGTCCAACATCTTAAGAAGAATGGGAAAGAATTTAGCTCAATCAGTTGATCAATTCGTGTCTTGATCTCCAAGAGAGGCTTCCTATCAAATTTAAATTTACTTGGGAGAACAGGAGAGCATTTACCTCAACCAGCTGATCAGGATGTATCCTGCAATTTCATTCGATTCTTGATGTCTCGTAGAGACTCCCTATCAAATTCCAAGCCCTACTACGAACTGTGATATCTGATCTGTGATATATTTATATACATCCAGTCGTACTTCTATTTCACTTTGCTGATTCTATATTGTAGCCTATTTTACTCTAGTCTTAATTGTGTTATTTTATTTTTGGGTTTTTTACCCACATGAGGGGCTAAACAGTGGTCATAACTGTAACCCTAATTCCCCCCCCCCCCCCCCCCCCCCCCCCCCCTCCAAATTGCCTGTGGAGTCCATGATGGAGCTCCTTTTTAATCAAGGATGGCAACATGGCTCCCCTTAGAATCGTGCCACTTCCAGTGTCTCTGAGACACCTTGTTTAATGCCGTTAATGACCATTCTGGTTGAGGTGCGGCCTAAAACTTGATATTAAAAAAAAGTATAAAATTAATTATCCGCTGCTTTCTCCGTGTTTCATTCTGTTGAAGTATTTTGGGGTCCGATAAAAGACAGTATTTTTGGTTCGAACTCTATTAGGTTTGCAATCCGCATTTTTGCACCAGTCAAAATGTAATGAAAAAGTTTGGCAGGTAGCCCTGCAAAATGTCGCCAAATGCACTTGATTGCTTTTACCTGCTGCCCGACGATATACATATACATATCCGTCCTTCCACGCTGTTACGCGTTAAACAGTTGAAGTATATCACATGAACCGAGGTTTGGCAAGTAGGCACATGTGGCTAATTGGTTCTGCCGGTTATATTATTTATGTTAATCATATCCCCCAACATCACGGTTCCAGTCATACATAAATGTAATGTTAACTCCTCAAATACAATCCTATTTCAATTCAAATCCAATTTCGCCTTGTTCTATTGAATATGACTACCCTTTACAATTAACGTTTATTGAACAGCCACAGGCGCAGTCACGCAATTTCCTTGCCCCCCTCCCTCACATTCACCTTTCTCACTCCCACGCTTACGAACACCGACACCGTCTCACTCCTATTCTACACCCTTGCCTCCACGACTGACACAATACATGCAAATCGTCGAATAACTTTTTTTTTGTCGTTCCCTATACCTATTTTTAACGGAATCACGGAATATATTAATCGGCGGATACGTCGAACAATAATTACTATGAGAAACGGGACGTTTTAACAAGGAAAACGTGACGTGTTGAGGTAAACCTTAGTTGGGGTTTCCGTGTTTGCCTGTGACCGAGATTTGTTTACTTTCTTCACCCTCGAAGGGCCGAGGAAAGTAAAAATTTATTCTCCGTCTTATAATTTATTGCTTTGTCTCTACCGAAGGTAGGGAAGCTTTGTGTTTGTGAAATAAGTCGAAAAAATGTTTATCCTCCAAAATTAAATTACTTCTTGCTTTTTGGGTTTTGAAAGCTTGCTGATCAATTTTGGTTTCGTGTCTGTCTGTGGTATATCCAAATCACGCTCAAAACTGTACCAAGTTTATGTCCGAATTCGATTAAATTCTCTGAAATTGTGCTTCAAGCCTCTTCGTATGCGAAAACGTGATTTTCTCATAATTTCGATTTTTCATCATCTATAGTGTCCGATTTCGTTCAAATTCGGCAGGTAGTTGGGTATATGTTCTAGAAAAAAAAACCCTATAAATTATATCGCAATTGGTAGAGTAATAGCCGTTCTGCATGCTAATATCGAAACTATTATCGATTGACACAGGTAAAACTCCGAGTCTATTGAATCTATTTTGTTGAAACTTTCAGGGATTATGAGGTTAGCTTCTAGACGGTCCCCTATTTCATTGCCTTAGTCTTTGCGCATGCTCAAACGTTAATTTCTCATAATGTCGATTTATTATGTACTATTGGTCCGATTTCGTTCTAATTCGGGAAGTGTATAGATATAATATGTTCCAGCAAAAATTATGTCGCAATCGGTGGAATAATAACTATAGCGCATGAGCAAAACTAAAATTGATCGTCACAGACTAAACACCGAAACTAATGAACCGGTTTTTATGACATTTTCATGGATTGTGCGATTTAGCACCTAGACGGTCTCCTAAGATTTTCTTTGCCTGGATTAACAGTAGCCTGTGTGCCCAAACGATTTTAGAACACCCGAGCATCAATGCATATACCGAAATAAAGGGGTTTCATTTTATTTATTACTAGCTGCGCCCTATCAAATGCACTTAATATCATTAATTCGCCATTGAATTTATATCGTTCTATAAAATTACTGTAGGTTGATCGAAGTCGAATAACCCTTGATCCAACTCTTGCGCTGGAGAAAGGCTGGGAGTGCTTATAATAATAATAATTTATCACAAATATCTTGTAATTATCATAATTGGTAATGACGATATGTCATCCACTCAATTTTCGGTTGTAGTTCTATACCCGCGTTGTACATTAATATTGTATGTGAATATTTAGGTTGTACCAATAACAATGCGCTACTAATGTTGTGTCTAACTCTAAAACTTCCATACCCACCTAATATATGTCCTTAATGGAATGATTGTATGTCAATGTTAATGTGGTTACACGATTTATTGTGATTCCAATAATTTACAGTATGTACCGAATCGTTTTTTTCATCGTAATTATCAAGTAGATTATTTATATAAATAATCTTTACTTAACTGCACAATGAGCGAGTTATATTTTCTTTTCCTGTCCCTTCTTCATTGACTCCACTTCTGCAGCACTGTCCGCCTTATAAAACACAATCCTATCTATTTTCATTTTTCAAATTTTTTTTTTTTTTTTTTTTTTTTCGGTATTTATGTTATTAAAAAATTATATTTAAATTTATAGCTTACTTACTAAGTGATCCTTCCCGGTCTGTTGTGTATATGATAATAAATTTCAATTCCAATTTTTTCATGCGGGGATAAAACACAAAATAACAAACATTGTTATTTTTTAAAATTATTCGATCGACTCCTGGATACTTTTAGGGAGGACCATTGTTATTTAATTGTGAAATAATATGTATTTTCTCTAATATCATGTTTTAACTTTGATTGGTGGTCGTTTGTGTTTGTTGTAGAATGCATGGAAGGCGAGTTCATGTGCGACGTCAGCCGGTGCATCCTCATGAACAAGAAATGCGACGGAGTTCGTGACTGCAATGACGGAACCGATGAGGAAACCGACTGCCCGCCAAGACGTGAGTACCGCCATCTTGTTTTTAGTTTGTCCGCAGTGCTAGAAAGGTACTTAATATTATATACTATGGCAACAGTTACCATATATCATGGCAATAGGTAGTGAGATGCTGTATACCATGTAAACAGATACCTTTTACAATACCAGCAAATAAGTACCTAGATACTAGCTTATACCTACTAAGGCAACAGATACCTAGGTGCCTTATAGTATGGCAACTGATGACTAGATGCCTCAAACGATAGCATCAGTAAGGTACCTAGATACCTTATACCTACTACGGCACTGATATCAAGGTACCTTTCACTAAGGCAACAGGTGCCTAGACTCCTCATACAATGGCTATATATACGTACCTAGATACCTTATACCTATTACACCAACAGGTGTAATCTTATAGGTACCTAGGTACGGCAAACAGATGCCAAGATACCTCTTACAATTGATACAGACAGGTACCTAGATGACTCGTACCTACTGCGGCCACAGATACCTAGGTACCTCACACTAAGGCAACAGATGCCTAGATACCTCAAACAATAGCGACGGATAGGTACCTAGATGCCTTATACCTACTATGGCACAAATATCAAGGTACCTTACACTAAGGCAACAGATGCCTAGATACCTCAAACAATGGCTACAGGTAGGTACCTAGATACCTAATACCTACTAGTGCAACAGATACCTCGGTACCTTATACCACAACAACAGATGCCTAGATACCTCTTACGATTGCTACAGATAGGTACCGAGATACCTTATATCTATTGTGGCTACAGATACCTAGGTAACTTATACTAAGGCAACAGATGCCTAGATACCTCATACAATGGCTACAGATATGTGCATAGATACCTTATACATACTACGGCAACAGATGCCTAGATACCTCATACAATGGCTACAAATATGCACCTAAATACCTTATGCCTACTACGGCAACACATACCTAGTACCTTACACTAAGGCAACAGATGTCTAAATACCTCACACAATGGCTACATATAGATACTTAGATACCTTATACCTACTACGGCAACACGTTCCTAGGTACCTTACTCTATGGCAGCAGATACCTCAGACAATGGCTACAGATATTTACCTGTACCACGACAACAGCCACCTAGATACCTTATCTCTTGCAACATATAGGCACCTAGATACCTTACTCTTGCTACAGCAACAGGTACCATGTCAACTGGTACCTAATACCATGGCAACGGATCTAGAAATTTTATACCATGTCAAAAGTTACCTAGGATTGTTGGCCATCAATACGTTTGTTGCTATAGTTTTCATAGTTTTCCATATTAATTACATTCAAACCATACATTTTATCCTATCAAATCACAGTTGGAGTAAGACCTAAGTCTTAAACAATAGTCACTCTTAGTCCTGAAGATGTTCAATAAATTGAACGAAACGTTGGCCGAAAAAAATACTTCGAAACGGCACGAAATTTAGGGGTTATTATTTTCAAATTGAAGAGTGCAGGTCGTAAATGTTTTGGGGTAACCCTGTACATTGTTTTTCCAAAAAGTTGTTGTCACTATTTACATCGGTGTAGGTATATACATAGGTGCATGTGCATTTGTCTGTCTTGGCTTCACGAAATTATACAATATTTTATCCTTAGTGTGAATTGTTTATCCACTTATGTTCGCTTAGATCACTGGAATTATTTAATTTTGTATACGACGTTGTTGAATTTGGATGATTTTCAACGCTTGAACTTCGTAGCCTTGAAGATAAGGTAAGTGCGTTTCTCTGCAATTTTCTTACGATATTTCCAAAAAACGTGTAGGATGTTCTGCTCTCTACCATTTTGTGATTGGGGATAAAACTTGGCAAATAATGACTTGACAAAACTTGACAAAATCGATCTCCGTTTCTCAAGTTATACCTTTACAAGGTCTACCTACATTGTTTTATACACCTGTCGCGAACGCGAAGTGATTATTAGGTATCTTTTGGAAATCAATTAACCTTTGGCATCAGTTCAGTGAAATCTAATAACAACCCAAATTATTAGTATCCATGTTTATTACCTATGATGAATTTACCTGATGAGTGAGTTATAAAAAAATTATAAAACGTTGCTTTTCGTACCACGAGACAAAGTTGTACTTATTTCTTATAGCAAGGAAAAGTAAATCCACGACAAAGTTTGGTACCAGAGCGTGGTTTTATCAGGATAAACCTCGGGAAACCTGGAAGCTAGCGAAGATCGTCGATCTTTTACCAAGTAAGGATGGTCGATCTCGAAATGTCCAGATTCAGCTATCCAATGGACAGAAGATCAGAAGGCCTGTCACTCAGTTGTATTTTATTTTATTTTTGTTTTTATTCCTATGATGAATTTACCTGATGATTTTGATAAATAACAAAAATATAAAATATTGCTTTTCGTACCACGAGACAAAGTTGTACTTATTTATTATAGAAAGGAAAAGTAAATCCACGACCACACCATTGTATATACCGTTGTGTACACGTTTCACGCGAATTCTGTTGGAACTTGAATTTTTAGTGTTCTCAATCATTTAATTCCTACACGGTCGGGTGTGCATTACGTGTAGTTAGCTAGATAAATAGATGGCTATTAGTGAAGTTTAATTCGGAAGAATTTAATATCTATTATAATATTAGTATAGCATAGATGTATACGTGGTGGTAAGCTTAAATTAAAACCTCAACTTTCTCACTTAGAAATTAACATATCAAAATATTGAAAATACGGGTTTCATAATTCATCGATTAGGCACTTGTATAATTTGGAATACTAGGTATATGTCTGAAAGTACTATATGTCTGACGTACATAATGTACATTAACTTTATTATCTTCATCTGAGAACCTTTTATTACTATTCCAGACACTGATTTACCTCTAAATTTCATAACGATAATTCAATTAGTCACAAATGGTTTCATTCATACTTTATTAATGCATTTTTAACGCGAAACTATTACTCGCACTCTCTATTCGCAAAATTAATACTCATAAAAAAAAACTACAATTTTCATAAAAAATAAAGGTTTACGGTCATTTATTAAGCGTGTCTCTATATTAACACTAACAAATTTTTCTGCTAAATAAATTATGAGCCCCCATTTCTCATTTTTCCAATAAATGCAATATTTCACTAAATTCGAGTGTTAATTATTGGTTTAGTGTCTTGAGTTTCGGTTATGAAGTGCAGATTCAAACTGTGGTCAATATCAGGATTGACTTTCTGAATTTTCTTCAAATTCCGAATCCGAATTCACAACAAATTTGGAGGGATTTGTATATGAAGCAAGTTGACTCCCATTATTGTAACAGGAATGTATCATCATTTTGTCTTCTTACCTATCTCTCCAGGTTAGGATGGATGAGAGTGTTCTTACCATTGCTTCTTGTGTTTTTTCTTCATTTGGTTTGTCATATCTACGAAAAAACGAGTATCACATGAGCTTAAATTCAATATTAAATTTATTGATTAAGGATTTTCTCCTTGACTTTCTCCTTTGTGCTCTCGGTTCCTACCGCATGTGGCTAACATTCGGATTTTAGCTTCCTTGCTTCAAGAACTCATTGCTTTGTTCTCTTGTTTGGGCAAGATTCCCGAAGGAACTTATCCGTCCCATCTATCAACAATTGCCTGCTGTTCTTTTGTTGAGGTAACCATCCAAGAAGTTCTGCCAAGGTTTAGTCTGAAGATAATTTACCATCTTTACTTACCAACTCCTGGAGGATATCGAAATTGGACGCAACAATGGCTATATCGTCAGCTTAACGCATACCAGTTACCTGTAAAGCTACAATCCCTTTTTTTAACGTTGCAAAAATCTTATATTGTATGAACTTGATAGAAAGGGGGTAGGCAAGGGTACCTTCCATGTACTTTCACACTTTTCATCAGAAAAAACAAAGTACCCAAAACATAAAGATAGTATTGTCATAAAAACGTCGCATTCTTTGGAATTAATGCGAAATTCCTCTGAAACTGACTTGTAGAAATTCGGTCACGATTCCCTCCCCGGGCAGCACGAAACTTATCATGTTTCGATATCATAAGATTAAAATAACATTAATTTAAGATCACGTAATCCCGAGCAGGCTTATACGCGTTTAGTTGAAAAATTGAAGAAAAAATGGGGTATGAAGGTATTATTAATGTCTATAACGTGAGAATTATTTTATAAACGTTAATAAGGTAAATATAGGGTTGTGGTGGAAGGGTTATTGAAAAATTGGTGGGTTACTTAAGTTATTTTGGGTGCAAAAAAAGAGAAAAAAACGAATTTTTGTGGTTTAAAAAAAGAATAAAACACGACTTGTCTGAAGAAAAATCGTGTCCGCAATCCATCACGCTAAGGGTAGTTTTGAAGGGGTTGAGGGGGTGAGTTTCCTCGTAAGGAGAAAAGGAGCGATGAAGGAGGAGTGGAGATAAGTGGTTTCGACGAAAAAGGGTGGTGGTAGTGGTGGTGGGAAGGGGGGTGAAGAGGGTGGTTTTTAGGGGATGAAAAAGAGGGGTGGTAGGGGTGGATTGAGGGGTGGGGGGAGACGATTATACTAATTCTGCCTCGCATGTCACAAAGGGGGTTGGGAAGGGGAGGAGAGGGGGTGCGCCGATGGGAAGAAGTCGAAGAGAAACAACCGCATTACACAAAATACACCCCCGAAATCTTCATCCCCCTTTCGAGGAAAACTTACTACCCCTGTTTTCTCGTATCTCCCCCTCTCTGTGATTCCTCCTCTTATAACGCCTCCCCCTTCCCCCAGTCAATATTTTTTACTTTCCTATCAACTAAATGTCAAAGTAATGGTAGGTAAGCAATCGCGAGTACGTTCTTGTCTAGGTTATTCGAATACATATCTATTCGAATCAGAGGAATCACGGTTCGTTATTGAAGACCTAAATTGAGGAAAATTGCTTCAGGCTTCACTTCTCACTTAGAATCAAATGAACAGATACAACCATAGTATTTTCTTTTAAGGACTCGCGAAATTTACTTCTGGGCTATACGAACAAACTTACAATTTACTATATTTTTATGCGTAGAAGATGTGAGGAACGAAGGATCCAACCTGTGTATTGGGGAAATTTCTGGCCGATCGCATAACTTTTAATCACCCTAGATAGAAAATAAAATCTCCTTTACCGAATTAAAATTGTTGAGAAAACGTTGTTTTAGTGAGCTTTCGTTTAAAATGAAGCTTTTTCAATGGCTCCAAAAATTTTAAAGTCGAAATTTTCGAAAATGTTCTTCATTGAAATCCGTTTAGAGACATTCTGAAAAGAATCCTAGAGTTTAACAGTTTTTCATATATATATATATATATATATATATATATATATATATATATATATATATATATATATATATATATATATATATATATACGTCATTCCAGGCGATAACTCTCCTTAAGATTGAGAATTTTTTTCAAATAGGAACACCAATTTTTTATTGCAGATTCGAATTCAACGTGAAATTTAATGAAGAAATTACCCTGTACTCGATTTTTTAACAGGTGCAATACTGCTCCAAAAGTGCGCAATTTCGCTCTAAAAGTGCAACAATTGTGAAATACTGAGTTTTTGAAGATATTCAATAGCCACTTGAAATAATTGATTTAGGGGTATTTTTTCGACGCACAAAATACTAAAGTCTAGTTTTCTTGTGTTTTCCCGAGTTGGTGTTGCAAATATCAATAAATGAACGTCATTACGAGGTTCATCACGAAAAAATGCCCCAAAATCAATGTATTACATGTGGCCCTTTGTCCGTCTGATGGAAAAAGCTCATCCCTCTGGAGAAAACTCACCCCTGTCATGTCGTACCTCCACCTACCCCTTCCCTTACGCAACAACCCACCCCTAATCTCTTTTTTTGTGTTTGCATCCTCCACCCTTACAGTTTTCCCCTCGCCTCAGTCATCCGACAATCCTAGCCCTCAACCCACTAACTCACCCATCTCTCCGTCTAATCCCCACATCTTTTTCTCAATTTTTTCCCTCTTCTTCCACAAATGAAAACGGGTTCCTCTCATTCAAAATCTCGTTAAGCAACACATTTCGCGTTCTTTTCCGTTTCTTCAACTTTTCTTTCTTCAATTCCTTTTCTCTTTTTCAACACCGAGCAGCTTCAAAGCGGGATGGAAAACAATTCAATTTGGAAGAAAACATCTTCTTTAGTGGTTTATCCCATCTTTCTCGGATCCAAATTTACCTATTGCACAATTATTCCGAAATGAAATTTTATGATGTGGTGAAATTTGGAATGTGTTTGATTCCTCAATAATGAAGACAAAATTATAAAATAGAAGGGATACTCGTAAATGTTGATGTATTAATATACATCTTGGATGTAGATATATAGTAGATATGTAGTGTAATATACATGTAGGATGTAGATCCTTCTCGGATCTAAATTTACCAATTGCACAATTATTCTGGGGTGAATTTTTATGATTTGGTGAAATTTGAAATGTGTTTATGGTTATTCAATGATGAAGACAAAATTAAAAAAAAAAAGGTATTCGTTAGACGTAGACAAAATTATAAAATAGAAGGGGTACTCGTATGTGTTGATGTATTAGTATACATCTTGGATGTATATTACCTTCTCGGGTCCAAATTTACCAGTCGCACAATTATTCTGCACAATAATTCTCATTAATGAACTGTATTGATGAGATTGAAAGTGCGGGAAATGAATTGTAGAGCGAAAAGTGCTGACGAAAAGTATCATCAAGATGAAAGTCATGTCAACCACCAATCCTTAGGTCATTCGCCCCCAAGCGCTCCTAGTGGCAGACCTTCATAGTCCGGAGCCCCATTGCATGTTTCTCAATGAAGTCCAAGCGTATATTCCTAACTCCAACTGCTTTGAAAGGTCGTATTGACCTTTAACTCTCAAAGACACCCCCGCAGTTGTCTCAAGCCGATGTAGTTACCGCGGCTTTTAATGAGGCAGATCGCGTTACATGTTTCGCACCTTTTGCAAATCACCGTCACCTGGTCGGCACTTTTGTGCCTTATGTGGGGGTCAAAAGCGGTTCATATCCCGCAACAAAGACCCTGGAAAACGGGGTAAGTAAAGCTTATTATACGTTACGGAAGTACACGGGTACTTAACATTCCTGGTCGATAAATTTAATCGGAACAACCGCTGGCATAATGGAATTCATCGCGGAGCTAAACGGTTTCACATTATAACACAGTTTTAGCCGATTCTTGAAGAAAATGAAACTATTAGTATAGCTCCAAAATTTTAGGTAGAAAACAGGGCAACTAATCTTACACAAAACTGTAGATGATAATGAAAATTATGAACCAATATTTTCCTCAATTAGATCTTCTTCTATGCATCATTACGTTTCTTTATTCGGACAGTTCAGATTATAACAAGCTTTATAATCCGGACTGGACGACGGAGTGAGCTGAGGGAGAGGTGCCATTTCAACCTCTGCCTTGTGTCGCGTAAAGTCATCTGGGTATGCATCATTACAGGACATGAGAAGCCAATGTATCAGCAACGTGCTTGAGTTCTCGAGCCACATCACCTTGAGGTGTGGTTACAGATGGAATAGTTGGTGGCGGGAGACCCTTCATTGCACTTACCTTTCACCATACATCTTTAGGAGGAGTACCATCCTTAATTTCACTGACATATGAGCGAAAGGAGCTGATTTGTGCCTGACGTTTCGCTCTGTTGGCTTCTCGAACATCTCTATTCCACCAAGGGACATGGTTGCGTCCCTTAGTGGGGTCTGTTTTTGGAATGGCAGCAGATGCTGCTTCAAGGGTGGCAGAGGTGAAGTTTGTAACGTCTTCCTCAATGTTTCAATTGAGGGTGACATGCACCATCTGCTCCCTATAGAGTGCCCAGTGAGCATCCTCCGATATCCAGCGTGGCAGAGGAGTGAAAGATGAGTACCGACTTTTCATATCAATTTTGATAGAAAAGTGGTCAGAATGATGAAGGTCCTGCAAAAAAAAACAAGCTTTATAAAAAAGGCCTTCTGTCCTTAATTTTTTAAAAATTAAACTCCAACGTTTCTTCCCAGGAACTGGGGCTTCTTCAGGAAGATTAATATTCAAAAGTGTAAAATATCTAGTTACTTATAGTTTTCTTTTTTGTTAAACATCTAATTTAAAGTTATGAGTTTTTTTGAAAACCAAATTTAAAATGTGTTTTCAATTTTCAATTCAATTTTAGTTGAAAAACGTTGAGATAACCAATAATACACTTGGGTCTGATATGAAAAGTTCAGGTAATGAACGAAAAAGCCAAAAAATGTTACTTTTTGGTCATTTCTGAGTCTTAAAAGTGGATAAAAAGATGATTTTTGGTATCTACGCACTCGAAAACATAAGACCTACTCATTGTGGAAGCAAAAGTGATACAAGTAGTCGCTAGGAGTTTCGATCACGTTTATGGGAGTTCTGGACCACATATGGGTTGTTCTGTAATCATTGAGTCCAACAACACAAAACAGATAACCGCCACCTAATGCCACCAGTTCGAATGAATTTTTAATTTTCAATTCAATTTTGGTAGTTTCTTAATTTTAATTAAAACGTGGAGATAACCAATCATACACTTGGGTCTGATCTGGAAAGCTCAGGTAATCAACAAAAAAGCCTTAAAATGTCACTTTTTGACCATTTTTGAGTCTTAAAAGTGAATAAAAACATGATTTTTGGAATGTACGCACTCAAAAACATTAGACCTACTCATTAGAGAGTTCTTAGTAGAACCGTAGGTCTCAATACGGAGTGCGGAAACGAGAAAATTTACCGCACCTTAAAGCCACGTCAAGTCCTTAACGGATCTAGTTGTAACTCTAAATCCATGGAAGGAGGGAATTATCTCTAGGAGGTTATTTGAATCCATGGAAGAAGGTTATTTTAGACGATTACGTTTTTTCCGGATTGCGATCCGTTAACGTATCTGTACGGTAGGATGCGTCACCGTAACTCATTGCGTCAGAGTTACAACGCCGGATTTTCGATACCTTACGACGTATTGTGTTTTACGGATCTACTAGGAACTCTCGATTGTGGAAGCAAAAGTGATACAAGTAAAGTCGAGTTTCGATCACGGTTTCGGGAGTTCTGGACAACTGTGCGCCGGTTGTTCTGTAATCATTGAGTCCAACGACACAAAACAGATAGCCGCCGCCCAATGCCACCAGTTCGAAAAGAAACCGGCATTTCGACTGCATAAAATTATCTATTCGACCCGTTTCAATCGTAAAAAGACCGAAGAAAAAAGCAGTTTCCTCTCGTCCACCCTAATGGGTCGGAAGTTATTAAAGTCGAAAACTCATCTTGAGCTGGTGAGATGAAGGAGCGGCAATAAAGATGTGGAAGTCGTAAAAAAGTCCTGATGAGCTGAGAAAGCATTTCTAGACGCACTTGTATGTTTGTAGGATTCTGCTGGGGTCGCCCGCAGCGCTTTGATGTCGAAACACCGATGTGTAAACAGTTTTTGAAATACTTCTTGCGTTTCTACTATGGCGTTCTGGATGCGGCATCCTATTGTCTTCGTTTCATTTTGTGCAGTGAAATGAACGAATTGAAAAAGAAGCGTTTGAGTGGTTCTCCTGGTAAAGAAAAATCACCTAAAATGAAATAAAAATTTGACGTTCTCATCTGATTTATCAGTGCGTAAATAGACTTTCTTGGTTCAACTTACAGCCTAAAACTTCAATTACTCTCAAATAACAAATTTTCTTAACCTTTTATCCAAATTACTGTAATTTTATCCAACTTTTTGTAGAAAAGGGGGTATTACAGCCGTCCGAACCGCGGCACCTGGGGGTGGGGATGCATTTTCTTTGCGTTTCAGAGGGTGTAGAACGACGATACAAAAAACGCGTTGGTTGCTCATTGCTGATTTTTAGGACATACTATGGACTTCAAAAATTTCAAAATTTTAGGAAGAGAATCAAATTTGCAAGGAAAAATATTTCTAGAAATTATTAAGGTAAAATATAAAATTCAATTAATTTCCGAAAAGACACTCAAAACTTGAGCAAAATTTACTCGTATTTGATTGAAGGACTCTAAATTTATAATTACCGTCACCAGCGAACTAGGTAATATACGAAAAAACATCGTTACCTACATAAACATGAACAATTTTGAATTTGAATTCCTAAAAAAAGTATAACTTTAAATTTGATTTAAAAAAAAAAATCTATAAGTAAGTAGATATTTTACACTATTGAATATTAATCTCCCTGAAGAAGCCCCAGTTCCTGGGGAGAAACGCTGGAGTTTAATAAAAAAAAGAAAACTGATTTAAGGAAAGAATGCCTTTTATATTAAGCTTTTTACAATTGTCATTCATTTTCAGATTTCTTTATATATAATTTTATATGTTGTATCATCATGTCGGAACTAGAGCCTCGCTGACTTTGGTGAGGATCAGCTGACTGCGAGCTGTAGTACTATCAATCATAATGGTGGCAAAATCGTGCTCAAATCCCTCCTGTCACCGAAGGACGTCGAAAATTGATAGGGAGCCTGTAAACACTCATATTATTGATTTTTTTCCCTATCATTACGGTAAACAGGCCAAAAGGGTGATGCGTTTCTTCACTGATCCTTCGAAAGTGATGAATCTCATATGAACCTTAACATTTAAACTTCCTAATAAATATAATAATTTTATTTTCAAACGATTCTTAATTGCAATG
The DNA here is from genome assembly GCA_030762985.1 of Adelphocoris suturalis. Lineage (NCBI taxonomy): Eukaryota > Metazoa > Arthropoda > Insecta > Hemiptera > Miridae > Adelphocoris > Adelphocoris suturalis. The sequence goes on along the minus strand of CM061042.1, from coordinate 39,176,582 downwards.
ATGTATGCATTATTAAAACGCCATCATCCCTAGATTGTAGTAGAACTTGTTTAAGAACCCTGACTTTCTGATATACCCCAACTCCTTTCAGGGTGAACGAAGTCTCGATAAATCTTGGTAAAACTGGAAAAATACGTTCTCTGGTCAGATATCATTGTCTTCGAAAAGGTGAGAGTTTCGCCAGACCTCAAGCGCTTTCAGTTTCACAATGCAAAGGTTCAACGCCGGATGCTAAACAGATGCTAACGTAATTCGATTTTGACCTGACCAGGTGGGAGGATTTCTTGTGATGAATGGCTCTGCTGACTGCAATTGACCTCTTTGAGACGGAGATATTATAAATTCTTTCTGTGGAACGCAGTTTTAAGGCTAAGAAGTATAGAATAGAATTCAATATCAATTTATTGACAGAAAGAAAAACAAATTACAGAATTGACAATACCTAGTCTCATGAGAATTCTTTCTTCTTTCCACCAACCTACTAAGTTCTTACGAACTTGTGGCGGCTGGTGGAGCTATTAGTCTCAGAGAAAAAAAAACTACTAAATATCATCAAACACCTAAAGAGCTACGCTCAAATAAACAAACGTTAAAATATTTAAATAAATTTATTCCATTAATTCTTTAATTTTAATCAAAATCTCCTTCTTAAATCTCCTTAAATCACCAAAATCGTCAGAGTTAATTTTACAGGCATAGAGGAAGCGCAATACCTTATGATAAGAATTATTCTTTGCACGCTCAGTATGAAGTTTTGAGAGCTGAATATTCGAAGGCATTGCAGTACGTGAGTTAGAGATACGGCTTCTATGATCAGGATGGATACCCGTCTTATGGACGAATAGACAAGCTTGTAGCAAAAATACTTGCATAACATTCAACATCTCAAATTCATTGTGGAGCAGAACAGTAGAATATCTAGCATTCTTCCTGAGTATTATCTTAAGGATAGTATTATGTGCTACTTGCAAAAGACCTATTAAAGATTTACAGGCACTTCCCCACACTAAAATACCATATTTTAATAATGAGTAAACCAGACCAAAGTAGATGGTTCTCAGCTGCACGACAGACAAAAAATGAAGTGGAATGATATAAAATGTGAAGAATTACTGGCTGAAGATTACTCCATATGACAACAGAGTTGATGATCTGTTCACCTACATACAATATTCACATTGAATACGGTAGGTAACAAATATTGGTAACAACTTGCCCCTCTCTTTGTCCACCGCTAAACCACTCAGTTATGAAATTCACCACAATTGCTCAGCACTCGAAACCACCACTTTCCAATAACTCTAGTTGTTGTAAACGAATTTGGGCCATTAGATGTCAAGTTTTGAAAAATCCCTGAAGTTTTACCAAAATCGGACGAATAGTTGAACTTTGACTACACATTTTAAATTTGGGTATGTGGCTTGGACGTAATTCATATAAATTCCGATGAAGTCAATAGGCGGTTATTTGAACCTACCTGCAACCGCGCTCCTATTTTGATGAATTCGATAGAAGAAAATATATGTTTTATGAAATTCAAGTTCGCACATGTGCAGAAGCTACTATTTCCCCAATGATGATGAGACCTGCAACAGGTGACCATCTAATCCCCAAAATCCCTAAGAAATTTTATCAAAATTTTGTGGTAATTTAGTATATTTTGTATATTTAATATATTTTGAGCTCGGAAACAAGATGTTCCAAAGACCCACGGATATACATAGAATACGACGTTTTCAAAAAGCTGTAAAACGCACACAAAAAATAAAAATAACAATAAAAAGGGTCTTGTCTGTTAAAATATCCCCCGCATTTACAAACTATTTTCTATAAAATGGGGATTGATCGGATTGATGATCCCCAATCATTTTTACGTCCACTGTGGTAAAATAGATCAGAATGCCGTGTATAGTTTGGTGGTCTGGATGCTCGCAAGCTCGCATCTAAAAAATACATTACATCGAGAAGTCAATCTCTTAGTAAAAATACAGATTAGTGGACATACAGGTCGGAATGAATGAATAGTAGAGAATTAATGGAGATAAGCGGGGATATAAAAGAAAAGGCCCAATAAAAATTACTTTTGAAACCAAATTGTTCAATTTCTACAAGAATATAAAGCTTCACTACCTTGGACCGTAAGGAAACGAATTATTTATTCATTATTTTCTAGTTCGTTTTCTTGATTGTAAAGGTAAACCAAACTCGTTGTTCCCTGTTTTGATTGTTACACTGAAGAATGACGCGATGGGACGTTAACGGGTGGTTAAATGTTAAACTGGTGGTTGTTTTGAATCGTATTAACCTGATAAAGCGGAAAGCGACAAACCCCAAACGTATTTCAAATGTTTCCGCAGTTTCAGTTTTGTGGTGGCCCAAACCGGGTTAAGGAAAGTTTTCACCCCCTTCCTTCAACTCTTCAAAAAGTGGGGACAAGCGGGGAGAAGGGGACCCTGCAAGTTCATGAATATGCAAGTTTCGACTTGACACTCTCTGGAACCTGGGAGTGGGAGGGGACGCAAGGGTTGATATCTACGAGAAGGCCTCTTCTATACCTTATCCCTCCCGAACACAACGTGTTGCTTCCCCCCCCTCTCTCGCGCTGGACAGGGCTCGCCTATCGGGGTCTTTTCATTCTATAACCGCACCTGTTCAGTCCTGCCGCCCCCCACCCCGCCATCTGACCTGTACAAACCTGTCTACCCCAATCCCAGCCAATTAGAGGGCAGCCTTTGTTTGTCCCTTATTCAGCCACCTATATGGAATACGTAACATTACTTCTCACGTGCATAGGTATTAGATATATCAACACCTCTTTGAAGCAAACCATAATATCCTATGTTTGTTAAATAAACTCAATTATTACCTAGTGACTGAGATGGAATGCTGAACTGAATGCAGTAGGTAATTCAATCAACATATACAGGCCGTGGCCGTTTCAGAATCTACCTTGCCTAATTAAGGATGTATGTGATCAAAATACTTATTAAACTCCCTGCTTAAATTAGAGTTAATCAACTTCAGCTACACGTGACCGTAATAATACTATTCTGAGTAGGTACGAATACTTAGTTTTGAGGCAAGTTGAATCACTCTCATAAATATAAGATAATTTTATTAACAACTAGCTGACCCGGCAGACTTTGTCCCGCCTAACATGTTCGTAGAGTCATGGTTACAAATAACAATGATTTCCAACAATGCGCTAAGACATTCAACTAGTACCGACTACAGTTCGCCTTCACTTTGTTTGAGATTGGTTCAGGTTCGCTTCATCTCTAAGTAGTGTAAACCTGTACACTACATTCGAACGCTCATTAAAATTGACGTCATTATCCTGGAGCTGTATGTTTCACTTAAAAACACACGAAAATAACTGATATATGGTTGATTTTAAGCTCCGAACCAGCCTATCCTGAAGCTTTTTCACTTGGAAACGCACACACAGAGTAATATTATATGATGCCTGCTTTTTAATTAGTAAAAAAACAACAAAAAAAACCGTAGGCGGGAGCTGAAAATGCATAAATTTGGCGCGCACTGGTGGTGTGGCCACCAGCAAACAGGCGTATAAAAGTCTTAATATGATGGTAAAGGCTCTTTTGGCCAACTTGTGTGCGTTTCGTGTGAATCCCCATTATAATCTATGATACATTGTAAACTTACCGTAGGTACACGTCGACTCGGTATGTTGCTGCCGCCTCCTCTCCGCTGCTAAACTAAAAAGCAGGTATCATGTAATTTTACTGTGTGTATGCGTTTCCAAGTGAAAACGCTTCAGGATAGGCCGGTTGGAAGCTTTAAATCAACCATATCTCAGTTATTTTCGTGCATTTTTATGCGAAAAAACAGCTCCAGGATGATGACGTCAATTTTAATGAGCGTTCGAATGTAAGTGTACAGGTTTACACTACTTCTCTAAGTAGTTGCCATATATTGTTGCTAAAAGTAGTTGTCATATCAACGCGTACCACTTTTTTGTAGTAAAGTTATTCGATTTCCCCTCTTATTTACCCATTGCAAATGGCGGCCACATTGACGATAAGGAGTTGGTTTGGGGAAGATTCCGATAATCTACTCCCAACAAGCCTTGTGTGTTTCCTTGAACCTCGAAAGGACGCGAAACGTTATTTTTATAAACAGGGTTTTCCCCCTTTTTGTGTTTACTATCTAGTTTTGAAATCTATGATTAATTTTTAGAAGTGTTTATTCTAATTTTGGTAGGAACTAAGAAGACGACTAAAAAAAATCATGTTTTTTCAGGGATGCAAAGGTAAAAAAAAAGTATTCGATTTATTATAATTTTGTTTTTGAAGGTTTATTTTACTTCTTTCCTCATTACCTGGAACCCTTCTATTGATTTTAAAGCGTTTTTGTGAAAGAAAAAAAAAACAAATTTGACTAATCTTTAACGATATCTAAGTGTTAGGGTGTCAAGCACCCCAGTGGTGTAGAATCAGCTGTAAAAACTATTGGTGTGTTCTAGGGTTAGGTATAATTCGAGTGAGAGTTTTAATTCTGAAGATTCATTGAGAGGTCTACCTCATAGGAAAACCTATGACGCCAGGGACAAGGAATTTGATCTTGAGCTCCGAAGTTTGCCCTTGGCCAATCATCCCAGATCTTAACGGCGAGCAATCCCATGCATCGCTGCCGAATCAGGACGATTCGCGTTCTCTACCCCCGCATTCTTTTATTCTCTCCATCTGAAAAGTAATTGGTAACAAAAAAGGAAAAAAAAATCCGAGCCATTGTCATACGAGGGATATGACGAGTCTCCTCCCAGTCTATTCATAGCTCATTGTTGCGCAACCGATCTCAAACGAGGTACGAAAATGAATCAGAGAGTGACGCGAGAGGTGGCGAATACAAAACGGGATCTCCGCTCTTTAAGCTCTATCTAAGCTCTGTTTAAGCTCATTATCGGAGCGAACAAACCGATAGCGAAGAGGATTTTTGATTTCCATAGCCGGCAAGTTTCGCTCACCGCCGAACCTAATCCGCGTTTTCCCAGCCAAAAACTCTATAAGCGTAATAAATCACTCTGGGAGTCAAAAAGTAACAATCGCGGAGCATGTCGATATGAGCGAATTTTGTAAAAATTGTGAATTACCTTTACTGAGTGTCTCACCTTTGAGCGCACCATCGGCTATGGTTCGATTCTACTGCTAAGTTGTGACTATCGTACATGACAAGGTGTAATGATTCGAACACAGACAAATTATAACACCTTGTCATGTACGATAAACATCCTATCGTGTACTTAACACCGTTTTTATATTATGATTCGCTGACAAATCTTCAATTTCGGCATCCCACTTGACGTTGTTCATTTCGTTTGTCACCACACACCATTTTTCTTTTCTGCTACACTTGTAAACTTAGCTTCTACAAGTGTAACATTTCTACACTTGTACTCTTTGTTTTGGTGAAACACTTTTCTAGTTTATCGTGCGTTACAAGTACCTGCACTTGTTGACTTGTACACTTGTACTTGTTGTTTTATGAAATAGGTCCCTGAATTACTGATGACCTTATACGGAACACCCTGGATTCGTGTGTTTTTACATCATAACAACATATACCCGATTTACCCACTATTTTTATTATCCGTTACATTATGATGGAATCTTCTATTTTAAGTCAAAAATTTAAAGGATTGCGTGAGTTTCAGTCATTCTACGGATATTACCATCCGTACAATTTCTCTCTGCACCCGGACTCGCTTGCATCTCGCGATGACACGCACAAACGAACTCGTATTGAGTGTAACGCCTATTTTAAGATCGACAATATTCATCGGCTTCCTCGGCATCAGAGCTGATGTTTAACTTGAAGGTGATGTCACCCACTCTGGTTAATAAGAGCTGTCCAGTCGCATATTTAACACTCTTGTGCATTCCCAGAGGTCGCATAACTCGGCCGTAGATATGAAATCAGTAAGGGTCAGATAGTAATGACAAATGTAAGGGCGTCAAGTAAAAGACATGAATAATTCACACGTGGAACCGGCAATCTGTTGTTCTGGTTTTGTTCTGTATTACTTCGTGAAGTAGGTGCAGCATGCCTACTCTTCGGTCAACGTGGAGGGGAGAGTGGAAGATTTTCTATAGAAATGACATAACCGGGATCTCGTCCGAGAATAGGAAAAGCACCCCTCACTTTTCTATGGAATTTGGGTTTCGTAGAATCCTCATGAAACTATGCTCAAAATATATTTTCCGATCCGCAAATCCTTGTAACAAGCTTATTTTCCACAGTTTCCATCCGATTTGGATGAAATTTTCAGAGGATGTGCGGGCTAAGGATGTGGGGGCAGACGGTCCCCTATCAGTTTTATAGTTCTTGACTCAATACCTCACTCTGCGCATGCGCATACGTAAATGCTACCAGCACTGTTTTCTCACGCCCTAGTCCGATCTCGCTCCGATTTGCATGATAGTTGGGGGATGACAATCTGATCATCTTATATCAATTTCAACGTGGTTGTATCGTCAATAGCTACTTCGCATGCGCCAATATGAAATCCTTGTAACAAGCGTATTTTCCACAGTTTTTATCCGATCTGAATGAAATTTTCAGGGTAAGTGCGGGCTAGGGAATAGATGGTCCCCTGTCAGTTTCACTGTTACCAAATCAATACTTCACTCTGCGCATGCGCAAACGTAAATTCCATTATGCTCCATTTTTTCAAGCCCTAGTCGTCCTATCTCGCTCAAATTTGGATGATAGTTGGGGGATGATGATTTGATCATTCCAAATCAATTTCAAAATGATTGTATCAATAAAAGCTCCTGATTTGATCATCCCAAATCAATTTCAAAATGATTGTATTAATAAATGTTACTGCGCATGCGCCTATGTGGAATCCTTGTAACGACCTTAATTTCCACTGTTTTCATCCGATTTCAATGAAATTGTCAGAGAATGCGCGGGTTAGGTTGTAGATGATCCCCTATCAGTTTCATTGTTGCCAACGCAAGTATCTCACTCAGCTATGGTGAAAAAGGACCTACCAATTGATTATATTAGAAATTAAATTATTCTTCCAACTGTAACAATATTGCTAACCAGGATTTAACAGAACTGGCATGAATAAAATTATAATGACTCATTCGATATCATAATAAAACCCGTATCCACTGAAATACGGATCTCTATACTCGGTAATTAAACTCAGCGCCCATTTCTTCTTCGTGTACCTGCCTCCAGCATGGATAAGATATTGAGGCCGAAACGTTCGGGTCGATTACCTAACAAAATTAATTCGCGGTCTCTAATAAGATTGCCAAGGTTCGCAACCGTTTACTTTGTTTTATTTTGTTGTTCTTGCTAAATTATTTTTTTCTGCTTTGATGAACCTCACCGGTTGATAGGCTGTTCGATTGATTTCACGTCGCTTATTTCGTTGGCAAACTCAGCAGGTGTATTGAGAATCGAACAGGTCTCATGTCATATAGAGGTTGAAAAAATACACAAATTCCAACGAACTCAGAAAATGAAAACTTTATTTGCCAAAGGGCGATTACAGCACGTTCTCTATTTACTCTGATGGAAAATTACGCCCCAAAGTATTAAGGAAAGTAATTTTAGAAGGTATTCTTCGTGGAAATTCGTTGTGGGGCATGCCGAAATGATTCTGGATATTTTCACACATATTCCTATATATGTATACCTATATAATAATTCCAGACGATTTATTAATATTTGCAACACCAACTTGGGAAAACAAAGAAAAACCTTCATTAGCGGATTTTTGTAGAAAATGAAGCTATTGCAATGGCTCAAGAAATGTTTAATTCAAAATTTTTGAAAAATCTCTTCATTGAAATCCGGTTTGAGGCATTCTAAAACGAATCCTAGAGTTTAATGTTTTTTCATAATTCATTTTCATATATATACATAATTATATGTGTCATTCCAGACGATAACTCTCCTTAGGATTGAGATAAAAATTCGTTCTTGCGCCAAAATATCAAGCTTTCCTAACGATAGGATGAGTTTGTTGGCCAGCACTTTTTGAGCACATTAAATTGGTCATATTTCAAAAAATTTAATCAAAAAATGACTCAAAATCGTTAAATTTATATTTTTTTGGTAGAATATTGATCAAATAAAGTTCATTGACTATAAAATAGAACATTTAACAATTCATGTAGAAAATTATGCTGAAGAATGTACTTAAAATTAATTAAAATTCGCTAAAAAATCGATAAAAACTGCAAAATAAGCTTAAACTTCAAAACCTCTATTTGAATTGGAGATTATTATTTATAATACGTTTTTTGCCATAAAATTAATAGTTGAAAATTTTCTCGCACTCAAAAAGCTCGAATTTCAAAACAATTTAACATTATACAATACATTCAACATTACAATCCTGTTTCTAAGTGAAAATCATATAGGTGAAAAATGAATATTATATTTTGCATTGATCAAAAATGTAACATTATACAATACTATAATTCACGAAAATTTGCTCATACGATCATGCTGCATGACTGGAACTTTTTTTAGTTCGCTTTGTGCTTTGTGGAAATGTGTAAGAAAAGTGCAATTCTGGTCAATTTTTCGGTGTTTTCCCATGTTGGTATTGTAAATATCACTAAATAGATAAAAGCTGTGAAAAATATCCAAATATTACTTAGTACTCGTATCCTTCGTCTCGCGGTCCTCGAAAACCTGGTTGGATCTGGATATGTGTCAACCTGGATAAGTGGTTTGACCTGGATAAGTGGTTTAACCTGAATAAATGGTTATACCTGGATAAGTGGATCAACTGTGGACCTAGATGTGGTATAACCGTTTGTTCATGTGGTTTGTTCATATAACTATGCGTTAAATGGTTTAACTACGTTTGTTCATCCAACACCGAGGAACTTTCAGTTTAGTACACTTTGTGCTTTGTGGAAATCTATAGGAAAAGTGATATTCTAGTCAATTTGTCGATGTTTTCCTAAGTTGGCGTTGCAATATCAATAAATTAAAATTTATCTCGAAAAAATACTCCGAAATCATGTATTATATGTGGAGTATCTTTAAAAACTCAGTATTTCACATTTATTGCACTTCTAGAGCGGAATTGCGTATCTACTTCTGGAGCGGAGTTGTGCCCATTTGCGTCCACTTGAAAAATCGGAGTAATGGGTCATTTCTTCATGAAATTTCACGTACAATTCAATTCTGCAGTAAAAAAATGAGGGTTCCCATATCAAATAACGAAGTTGATGACAATTGCGCACGTTTGCTCTTATTCGAAATCATGGAAAAAAAACATGCAGAGTCAACAAAAAATTATTTTTTTACCCCAGAAATTACCTACGGTTTTTGAGAGGGGGGGGGGGGTCTGTGTCTCGTGGGGCACCCTGTATATACTTATGAAAAAATGTAAAAATCTAGATATCGTTCCAGAATGTCACAAAACGGATTTCAATTATTTCAAATATTTCAATATCTATATATTTCATTAATATATTTCAATATTTACAATTTTTCAATCATATTGGTTTTAAACTTGTGAATTCATTATAATAGCTTCATTTTCCTCGAAAATTCTCTAAAAGTTTTCGAGATAGGTATAACGTTTGAGCAGTTACCTATTCTCTTGACTTGACCATTATTTTTTTCGTCATTGCCATTTTCAAGTTCCCACCAACTATTTTCCGCGTTTTAATTTATTAATTTGGTCCCTCGATAATTTTATTATTCAATCTGCCCCTATCAATCGTTCCAGGCTCCGACCGCAATAAAATGGAAGTGTAGGTATCCATCTTCCCCCAAAAAGCTTCCGTTTACGATCTTATTTTATTTAATTTATAGCAGTTCTCTTTCGAAAACCTATCTCATATCACGGGGCAGGTCTTAAGGAACATCGGCCGACATAAATTTATATTAAAAATGTTAAGGGAAACAGACGGAGTTTATTTTTAAAAACCGACCGAGTTAAAGATTTAAATGGCCCCTCACGCCTCCACAAATCATCGTAAGTATAGTGATCGAGGATTTTCAATTCGGGGTTTTTGAAGAAAACCAAATCATTTTTTCCCCTCGAGAGCTCTTTTATGTCGTAAATCCAACGTAATCCGTCAAATAAAAACGTCCTATTAAATCAAGCGACCGTCAAGTCATCCCACGCACCAACAATTATTTCCGGGTTAGAAAAAAGGGCGTCAACGGAGGGAGGTCGTGAAAAATGAACTATTCCGCGTGATACCCGTGGAGTTACACCTTTTTTTCGAATATATTGACGAATATAAATATGAACTTACGCGCTTTGGTTACGCCCACCGAGCTGGGACGGGCCTGGACGACCCCCATCCGGCCTCGGAGGACCACAAAAACGGATTTCGAGTAAAGGGGATTTTTGAACTTTGACAAATCGACTATTCTATTTTTCTTTTTTCGACCCGGGTTCCGAGAAAGCGCCGAAGGGGGCCAGGAGTGTTTTATCATCAGCTTGCAGCATCGGTGACGTCATTCTTTTTCGTCTATTCGTGGGTTTCCTGGTCGAAGTCGGCATTTTTTAAAATTAGTTTGACCCGTTTCTCAAGAGAGTAGTGAAATGGGTTTTAGGAGCCCCGTTGTCTAGACGTGGGAGACCTCTCAAGCAATCTCATGAATAAGATTTCAATATCCAGTACGAATCTTCCGATTTCTGAGTGTTTTTCGGAATCAAGACCTAATATTGCTCTACAGCCAACATTGTCTAGTATTGACCAGCACTACTGTATCAACTGCTGTCTGATATTGACTACATAAAACTACCTAATTTTTGTACAGTAAAAATATTATTTTAGGTATTTTTGTATTCGCTCAACTGCAGTTAAACAATGGCGATATTATGCAACATTGATGATTATTTCCCTCTAACTCACTAAAGATGGGACGTACAATGCTCCGATTAGCCTCATCTGATTCACTGAAGAACATTAGATATAATTCAGAAAAAACTGCCGTTTTAATTCAAAAGTGTTTGATATGAAATTTTTTTAAAGGTTATAACCCTTAAATTTTAATCCTTGGGGTTAACGAAACCTTAAACGCGAATCTAGGAACAATCAGGTGCGAAATGTGATTTTTGTTCTATTTTCTACGTTCTCCTCTTTTTTCTTGTAGCTTCAGAGTAAAGCCCTGAATCGATTTATTTATTTATTTACTGAATGTTTTACTGAATGTTTTTTAAATTTTAATCCTTGAAACATAACTTACAAATTTTGAAGGGGTGGTAGTAGGGGGGGGGGGGGGACTACGTTGTGTTCTTTATCTATTTCAACGGTTCATAATTCAAAATAATCAACCAAAATTTGTTCAGGTTAGTTGTATATAATTTCCTTGATCCTTAAATTTAAGGAGAGAGGTGGTCAACAATGGGATCTGTGTTTCTTAACAGGTAGAGGCGATGTTAATTGTAATAATGTATTTGTGAAAAGACAGAATTATTCCATTAGCCTAAGCCGCAGGTTAAGAATGGTAAGGTACAGAGCCACCCACTAATTGAGTAAACTCTGAAGCTAATTTCTATCTGAATAATTCTCTCTATATATATATATATATATATATATATCTTTTTTTTTTTTTTTTTTTTTTTTTTTTTTTTTTTTTTTTTTTTTTTTACTCTGCAATTTGAAATGGAGCCTCTTTGTGACTGCTTAATTAAAATGGCATGGGGTACGTAGCCACCAAGATCAGCTGATAAGGGTCTGAGCCTAATTTGTCCCTTAATCTACCGCATTTTCTCTCAGGGTGTCCTAATGTCCTCATCCTAGGGCCCATTGTATTGTAAAAAACGGGCTTACCTGCTAGTTTAAAATAATTAACTCTAAATGTTATTACATAGATGTAGCCCTGGTGAGTGTAAGAGGAAAATTTACTACTATGTAATTTTAGTTCCCGTAGAAGGCCAGTGCGGTCCCTGAGGCGGCACTGCCTGAATAAATAGCACTGGGGCAAATAAATAGGTAATTGTTGAATCTGGTAATAGGTGGTTGTTGTTGCTGGGCAATTGTTGATAATCAAGCATTATTAGTTTTTATATGATATTCCTTTCCTCATGGCTGGTTCGATTATAGGCAGAATACTAGAAAATCGTATTTTCTTATATCAGGGCTGTTAATACACATACAGACGAAAACGGCAGTCCACAAGTACCAATCAGCTCCGTCTCCAGAGAATTCCTTCTATCGCGAATTTAGCATCTCCTCTGAGTCCCATCCCCATATAACCCTCATCCCCTTAATTGCCGGCTCCTCCATAAAATCGTACGTTTTATGCGGCGAATTTCGAGGAATAGCTCACTGAACAAGCGCCCCGGGGCAACCAAAATGTGGTAATTCTCCCCGAATGACGTCACTCTCCAATTAGCTCCCTTGGATCATCGCAGAGGCATCTAGTCGATCCTTTTTGTGCCCTGGTCGTCTAAAATACGGTCCTTATATGTATGCAAATTGGCGTAGGGCGTGTTCCGACTTGAACTCTGCTCCCTCGCCATTGTTTTCGGCCACCGCAGAGCGATTTCTTCTTTGTGTGCGTTGTGTCTCTATTCATCATGGAGACGAGATGCATCGTACAAGTCTCAAGCTATTAGCACGATGAATTAATTGCTGCTCGCAGATTCATTTGCATATACCCGAAACACATAATAGATTACCCGCATTACACGCCATGAGTCATTCTTTTTTTGTTGACCCTTTTGGTTTATCTTTCTTCGAATCTTCAAGATGGCTACTGATCTCTCGTAGGCTCAACTCTACCATTCAGCAAATAATATGTAGATTGGAATTTAAGATCAGTTGTCGGGTTGGCTTATAGGCAGATCCTTCATTGCCCAATGTGACTGATCAGCCATAGAAGGGCTGCTGAATGATTCATCCTCTTTGCCCATTTTGCTGAAGAAACCTTTTCAAATGGGTCCCCTCGGCTCGTCAACTCTATCTTTCGGTCAATCTTTATATTGAGATTGTAAACTCAAAGCCATATTTTGATTACCTACTTTTTCGACGAGTCTTCGTCGTCTAACGCTACTGTGCAGGGATCTTGAATGACACATATCTTCTTAGTGGCCAATTTCGCTGAAGAAGCAAGCTAACTTGAGTCCTCTATGATCGTAGCCTATGTTATTGATAACCTCTTATGCTGTTTCGGTGTTTTGTATATTGTTTCGGCCATCGCACAGCGATTTCTTCTTTGTGTGCGTTGTGTCTCTATTCATCATGGAGAAGAGATGCATCGCACAAGTCTCAAGCTATTAGCCCGATGAATTAATTGCTGCTCGCAGATTCATTTGCATATACCCGAAACACATAATAGATTACCCGCATCACACGCAGTGAGTCATTCTTGTGTTAACCCGGGTTTATTTTTCGTCGAATCAATAGAATGTGTATTGATCTTTCATAGGCTCAACCATACTTATAACACAGGTTAACCCAAGAAAAGTCACGTTCCATGAAGGATATCTCATTATCAAATAATGGGATTCTTGAGTGTGCTGAACACGAATCCGAAGCCCATTTTGTTTCCACCTTATTAGGATTTTCAGATATTGCCAAATTTCGGTCCAATGTGTCCAATTTTTCCAGTTGTTGTATTTGAAGAGTGTGAGGCATCGTTTCCTACAGTTTTTGACGTCTTGAATCGAATGAAACCAATCGTAGGTCGCTACGATTAGTGGTTATGGAGCTGGAGCACTTGTTTGGGGCAAGGAGAAAACACGATAAACCTCGTTCTTTGGGCTTGTAGTGCTCCAACCTAAGAATCCAAGTACACTATTCTTATAGGAAATTTAACGCTGAGTCCGAAAATGAGTTCAAAAGTTAAAATTAAATTAGGTAAAGAGAAGAAATTTGAGTTTAAAAGGAAAAAACACGGTTGTTTGAAAAACCTTTAAAAAAAATCATATCTCGAGTACGGATTGAGATAAAAATAAGCGGTTGGCGGCGTTTTGCTCAATTTTATGCTCAATGCTATGTATATTTGTGAGTTTCGTTTCTTCACCTCTTTGATTTGGCCTAAACCCATTAAAATTACTCTGACAAACAAAATCCCAGGTACATAAATTGCTTATTTCATTATATTCCAAGTTCAGTAATTGATTCTCAGATGGATTTGAAAATTTCACACTACCAAGTTTGATCTAGGTAGTAGGTATTACTCAATCGTATATTCCGATCTGAAGACAAATTTTTCAAGTGTGCCTCATTCAAAATCAAAACCTGCCTTCATCGGCAACTTTTGCTATCTTGATATCGGCCAAGGCTCCACTTCCGTTTTATAGATAGACTTACTTTTGTGTGTCAGTACTAATTCATTGAAATCAACTTATTTTTCTACCTTAATCATGCAAATTTCTCTATAATCTAATGTACTCGTAATTCTATAGCAACGAGTATATCGGACCTACGCACACGAAACAATCGATTGAAAGGTTTGTCGCGCCAGGCTCTGCATAGTTTTTGCATATCTCCATATTCCCGGCTTTGATGGAGGCAGGTCTTCCGGTAAAGGGCCCGCCGCCTCCCTTTTGTTATTCACGTTTTTACCACACACGAAATTCACTCTTTCATGTAATGCTTTTCATCCATAAGCAAAAAAGAGGTAGAAAAAATCATTTTTTGTGGTGAAAATTTTTTTCCTCGAGGTCAAAGTACTTAATAAAAATCGCAAGAAAAAAAACAATATATAGTTACTCTGTTACAACTTTTTACGCCACTACACATTCCTTTTTTGTACTTCCTAATAAAAGAGCATCTGCCATGTTGAGTGTGGCACTTAGCTTTCTTGCATTCGTAACATCGTTATTAATAATCTTGAAAGATCTCATACGACTTCCATTGGTTGGAGGAAATACTAAATTAAGATGGATCTTGAATGTCAAAATCCTTAAATTATGCACTAAAGCAATGCTTGATAGTTATTACATTTTGATCATTCTCAAAAGCTACCATTGGTTCGGGATGTACTCCATTGAAGGCCACATTGAAGATGGAAAAAGTGAACAAAATAGCTCATTTTTCCTTTTTTTTAAAAGAAATTGTGGTAAAAAGGAAAAAAGAAGAATATCCGAAAACTTGTATTTTGATTAGCCGTTTTAGCTTATATAGAATTGATCTACTGTTACATATTTGGCATCCGCCGACTAAGGGGGCACGGCCCTCCCAGGATATGCAAAGATATTCAAGATTGAGCCGATTGAGTGAGGTCAGGAGGGGCCCAATGTTAGGGCGAAGTTCTACTTTGTTACTTATCTCGACGCGTCTGGTCATTGCAGTGGCGGCTAGTCGGTTCTTGGAGGCTTATCACTGCTAGACTAGCGTCTAGCTAGATAAGCTCCGTTTAAAATGACTGCATCGCAGGGCGATTATGAAAAGAATTGACATCACAGCACCCTCAGCCGATCTGGGTGGATTCGAACATTGTAATTATATTGTGCCTTCCTCCTAGAGAGGCTATATTGCGAATGTCAGTATCGATTAGGGAAAAAATTAGCCTCCCAACTCATTTTGTTGATGACATGCTACGATTCGCATATTATGAAGCGATACAGATATATTGGAACGTGCTCTGATTATAGATTCCACCAACTCACTGGGTACACGTATCACTTTACGTGGGTGGAAAAGTATCATTGATTAAATATAATTTATGCCTAGTTTTATAATTTTGCACAAACGTGGAATGCTTTAAGATTATTTGAAAAATTTCCTTGATGTATATATTAATGCCAAGGACACGAGAAAGCTAAGCCGCACCCAACTTAGAAGACTTTTTTGCGATTTTTGAAGGTCGACTTCCCTTAATATGTATTACTCAGGTACCAGCATCGCTCACGAGTAATCGGATTGGGATTATAGTAATAGCAAATATGGCATGACATCAGAATGTAAAAATATTCTCTCAAAGAAGTCTATTCGTTTCCAAGGGCTATCTGAATCGGAATTTCAACTCTCCCGTCGGACTGTTAGTGAGGCCTCATCTCGGATTCCGTCTTGCATCACATCGTTTTCTCTTTTCTTTTGACGGGAAACATCACAACCTTTCAAAACAATATCGACAACCCGATCCATCTTGAAATCCCCTCTTCGGATCCGCTCCCTTGAAACCGTGATGGCGATTCCTGCTCATCAGGCTGTCGAAGTTACCTAATTCTTGTATCTGATAAAGTCGATTTAAATAAAGTTATTTAGAAGACAACAGATTGATTCCAAAAACCAAACTAATTAACTACAATGTTACAGCATACTCGTTTGTCTTAATATCTTAGCGATTCTTGTTATCTAATAGGTTACGCCATATTATGCATATTACCTTCATTATGTTGACTAAAATTATTTTAAAACGTTCCGTTCGTTACATTGTTATGAAATTTGATCAAAGTGTGTGCAATGAAATTGTAAACTACCAATGGACCGAATAAACTGTAAGCTACCTAATAAAATTTAAACTACCAACATCACCGAAATGGACCGAAAATCGGAAAATGTTCGAATTAGAAAAAAAAATGTTGTTCTATATTTTGTTCTACACACGTTTCTAAACTCTAAAGTTCCAGTCATGCAGCATGATCGTATGAGCGAATTTTCGTAAATTGTCGTATTGTATAATGTTAAATTGTTTTGAAATTCGCGCTTTTTGAGTGCAAGGAAATTGTTAACTTTCAATTTTATGGCAAAAACGTATTCTACATAATTTACTATTCAGAAAAGAGGTTTTGAATTTTTAGCTTTTTTGCTGTTTTTATCGATTTTTTAGCAAATATAAATGAAATTTAAGTATATTTTTCGGCATAATTTTATTGATTTGGCAACAATGAAACTGACAGGGGACCGTCTACCTCCTAGCCCGCACATTCCCTGAAAATTTCATCCAGATCGGATGAAAACTGTGGAGAATAAGCTTGTTACAAGGGTTTCATATTGGCGCATGCGAAGTAGCTATTAATTATTCAATCATGTTGAAATTGATATGGGATGATCAAATTGTTATTCCCCAACTATCATGCGAATTGGAGCGAGATCGGACTAGGGCGTGAGAAAAGTTTGCTTGGTAGAATTTACGTTTGCGCATGCGAAGAGTGAGGTATTGAGTCAAGAACGATGAAACTGATAGGGGACCGTCTACCCCCTAGCCCGCACATCCCCTGGAAATTTCATGCGAATCGGATGAAAACTGTGGAAAATAAGCTTGTTACAAGAATTTGCGGACACACGACAGACAGACACACACAGACCGACAGACAGACGGAACCGAAGTTGTTCAGAATGGTCTAAAATGTAAAATGCGAAAAGAAATTTTGATTTTGTAGACCAGAAATTTTTTTTCTCCCGAAAGTGAAAACAATGCTTCCCCTACCTTCAGGTAGATTCGGAAGCAATAAAATAAGGTGAGTTGCTAAGAACCATGTTTCTTCTTGGTTTTTAGGGGTGCTGAATCCGAAAAACCCGTTTTTATGGGCTTTTCCAAAATATTCCTATTCATCTGTTTATTCCCACGTTTTTTTCGAGTTTTGAAGCTTGGATAATTCCTGTTATCTCCAACAATTACCAATGCACCCCGAAATTACCGTCCTTCATAGTTTTTGAGCTGTTGAATACGAATCCGAAGACGAATTTTGATTAACGATTCTCTTTTTTACACTAAGCCAAAAATTAAAAATTGCTTAAACAGTGAAAATTTTAAGGTTTTGTCAATTCGGAAGCAATTTTATCATCTAATAATGATTAACAGGACGTTTCAGCGTCACGGTGGGGTTTTCTATTGATTTTCACGTACAATCAATGTGTTACTAGGGAAGTGTAACTCCCTTACTTTTCATAGCAGGAAAATCGTTATCCACTTTTTGGAATGCTCTCATTTTATCACAGCATCTCATAATCCCTAAGCCTCTGTAGTGTCAAGGAAAGCTGATTTATTACGCTCAGTTATAAACTAATATTGCTAAGTAACCATAATGAACTAATAATGTGTAAAATTAATCATTATTAAATGATCTGACTGTAGAACCGTAGGTCTACCGTCCGTTTTTTTCTCTAGGAATGAAAATCTTTAAAACGACCGTAAATTGAACCTTCAAATTCGGATTTTAAGTGAAAAATACGTTTGGAACTGGTCAAGTCCACAACTAGTAAACTTTTTCTTCACAAAGAACTGAGTAAATTAAGTATCAGCAAACAACTAGCGAGCACGCTGGAAATGTAATATATTTGTAATAATTGACAGCCCTTGTCAAGTTCAATGATTCAAAAAATCAATCCGTGAACTCGGTCATCAGGCATCCATCCAAAATTCCGACCGATAAGCCCCCAATATATCCAAAAATAAATTTCCCTGCTTCATCATCTCGGTTTCCCGCGAAAGGTTTATTCTGGCCATTCGCTCAAGTCTTCCTAAGTGCAGTCATCTAAATCGTTTCACTCGAATCCGAAATACTCGCAGCTTTAAATCAATGTCTTTTCTCTCCAGATATTCCAGCTTGGCATCAATTCCTGACAAGGTGCTATTTCCAATCTCCCAAACCACATATCAACAAATCAAAGTTCATATTGATCGTTCAAAATCAATCGAAAAATGAATTGATTGACAGTTTGAAATCAATTCGAGTCGACCCACGAAATTCTTCCAGTCCAAAGTTACCTCGAATGAACTGCTCGTTATACCCCTACTTACAATACTTAATACAACATTATCCAATCAGAAATGATAAATAAAATAATAAATTAAGTCAGTTCTTAAAAGAGTTTGGTAAAGTTAAAACACTAAAAATATCTGGCACAAAGTATGATAAAAATGTTCTTAAATTTCATTAATTTTTGGCGAGTTGGCGTCGTCATTACTCATTCCCATACCCATCTTATGCTCCATTTTTTCACGCTCTAGTCGTCTGATCTCGCTCTAATTTGGATGAGTTGGGGGATGACGATTTGATCATCCCATATCAATTTCAACATGATTGTGTCATTAATAGCTACTGCGCATGCGCCAATGTGAAATACTTGAAACTACCTTAATTTCCACAGTTTTCATCCGATTTTGATGAAATGGTCAGCGAATGCGCGGCTTAGGTTGTAGATGGTCCTATTTCATTGTTTTCAACTCATCAGTTGATTCTGCGCTTGCACAAACGTAAATAACATTGAGTATCATTTTTTCGTTTCTTAATTGACCAATTATCACATTTCACGCTACTTCTTGATTTACTGTTTTCCGCTTTGGAATTTTTCAAGATCATTTAAAACTTTTAATGATCTATACATTCATGATAGGTAAACGAAGAAGCTATGTGCCACACCCAACTTGGCACTTTTTTTTTTTTTTTTTTTAAATATACTTCGAGTTTACCTATATTCCGCGTTTTCCCAGTCTAAAACTCTATTTAAGCATAAATTTGGGAAAAAAATGCAGAGCATGACCTTATGAGTGAATTTTTGCAAAAAATTTTGCTGTACATATATATGGCTTACCACATAAGGTTTATCGAAAAGCTAAATGAGTTGATGAGGTTTAGCTCTCTTTTCTGGGATTACTAGATGATGGACATTCGTGCCACGTTTCGTATGTCTAGCAGCGAATAAGATTCGTAAGTATCATGTTGAGCCCGGCGAACCGCTAAGTCCTCCTAACAAAGTTACTTGCCTGACTATTTCAATCAGATTAATTTGGGTTCTTTTTCTACCCGTTAAAACGGGTTTAAACAGCTTATTTTCAAAGTCTGCTCTGATCGGCTATCGGGTATCACGATTTTTCTGTTCCTCGGGTACTCGCGGGACCGTCTGAATAGCTAATTCCGTCACGACGATTTTTAATGTAAAACGAAATAAAGGTGGGGGGAGAAACAACTAAATCAGATCGTTCCGAGAAAACGGCTCTTTTCGAGCTCACGTCCCACAGTGTTTTGATCCAGAGGGTTTTGTTGGAAAAACGTTCGAACCACTGATAGAATCCACGAAAGATGCGTACAGCAAAATTAGAGTATACTAGGAATCATGCGAAAGATGCGTACGGGATCAAGTTTTGACAGATAGTGAGGGTAAGCTATAACGTCAAAATAAAAACTTTTTTTTTTAAGCTCCCATGTCAAAAATACATAACATCAAGTTGTCAATCCCTTAGGGCCTGTTTATCTATTATCAACTCATTTTTTGACCAAAATATGAACAAATGAAAAAGTTATTGCCAAATTCAGTCTTAAATAGGCATATTCGAAAGTTTGATTGAGAAAAAAAAATTGGCCTGGTGGAAGGTTTTGCAATTTTTGCTCTGGCAGTCAAGGTGTTAACTGCAGGATAGCTATACTGAGTATAGCGCTATACTCCAGATAAAGAATGTGTGTCGTTTATTAGGTACCTACCAGATAAAAACCCTCAGATAAATTCAGTCTGGCAGATAGCGCCGTTATTATCCTCATTGGTGTCGGAAGGCGACAAAATAAGGGCGATTTACACATGGGGCTACCACAGAGTAGAGTAGGAGCTACATTTTCTTCATGGATCGACTATTAAAAAAACCGAGTCTGACGTCCACAACACAACAGTGTCTATCAAGCTGCACATTTTTGCCATTTGCTTCATTTCTAGATAGAGAAATACATACATGAATTGCGTTATTGCAACCTGAATTATTGTGATCAGTACCTGAGTTGTGAACTTAATTTCATCTTCAATCTGTGTTAGAAAGAAAGAAGAAGTATCTTTATCCAACCGAAACCTCAATAAAAATGTGCACTCGTCCCAATTAGTAGGTGATCTACACGGGGTCTTAATAGGTATATATACACGGTTTTCTTTTCCATTCAACGAATGATGCTTCGATAGATTCTTCGCCGTTGCTGCTATTTGAAGACGAATCACCAAATATCCATTCCATTGGAAGGTACAAAAATAAAGGCAATCAAACGAGATTCAAATAAGATTTTTGTAAATAAATACACTTGTTTGAGGTTAGAAAGCTCTAGATATCTCATTAATCTCCAGTTATAATTGTTATCCAGCCATACAGGGACCAGATAAATTGAAACGCCAGATAGGTTTAACTAGGGATGGATAAACACTCCCTATTGTGTTATCTGGATAACGCTATGCTTCACATAAATCTCCCTATTGAATGATGTAGTGTGTTCATGTGGTGGAATGGTGTGGTGATGTGGTTAGATGGTGTGGTGTGGTGTTCTGGATGCTCGCTAGCTCCCATCTTAAAAATACTCAACATCAAGGTCAATCCATTAGTAAAAATTATTAGATAGACATATAGGTCAGAATGGTGTGTATAGTTTGGTGGTCTGGATGCTCGCAAGGTCGTATTTCAAAAATACGTAACATCAAGTTGTCAATCCCTTAGTAAAAATTCAGATTAGTTGGATATTTAGGTCAGAGTGATGTGGTGTGGTCATGTGGTGGAATGGTGTGGTGGTATGATATGGTGATGTGGCGTGGTGTTCTGTATGCTCGCAAGCTCCCATCTCAAAAATAATCAACATCAAGTAGTCAATCTATTTGTAAAAATTCAAATTAGATAGATATAGGTATAGGTCAGAAATACATAACATCAAGTAGCCAGTCCCTGAGTAAAAGTTTCAGTCATGCAGCATGATCGAATGAGCGAATTTTCGTAAATTAACGTATTGTACAATGTTAAATTTTTTTGAAATTTGAACTTTTTGAGAGCAAGGAAATTGTTAACTACTAATTTTATGGCATAAAAACGTTTTCTAAATAGTAATCTGCTATTCAAGAAGTAGTTTTGGATTTTTTTTTTTTTTTTAGTTTTTATTGAGTTTTAGCTAATTTTAATAAAATTAAGTACATTTTTTAGCATAATTTTGTACATGAATTTTTGAATGTTCTATTTTATAGTTAATAAATTTTATTTGAGCAATTTCTGTGAAATTTCTGCTATAATCTTTAAGATTTTCAGCCATTTTTTGTGATTTTTTTAGCAATTTTTTTTTTAATTTGACCTATTTAATGAGCTCAAAAAGTGCTGGCCAACGAAATCGTCCTTTTATTTGGAAAGTTTGATTATTTGGCGGAGAACAGAATTGTTGCCGCATTCCTTAGGAGAGTCATCGTCTGGAATGACTTATATACATACGAAAAAGCGTTAAACTCTAGGATTAGTTTCAGAATGCCTCAAAACAGAATTCAATTAAGAAAATCTTCGGAAATTTTCATTAAAAATTTTTGGAGCCATTGCAATAGCTTCATTTTTTACGAAAGTTCGCTAAAGCAATATGATATACGTGCATGAGAATTGCTGAGATTCTGATACAACGAAAACGGTCTTGGGTAGAGGTGCGAAATACCGATTACCAACTCATTGAAAGAACTCGAAATTTGGCCCTTTAGGATCGTAAATCAATGGGGCGAACGAGGGGAATTTCAATGAAAATTTTCGTATTCTTCCGAAGTTTGAAAACACCATTCACACGGTACTCGGCGGAAAAAAAAGCTGGTTCCATTTACCTGGCTGTACATAATGATAATGAGGGGTCGAACACGATGCTAAACGAATGCTAATTCGCCGGATTTTTGGCTGCGGACAACCGCCTGCGAGCTTTGAGCCGAATGAATTAAACGGATCGGTAATTGATTGGATATCGACCAACTATCTGGGGAAGATACTATGCATCTTTCGTGGGAGTCGACAAGTTTTTTGGTAGGGTATAGCCCCCTACCTTGCACATGCTCCAATTTCGGACCACCTGTGATATTAGGTAGGTAGAGTAAAGATATAGAGATCAGTGACCAGTCATCTATGAGCTCTTTCATAATGATCAAGTTGTCAAAGGAATGCTTCTCGATTGATATCACTGTTATCTCAATGGATGGACACCAAAGTATGCTCGAATTCGGGTTATACTTAGGAGGAGACAATTTAAGCCTTCCATATCAATTTCAAGATGATCGTAACATTATTGTAACTCCTGCGCATGCGTAAATGTAAAATGCTAGTAACAAGCTTGATTTGCAGTTTTATTCGATTTTTTTGAAATAGTCAAGGATTGTGCGGGTTAGGCAGTACATGGTCCCCAATCAGTTTCATAGTTGCCAAATCAATACTACACTTTGTGCATGCAATTACGTTGACGACATAATTAATGTCCATCGCACACCCCACATATCGCACATTTTCGGACAGCTCGCACTCGAGTCCATTCAACCCATTCGCTTCAATTTGTTGTTCCCATTAGAATAGAAGGCGAAACAATAAACTCAAGGCTAGTAAACAATAGCGGTTGTCACCATTCGGACATAATTTCCACATAATTCTTTCTGTTTTGAATCGATCGTCATCTGTTGCCGACGCACCGACGTTTCACGCTCTGCCAAACTAGATAATGAGCCTCATTCTAGCTATCCCGTGATCGTATTTGATTAACGAAGGCGTCATCTTTTGAAATTAAAAAAACAAAAATAAATATATATAAAAAAACGAGCTATGTTGAATAAGGTAACGCGCCGAAAGGGAAATAAACACCGTTTTCACAATAATTAAAAAAGAAAGGAATAAACGGAAAAAAAAGCATCGTAGGCGCCGGTCGTTTTGAGATCATCAATCATCTCTTCTGATTGGGGCCGTGACGTCAATAAATTCGTCGTTCTTAATTAATTCATTAGCCCTTTTCATTTCTCTCAAGAACCCCCCCCCCCCCCCCTTCCTCTCCAGCCTCAACTCCTACAACTCACACTCAGCCGTAGCCTCTCGTCATCACACCCGCTCACAAAAACCTGCTTCCTCCATGGGCTCCTCTGACTACATAATTAATGTCCTCATCTGACTGAAGGGAAACCTTCTTGGTGAATCATATCGTCCAGCCGATCTGTTCCTTCTGTGTGAAAATACTGTCGTCTCGCCTAATATTTGATTGGAGGGGGTTTCAAAGTCCTATTTCAAGTAATGTCTCAAAACATGGCGATTGTCTTCAAAACTTGATCATTAAACTTTTCTTCCGATGGTGATACATACAAGAGACAAACAAATTATGCCTCTACATTACTGTATTACATTACTTAATTATGTCAGATGTCACAGTAGTATCTTAATCTCTTAGTTTACCGAACACTATTTCAAGCAACTTTTTTGTTTTTGACACTTTCAAGTATATACCTTTGAGGTCAGTACTATTTAAATACAAATTTTTGTGGGAATATAGAAATTAATATTTAAAATATCTTATTGTCATCACATCTGCCCGCAGAAACCTGCTTCCTCCATGAGTTCATTAGATTATAAAATTAATGTCCTCATCTGACTGAAGGGAAACCTTCTTGGTGGTTCATCACGTACAGGCGACCTATTTCTTCTGTGTGAAAATACTGTGAACTCTGTTATATTTGATTGAAGACGTTTAAAGTCATATTTCAAGTTGTTATGTCTCAAAACATGGCAATTACTACATAAAATTTAATTAATAAGCTTTTGTTCGAATAATGGTGATTCATTCAGTAGACAAACAAGTTATGCCCTAAATTAATTATGTTAGAGATCACAGTTAGACCTTAATCTATCAGGAAATCGAACACTGTCTCAAGTAACATTTCCTGAAGTTACTTAAACCTTTGAGTTACAGTAGTAGGTAAATAACATTTGTTGTGACTTATTATAAATGAAAATCTTAAATATCCTCTCGTCATCACACCTGCTCACAAAAACCTGCTTCCTCCTTGGGCCTCTCTGACTACATAATTAATGTCCTCGTCCGACTGAAGGGAAACCTTCTCGGTGGTCCTCGGGCGGCTCATCCCGTCCAGACGATCAAGTCCTGCTGTGTGAAAAAACTGTAAACTCTCTTCTACTTGATTGAATGGGTTTGAAATCCTATTTCAGGTGGTAAAGTCTTAAAACATGACGATTATCACCAAAACTTGATCATTGAGCTTTTGTTCTATGAACCTACAAGTTTGGGGTCGTTTCTACGTATTTTTCCACGCTGAATGGAATGGTAACGCACTGGCAGACCTCTCCAACTCCGATACAACCGAGTTTTACACTTGGACTCACTGATTCATAGTTTGTTACGCTCAATTGTATGTGTTTTCAAGGGATAAACTAGTTAAAGTGAAAATCTAAATAGCAATGTGAGAGTAAAATTGACTATATCGTTCGATAGAGTAGGTATTGAATGAAGCAGTTTTCATGAGATTTGCCCGTTCCGTTTTTTCCCGCTTTGGAAAAGTTGCAACGTTTTAAAGATTTTGAGAAATTTTAGTTTTTCAAACTCGGCTAAGGTTGTGCTGCTGAAAAGGTCATTAAATCGTAATTTTCAAAAATCAAAGTGCACCATACAAAATGTGTCAACAATTGCAATTTAATTAAGTAAAGCGGAGAAATTTGAGTTTAAAGGAAGATAAATGATAAAAATTTGTAGTTTGCTGCATTTTACTCCATATCTGGTATAGTTATACACAAAAACGTTTTGTAACTTCGAGTGGTCCACCATGTATAATGGTATAATATAATAATACAATACAATACTATTATAAAGGTTTTTTTCCTTGTTAGTCTTGTACGGTTCCCATTTGAACAATTCTGTATAGCCAACGGCATTTGTGTAGACGATGAGACAATTATTTACTGGGAATCGGCAGAGTCGAAAATAATTAATTTCCAACTAAAACGAAGGCCTCATAGAACACCAGAGTTCCACAGAGACAGACCTCGGGTTTGTATTTTTAACCTGAAGTTTCCTCTTGCAATTACGTGCAACAGACATTTCTGGGTGACAACTCCATCTAAAAATATATTATGACTAACGTGCAATGCAGATTTGCCCCACAACTCGTAGGAAATCTACAAATTTTTTACTTTCCAAACGCCCCGAAGTGTTGGAGGAAAATTCCACAGGCCTGAAATTGACTGGGGATTTTCCAACAACCTCAAGTAACTCGAAATCCATTTTGAATAAACGGAAAAACGACAGCCAAGTTGGGTGTGGCACATAGCTTCCTCTTTTACCTATCATGAATGTATAAATCATTGGTAAGTGTCAGAATGATCTTGAAAAATTCCATAGCGAAAAAGAGTAAATAAAGAAGTAGCGTGAAACGTCATAATTGGTCAATTAAGAAACTAAAAAAATATAATGTAAGTAATTTACGTTTTTGCAAGCGTAGAATGAACTGATGAGTGGAACAATGGAATAGGAACATCTACGACCTAAACCGCGCATTCACTGACCACTTCATCAAAATCGGGTGAAAACTGTGGAAATTAAGGTCATTACAAGTATTTCACATTGGCGCAGTAGCTATTAATGATACAATTGTGTTGAAATTGATATGATGTACACAAGTCGTCTTCTTCCATCAATCATCCAAATTTAAGCGAAATCAAACGACTGGAGTGTGAATAAGTGGAGCATAATGGAATTTAGGCTTGCGCATGCGCAGAGTGAAGTGTTGATTTGGCAACAATGAAATTTAATTGGGGACCATCTACAACCTAACTCGCGCATTCTTTGACAATTTCATCGAAATCGGATGAAAACAGTAGAAATTAAGGTCGTTACTAGGATTTCACATAGGCGCATGCGCAGTAGCTATTAATAATACAATCATGTTGAAATCGATATGGGATGATCAAATCGTCATCCCCCAACTATCATCCAAATTTGAGCGAGATCAGACGACTAGGGCGAAAAAATGGAGCACAATGGAATTTACGTTTGCGCATGCGCAGAGTCATGTATTGATTTCGCAATAATGAAACTGATAGGGGACCATCTACAACCTAACCCGCGCATTCTCTGACAATTTCTATTTTATTTCTGACTATTTATATTTTCCTGAAGTTAAAGCCGTGAAGCACCTCGATCTTGGCGGATAATCGGTCCTATTTCGAAAGACCCTCGCCTTCCAGTATTTGAACTGCCAGTTTTTATGCACTCTCGCGGGCTATCAACTAATCTTTGTTTTCCCTTTCTCGAAAACCCCAAGCAAATCACGAGCAAGAGAAGAAAAACGACTGCCCAGTTAGGTGTGGCACATAGCTTCCTCGTTTACCTATCATCTTCTTCCAACTATCATACAAATTTAAGCGAACTCAGACGACTATAAAGTGAAGAGATGGAAAATGATGGAATTTACATTTGCGCATGCTCACAGTAAAGTATTTATTTGGCAACAATTAAACTCACCGGAGACCGTCTAGCCGCTAGCCCGCACATTCCCTCGCCTTCCAGTATTTGAACTGCCAGTTTCGCGGGTTATCTACTCATCTTTGTTTTCCCTTTCTCGAAAATCACAAGCCAATCACGAGACCTCCCGCATCAGTGAAGCAAAACCTAAAGCCTCGGCGATGAAGACGTGATAGCGCGAAATCCTGTCTCGCCTCCAAAAGAAAAAAAAAAAAAAAGATAAAAAAGAGATCCTTGGAATGTTAATGAGATTTGACTAAACCCAGTAGCTGCCCACATACCCGCGAACTTCTGTGGGACGCTCTTTGCACGCCAAAAGTCTTCTTTTTTTTCGCAGTCAGTGCCTCCCGGAGTTTGACAGAGAAACCACTCATTTTATCTCTGGTAATTTTCAAGTGGTCAGTTAGAAGATCCACAATCTGAGAAGGAAGCGAGAGGAATTAGGGTTAGTGAAATGGTGATTTTTGTCGTGTTAGGTTGGAAGAACTCGAACGGAATGAGTATTATTATAGAGTTTTAATTCCGTCAACCGTAAATAGATGAATTTAAAAGAAAACTAACTCTATCAAGATGCAGTTATTACCTAGATATTCAAGAGCTGTAACAGTAGTTTGTAAGTATTTTATTTACGTTTTAGCCACCCCACACGTAAATTCTGAAGCTTTCAGGTCAACTGAGTGAGCTCTGGAGCTAAGTTCATTGCTATTAAGTCTATGAAGCTTAAATTTGAAATGAAGCTTGGAACATCTAGAAATGAATTATAAAGTCTGAAGCTCCCCAGATCAGCTGAGTGAGCTCCGGAGCAAATTTCGTTGCTATTCAACCTATGAAGCTGAAATTTGAAATGGAGGCCTCGTGGGACATCTAGAAACGAATCGTAAATTCTGAAGCTTCCCAGATCAACTGAGTGAGCTCTGGAGCTAAGTTTTTTGCTATTAAGCCTATGAAGCTTAAATTTGAAATGGAGCTTGGAACATCTAGAAATGAGTTATAAAGTCTGAAGCTCCCCAGATCAACTGAGTGAGCTTCGGAGCTAATTTCGTTGCTATTCAACCTATGAAGCTGAAATTTGAAATGGCTTCTTGGGACATCTAGAAATGAATCGTAAAGTCTGAAGTTCCCTAGATTCGCTGTGTGAGCCCTGGAGATAATTTCTTTGCTATTCAACCTACGAAGCTAAAATTTGAAATGGTGGCCCCTTAGGACATCTAGAATCGAATCATGAAGTCTGAAGCTCCCCAGATCAACTGAGTGAGCTCTGGAGCTAAGTTTTTTGCTATTAAGCCTATGAAGCTTAAATTTGAAATGGAGCTTGGAACATCTAGAAATGAGTAATAAAATCCGAAGCTCCCCAGATCAGCTGAGTTTTTCGTTGCTATCAACCTATGAAGCTGAAATTTCAAATGGAGGCCCCTTGGGACATCTAGAAACGAATCGTAAATTCTGAAGATCCCAAGATCAACTGAGTGATATCCAGAGCTAAGTACTTAGCAATTCAACCAATGATGTTAAATCTGCAATGGAGCTTGGAACATCTGGAAATGAGTTATAAAGTCTTAAGCTCTCCAGGTCAGCTGAGTGAGCTCCAGAGCTAATTTCGTTGCTATTCAACCTATGAAGCTGAAATTTGAAATAGAGGCCTCGTGAGACATCTAGAAACGAATCGTAAATTCTGAAGCTTCCCAGATTAGCTGAGTGAGCTCCGGAGCTAATATATTTGATATTCAACCTACGAAGCTAAAATCTGAAATGAAGCTTGGAACATCTAGAAATGAAAGCCTGAATCCTGAAGCTCCCTAGATCAGCTGAGTGAGCTCCGGAGCTAAGTTTCTCGCTATTCAACCAATGAAGCTTAAATTTGAAATGGACCTTGTTCCACGTTCCTCCAATGTTTAACCGAGTCTCAAGGTGAAATCAAAAGGGGGTCTGGGGGCTCCGCAGCAGGGTCAAGGGGCGGAGCGTTTTTCTTCTTGGTTGAGTACAAAGATTCATTATAGAAAATAATGAACCAAAATTTTTGAAGTGTAAACTTCTATAGGCGCACCACTTCGAAAAATTTAGCGGGGTGTGAATACGATTTTACCGTCACGCTATTTTGACTACCAAGCCGTTGCTGGGGAAATGAAACTTCTTTATTTTTCACCGGACAAAAATCGTTCTCCACTCGTTGGAAAGCTCTCGATTTATCACGCATTTCTTTCGTACTTGTTCTTCTATCCATGTCGTAGTTTTATATTTATTTATATTATAAATGGATATAGTCAACAATGCCGCTTGTTTTGTTGTCACTTGGTTGAGAAGTTAATCTTGATTATAGTAATTGTAGACGCGCACCATAACAAAAAATTACCTACTTAGGTACTCTGTTCTAATTTCGATTTTTAAAACATTTATGTCGTAGTTTTAAATTTATTTACATTTACGAATTAGCGGGAAGAAAACATGTTCCATGTTTTAGCATTTTAGCCGAAGGCTCAAGGTGGAAAGTTACCGAGGGTCCAGGGGCGGAGCCTGTCCACTTTTACTCTCCCAAATCCCAACAGAGTGGAAAGTAATGTCCAAATCATCATAGAAGTATACACTTCTCCCGTGTGGTCCTTAGCACACCTGGCTTTTATTTCTACTCGGTTTCTCTATGTTTTCCATATACCTACTAAGATTAAATTCGGAAATACTGGATCAAAACAAGCAGTAAGCCTTTTTCGGTTTTCCACTCTTCATTACCGTGTTGTCCTTTGTGATTTTTGACCTTGACAAACCGCTTGTGCCTTCGCCTCTCGCACCGGTAGATTCGGCTTAAAATATGCAAGATAGTTGATGCGTTAGGATTTATAACAGCGGTAAAATGACTTATGACCATGTCATGTACAATATTCCATCAAAATAACCAAATTCGTGGGGGTCTCACTTCTCAGGTTAGCCCTGGAATGCAAAACAGGGGATTCAGGAGCGTCGCGCCCCTCGAATCCACCGAACAATGAGTCCATCTTCCCACAAACGAATTAGACTTGCTTCAAAAAGGGAAGAATGGAAGATAATCAGAAATATCGACGCCTAAATAAATCAAGAAAACCTTGAAAATGAATTGTTACCCTTAGGCCTTTCACAGAGTTCACGGCTCGTGAATCACGTCCAAGCTATACTCCCTAATTGGAAATCATTGAATTCAAAATATGCAGTATTCAGCCAACCTACCTTGAATTCTTACTCGTAGATCATTTGCCACCGATTTTTAATAATTTTTATGATGATTCACTATATGAAGTATTCCCTCCTTTTCAAACTGTTCTCTGTGGATTTAACATTGCTATGGAGGCAATATTATTCTGTGAGTTGTACAAATTTCTGCCACCTTCATGGATACTGGTATTTCTTCTTGATGTTCGACCAAATACGTTGCCAGCACCGCTAAACGCATGTAGAACTTTAACGTTTTAAGACCCGCAGATGATAGGAGTTTGATATGGAAAAATTAGTTCAACTACTTAAAATAAACCTCGCATTACCTTCAATTGAATAGGTAGTTATTACTTAATTAATTAATACAGAATATATATATTTTGGTTCCTTTGTCACCTCTATTAATGAGAACATGACAGATTTTCATGCTGTGGGTGTGGACGTTGATCATGAGAAACGTGAATTCCAGTCGCTGACCCCAACCCTCGAATACTTCAGAAGTCATCCCGCTCACTTGGCATGCCTATATGTCTTAAAAACATGGAAATTAACAAAACATGACGGAATCGCGTGTTTGTGGGAAAGGGTGGTTGTGGATTGGTGTCAGTCATAGGAAACGTGCACTCTAATCGTCTCCACCACACCTTTGACACCGCAGAAGTTACCTCCCTTACTTGACATGTTGACATTACTACATGTCTCAAAAACAAAGAAATTAACTAAAACATGTGAATTCCATGGTGAGGGAGAGTTTCGGAAATGTGAATTTCAATCGCCTCCATCACCTCAGTAGCACACCAGAAGTCATCCCATTTACTTGGCATTTCTAAATAGTTTAAATAAAGGAAATCGACAAAAATATGAGGGATTTCTATGTTGCGAGGGTGCGTTGGGAGTCAGTGGTGTGAAAGTGAATTCCAGGCGCCGCCACCACCTCTCAAACTGACCAGAACTCATCCCTCTTACTTGATATAGTGCCCCTACATTACTTAAATATAGCATTTTTCCCTACATTACTTCAAATGAAACCTTTTCTCTATCAAATGAAACCTTGTTTCAATCAAATGTTTTTTGGCTCATTATTACCAATAACGAATTTTTGTCAACACCGAGGATCCTTTCTACTTATTACTTGTTGTGTTCATAATACAAAAGTCGGGAAAAAAAGTTCAACTCATGCAGCGCATAAATATATATATATATATTATATATTATTATATATATATTTATTTATTATATATATATATATATATATATATATTATTTTATATATATTTATTTATTTATATATATATATTTATATTTATATTTATATACATATTTATATACGTATCTTTCCAGACGATAACTCTCCTCAGGATTAACATTAAAAAATTCCGTTCTAGCGGCAAAAAATCAAGCTTTCCAAACGAAAGGATGAGTTTGTTGGCTAACACTTTTTGGGCAATAGGGTTGATAATATTTTTTTAAATCACTTAAAATGGCTAAAAACCTATTAAATTTATATTTTTAGCACGATTTTAGACAAAAAGTTTATCAACAACGACTAGAGCAAAAAAATTCATCCAGAAAATTATGCTTAAAAATGTACCTAAATTGCATTAATATTTGCTGAAAAATCTGTCAAAAAAGCTAAGAATCCCAAGTCTATAATAATTTACTTCCCTCCAATTATTTCTATCTCGAATTACAGATTATTATTTAGAACTTTTGTTTCGCTTTAAAATTGGTAGTTATCAATTCTTTTGCACTCAAATTGCTCCAATTTCAAAACAATGTAACATAATATAAATTTTCAAGTTAACGAAAATTCGCTCATACATTCACGCTGCATGAGTGGAACTTTTTTTCCGATCTTTGTATTATGAACACAACAAGTAATAAGTGGGAAGGGTCCTCGGTGTTAACAAAAATTCGTTATTGGTAATAATGAGCCAAAAAACATTTGATTGAAACAAGGTTTCATTTGTTAGGTACGAAGTTTCATTTTATTGAAACACATTTGATAGAAAAAAGGTTTCATTTGACTGAAAAATGCTATACATGGAAATTAAAAAACATAAAATAAATTAAGGATTTCCATGTTAAGGGACGGCGGGAGGGGGGGAATTCATGAAAAATGTGAATTTCAATCGCTTCTACCTCTGTAACTCACCAGAAGTCATCCTACTTTCTTCGCATACCTAAATTGTTTAAATATATGGAAATCCACAAAAAACATGACGGATTTCCATGTTGCGGGGGTGCGTTGGGGGAGTCGGTCGTGCGAAACGTGAATTCCAGGCGCCCCCACCACCTCCGGGCGCCGGTCCTCCTCCTCCCGCCGCGAGCACCTCCGGCTCCGCCGCCCTCCGCCGTCCTCAGTGCGCGCCGGCCCTCCAGTCTCCACGTACCTTCGTGCCACTTCCTCCGCCGACGCCTTCGACGTGTTTGAATCTCACCGACACCCGGGCGAAACCCCGACGGAACCTCCTCGAAACCCGATTTAAACCCATTTGCAAGTCGCCGAAACCCACTTGCACCCATTTGCAAGTCGCCGAAACACACGAAAGTGAAATAAAAATTTTCAAGTGACGACGAAAAACGACAATTTTTCGGGATAATTTGCAAACGACGTCCACCGATCTGATCAGCAATTAAAACTTGAATAAACCAAAGGTACAAATTTATTGCAAATTATTAATCATAACCTCATTTTTAAGAGTATCCATATAAAAATATTAAATAAATTACGTTTAATATATTTTATTTTATTAAAATTTTATATATAAGTATATAAAATGCGAGGTTTTCCAGTACAGGTAATTTAATTTTAGTGAACACGAACAGTATATACATCGAAAAAAAAACCTTAATTTATTGAATTTTTATTTCAATTCAAGGTAAAAACGATTATTGCGAATTAGGTCTTTGGCCTAACGGGTAAAAATTGATGAATTCGAGCTTAAATTTCAGATCTGTTCCAGATCAGCTGTGCTTAATTGTGCAAAAATTGTGTTGAAAATTTCCATAATTTTGTATCATTGGAATATCCATGAGTAGAGTAATGGTGGTATACGTTCTCCGTATTTGATGGTATACTTTCTGTACCATCAACGTATATACATAGGATGGTATACTCTCTGTACCATCAACGTATATACATAGGATGGAATACTTTCTCCGTACCATCACAAATCCTACCATCAATGTGTTTCTAGATAGGATTTTCCCACCCCCACCCGACTGGTCGGAAAACCCGCACCATCTTCTCACAAGGGTTTTCCAAACGTACTTTCATTAATTTAAAGAACTTAGGTCATACGTATAACAAAATTTATAACATTTTCAGGAAATCTAAGGAATTACAACATGCTTCTCCGCGAGGTAGAGTCAAAGATGTTCGGCCAAAGATGTTGGAAATTTCAATGAATATTTTTAATAAGTTGAAATTTTACCTCAAAGTAATTTTATTTCGAATTAGGTC
The DNA here is from genome assembly GCA_030762985.1 of Adelphocoris suturalis. Classification (NCBI taxonomy): domain Eukaryota; kingdom Metazoa; phylum Arthropoda; class Insecta; order Hemiptera; family Miridae; genus Adelphocoris; species Adelphocoris suturalis. The sequence goes on along the minus strand of CM061042.1, from coordinate 39,142,812 downwards.
TTTGGCCTAATGGGTCAAAATTGATCACTGCGAGCTTAAATTTTATTTATCTCCCAGATCAACTGTGGTAAAACTTAATTAACAGAAAACTGTGGTAAAATGTAATTGTGCGGAAAATATATGTTGAAAATTTCCATAATGAGTGGAAGAACAAGTACGAAAGAAATGCCTGATAAATCGAGAGCTTTCCAACGAGTGGAGAACGATTTTTGTCCGGTGAAAAATAAAGAAGTTTCATTTCCCCAGCAACGGCTTGGTTGCACGAGAAAATCAAAAGTAAAAAATTTGTAGTATCACTTATAAAATTTAAATTTTGAAATGTAACCTAGAAAATCAACAGTTTATCTTAAATTCTGGCCATAAAGATAAGTTTTTGGTATTAGAGCCTTAATTATAAAGAAACGCTTGCATATGAGTCTGCAACACATTGGGACATTTTATGTCTTTAGTTGCAGACTTGTATGAGTTGCAGACTCGTATGCAAGCTCTAAGAGCCACTCAGCTGATCTGGACCCTGGGCATCGTCAAGTAAATGTCCTAAAGAGGCTACGTACGAAATTACAGCTTTCTAGATTGTAAAGCATAGAAATTAGCTTGAAGAGCCACTCATCACAGTGTTAAGTATAGAAATTACCAATTGAAATGATTTAACCACCGCTTCACAAATCAAACCGTTCTCACAATATTTGGATCACCTGCTATGAATCAAATCATCGAAACACCAGCTCAATGAAATCATCAGAAATTAACAAGCAGTTGCAATCATGTTCACAATATCAATTATTCAGAATGATCACCTGTGTGTAAACAATTATTCAAATAACCATGCTCATAACTCAGTTTGTTGGCCACGCACTTCGCAGTAGTTAACATAATATGGTCAACGAATTTTGTGGGATGAAAAACGACGAAGTACCATTTCCCTAGCAGCGACTCGGTTGTAAGCGGAAATCATCAGAAAACCAACCGTAACGTTTTTTTTTTAACACTTTTTTTCGTTTATGTGCCAAAGTAAAGACATAAAATGTCAAAAATTGTATTACATTTCCAGGAAATCAAAGGGAATACAACATGCTTCTCCATTGTAGGCGATGTAGAGTCAAATACGGTTCGGCCAAAGATGTTGGAAATTTCAATGAATAGTTTTAATAAGTTGAAATTTTACCCCAAAGTGATTTCATGTTAATTTTGGCATGAAAATGGGAGATAATTGGAAAAATTGGAGATTCGAAGGAATTACAACATGTTCTCCATTGTAGCGAGGTAAAGTCAAATACGGTTCGGCCAAAGATGTTAGAAATTTCAATGAATATTCTTAATCAGTTGAAATTTTACCCCAAAGTTGAATGGAGCTGGGATTTTATCGCTTATATTGTGCATAAGAAGTTGTCGTTCTCGATAAAATATGGGGCATTCCAATATTTTGTGATGCGCAGTTTCTTCCTCTCCACAATGATCGCAGCCACTGGTTACATTTCCAATCCCAAATCGTTGAAAATAGGAATTACAGAGGATGTGTCCACTTCGTAATCTGGAAATAGTTTTTATGAAGTTTTTATCTTCAGATGGATAGAAGTCAAACCAAGTTTAGTTTAGAATTGATTTGCATTCAAACTTTGCTCAAATTTCAAAACAATATAACAATATATTATGGAATTTGACAAAACTTCGCACATTTGGTCGTGCTGCAGGACTGGGACATCTTTTAAATTTAGAATTCAATTTGTTCAATGTTATTACCAATATCCTGAAAGCTTGATGCGACCCTGATGCGTGTTATTAAACCAAACGACCCTTTCGATAATCTTCAGGTTTGCGCAAACTCGAGCGAATCCCCTTCAAAATCCGAACCGGTTTTTTTCGTGTCGCAACGGATAAATCTTTTAATCAATTTCAGGTTTCCGCTCATTAGAACAATGACGTCGACACGGTGAAGTCTTGAACAGAATCAAATAACGAGAGAAATTTTTTTAAATTTATTTATTTATTTTATTTTATTTATTTTTTATTTTTTCAATAATTTATTTATTTCTGCAAATTCCTAACTTTAACATGGATGTCTTTTTGCTTGGGTTTTCGAAAAAATTGTCGTCACCAAAATCAAAATTTCACTCGCATTTTACGTTTTAGACCATTCTGAACAACTTTGGTTCCGTGCCTGTCTGTCTGTTAGTGTGTGATCTGCCGTGTGATGTGCGAACGTAAATTCTACCAAGCATGATTTTCTCACGGGCTAGTATTCCGATCTCGCTCAAATTTGGATGGAAGTTGGGGGATGACAATTTGATCATCCTATATCAATTTCAACATGATTGTATCATTATTAACTACTGCGCATGCGCCAATATGAAATGCTTAAAACAAGCTTATTTTCCACAGTTTTCATCCGATCTGGATGAAATTTTCTGGGAATATGCGGGCTTGGAGGTAGACGGTCCCTGTCAGTTTCATTCCAGCCAAATCAATACTTCATTTTGCGCATGCGCAAACGTAAATTCCATTATGCTCCATTTTTCACATTCTAGTCGTTCGATTTCGCTTAAATTTGGATGATAGTTGGAAGAAGATGACTTGATTGATTACCTCATATCAATTTCAACACGATTGTATCATTAATAGCTACTGCGCATGCGCCAATGTGAAAAACTCGTAATGACCTTAATTTCCAGTTTTCATCCGTTTTTGATGAAATTATCAGCGAATGCACGGGTTAGGTTGTAGATGGTCCCGTACCTATTTCATTATTTTCAACTCATCAGTTCATTCCGCGATTGCACAAACGTAAATTACATTGAGTATCATTTTTTTTTCGTTTCTTAATTGACCAATTTAGAAATTTCACGCTACTTCTTGATTTACTCTTTTCCGCTATGGAATTTTTCAAGATCATTTAAAACTTTTCAATGATATATACATTCATGATAGTTAAACGAGGAAGCTCTGTGCCACACACAACTTTGTTCTATTTATTAATACCTAAAAAAAAAACGCCAGAAATTTCTTTACACGCAAAGTACTCAAATTTCAAATAATGTAACGATATAATATACGGTAACTTAAGAAAATTCGGGCGTAATATAATCATGGTTCATGACTAGAACCCTTGAAAACGTTCCAATCAAATTTTTTTACCCGTTCCTTTCGCGTTTTAATTACTATTTTTTTATCCTTCTTCAAACAGAAATCACGAGGGGCTGTGATGATGGAGAAGCGTGGAAGGAACTCAGAGCTCCGTCATTAAATTTACATGGAAGGTTATTAAATAATTGGAAATTGCTACTGGTCGGAGAATCGGACACGCCCCAACGGTACGAGAAGGCGGTCAACGTTCGATTTCGGCGGTTGATTATTTTTTCGATTTTCGTTTTGGTTCACTTTTTATTTTAGGTTCAACGATATCGCGTTTCTAAGGAGCGGTATTTCATGTTAGCCTTGTGCTCTTTCAAAACAAGAAACAATTAAACCGAATCAAATCCTAAATTTGGTCCGTCGGAATTTTTTCACATGTATCATGTTTTAGGGTGGATGGGCCAGTTTTTGACATCTTAAGAGAAATTTAGTCTTTGACAAGCAATTAAGTTATGTTTTTTCGTTTGTTCAAATTTGAATCTTACATCTACAGCTGCATCAAGGTGTCCTCAAACTATTGGAAAAATCACTAATTCAAGCCAGAAAACATCATAAATTCGTTTTTTTGTAATCAATTTTTTGACCCAGTAGTTGACAGCCAAATTTTTGGTTGCACCTGTGATTGACACCCCATGATTGACAAAGCAGTTCTTCTGCAAAAAATGATTCCGTGTATCAACAAAAAATTTATTCCAACATCTTATTTATAAATTGAGCATTCGAACTTAGTTTTGTTAATCTTAATATATTAGTAAAATTAATATGAGTATTCATAAAGACAAAGTTGAAAATAACACAAAATAGGTAGGTACCAGGTTTTCTCAATACCATAACAACAGTACGATTCTAATGGTAAACTAGCAGCTTCTCAGTTGCTATGTATTTATATAAATATAAAAAATAAAGAACGAATGCAAGAACGAATAGAGATCCATATTGACAGCACTGTCAATCACTGAGGGTAGCATCAGTTTGGGGACTAGTAATTGACATTTACATTTTCAAATGTTATCTTTGTTTATTTCCAAAAAATGATAACATAAATGCAATCTACACAAAAAACTGATTGAGAAAAACCATGGAAACAACCGAATTTGAAAATGTGGATGGCATGGTGAATCATCATTTCTTTCGTCTTAATGCCCCAAAGAGTATCTACCGAATTTCAACTTCCTAGGTTGAAAACATTTAAAGGTCACCTTTTTAGTTGCCGAACGCATCTTAGTTCGCAAAAATGCATTTACTGGTCCCCCCTATAAACATGAAACACGTCAAAAAGCTATATTTATATATTATTCTATTATACAAGCCTGTTCCAATGATTGGCGGACACACAGGGATATACGAATATGGTTCAGAATGGCCTAAAATGTAAAATTCACGTGGAATTTCAGATTTGTGACATCTTCCACCCAATCTCTCGAAATTTCTCCACGAAATCGCAAGTTTTTAAATTTCTCTCGAAGGTTCAAGACTCCCAGGTGTATCGGAGTTCAAAATACGTAATGACAAACATATTGCGTATCTTGTTTCAATATTTGCACTTCTGCGAGGCACTGCACTGCCTACATTCTGGTAGCTACAGCAGAACGCCCTCTAATATTCTCGTTTAATCTGAGCACGTTAGTACAGTTTTACTCGTGTTCATCTGAAACTTGATTGCGAATTTCTACAACTTAGTGTCTATGAAGTCGTTATGATTGTTTTATTCAATCCACCAGGCCCATAGTTTGGTTAATTTTCGCATTTCTGTGTTCTAAATCTATTCCAACTCCTCTGAATTCTTAGAATATTTAATATTTCAGTTTGGCTTTAGAAGTAAACTCTGAGTGTTTATATCCACTGCTCGTAACAATCACCCATCCAGATTTCTAACAGTAGTTAACAATCTTTGCGCTCAAACTGCTCAAATTCCAAAATGATGTAACACACTACAATACGTAACTTATTTATGAAAATTTGCTCATTCAATCATGCTGCACGATTTTGGTTTATTATTTTCAATAAGGGACCTTTGTAATCGACCAAGAAAGAAAAAGAAAAAAAGAAAAATTGAGCTTATTTTTAAACTACTGGACTAAAGTTTATGAAATTTGGCTCAAAATTCATACATCTGCCGGGGATGTGCCAGTAACATCGGCATCAGTTTGGATCATCCCTAAAGGGTAGTAATTGAGGGCCAACATATTTAAAAATCGAGATCTTGAAAGCTTCCAAGGTAACAGTGATGATTTTTTGCTTGTCAATGATATAATTATATAGTACCAATCGATTAAAATTATCCACAATGCTGTAGATTGATCCGTTCGTTTACTGTAAGGGCTATAACTTCAACAAACTGCTGATTTCCAGGAGCGAGGACATGAAGAAATGATGCGCTTTAAATACTGATATCACAGGTGATCGTAGCTCAGTGGGTGAGGCATCAGATGTAGATGTAGATATATAGGTTGGTGAGGGATGTGGTTCCTTTGATTAATTGTTCGCTTCGAATAGACATCATTGGGATTTGTGCCTCAAAGAGTTCAAATCTGCGATAGGTGAGTGCAGGGCACTCGATGATAATGTGGGATACTGTTTCGTCTGTCTCCTCGCATAGTCTGCACAGTGTTGAGTTCGGTGTGACTCCTATGCGGTGTAGGTGCATACGTACCGGTGCAAAGTCGGTTATAAGGCCGACTATTGTTTTAAGTTCCCTACGGTTTTTCTTGAGAAGTCCCTCAGTAAGTTTGGTGTTGGGTTCGGCCACCATGAGCTGGCTGTGGACATTTCCCTCAATATTGGACCATCTTCTTGTGGTCTGTTGGTCAATCCACATGTTGATGATCCTTCTGAGGGTAGTTTTTGGTAGATCAACTGCTGGCTCAGGCCCTACAATATGGGTTTGGGAGCCCCTTCTTACGAGCTCATCCGCCTTTTCATTACCGCTAAAGCATCAGACTTCAGACCCGGTTTTAATTTCATTTCTAAGGAAAGTTATCGTAAAGAATGACGTATTCAACTCTAGGAATTGTTTAAAAATGCCTCAAAACAGATTTCTATTTATTTTTAAATTTTAAATTTATATGTAAAATTTTTGAAGCTATTGCTATTTCTAGATCCAGTAAGTTTGTTGTTTCGTATCGGGGCTTTAGAAAAAATAATTGAAAGCGTGGGAAACAATCCTTCTATTCACACTCTCAGGGAAATTGGATGGAATAAAATGAGAAGGGGGTGGGGGGTGAAAAAGAATAAGTGAAAAAAGGAATTCGCACTAAGAATACGCAGCCGCTTCAATTCCGATAATGAATGCGAACAGTAAAAGGTGGACTTTTGTTTGTGGGCTCACTTGAAAACGTCAATGGAACAATGCGCATTGCGGGGGGAACAACGAATTTGTTCAAGAGAGGCAAAGTTTGACCACTTGAAAGGAAAGCGGGAGATTGAACATTGAGGGTGGTCAGCTGTTTTCATGGGTTTTGATGAAGGAAAAAACTCGGGGAAATCGGTGAAGTTTAATATTGAAAGGACTTGTGGTAATTAGTCCAAATGTGGCTGGTTATGGGATTGTGTGTCTTGCAGAACGGATTCTCTGCAGAAAGTCATCCGGGAATCTCCGTGTATAGAAGGTTGGAAACTTACTAAGATGCACAAACAATGCAACTGTCATGTGCAATGTAATTCACTTTTCAGGACGTCCCTCTGAAGCTAGGCTTTGGCAATAGAAGGACGGCCTATTGGAATTTATCCAGAGGGGTAGGAGGGGACAACTCAAGCATGAGAAAAAAATAACCACATACAAATCCGTTTCAGACCATTCTAAGATCGAATTCGTGAAAATAAACCATAGGTGTAAGTCTGTGATACAGATTTCGTCGAAGCTGCCCAGGCCACAATTCGCAACTGATTTTCGGAATTCTTTCTTTATTCGATCCCAATTTTAGCCTAGTTGTGCAGCAAACCACGGAAATTTTGAATATCAAGATGGAAGAAGGGGAATGGAGGGGTAAAGTCGAAAAACCATGTTTTGTCGACGCTACCCAGCCTACAATTCCCAACCGATTTTCGTGATTATCATTTTATCCGATTCCAATTTCAGTCAAGTTGTACAACAAACCTCGGAAATTTCGGATTTGTCAAAATGGGGGGTAGAGGTCATTATTACAGAATTTTTCAAGCGCTGGCCAAGCTACCGATTTTTGTGATTTTTATTTTGTTCCATTATGAAATCGATAAAGTTTTGGGAGATAGGTCCGGATTTTCACATTTCATCAAGAGGAGGGGTAATACTGATAAATCGTTTTACCTCCAAAACTTAGCCTTCTTGAATAACTTCGTGTTTTCCACAGAATTCTTGGCTTGATGTACACTGGAGTATTCCTTACGTTTCATCCATGTTGTAGAACGTATCAAATAAGTACGGCACAATATCATTTGGATGGATGGAATGCTTACGTTTTTTACTCAGAATTCTTGTCTGAATGTATGTTATGCCTCTTCCACCCATGAATCAAGCCCGTTTTCCAGTTATTACTCAGTTTGAATAACACAACCATCCAACAACCAATTTTTCGGTCCATGACCCGTACGCGAAAGGGAAAATACTCTTTAAGTACTCTACGATACCATATTATTCACCAAATTCGCCATACATCGGAGGAGTAACTCATCAAATCTCCACTAACAACCGGCATCACATCAAACTTTCACCGCGTATTTTTGTAATGGTGGCTCGAAACCCCTCTGCCAGCATGTATAGAACTATCGCTTTCGTTGTAACCGATTAAGTTCGTCCACCTCGCAATCATTGGCTGAATATTCCATATTCCCTCTTCCTTAAGTGCTTACCTGTAACCGACTAAAGTTACCCAAACGGTAATTTACGGACTAGTTATAGAACTCGTTCGATTTTCTTACTAATAGATGTTGGTTCGTTGATAGTAGACGGTAAACTGACGCAAGCCTCGCTGTTTTAATATTTTTCTGGAAAAACTCAAGTAATTTGTGGCATAGAGATGTGCACCTCAATTGCACGTTGCTCAGTAATTTCGGTAGGTACTCTATGTACTACTAATCGTTTCCTTATAATCCATTAAACCTCATAAGATATGAACAATCAATGAATATCAATTAGTTAGCTAGTTTACATGTTTAAGCAGAATCATATTTAGAAAACATTTATCAACTAATCCTTAAATACGTTATATGCACTGTTTTTAAGACGTTCTGCAATATAGTATTAAACTAACTATGCAGCACTATCTATATTAATAAAACCGTATGTCTGTTTGGGCATTGATTAGAATCATGAAATTGTGCGTTCCTTTTCCGTTTGATGCTGTTTGTGGACGACCGGTACCATTTTCTCAATTTTTCTCTGTCTGCCTGTCTGTATGTTTGTACGCTTTTCACGGTTACAGGGTTCATTGAACAACTGATATGAGTATGGGGAAATGTATGTATCAGTCCAACTTAAATTTTAGGTTATTTGAAGTCTTTAAAATTCGAGCCGGAGCGGGTGTTTTAGGGGAAGGGAAGGGGATGAAATGGGGTATCTTGGACACCATTGAAAGAACTGGGGATCTGATTGGTCAAATATAATTGGATTATTCTAACTTGAATCACAGGCTACTTGAAATTTTTCAAATCTGCCTCATAGGGGGTGTTTTAGGGGTGGGGGGATGGGGTATCTTTGTCAACACTGAACAAACTGGGGATTTGATTGTCTAATATGTTTGAATTACTCTAATTCAAGTCAAAGACTACGTTTTTCAAATTTTTCAAATCTGACCCGCAATGGAGGGGGTGGGGGAGTTGAAGCTCTTCGAACATCACTGTACCAACTGGGGATCTGAGTTGTCGAATATGTTTTGAGTATTGTAACTTATATCACAGGCTACTTGAAAATTTGCAAATCTAACTCATAGAAGGGGGATCCCAAAACGATGGGTGAGGGGGGCTTGGGTATATTCAAGTCAATCGTGCAACGCACGGGTGAACCAGCTAGTCTAATATAGAAATAAAAGGGAACAAAAACACCTTGCGCCTAAAGGCTGAAGGGTAATGAGCGTGAAATACGTTTTCACGTTTTCTGTGGAAAAATTTCCCAAAAAGGGCCTCCATTACAGATTTTAGCTTCATAGATTGGATAGTTAAGAAGTTAAATCTTGAGCTCACTCAGTTGATCTAGATGGCTCTAGACTTCATGATTCGTTTCTGTACGTGCTTTCAACAGACCTCCATTTGAAATTTCAGCTTCATAGGTTGAGTATCAAGGAAATTAGCACCGGATCTTACTCAGCTGATGAAGGGAGCTTCATAATTTATTTATAATTCGTTTCTAGATGCCCATTTGATATTTCGTTGGAATTCGTATCTAGACGTTGCTACATGATTCTGTATGATGAGAGTGTGCTGGGAGCATTACATGTCGGATTTCTGGCACTGAAAGGAATAATGCCGACGCCAACTCACTCTAGCAGCAGTTTGTGGAGCCGAATGGTTCAGTGGAAACTTATATTAGCTGGTTTTGTGTGCAGGAGGAGGTCGACGTCTTTGTAAGATTTAAGACCTATTCATAAAAGACCTACATATAAAAGACAGACCATGAACTCTTCAATTGTGCCTATATATAAAACGCGTAATTATAGCATTTCCAGAACAAATACGACCTTTTCCAGACCAAATTCCACTTTTTCCAAACTAGGTTTGGAAAAAGTTTAATTTGGTCTCGAAAAGGTTGTATTTTGTATGGAAAAAGTTAGATTTGGTCTGGAAAAGATTGTATTTGGTCTAGAAATGCTATAAATTCAGCGTGATGCCTGTTTTTTCTATTCCGATTTCCGATACTGCAATCCAAGAAATATTGAAATTCTCACCTAAGTAATTTCCGTGATGTAGGAACCATCGGCATTAGGTGCCTCTTCCCATTTCTATTCACGATTCCCCAGTTGTGAACGGAATCAAACACGAGCCACTTTTGTCTCTGTTAAACTCATATCGATTCTCCATTTATTCTTTTCCTCCTTTTAGATCATTCCGTTGATAGACAAATGCACTCCCTCCCGGCACTACCTGTACTAACTCTCCGGTCATCATTCTAATGACCTTCAGCTCTACTGAGCTACGACCGAGTTGGTAACTTACCCAACTTCTCGATGATTCAAGGAAAAGTTATGCAATTCCATACTATGCTCAGTGAATCCAATATGCTCAGTTCTCTTCTTTTAACCCTAGGATGTTGATTTTCTCCACTTTCTTAGAAAATGACCCAATTGATTCGGTTTTGATTGGTTTGAACCTCACGTGGTTCGTAAAGAAACAGAGCTGAAGAAATATTTACCTTTCGGGGGTGCCATTCAGTTCACCGGGGGTGTTTTAAATAGCGGCTGGTCATTTTAAATCGAAAGCCATTGTTGCTTGGGGTGGTGCTAGGCAGATATTGGTCCAGGGAAGATGTCAAAACTGGGATTCTATGTGTGTTATTTCGTAATGCAGAAATTTGGAGCCTTAAATATTTTGGACAAATCTAAAAAGTGCTGACCAATAAATTATATTAAGAGCTCATTAATGCTGCCGAGGAGTTCACCTGGTTATTTGCTGTGGTTGGAGACTGGTCGTGATAGGTTGTTTTTAAGGACTTTCGATAGAGTACTGGGGTGGCTTTTAAGCTTGTTGAAAATGAACTATGACAGGTATCCGCGTATTTGTTTGGACCAGCTGGTGGCATCAGTAAGAAGGGGAGCATATCTATATAATTTTAACTGGGCGGCGCAGATTAAAGAAATGATGTGCTGCATTAGGTTC